>CM061750.1:64714153-65314153 GCA_030979885.1 Lolium multiflorum
TGGAAAATGATACATGTAGTAATTGCTATAATGTCTTGGGTAATGTGATACTTGGCAATTGTTGTGCTCATGTTTAAGCTCTGCATCATATACTTTGCACCTATTAATGAAGAAATACATAGAGCTTGCTAAATTTGGTTTGCATAATTGGTCTCTCTAAGGTCTAGATAATTTCTAGTGAGGTGTTTGAACAACAGGGAAGACAATGTATAGTCTTATAATGCTTGTAATATGTCTTTTATGTAAGTTTTGATGTACTAGTTTATGCTTGTGTTTGCTTCAAACAACCTTGCTAGCCTAAGCCTTGTATCGAGAGGGATACTTCTCATGCATCCAAAATACTTGAGCCAAACACTATGCCATTTGTGTCCACCATACCTACCTACTACATGGTATTTCCTGCCATTCCAAAGTAAATTGCTTGAGTGCTACCTTTAAACAATTCAAAATTTATCACCCCTGATTTGTGTCAATGTTTTATAGCTCATGAGGAAGTATGGTGTTTATCTTTCAATCTTGTTGGGCAACTTTTACCAATGGACTAGTGGCTTCATCCGCTTATCCAATAATTTTGCAAAAAGAGCTGGCAATGGGATTCCCAGTCCCAAATTAATTAACAAAAATAGACACTCCCCCATGGTATGTGATTGTTGGACGGCACCCGAAGGATTCGGTTAGCCATGGCTTGTGTAAGCAAAGGTTGGGGGGAGTGTCATCATAATAAAACTAAAATAAAAAGTCACTCCTTCATGGTATGAGATTGTTGGCAGGCACCCGAGGATTCGGTTAGCCATGGTTTGTGAAAGAAAGGTTGAAAGGAGTGCCACCCAAAAATAAAATAATTCATGGGAGCCGCTCTTGAAGGTTTGTCTGGCAAGGGGGTTAGAGTACCCGCTACCATTCGTTGACAACAACATACACCTCTAAAACTTTATTTTTATGCTCTCTTTATGTTTTCAAAATCAAAGCTCTAGCACAAATATAGCAATCGATGCTTTCCTCTTTTGAAGGACCATTCTTTACTTTTATGTTGAGTCAGTTCACCTATCTCTCTCCACCTCAAGAAGCAAACATTTGTGTGAACTGTGCATTGATTCTTACATACTTGCTTATTGCATTTGTTATATTGCTTTGCATTGACAACTATCCATGAGATATACATGTTACAAGTTGAAAGCAACCGCTGAAACTTCATCTTCCTTGTGTTGCTTCAATGCTTTACTTTAAATTATTGCTTTATGAGTTAACTCTTATGCAAGACTTATTGATGCTTGTCTTGAAGTACTATTCATGAAAAGTCTTTGCTTTATGATTCTGTTGTTTACTCATGTCATTACCATTGTTTTGATCGCTGCATTCATTACATATGTTTACAATATGATCGTTTATGATGGCATGTCACTTCAGAAATTATCTTTGTTATCGTTTTACCTGCTCGGGACGAGCAGAACTGAGCTTGGGGATGCTGATACGTCTCCAACGTATCGATAATTTCTTATGTTCCATGCCACATTATTGATGTTATCTACATGTTTTATGCACACTTTATGTCATATTCGTGCATTTTCTGAACTAACCTATTAACAAGATGCCGAAGTGCCAGTTCCTGTTTTCTGCTGTTTTTGGTTTCAGAAATCCTAGTAACGAAATATTCTCGGAATCGGACGAAATCAACGCCTAGGTTCCTATTTTGCCCGGAAGCATCCAGAACACCCGAGAGCCACCAGGGAGGGGGCACAGGCCCACCAAACCACACGGCCAAGGAGGGGCCCGCGCCACCCTATGGTGGGGCACCTTCGACCCTGCGCTGCCTCTTCGCCTATATAAAGCCCCCGCATCGAAACCCTAGGGCGTTCGACGAAACCCACAGAACTTCTGTGAGCCGCCGCCATCGCTGGCCAAGATCCTGGGACAGAGTCTCGTTCCGGCATCGCCGCTGAGCGAAGTGCTCCCTAAGGCTTTCCATCGACACTGCCGCCATCTCCACCGCCATTCATCACCGCCGCGCCGCTTCCCATGAGGAGGGAGTAGTTCTCCCCCAAGGCTCGGGGCTGTACCGGTAGCCATGTGGTTCATCTCTCTCCTCATGTACTTCAATACAATAATTTCATGAGCGCCTTATATGATTGAGATTCATATGATGATGCTTGTAATCTAGATGTCATTATGCTAGTCAAGTGAGTTTTATTTAATCTCCTGAGACTCCTTGTCCCACGTGTGTAAAGGTGACAATCAGTGTGCACCGTGTGGGTCTCTTAGGCTATATTTCACAGAATACTTATTCACTGAATGGCATAGTGAGGTGCTTATTTATATCTCTTTATGATTGCAATGCGTTTCACACTTTATCTATGTGCTACTCTAGCAATGTTATTAAAGTAGTTTTATTCCCCCCCTGCATGTGTGCAAAGGTGACAGTGGTGTGCACCGTGTTAGTACTTGGTTTATGCTATGATTATGATCTCTGTAGATTATGAAGTTAACTATTGCTATGATAATATTGATGGGATCTATTCCTCCTACATATGCATGAAGGTGACAATGTGCATGCTATGCTAGTACTTGGTTTAGTCCTTTGATCTATCTTACACTAAAGGTTACTTAAACATGAGCATTATTGTGGAGCTTGTTAACTCCTGCATTTTGAGGGTTCGTGTAATCCCACGCAATGTGTTCATCATCCAACAAAGTGTAGAGTATGCATTTATCTATTCTCTTATGTGATCAATGTTGAGAGTGCCCACTAGTGAAATAATCCCTAGCCTTGTTCCCAAATATCGCTATCGCCGCTTGTTTACCGTTTTACTGCTACTATCGCTGCAATACTACCAACAACAACTACACGCCAAAGAAGCTATTTTCTGGGCACCGTTGCTACTTATTCATACCACCTGTATCTCACTATCTCTTCGAACTAGTGCACCCATTTGGTGTGTTGGGGACACAAGAGACTTGTTTGTGGTTGCAGGGTTGCATGAGAGGAATATCTTTGCTCTTCCTCCCCGAGTTCGATAAACCTTGGGTGATCCACTTCAGGGAAAACTTGCTGCTGTTCTACAAACCTCTGCTCTTGGAGGCCCAACACTGTCTACAGGAAAGGAGGGGGAACGTAGACATCACCTCCTTCTTCCTCTCGATGATGACAAGCTTGGTCTCCAAAGTTGAAAGAACATCTCTCATATTATGTTTTGTGTGTTTGATGTCAATGTATGTGATACACTAATGTTTGTTTAAGTGGTACAAGGATTATATAGATACATTTTTATGTGTGTTGGATGTGGTCAGTTCTGTCAAAAAGATGCAGCAAAAAGATCATCAGGCCGGATAATCCGGGCCGGATATTTCCAGAATATCCGGCCCCCATTTTTCGGCTAAGGACTTGAGGATTTGTGGCTCAGTACTCCCTGGACATGGGCCGGATAATTGCCCTGGAGCATTGTCCCTGCTTTGTCCTAAGGCCGATTATCCGGGCCGGACATTTTGGGAATATCCGGCCCCCTCGAAAATGGCTAAGGACCAAGAAAAGCAAGTCCTGGTTATTTGGCCGGACATTGTCCCGGTTTTGTACCTGAGGCCGGATTATCCGGGGGGGCGGATTATCCGGCCCTTACTTAGGCCGGAATATCCGGCCCCCCGGAAGCCCCAACGGCTGGATTTTGGGGAGGGGTATTTATACCCCTCTTCTTCTTCCTTCCTCCTTTGCTCAATCATTGCAAGAAAAATCTGCCAAGCTTCACCACCATTAGAGCCACCTCAAGAACACAAGATTTACAAGATCTCCTTCCTCCCCCAACCAAAGCTCTTGATCTTTGGAGATTCGAAGGAGAAGCCACCGATCTACATCCTCACCGACGCGTTTTTCATTTCCCCCTCATTTGTTTGAGGGATCTCATGCTAGTGTTCCTATTTGGTTCCCTAGTTGATTTGTGTTGATGTATTGTTGTTGATTGTTGTGTTGTAACAGATTTGGGAGCCTCCAATTCGGTTGTGGATGTGTGCCCCAAGAACCTTGTAAAGGCCCGGTTTCCGCCTCGAGGAAATCCCTTAGTGGATGTGGGCTAGGCCTTCGCGGCGTTGCTCACAGGAGATCTGAGTGAAGCCTTCGTGGATGTTGGTTTGGCTTTCGTAGCAACCACACTCCTCCAAACGTAGACGTACCTTTTTGCAAAGGAAGGGAACTACGGGAATCATCTCCGTGTCATCGCGTGCTCCACTCTCGGTTACCTCTATCCTATTCTATCTCTTATATTGTGTAGCTATATCTTGCTTAGTTGCTTATCTTGTCATATAGGTAAATTCACTTAGTTGCATATCTAGAGAATTTACCTTTGTGTCAAGCCTGATGACCCACAAGTATAGGGGATCGCAACAGTCTTCGAGGGAAGTAAAACGATCCTTTTCAATTGGTATCAGAGCCTCGGCTCTTATTTCGGGCTTAACCGCCTAAGAGTATGCCGGACGATGGGCCTGCGGAAGAGGCCGCTAAGATGGTCTCCATGGATGACATCAATTCGTTGAGGTCCTCCATGGAAGCTCAAATGGAAAGCATGAGAAAGATGATTTCCGAGCTTTTGACTCCGGTCCTTCCTAGGGCTCCCGTCGTAGAGGTAAAGGACACGGGTGTGTTAGAAGAGGGAGGTGCTTCGGCATTACCCTCATCTACCAAACCCGTGGATGGTGATAACTCAACTAGTGGAGGTGAGAGCTACAATCGAGTGGCTCCACCTTTTCTATCTCCCGATATACCGGTTCCCCATCCTCATATGAACATTCGGGGCGACCCACCTAAGTTTTCCGTTGATAATTTCGATACTTGGCAATTTGAGTTCCGCTCTCATGTTTGCAGTGCCTCCAATGAACTTTGGAGAATCATCGTGGAAGGCTTCAAGCCCTACAACCCCGACAAGTTGACTAGAAGAGAAGCGGTTGATAGTCAACTCAACAACACCGCCTTGCACATGATTCAAACTAGTGTGGGGACAAAGGATTTGTCTCGTGTTCGGAACTACACCACCGCCAAGGAAGCTTGGGATGGTTTGGCCGCTAGTTGCATTGGAAGTGAGAGAGGAACAAGTATAATGCTCTTCGGAATCAAGCCGAATGATTCATGAGGCTACCGGATGAAGATCATGAAGTCATGTATGGAAGACTTCTCACCGTTGCCGATTCCTTCCGGCTTATTGGTGCCACCCACATCAATGACTCTTGGATCAAGGAGAAGTACATTGAATGCATGATGCCATTTGTACCCATTGACGTCAAGACTCTTGTCGGTAGAGAATGCTATCCCTCTCTCACTTCTCAACAAGTCGTGCACGAGATGCAAGCTCTCAAAGTGCTTGAGGAAACCTCTCATGATTCTCGAGCTCTTGGGATGACAAAAGGGTCCAACCTTGCCTTGGCGGTCAACTCCGTTGAAGAAGTGATTCCTCAAGAATCTTATAGGGCATCTTGGAGTATGTCCTATCCGGAAGATTTGCAATGCCACTACCATGATCACATGGCATTCCATGCTAACTCTTTTTGGGTTGACCCATCCAAGGCCAAGGAAGACAACATCAAGAGAAACAACTCAAGGGGTATCTCAAGCTCGGGCCCAAGAACAAGATTTGCCTCTAATTTGTGTATTTTGGATGCAATACGGACTAACGTGTTTTCAGCCGTTTTGGTGTCTCGTGTGCAGAAATCCAACTTTGGAAAAATCTCGGAATTTATGCGGAAGGTCCTATTTTCCCGAATATTGGCGGAGCGAAGGCGAGCCGGTGGGGCCCGAGGCTCCACACACTAGGCCGGCGCGCCCGGGAGGGGCCCGCGGCCCTAGTGTGTGGCGGCCTCGGCCGGCCCCCGACGCCCTCCTTCGGACTACTTATTGCCTTCGACCTAAAAAAGCACGGGGTTAGTCGAAATCGCCAGAACCATCCGCACGCCACCGCCGCGAACTCCGTCTCGGGACCAGAAACTCCGTCTGGCACTCCGCCGGGGGGAATTGGAGGAGATCATCGTCATCATCACCACCGACGCCTCTCCATTGACCCATGTTTCCCCATCCATGTGTGAGTAATTCCCCCGCTGTAGGCAAGGGGATGGTAGGGATTGGATGGAGGAGATTGGTCATGTAATAGCATAAGATTGTTAGGGCATAGTGCCTAGTGTCCGTGTAATTGGTACTTTTATGATATTGTTGCAACTTGTTATGCTTAATGCTTGTCACTAGGGCCGAGTGCCATGATCTCAGATCTGAACATGTTATTGTTTCATTATGATATTCATTGCTTTATGATCTTACCTGCAAGTTGTATACACGTATTGCTGTCCGGAATCCGAGGCCCCAAAGTGACAGAAATTGGGACAACCGAAGGGGATGGCGGTGATATGAGGATCACATGTGTTCACGGAGTGTTAATGCTTTGCTCCGGTGCTCTATTAAAAGGAGTGCCTTAATTTCCAGTAGATTCCCTAGAGGCCCGGCTGCCACCGGCTGGTAGGACAAAAGATGTTGTGCAAGTTTCTCATTGCGAGCACGTACGACTATATATGGAACACATGCCTATTGATTGATTAGTACTTGGATACCGTTTTATTATTATCGCAAATGCCCCGCTTTGATTGTTACATGAGTTTCTCTCATCCATGCAACGCCCGTTCATCCATCCATGTGCCTACAATATTTTAATCCTGCTGTTTACTATAATCACTACCGCTGTTGTCTTTGTTACTCATCTGTATTTCACTACTCTTCTGCTAAAACTGTTACTACTGATAAACTCTTGCGAGCAAGTCTGTTTCCAGTGCAACTGAATTGACAACTCCGCTGTTAAGGCTTTCAAGTATTCTTTGTCTCCCCTTGTGTCGAATCAATAAATTGGGTTTTACTTCCCTCGAAGACGTTGCGATCCCCTATACTTGTGGGTCATCAAGACTATTTTCTGGCGCCGTTGCCTGGGAGCATAGCTTTATTTGCAAGTTCACTTGGATTGATATTGTTCGCTGCAAATTCTCCATCATGGGTAAACCTCGCGATCCTAAAGTCGCCATATTACCATCCACTACAAGAAAAGGTACAACTCTGAGTACCTCTGCTGCTCTTGATTCACCATCTGTGATTGATAAACTTGTTTCACCACCACATGCTTCACATGCTGGTACTTCTGCTGAATCTGAAAATTCTTATAATATTGATGATGCTTCTGCTGTGCTTGATGATAGTGGTTCATTGGGATCTTTTCTAGATGCTACAATTGCTAGGTCTAGACAAATTGAAAATGCTGAAACTCCTAATGAAAATGCTGCTACACCTGTTAATTCACCTGAGTCTGTTGAATACTCTAGTGATGATCTTGATGAAGATTATGTAGAACTTGATGATGATTTTATTGATAAATGCAATGCTACTACTGATGCAAGAAAAATTAAAAAGTTGCTTGCACAACATACTGTTAGATATAAACTGTCTCCTGACCCTAAATTTGCCACATCTCCTATAAACATTAAGGATAAGGATTATGATTTTTCTCTTGATTTGTCTCATATATCTATTGTTGAGAAAACACCTTTTTGTGGTACTGAAAAAGAAAGTGCTGTAGAACACATGATTGAGCTATCTACTCTTAGTAGCTTGTTTTCTGATGATGTTAAGAAGCGTACTTATTTCGTTGCTAAAATTTTCCCTTTCTCATTAAAGGATGATGCTAAAACTTGGTATAATAATTTGCCACCTGATTCTATTAATAGTCCAAAAGAATTGCTTGATGTTTTCTTCCGAAAATACTTTCCTGCTAGTGCTCAACATATTGCTTTGCAGAGAATTTATAATTTTGATCAGGAAGATGGAGAGAAATTGCCTGAGGCTTGGGCTAGATTTTGCTCTCTTATTAGAGCTCGGCCTGACCATGATTTGGAAAAGCATGATTTACTTGATATATTTTATAGTGGACTAACCATTGAGTCTAGGGCATACATGGATAGTTGTGCTGGTTGTGTTTTCAGGAAAAGAACTCCAGACGACGCTGAAGAATTATTGGCTAGAATAGGCCGGAATCATGATGATTGGTCTACACCTGAACCAACCCCGACACCGATATTGAAGAAGAGGGGTATGATTAAATTAAATGATGAAGATATGAGGGAAGCCAAGAAATCTCTTAAAGAGAAGGGTATTAAATCCGAAGATGTGAAGAATTTACCTCCCATAGAAGATTCATGTAAGATCACTCCCCCTTCATCCATGATTGAGGTACACTCTCTTGAACGCTTTACTAGAGAAGATATTCCGTATTCAAAACCTCCTGCTCAATGCTTAGATGAGTTTGATAATTATATTGTTAAGCAAAATAATTTCAATATGAGAGTAGAGAATCATTTAATGGAAAATTCTCGAGCTATTGGTGAATTGCATGGTATTGTGGAGAGAACCTCCAATGATGTTAAGATGCTTGTTAAACATTTTCAAATGGTTCAAACTCAAATTGATCAACTCACTAAAGTGCAAAATGACTTGTTAAAAGATAATTCTAAAGAAAAACATGCTTATGAAGTAACAACTAGAGGCGGTGTTTCTACCCAGGATCCTCTATATCCTGAAGGGCATCCCAAAAGAGTTGAACAAGATTCTCAACGAACTGAAACTAGTGCTCCATCTAAGAAAAAGAAAGAAACATAAAACTGTTGTAGAATCCTCTGAACCTGTTAATGATCCTAATAGTATTTCTATTTCTGATGCTGAAACCGAAAGTGGTAATGAACATGATAAAGATAATGATAAGAATGATGCTTCTGATAAAGAAGAGGTTGAAGAAGAACCCAAAAGCATGCTAAAAATAAAAAGTATACTAAAGAAGATTTTATTGCTAAGAAACATGGTAATGAAAGGAAACCTTGGGTTCAAAAGCAAATGCCTTTTCCTGCTAAGAAACTAAAATCAAAGGAAGAAGAACACTATAATAAATTTTGTGATTGGATGAAACCTTTATTCCTGCAAATACCTTTGACTGATGCTATTAAATTGCCTCCTTATTCAAAGTATATGAAAGATATTGTCTCTAACAAAAGAAAAATTCCTAATGAGGAGATTTCCACTATGCTTGCTAATTACTCTTTTAATGGTAAGGTTCCAAAGAAGCTTGGGACCCAGGTATTCCGACTATTCCTTGTTCTATTAAGAATAATTATGTTAGAACTGCTCTATGTGATTTGGGAGCGGGTGTTAGTGTTATGCCTTTCTCTCTTTATAAGAGACTTTATTTAGATAAGTTGATACCGACTGATATATCTTTGCAAATGGCTGATAAATCTACTGCTATTCCTGTTGGTATATGTGAGGATGTTCCTGTTCAAGTTACTAAGCATTGCTTGATATTAACTGATTTTGTTGTGTTGGAAATGCCGAAGATGATAATATGTCTATTATTCTTGGGAGACCTTTTCTTAACACCGCAGGGGCTGTTATTGATTGCAATAAAGGAAAAGTTACTTTCAATGTCGATGACAAGGAGCATACCGTTTATTTTCCCAAGAGGATTGAGAAAGCATGTGGAGTTAATACAATTTCTAATGTGAGAACTATTAAAGTGGGAACTATTGATTGTCCAATATATGAGCCTAAAGAAGAATATCAAACTCTTGTGATTGGATCCATATCAATACAATACAAGGTAACATGATTGATTTGAGGTTTAATTCTTCTTATGTTATGTAAAATTTATTTGGTGGCAAGACTTGATCAACCTTGTTAACAAATTCATTTTATATGCATAGAAGAACTAAACAACATCTCTTTCTCCCTCCACTTGATCTACTTGCTGTAGCACTTTTATTTTGCAAAGTTCTTTAGTTAATTAGAGATTTCAAAAAATTTCCTGGCCAGTAATAATAAACTTAATACCCAGAAATGTGCATTTTTCAAAGTTTTCAAAAATTCACAAAAATTATACCGTTGGTCCTATTTTTCGACGAGGCACTGGACACCTGGGATGACCAGTGGGGCACCCCAGGTGGCACCCCACAGGCCGGCGCGGCAAAGAGGGGGCGCGCCACCCTGGTGTGTGGGTACCCCTTGCCCCACTTCATCACCTCTTCCTTCCACTCTCTTCTCTCTCCCGAAAAAACTCGCACCAGTTCCTCTCACTGCGTTTTGCTCAAGAGCTCCAGATTTCTCGATCTCTTTGCTCAGCCCAGATTTCTGTCTGAAATTTGGCACATTTGCTCTTCGGTATGTGACTCCTCCGATTATCCAAGTAGAATTTTGTTTGGTGGAGTATATCTTGAATATTTTGCTGCTGTAGGTAATGATGTCTACGGGTGCTTCTATTCTTGTAGACAGTGTTGGGCCTCCAAGAGCAGAGGTTTGTAGAACAGCAACAAGTTTCCCTTAAGTGGATCACCCAAGGTTTATCGAACTCGGGGAGGAAGAGGTCAAAGATATCCCTCTCATGCAACCCTGCAACCACAAAGCAAGAAGTCTCTTGTGTCCCCAACACACCTAATAGGTGCACTAGTTCGCGAAGAGATAGTGAAATACAAGTGGTATGAATGAATATGAGCAGTAGTAGGCGCCAGAAAAGTGCTTGCTGGCGTGCAGTTGATGGTAGTAATATTGCAGGAAGTAAGATGCAGTAAAACAGAAACAAGCAGCGATAGCAGTATTTAGGAACAAGGCCTAGGGATCATACTTTCACTAGTGGACACTCTCAACATTGATCACATAACAGAATAAATAGATAGATGCTAGACTCTACACCCTCTTGTTGGATGATGAACACCACTAACTGTGTAGGATTACACGAACCCTCAATGCCGGAGTTAACAAGCTCCACAATATTCAATGTTCATATTTAAATAACCTTAGAGTGCATAACAGATCAACATAACCAAACCAAGTACTAACATAGCATGCACACTGTCACCTTCACACTACGAAAGGAGGCATAGATCACATCAATACTATCATAGCAATAGTTAACTTCATAATCTACAAGAGATCACAATCATAGCCTACGCCAAGTACTACACGATGCACACACTGTCACCATTACACCGTGCAGGAGGAATAAACTACTTTAATAACATCACTAGAGTAGCACACAGATAAATTGTGATACAAAACACATTGCAATCATAAAGAGATATAAATAAGCACTTCACTATGCCATTCATAACAGTGAATAAGTATTCTGTGAAATATAGCCTAAGAGACCCACACGGTGCACACACTGTCACCTTTACACACGTGGGACAAGGAGTCTCCGGAGATCACATAAGTAAAATCCACTTGACTAGCATAATGACATCTAGATTACAAGCATCATCATATGAATCTCAATCATGTAAGGCAGCTCATGAGATTATTGTATTGAAGTACATAGGAGAGAGATTAACCACATAGCTACCGGTACAGCCCCGAGCCTCGATGGAGAACTCCCTCCTCATGGGAGACAGCAGCGTTGATGAAGATGGCGGTGGTGTTGATGGAGAAGCCTTCCGGGGGCACTTCCCCGTCCCGGCGGCGTGCCGGAACAGAGACTCCTGTCCCCCAGATCTTGGCTTCGCGATGGCGGCGGCTCTGGAAGGTTTTCTCTGGTTTCGTCGAACGTGGTAGGGTTTTCGCGACGGAGACTTTAAGTAGGCGGAAGGGCAGGTCGGTGGAGTCCTGGTGGGGCCACACACTAGGCCGGCGCGGCCAGGGCTTGGGCCACGCCGCCCTACTGTGTCCCCACCTCGTGGCCCCACTTCGTTTCCCCTTCGGACTTCTGGAAGCTTCGTGGAAAAATAGGACCCTGGGCGTTGATTTCGTCCAATTCCGAGAATATTTCCTTACTAGGATTTCAAACCAAAAACAGCAGAAAACAGCAACTGGCCCTTCGGCATCTCGTCAATAGGTTAGTTCCGTAAAACGCATAATAATGACATAAAGCATGCATAAAACATGTAGATATCATTAATAATGTGGCATGGAACATAAGAAATTATCGATACGTCGGAGACGTATCAGCATCCCCAAGCTTAGTTCCTGCTCGTCCCGAGCAGGTAAATGATAACAAAGATAATTTCTGGAGTGACATGTGATGTCTACGTTCCCCCTCCTTTCCTGTAGACAGTGTTGGGCCTCCAAGAGCAGAGGTTTGTAGAACAGCAGCAAGTTTTCCCTTAAGTGGATCACCCAAGGTTTATCGAACTCAGGGAGGAAGAGGTCAAAGATATCCCTCTCATGCAACCCTGCAACCACAAAGCAAGAAGTCTCTTGTGTCCCCAACACACCAAATAGGTGTACTAGTTCGGCGAAGAGATAGTGAAATACCGGTGGTATGAATAAGTAGCAACGGTGCCAAAATAGCTTGCTGGCGTGTAGTTGATGGTGGTAGTATTGCAGCAGTAGTAACACAAAAAACAGAAACAAGCAGCGAGTATTTAGGAACAAGGCCTAGGGATTACACTTTCACTAGTGGACACTCTCAACATTGATCACATAACGAATAGATAAATGCATACTCTACACTTTTGTTGGATGATGAACACATTGCGTAGGATTACACGAACCCTCAATGCCGGAGTTAACAAGCTCCACAATAATGCTCATGTTTAAGTAACCTTTAGTGTAAGATAGATCAAAAGACTAAACCAAGTACTAGCATAGCATGCACACTGTCACCTTCATGCATATGTAGGAGGAATAGATCACATCAATATTATCATAGCAATAGTTAACTTCATAATCTACAAGAGATCATAATCATAGCATAAACCAAGTACTAACACGGTGCACACACTGTCACCTTTGCACACATGCAGGAGGAATAAAACTACTTTAATAACATTGCTAGAGTAGCACATAGATAAATTGTGATACAAACACATTGCAATCATAAAGAGATATAAATAAGCACCTCACTATGCCATTCAACAGTGAATAAGTATTCTGTGAAATATAGCCTAAGAGACCCACACGGTGCACACACTGTCACCTTTACACACGTGGGACAAGGAGTCTCCGGAGATCACATAAGTAAAACTCACTTGACTAGCATAATGACATCTAGATTACAAGCATCATCATATGAATCTCAATCATGTAAGGCAGCTCATGAGATTATTGTATTGAAGTACATAGGAGAGAGATGAACCACATAGCTACCGGTACAGCCCCGAGCCTCGATGGAGAACTACTCCCTCCTCATGGGAGCGGCGGTGATGAAGATGGCGGTGGAGATGGCAGCGGTGTCGATGGAGAAGCCTTCCGGGGCACTTCCCCGTTCCGGCAGCGTGCCGAACAGAGACTCTGTCCCCCAGATCTTGGCTTCGCGATGGCGGCGCTCTGGAAGGTTTCGTGGGTTTCGTCGTTCGTCTCAGGGTTTTCGATCCAGGGGCTTTATATAGGCGAAGAGGCGGCGCAGAGGGTCGAAGGGGTGCCCACACCATAGGGTGGCGCGGGCCCCCCTGGCCACGCCGCCATGTGGTTTGGTGGGCCTGTGCCCCCCCTGGTGGCTCTCGGTGTTCTGGATGCTTCCGGGGAAAATAGGAACTTGGGCGTTGATTTCGTCCGATTCCGAGAATATTTCCTTACTAGGATTTCTGAAACCAAAAACAGAAGGAACAGGAACTGGCACTTCGGCATCTTGTTAATAGGTTAGTTCCGTAAAATGCACGAATATGACATAAAGTGTGCATAAAACATGTAGATATCATCAATAAAGTAGCATGGAACATAAGAAATATCTCAGACGTTGGAGACGTATCAGCATCCCCAGCTTAGTTCTGCTCGTCCCGAGCAGTAAAACGATAACAAAGATAATTTCGAAGTGACATGCCATCATAAACTTGATCATATTGTAAACATATGTAATGAATGCAGCGATCAAAACAATGGTAATGACATGAGTAAACAACTGAATCATAAAGCAAAGACTTTTCATGAATAGTACTTTCAAGACAAGCATCAATAAGTCTTGCATAAGAGTTAACTCATAAAGCAATAATTCAAAGTAAAAGCATTGAAGCAACACAAAGGAAGATGAAGTTTCAGCGGTTGCTTTCAACTTATAACATGTATATCTCATGGATAATTGTCAATGCAAAGCAATATAACAAATGCAATAAGCAAGTATGTAAGAATCAATGCACAGTTCACACAAATGTTTGCTTCTTAAGGTGTAGAGAGATAGGTGAACTGACTCAACATAAAAGTAAAAGAATGGTCCTTCAAAGAGGAAAGCATCGATTGCTATATTTGTGCTAGAGCTTTGATTTTGAAAACATAAAGAGAGCATAAAAATAAAGTTTTGAGAGGTGTATGTTGTTGTCAACGAATGGTAGCGGGTACTCTAACCCCCTTGCCAGACAAACCTTCAAAGAGCGGCTCCCATTTTATTTTATTTTTGAGTGGCACTCCTTCCAACCTTTCTTTCACAAACCATGGCTAACCGAATCCTCGGGTGCCTGCCAACAATCTCATACCATGAAGGAGTGCCTTTTTATTTTAGTTTTATTATGATGACACTCCCCCCAACCTTTGCTTACACAAGCCATGGCTAACCGAATCCTTCGGGTGCCGTCCAACAATCGCATACCATGGAGGAGTGTCTATTTTGTTAATTAATTTGGGACTGGGAATGCCACTCTTTTTGCAAAATTATTGGATAAGCGGATGAAGCCACTAGTCCATTGGTGAAAGTTGCCCAACAAGATTGAAAGATAAACACCACATACTTCCTCATGAGCTATAAAACATTGACACAAATCAGAGGTGATAAATTTTGAATTGTTTAAAGGTAGCACTCAAGCAATTTACTTTGGAATGGCAGGAAATACCATGTAGTAGGTAGGTATGGTGGACACAAATGGCATAGTGTTTGGCTCAAGTATTTTGGATGCATGAGAAGTATCCCTCTCGATACAAGGCTTAGGCTAGCAAGGTTGTTTGAAGCAAACACAAGGATGAACCGGTGCAGCAAAACTCACATAAAAGACATATTGTAAACATTATAAGACTCTACACCGTCTTCCTTGTTGTTCAAAACTCAATACTAGAAATTATCTAGACCTTAGAGAGACCAAATATGCAAACCAAATTTTAGCAAGCTCTATGTATTTCTTCATTAATGGGTGCAAAGTATATGATGCAAGAGCTTAAACATGAGCACAACAATTGCCAAGTATCACATTACCCAAGACATTATAGCAATTACTACATGTAGCATTTTCCAATTCCAACCATATAACAATTTAACGAAGAGGAAACTTCGCCATGAATATTATGAGCTAAGAACACATGTGTTCATACGAACCAGCGGAGCGTGTCTCTCTCCCACACAAGGATGAACTTATTCAAACATAAACAAAAACAAAAACAAACAGACGCTCCAAGTAAAGTACATAAGATGTGACCGAATAAAAATATAGTTTCAAGAGAAGGAACCTGATAAGTTGTCGATGAAGAAGGGGATGCCTTGGCATCCCCAAGCTTAGACGCTTGAGTCTTCTTGAAATATGCAGGGATGAACCACGGGGGCATCCCCAAGCTTAGACTTTCACTCTTCTTGATCATAGTATATCATCCTCCTCTCTTGACCCTTGAAAACTTCTTCCACACCAAACTTTAAGCAAACTCATTAGAGGGTTAGTGCATAATCAAAAATTCACATGTTCAGAGGTGACACAATCATTCTTAACACTTCTGGACATTGCTCAAAGCTACTGGAAGGTAATGGAACAAAGAAATCCACCCAACACAGCGAAAGAAGCAATGCGAAATAAAAGGCAGAATCTGTCAAAAACAGAACAGTTCGTAAAGACGAATTTAAAATGGCACCAGACTTGCTCAAATGGAAAAACTCAAAACTAATGAAAGTTGCGTACGTATCTGAGGATCACTCACGTAAATTGGCATAATTTTCTGAGTTACCTACAGAGAATTAGACCCAGATTCGTGACAGACAGCAATGCTGTTTCTGCGCAGCAATCCAAATCTAGCATCAACTTTACCATAGAGACTTTACTTGGCACAACAATGCAACAAAACTAAGATAAGGAGAGGTTACAGTAGTAAACAACTTCCAAGACTCAACAAAACAAAAATTGCTGTAGCAAAATAAACACATGGGTTATCTCCCAAGAAGTTCTTTCTTTATAGCCATTAAGATGGGCTCAGCAGTTTTAATGATGCACTCGCAAGAAATAGTATTTGAAGCAAAAGAGAGCATCAAGAGGCAAATTCAAAACACATTTAAGTCTAACATGCTTCCTATGCATAAGAATCTTGTACACAAATAAATTCATGAAGAGCAAAGTAACAAGATCAGGAAGATAAAACAAGTGTAGCTTCAAAAATTTCAGCACATAGAGAGGCATTTTAGTAACATGAAAATTTCTACAACCATATTTTCCTCTCTCATAATAACTTTCAGTAGCAACATGAGCAAACTCAACAATATAACTATCACATAAAGCATTCTTATCATGAGTCTCATGCATAAAATTATTACTCTCCACATAAGCATAATCAATTTTATTAGTAATAGTGGGAGCAAATTCAACAAAGTAGCTATCATTATTATTCTCATCAAGTGTAGGAGGCATAGTATAATCACAACAAAATTTACTCTCCATAGTAGGTGGCACCAAAAGACCACTATCATTATAATCATCATATATGGGAGGCAAAGTATCATCAAAGAAAATTTTCTCCTCAATGCTTGGGGGACTAAAAAGATCATGAAAACCAGCTTCCCCAAGCTTAGAATTTTCTATATTATTATCAACAATGGTGTTCAAAGCGTTCATACTAATATTACTACCAGCATGCAAATAAGATTCCATAGGTTTTTTAATTTTCGCATCAAACAATCCATGTTTTAAATGAGGAAATAGAATAAGAAGATCATTCTTGTCCATTATGCCAAACTAGTGTAAACAAGAAACAAAAAGTTGCAATTGCAGGATCTAAAGGAAATAGCCGAGTACTTACAACGCCGGGAAATAGCTTAGTAGCCGAGGTCCGGAGTGTGAGTACCTTTTACCTTTCCTCCCGGCAACGGCGCCAGAAAAGTGCTTGATGTCTACGTTCCCCTCCTTTCCTGTAGACAGTGTTGGGCCTCCAAGAGCAGAGGTTTGTAGAACAGCAGCAAGTTTTCCCTTAAGTGGATCACCCAAGGTTTATCGAACTCAGGGAGGAAGAGGTCAAAGATATCCCTCTCATGCAACCTGCAACCACAAAGCAAGAAGTCTCTTGTGTCCCCAACACACCTAATAGGTGTACTAGTTCGGCGAAGAGATAGTGAAATACAGGTGGTATGAATAGTAGCAACGGTGCCAGAAAATAGCTTGCTGGCGTGTAGTTGATGGTGGTAGTATTGCAGCAGTAGTAACACAGTAAAACAGTAAACAAGCAGCGATAGCAGTATTTAGGAACAAGGCCTAGGGATTACACTTTCACTAGTGGACACTCTCAACATTGATCACATAATAGAATAGATAAATGCATACTCTACACTTTTGTTGGATGATGAACACATTGCGTAGGATTACACGAACCCTCAATGCCGGAGTTAACAAGCTCCACAATAATGCTCATGTTTAAGTAACCTTTAGTGTAAGATAGATCAAAAGACTAAACCAAGTACTAGCATAGCATGCACACCGTCACCTTCATGCATATGTAGGAGGAATAGATCACATCAATATTATCATAGCAATAGTTAACTTCATAATCTACAAGAGATCATAATCATAGCATAAACCAAGTACTAACACGGTGCACACACTGTCACCTTTACACACGTGCAGGAGGAATAAAACTACTTTAATAACATTGCTAGAGTAGCACATAGATAAATTGTGATACGAACACATTGCAATCATAAAGAGATATAAATAAGCACCTCACTATGCCATTCAACAGTGAATAAGTATTCTGTGAAATATAGCCTAAGAGACCCACACGGTGCACACACTGTCACCTTTACACACGTGGGACAAGGAGTCTCCGGAGATCACATAAAAACTCACTTGACTAGCATAATGACATCTAGATTACAAGCATCATCATATGAATCTCAATCATGTAAGGCAGCTCATGAGATTATTGTATTGAAGTACATAGGAGAGAGATGAACCACATAGCTACCGTAGAGCCTCGATGGAGAAACTACCTCCTCATGGGAGCAGCAGCGGTGATGAAGATGGCGGTGGAGATGGCGGCTGTCGATGGAGAAGCCTTCCGGGGCACTTCCCCGCTCCGGCAGCGTGCCGAACAGAGACTCCTTGTCCCCCATCTTGGCTTCGCGATGGCGGCGGCTCGAAGGTTTTTACGTGGGTTTCGTCGTTCGCCTCGGGTTTTTCGATCAGGGGCTTTATAGGCGAAGAGGCGGCGCGCAGGAGGGTCGAAGGGGTGCCCACACCATAGGGTGGCGCGGGCCCACCCCTGGCCGCGCCGCCATGTGGTTTGGTGGGCCTGTGCCCCCTCCCTGCTCTCGGTGTTCTGGATGCTTCCGGGGAAAATAGGAACTTGGGCGTTGATTTCCCGATTCCGAGAATATTTCGTTACTAGGATTTCTGAAACCAAAAACAGCAGAAACAGGAACCGGCACTTCGGCATCTTGTTAATAGGTTAGTTCCGAAAATGCACGAATATGACATAAAGTGTGCATAAAACATGTAGATATCATCAATAAAGTAGCATGGAACATAAGAAATTATCGATACGTTGGAGACGTATCAACATGCCATCATAACCTTGATCATACTATTGTAAGCATATGTAATGAATGCAGCGATCAAAACAATGGTAATGACATGAGTAAACAAATGAATCATAAAGCAAAGACTTTTCATGAATAGTACTTTCAAGACAAGCATCAATAAGTCTTGCATAAGAGTTAACTCATAAAGCAATAAATTCATAGTAAAGGTATTGAAGCAACACAAAGGAAGATTAAGTTTCAGCGGTTGCTTTCAACTTATAACATTTATATCTCATGGATAGTTGTCAATGCAAAGTAATATAACAAGTGCAATATGCAAGTATGTAGGAATCAATGCACAGTTCACACAAGTGTTTGCTTCTTGAGGTGGAGAGAAATAGGTGAACTGACTCAACATAAAAGTAAAAGAATGGCCCTTCGCAGAGGGAAGCATCGATTGCTATATTTGTGCTAGAGCTTTGGTTTTGAAAACATAAAGAGAGCATAAAAGTAAATTTTGAGAGGTGTTTGTTGTTGTCAACGAATGGTAGTGGGCACTCTAACCCCTTGCCATACAAACCTTCAAAGAGCGGCTCCCATGAATTATTTTTATTTTTGTGTGGCACTCCTTCCAACCTTTCTTTCACAAACCATGGCTAACCGAATCCTCGGGTGCCTGCCAACAATCTCATACCATGAAGGAGTGCCTTTTTATTTTAGTTTTATTATGATGACACTCCTCCCCACCTTTGCTTTCTCAAGCCATGGCTAACCGAATCCTTCGGGTGCCGTCCAACAATCACATACCATGGAGGAGTGTCTATTTAGGTTAATTAATTTGGGACTGGGAATCCCATTGCCAGCTCTTTTTGCAAAATTATTGGATAAGCGGATGAAGCCACTAGTCCATTGGTGAAAGTTGCCCAACAAGAATGAAAGATAAACACCACATACTTCCTCATGAGCTATAAAACATTGACACAAATCAGAGGTGATAAATTTTGAATTATTTAAAGGTAGCACTCAAGCAATTTACTTTGGAATGGCGGAGAAATACCATGTAGTAGGTAGGTATGGTGGACACAAATGGCATAGTGGTTGGCTCAAGGATTTTGGATGCATGAGAAGTATTCCCTCTCGATACAAGGCTTAGGCTAGCAAAGTTATTTGAAACAAACACAAGGATGAACCGGTGCAGCAAAACTCACATAAAGACATATTGTAAACATTATAAGACTCTACACCGTCTTCCTTGTTGTTCAAAACTCAATACTAGAAATTATCTAGACTTTAGAGAGACCAAATATGCAAACCAAATTTTAGCAAGCTCTATGTATTTCTTCATTAATAGGTGCAAAGTATATGATGCAAGAGCTTAAACATGAGCACAACAATTGCCAAGTATCAAATTATTCAAGACATTTTAGAATTACTACATGTAGCATTTCCCGATTCCAACCATATAACAATTTAACGAAGAAGATTCAACCTTCGCCATGAATACTATGAGTAAAGCCTAAGGACATATGAACCAGCGGAGCGTGTCTCTCTCCCACACAAGCATTTATTCAAACAAAAACATAAACAAAAACAAACAGACGCTCCAAGTAAAGTACATAAGATGTGACCGAATAAAAATATAGTTTCAAGGGAGGAACCTGATAAATTTGTCGATGAAGAAGGGGATGCCTTGGGCATCCCCAAGCTTAGATGCTTGGGTCTTCTTGAAATATGCAGGGATGAACCACCGGGGCATCCCCAAGCTTAGACTTTTCACTCTTCTTGATCGTAGTATATCATCCTCCTCTCTTGACCCTTGAAAACTTCCTCCACACCAAACTCAAAACAAACTCATTAGAGGGTTAGTGCATAATCAAAAATTCACATGTTCAGAGGTGACACAATCATTCTAACACTTCTGGACATTGCACAAAGCTACTGGACGTTAATGGAACAAAGAAATCCATCCAACACAAAGCAAAAGAGGCAATGCTAAATAAAAGGCAGAATCTGTCAAAAACAGCCGTAAAGACGAATTTTAAAATGGCACCAGACTTGCTCAGATGAAAATTCCCAAATTGAATGAAAGTTGCGTACATATCTGAGGATCACTCACGTAAATTGACATAATTTTCTAAGTTACCTACAGAGAATTAGACCCAGATTAGTTACAGCAAGAAATCTGTTTCTGCGCAGTAATCCAAATCTAGTATGAACCTTACTATCAAAGACTTTACTTGGCACAACAATGCAACAAAATTAAGATAAGGAGAGGTTGATACAGTAGTAACAACTTCCAAGACTCAAATACAAAATAAAAGTACAGTAGCAAAATAAACACATGGGTTATCTCCCAAGAAGTTCTTTCTTTATAGCCATTAAGATGGGCTCAACAGTTTTAATGATGCACTCGCAAGAAATAGTAGTTGAAGCAAAAGAGAGCATCAAGAGGCAAATTCAAAACAAATTTAAGTCTAACATGCTTCCTATGCATAGGAGTTTTGTAAATAAACAAGTTCATGAAGAAAAAGGTAACAAGCATAGGAAGATAGAACAAGTGTAGCTTCAAAAATTTCAGCACATAGAGAGGTGTTTAGTAACATGAAAATTTCTACAACCATATTTTCCTCTCTCATAATAACTTTCAGTAGCAACATGAGCAAACTCAACAATATAACTATCACATAAAGCATTCTTATCATGAGTCTCATGCATAAAATTATTACTCTCCACATAGGCATAATCAATTTTATTAGAGCAAATTCAACAAAGTAGCTATCATTATTATTCTCATCATCAAATATAGGAGGCATATTGTAATCATAATCAAATTTATCCTCCATAACAGGCGGTACTAAAAGACCAATATCATTATAATCATCATAAATAGGAGGCAAAGTATCATCAAAGTAAATTTTCTCCTCAATGCTTGGGGGACTAAAAATATCATGCTCATCAAAGCCAGCTTCCCCAAGCTTAGAATTTTCCATATCATTAGCAACAATGGTGTTCAAAGCGTTCATACTAATATGTTCCATAGGTTTTTTAATTTTCGCATCAAACCATCCATGTCTTAAATCAGGAAATAGAATAAGAAGCTCATTGTTGTCCATTATGCCTAACTAGTGTAAACAAGAAACAAAAGATGCAATTGCAGGATCTAAAGGAAATAGCTTCGAGCACACACACAATGGCAACAGAAGTACTTTACCTGGGACCGGAGTATGAGAGCCTTTTACCTTCTCCAACGGCGCCTAAAAATAGCTTGATGTCTACGGGTGCTTCTATTCTGTAGCACTGTTGGGCCTCCAAGAGCAGAGGTTTGTAGAACAACAACAAGTTTCCTTAAGTGGATCACCCAAGGTTTATCGAACTCAGGGAGGAGGTCAAAGATATCCCTCTCATGCAACCCGCAACCACAAAGCAAGAAGTCTCTTGTGTCCCCAACACACTAATAGGTGCACTAGTTCGGCGAAGAGATAGTGAAATACAAGTGGTATGAATGAATATGAGCAGAGTAACGGCGCCAAAAGTGCTGTTTGGCTTGCGCTGATGGTAGTGAAGTATAGATGCAAAGAAACAAGAAACAAGCAATGATAGCAGATTTAGGAACAAGGCCTAGGGATCATACTTTCACTAGTGGACACTCTCAACATTGATCACATAACAAAATAAATAGATAGATGCTAGACTCTACACCCTCTTGTTGGATGATGAACACCACTAACTGTGTAGGATTACACGAACCCTCAATGCCGGAGTTAACAAGCTCCACAATATTCAATGTTCATATTTAAATAACCTTAGAGTGCATAACGATCAACATAACCAAACCAAGTACTAACATAGCATGCACACTGTCACCTTCACACTACGAAAGGAGGCATAGATCACATCAATACTATCATAGCAATAGTTAACTTCATAATCTACAAGAGATCACAATCATAGCCTACGCCAAGTACTACACGATGCACACACTATCACCATTACACCGTGCAGGAGGAATAAACTACTTTAATAACATCACTAGAGTAGCACACAGATAGATTGTGATACAAAACACATTGCAATCATAAAGAGATATAAATAAGCACTTCACTATGCCATTCATAACAGTGAATAAGTATTCTGTAATATAGCCTAAGAGACCCACACGGTGCACACACTGTCACCTTACACACGTGGGACAAGGAGTCTCCGGAGATCACATAAGTAAAACCCACTTGACTAGCATAATGACATCTAGATTACAAGCATCATCATATGAATCTCAAGGCAGCTCATGAGATTATTGTATTGAAGTACATAGGAGAGAGATTAACCACATAGCTACCGTACAGCCCCGAGCCTCGATGGAGAACTACTCCCTCTCATGGGAGACAGAGTTGATGAAGATGGCGGTGGTGTTGATGGAGAAGCCTTCCGGGCACTTCCCCGTCCTGCCGCTGTCGAACAGAGACTCTGTCCCCCGCATCTTGGCTTCGATGGCGGCGGCTCGAAGGTTTTCTCTCGTTTCGTCGAACGTGGTAGGGTTTTCGTGACGAGACTTTAAGTAGGCGAAAGGCTCGGAGTCTCTGGGGCCACACTAGGCCGGCGCGGCCAGGCTTAGTCGCGCCGCCCATCAGTGTCCCCACCTCGTGGCCCCACTTCGTTTCCCTTCGGACTTCTAGAAGCTTCGTGGAAAAATAGGACCTTGGGCGTTGATTTCGTCCAGAGAATATTTCCTTACTAGGATTTCTCAAACCAAAACAAGCAGAACAACAACCGGCCCTTCGCATCTCACAATAGGTTCCGGGAACGCATAATAATGACATAAAGTATGCATAAAACATGTAGATATCATTAATAATGTGGCATGGAACATAAGAAATTATCGATACGTCGGAGACGTATCAGGTAACATGTTTAGTGAGCTTGCATGCTTGTTCTAAGTGGTAGAAACTAGTTTTGATGCATGATTAGTACTCTAGCAAGTTCCTATGGTAGTTTCCCTCAATTATATGTCACCAAATCAAATTTTATAATGTTTGTTGAAAAATTTCAGAAAAGGAAGATGGATAATTGTAACTTTGGAGAAGTGTTTGAAAGAGAGACAACAAGCACGGGGAGGCCCTCGAGGTCATCCACCCGATTCAGGCAATCCTATAATGAGGACCTCATCGCACCAAGCTTCGCACCCGAAGAGGACAATGGAGTCCCTAATGCTTCATCCTTCCCATGTTATGACTTTTTGAGTAATGCAGGGTTGTTGGATGATTTCTTGACCCTCGTCGGTAAGGCAGGTTTAACCACCTATGTGGGAGATGAGAGTGAGCAATACTATACGCTCACTAAAATCTTTGTGGAGAGCTTCAAATTCAACAATAAGCACTTTCGCCCGACCGTAGAATTTAAGATCTATGGTAAGCCTATTACTATGAAGTTAGAAATTTTTTGTGCTGCATTGGGTATTGCCCCTGTAGGTACAGCAAGGAAGATCGAGGACAACCCCAAGGAATTGCTGGAGCTCTATCGAGGGATCACCAATGATGATTGTCGCACCATTCAGCGTGGCAAGATAAGAAACATTCAACTCCCCGCCATTAAGTATTTTGCTTATTACATCGCTACTAGCATTCTTGGTAGGGAGAACACTAGCAACATATCTAGCTATCATCTTGGTTTCTTAATTGCTGCACTCACTGGGGACACACCTTATCATCTTGGTGCTCTTGTTGCTCGCCGCTTGTCTAACAAGGGGCCTATATTTGGAGGAATTATTGCTTCGCGCATTTTAGCATATTTAGAGCTTCCTCTTGACCCTACTGATGTGAAAATAACTCCTATGAGGCTTGATATTGCTGCTATGAAGAGTCACCAATTTGTTACAGCCGACTCTAGTTTAGATAACATTGTCTATAGAATATTGTTTGCTGACGGGGAAGAGAGGGAAATCCTTTTGCCGCAGCCAGATTTGTTCAGTATTGACAGGAAACCATGGTCGCGCACTAAGGAGGAGGTGGATGAGCAATTGAAGATACAAGGCTTCCACCAGCAGCATGACTCCGAGGACGCCGAGCCCTCCTACGACTACACCGTCACGTATCCGGGTGCTTCTTCTAGCACATACCCGGAATATGATCCATCTTCGTCGTACTACGGAGGTGCTACTTCATGGGCACCATGGGATTGATCTCCACTTAGGCCAAAAGCCTAAGCTTGGGGGAGGTATACCGGCATCACTCATTCTTTGCATATTATGGTTGCTGGATACTTGTACATACTTGTTTGGTTTCTTAGAGTGGTTCTCTAATAAGAGGGAGATGATATTTGGGGAAGTGTTGCCTGAAAACAGATTCTGGGCTGTTAAAAATCGTGCGCACAGCCAGAACGTTATTTTGAGTTGCAAATTTTTGTGCATGTTCCCCAGGTTGTTATCTAACTTTCATTAGTTGAACACTTTTCGAACTGAGCAACGAAAGATTTTTGTAAAAATCGATTTCTGTACTGCTGTCAGGTTTTGGCAGATTTCTGCCATCCTGCTTTTCTATGTTTCTTTTAGTTTTCATTTTCTTGTTTTTGCTTTGGTTCTTTCCTAAAACACAAAAAAGACCAAAAATATTTCTTTTGTTTCTCTTCACCATTTGTTTATTTTGGTTTCTTGCTTTGATTTTGCTTTGTGTGCTATTGTTGGTTTGCTATAAGAAAACCCAAAAAGATTTTGCTTTGTTTGCTTGTTTCCTTTTGTTCTTGTTTCTAAATTCGAAAACACCAAAAATATTTGCTGTTCTTCTTTGGTTTTGTAAAGTTCTTTATGAGTTCAATGGTCTTCGGTGGCTGGAGCGTGGTTTTCATTCCATATTATTCAAGCTACACAAGTGAAAAGGCAATAATGACGATATACGACAATCTGATTGTGGTGAGAGGCTGGTATGAACTCTATTTGTTTTCATTTTTGTACATATACTCATCCATGTGAGCATGCTTAGTTGGTTCATGTGAGGTATATGTCATTTAAGAAAGTCTAGTAGTTCATGATCTCTCATGATTAGCTCCAATTTATTAATATGAGTAGCATGTCATAAATATTTGCTTGCATTGCTTTATTCATAGATAGGTATGACATTGTGGTATCCTCCTCTGAATAATTCTCTTGAATCAACTTGGCACATGCTCACGCATGCATATGACTGAACAAAATGTCAATTAAGCCTCGATGATTTGCTTTACCTCAGAGTTCTTGTATCACTTTTATGCCTCCGTTAATCTATTTTTGTCGCAAGCATGATTATGACAGTTACTGCTCTCTTGATTGTCGCTTCCCAGTCTATTGCTAGCCTTCACTTGTACTGAGCGGGAACGCTGCTCGTGCCTTCAAACACATGAAAACCAAGTTATTCCAGTGTGTCCACCATAAATACCTATGCATGGCATTTCAAACCATTCCAAGTAAATTCTCATGTGCTACCTTTAAACCTTCAAAATGCTTCTCAATTTGTGTTAATGTTTTATAGCTCATGAGGAAATATGTGGTGTTTATCTTTCAATCTTGTCATTTACTCTTGACAGACTTTCATAATGGACTAGTGGCACATCCGCTTATCCAATAATTTTGCAAAAAGAGCTGGCAACGGGTTCCCAGCCCCAATTAATCAACTTTCATTAATAATTCTCTTCACATGTTTTGCCCTGATTCATCAGTAAGCAACTTAAATTGCAAATAGACACTCCTCCATGGTATGTGATTGATGGAAGGCACCCGAGGATTCGGTTAGCCATGACTTGTGTAAGCAAAGGTTGGGGGAGTGTCATCCATAATAAAACTAAAGTACGTGTGTAAACAAAAGAGAAGAGGGATGATTTACCTTGCTGGTAGAAATAACGTCCTTCATGGGAGCCGCTCTTGAAAGTCTGGTTGACGAGGTAGTTAGAGTACCCACTATCATTCGTTGACAACAACAAACACCTCTCAAAATAATTTTACTCCTGTTTTACAAATGAAAAGCTCTAGCACATGTTAATCCCTGCTTCCCTCTGCGAAGGGTCAATCTTTTACTTTTACATTGAGTCTCCATCCTTTCTTTGAGCACTTTCTTGAGAGCACAACTGTCATTCTTAGTATAATATGCTTGTCCCAAAATGTGATTAATTGTGGTATAACTTTGATGCTTTTATCTTTGATAATCTCTATTTCCAGTCTTCTCATGAACCTCAAAGGTGCCCAAGCATTTATGTTTTGTTGTACAATTACGAGCAAGCGAGATACCACTTTATCATATCATTCTATGAACATTGCAATCCTGCTAATAGACATGATTCATGATGCTCATTATTAATTTGTTGGTACCTTTTCCATGATTGACATAGCTATTAGATGATTTTATTTGCATGTATCTTATTATGAACTGCTTAAGTACTTGCCGTATCATGAGAATATTTACATCATATGAACAAATGTGTTCGTGAAAGTTCTTTTATCGCACTCAGTTGTTAACTGAATTGCTTGAGGACAAGCAATAAGCTAAGCTTGGGGGAGTTGATACGTCCAAAACGTATCTACTTTCCCGAACACTTTTGCTATTGTTTTGCCTCTAATTTGTGTATTTTGGATGCAATTAACACGGACTAACGCTGTTTTCAAGCAGAATCGTTCGTGTCTCGTTTTTGTGCATAAATCCAACTTTCAGGAAAATCCTCGGAATTTATGCGGAAGGTCCTATTTTTCCAGATAATGAGCCGAAGGGTGAGCCAGGTGGCCCGAGGCCCCACACATTAGGCCGGCGTGGCCCAGGAGGGGCCCACGCGGCCCTAGTGTGTGGCGGCCTCGGCTGGCCCCCGACGCCCTCCTTCGGACTACTTATTGCCTTCGACCTAAAAACGCATGGGGGTTAGTCGAAATCGCCAGAAACCATCCGGGACGCCGCCACCGCCGCGAAACTCGTCTCTGACCCGAAACTCGTTCGGCACTCCGCGGACGGGAATTGGAGGAGATCATCGCCATCATCACCACCGACGCTCTCCATTGACCAGCCATGTTTCCCCCATCCACGTGTGAGTAATTCCCCCGCTGTAGGCGAAGGGGATGGTAGGGATTGGATGAGATTGGTCATGTAATAGCATAAGATTGTTAGGGCATAGTGCCTAGTGTCCGTAATTGGTATTTTTATGATATTGTTGCAACTTGTTATGCTTAATGCTTGTCACTAGGGCCCGAGTGCCATGATCTCAGATCTGAACATGTTATTGTTTCATTATGATATTCATTGCTTTATGATCTTACCTGCAAGTTGTATACACGTATTGCTGTCCGGAACCCGAGGCCCCAAAGTGACAGAAATTGGGACAACCGAAGGGGATGGCGGTGATATGAGGATCACATGTGTTCACGGAGTGTTAATGCTTTGCTCCTAGTTTCTATTAAAAGGAGTGCCTTAATTTCCAGTAGATTCCCTAGAGGCCCGGCTGCCACCGGCTGGTAGGACAAAAGATGTTGTGCAAGTTTCTCATTGCGAGCACGTATGACTATATATGGAACACATGCCTATTGATTGATTAGTACTTGGATACCGTTTTATTATTATCTGCAAATGCCCTGCTTTGATTGTTACATGAGTTTCTCTCATCCATGCAACGCCCGTTCATCCATCCCTGTGCCTACAGTATTTTAATCGCTGTTTACTATAATCACTACGCTGTCTTTGTTACTCGTCGTTATTTCACTACCGCTATCGTTATAAAACTGTTACTCTGATAAACTCTGCGAGCAACCTGCCTGTGTGCACTGAATTGACAACTCCGCTGTTAAGGCTTTCAAGTATTCTTTGTCTCCCCTTGTGTCGAATCAATAAATTGGGTTTTACTTCCCTCGAAGACTGTTGCGATCCCCTATACTTGTGGGTCATCAGGGGTCCACAAGTTCGGGCCCAAGGACAAGATCTTGCTACAATTGTAATGACAAGCGCCATTTCATTGCCGAGTGCCCCTATGAGAATAGGGAGACTCATGGTGGAAGGCTCATTCCCAAGGACAAGAGCAAAGACTCAAAGGGCAAATATTCAAAAGCCCCCAAGAAGAAATTCTACAACAACAAGACCAAGAAGGGCAAGAGGCCCTCAAAAATTGTGCTAGTGACTAGGGAAGAATATTCTTCCGATGAAGTTGAAAGCTCTAGTGATGATGAAGATGAAGAAAGCTCAAAGGAAGTGGCCGCCATTGTCACCACCAACATTCCCTCTTCATCTCTCTTTGAATCCCCCAATGAAATCCTCATATCAAGAATGCACATTGCTTCATGGCAAGGTCCTCCTTGGACACATCTATCGTGCTATCAACTCAAGAAGAATATACCTCCGGAGATGATGATGTTGATGATGAAGAAGATGCCACCTCTAATGGATTGGTCGCTCTTGCCTCCACTAACTCTTCATCACCAAGTGAATCCCCCAATGAGGTCATTCATGTGGAGGAAGAAAGTTGCCTCATGGCTAAATCCTCCGAGGTATCATCTCCTAACCCCTCTACGCCTAACATTTCAAATGATCTAGGGGTTGATCTTGCTAGTCTAAAAGTGAAACAAGAAATGCTTGAGTTTGATGATTTCATTCTTAACCTACAAGGTAATACTAAAAAGCATGTTTCAAATCTCATGGTTCGTATGGCTCAACTAAATGGTACTCTTGAGAAAAAATGCCAAATAGAGAGAGAAGACGCTCTTGAACTACATGCTCTTAGAAATGCTCTTGAGGAAAGTCAAGAAACCATAGCTTCTCTTGAAGAGAGGTTAGAAAATCTTGGAGATCCTCAAGATAAAATTAACAAGCTCACTAAAGCTAGAGATCTTGCTAGAGCTAAGTCTAAAGTGCTTTCAAAGGAAAAGGCCAAATTTGGTGTTGATCATGAGAAACTTGTGAGAGATCTAGATGATCTAGACAAGGCACACAAAGCCTTGAAGAGTGAATACTCTCTCCTCTCCAAGTCTTATGAGCAACTTCAAATTAGGCTCGCTTCATATGACATACCTAGCACCTCTACTCCTTCATGTGATCATGCAAATATTATTGAGGAAAATGCTAGGTTGAAGGATGAACTTGCTAAGGCCTCCTCTCCCCAAAGTAAACTTTCCTTGGATGATCTCTTGAGTAAGCAAAGATCAAACAATGGGAAGGAGGGCCTTGGTTACAATGCCAAGGCAAAGAAGGCAAACAAGCAAAAGGCCAAGCCCGCACAAGAGAAGAAGAAAGCCATCACTAATGGTGAAGCCTCCAAGGGCAAAACCATAAATGATGATGATGCGGGAATTGCTAACCCTCACTATGTTTTATTTAAAGATTATTATGGTGATGTTTATGCTAAATATGTTGGCCCATATGATGGTTATGTTGCTTGGTCTATTTGGGTCCCAAAGACCCTTGTTGCTAACAAAAGAGGACCCATTGCGAAATGGGTACCTAAATCCAAGAATTGATCTCATGTAGGACTATGCCGCCGGAGGTTCAAAATGGGTACTTGATAGTGGATGTACAAGTCATATGACCAGCGGCAAGAACCTCGTCAAGGAGTTGAGGCCTAACTTAAACAATATCACCGTCTCCTTTGGCGATAATTCTACATCCGAGGTATTGGGTTTTGGCAAGGTTGTGGTTGCACACAACATTACTCTTGTGGATGTCATGCTTGTCAAAACCCTTGGTTACAATTTACTTTCCGTTTCCGCCCTTGGCAAGATGGGTTTCGCCGTCTTTATTGATAATGATATTGTGGTCCTCTTGTGGAGCAAGACTCTAAAAGTCGCTTTCGTTGGGTATCGCGAACACAACTTGTATGTGGTGGACTTTTCGGGGACCACCACGTCAAGTGCGATGTGCCTATTCGGAAAGGCGGATGTGGGTTGGTTGTGGCATCGCCGCTTGGCCCATGTCAACATGAGGACTTTGCAAAGTCTTCACAAGGGGAACCATATTGTGGGACTAATGGAAAATGTGTCTTTTGCCAAAGATCGTGTTTGTAGGGCTTGTGTTGAAGGCAAAATGCATGACTCTCCGCACCCAAGCAAGACTATCATCTCTTCCAAGAGGATCTTGGAGCTCCTTCATGTGGATCTCTTTGGTCCCGTCACTCATGCAAGTCTTGGTGTGAAGAAACATTGCTTGGTGATTGTTGATGACTACTCAAGATACACTTGGGTCTACTTTCTCAAGACGAAAGATGAGACTCAACAAATATTCATTGACTTTGCCACCGAGGTGCAACGCCAACACAACCTCCTCATTATGGCAATAAGAAGTGACAACGGCTCCGAGTTCAAGAACTATACACTCAATGATTTTCTTAGTGATGAGGGGATTCGTCATCAATATTCCGCTGCTTACACCCCTCAACAAAATGGTGTTGCGGAGAGGAAGAACCGGACTCTTATGGATATGGCAAGATCTATGATGGCGGAGTATAAATCCCGCTATAACTTTTGGGCCGAAGCCATCTCCACCGCTTGTCACTCTTCTAACCGGCTCTATCTCCGCAAGGGCTTGAACAAGACTCCATATGAAATACTCACCGGGAACAAGCCTAATATCTCATACTTCAAGGTGTTCGGGTGTAAGTGTTTCTACAAAATCAAAGGAGTTCGTTTATCTAAATTTGCTCCTAAAGCTTTGGAGGGTATATTTGTTGGTTACGGTGCCGAATCTCACACTTATAGAATCTTTGATATATCTTCCAAGATTATCATTGAATCTTGTAGTGTGAAGTTCGAAGAAAATGATGGCTCCCAAGTGGGGCAAGTTGATGTTTGTGCAGGTGATGAAATACCTCAAGATGCCATAGTAAGAATGGGTGTGGGATTTTTCCGCCCCATTGAGGGACACGGTGTGGCGTCTCGGGAAGAACTATGCTCTACCACGGTGGAGCCCTCATCTTCTCAACATCAACAAACCCTACCTAGTGAAGCAAATGATGCACCAACCCAAGAACAAGAACAAGACCCTCCCTCTTGTGTGCAAGATCAAGGACAAGATCAACCAAGCATTCATGATGGCTCCAATGAGGATCCAATCAACTCTTGCCCTTCTCCGAATATTGTTCAAGATCAAGCACATGAGGATGAGCAACCTCAAGAAATTGAGGAAGCTCAAGTTGAAGGTCAAGACGGGGACCCAAATGATCAAGTTGATCAAGTGACACCTCCAAGGCCAAGAAGAACCAAGGAGGAGATCGAGGCCCGTCGTTTAGCAAGAAGAGAAAGGACCCTTGAAATTCGTGGACACACTCATGACAAGGTCCTTGGTGATTTAAGGGCAAAGGTTTCCACAAGAAGGCAATTGGCTAACTTTAGCAATCATCATGCTTATATCTCCTTAGTGGAACCCAAGAAAGTGTTTGAAGCCCTTGAAGATTCGGATTGGTTGGAAGCTATGCACGAAGAACTCAACAACTTCAAGCGCAACAAAGTATGGACCTTAGTAGAGAAGCCAAAGGGGTGCCGCAATGTTATAGGCACTAAATGGATTTTCAAGAACAAGCAAGATGAGTTTGGAAATGTTGTGAGGAACAAGGCAAGATTGGTGGCTCAAGGGTTCTCTCAAGTTGAGGGAATTGACTTTGGAGAAACCTATGCTCCCGTGGCTCGCCTTGAGTCCATCCGTATCCTTCTTGCTTATGCATCGCATCATAACTTTAAGTTACAACAAATGGATGTGAAAAGTGCATTTCTTAATGGTCCTTTGCATGAAGAGGTTTATGTTAAGCAACCCCCGGGGTTTGAGGATCTCAACTTTCCTAACCATGTCTACAAGCTTGATAAAGCACTTTATGGTCTCAAACAAGCTCCTAGAGCTTGGTACGAGCACCTTAAAGAATTGTTGGTAGACCGTGGGTTTGATGTTGGGCTAATCGATCCCACTCTTTTTACTAAGAGGGTCAATGGGGAGCTTTTCGTTTGCCAATTATATGTTGATGATATTATCTTTGGCTCTACTAACAAAGCTTTCAATGATGAATTTTCAAAGCTTATGACCGATAGGTTTGAGATGTCTATGATGGGAGAGATGAAGTTCTTCCTTGGTTTTGAGATCAAGCAATTGAGGGAAGGAACCTTCATCAATCAAGCAAAATATCTCCAAGACATGCTCAAAAGGTTCAAGATGACCGAGATGAAGGGTGTGGCCACTCCTATGGTCACCAAATGTCATCTTGCACTAGATCCCAATGGTAAAGAGGTGGATCAAAAGGTATATCGCTCCATGATTGGATCCTTGCTTTACCTTTGTGCATCTAGACCGGACATAGTGTTGAGTGTTGGTGTGTGTGCAAGGTATCAAGCTTCTCCTAAGGAGAGCCACATGATGGCTCTCAAAAGAATCTTTCGATATTTGGTTGATACCCCAAGATATGGTATTTGGTACCCCAAAGGCTCAAGTTTTATTCTCAATGGATATACCGATGCGGATTGGGCGGGTGACAAGGATGATAGGAAATCAACTTCCGGGGCTTGCCAATTCCTTGGTAGGTCCTTGGTGTGTTGGTCTTCTAAGAAGCAAAATTGCATATCTCTCTCCACCGCCGAAGCCGAATATGTTGCCGCCGCAAGTGGATGCACTCAATTGTTATGGATGAGGCAAACTTTAAAGGAATACGGTGTCATTTGTGACAAAGTGCCTCTATTATGTGACAATGAAAGTGCCATCAAGATTGCCTATAATCCGGTGCAACATTCAAGAACGAAGCATATTGAGATCCGGAATCATTTCATTAGGGATCATGTTGCCCGGGGTGATATTGAGCTTATCTATGTTCCTACCAAAGATCAACTTGCCGATATATTCACGAAGCCTCTTGATGAAGCAAGGTTCACTTATTTGAGGAATGAGCTAAATATCATTGATTCAAGGAGTATAGCTTGACCATCTTGCAAACACACCTTTGTCTCAAAACTTTATTTGGTTTAGATGTGGGCATGGAAATAGGGGGAGTGCGGTTTAAATTATTGAGCTATCCCTCCCCCCATAATGCCAACATTAAGAAATCATTCTCTTTATATCATATGTTGATATGTGAGCTTCAATGATGAGTAGTGGCTTGGACCCAAGATACATCTTCGCGGTGCCATGCCATAACACTCATATATGGTGGCCTAGGCCACCACACTCTTCTTTGTGAAGAGTTGGAGTTATTTGGATCTTATCGCCTTTTATTTGACAACTCCATGTTCTTATGGGAAATCACTCTAGTTTGGCCTTATTTGCTCATATCTTGCAAACTTGAGTGATCATGTACCATTAACAGTTTGAACCCTCTAAACCTAAGCCTACACTCTCCTATAAGCCACTTCCATCTTGCTCATTTGTCATGTTTGGTAAAAACTTGGAGTTTGAGGTTTCTCGGTCGGATGATCTAGGTTGCCCCATCTTATTGGTAAATATGCATCTTATATGTGACGTGATAGTTTATTGCACCACATATGGGTTCGCAAATAACCAACTAAAGATAGGCAGGATTTACGGTGTTCTGGAATTTTCCAGAACACCGGATAATCCGCCCCCTGGCACCCCGGAATATCCGGCCGGGCCGGATTATCCGCCCTCACTTTGGGCCGGATTATCCGGCCTGGGCGATTTGCGGGAGGACTAAGGGAGGCCGCGGGGTGAACGGTTGGCACACCAATCAGTTCCCCCACGCGCCCCCTTCTCCCTCCTCAAGCCGCCGGAGTTCCTCCTCCTCGCCGGAGACGCCCCGTCCGCTCCCTCTCGGATTTTTTGGGTGGATCGGGTGCCTCTCCTCCCTAGCTACCTTCTCCTCCAAGCGGCTTTCGCAATGGATGCGGGTATGACTCACAATCCCTAACCCTAGGTGTTGTGATTTGTATGTGCTATTTTCTTGGTGGATTTGGTGTCTAGTTGTTCCAAATCATGTGTAGTATACTCCTCTTGCATGCTATAAGGCCGATCTGGTCGTAGACAAGTTTTTGATTGCAAGTTCTGCTAGATTCGCAGGGCCGGATTATCCGGCCCCCGCGAGGACCGGATTATTCGTCGGGCCGGATTATCCGCCCCCAAGGGGACCGGATTATCCGGCCTGAGCTTCATCGCCGCTTTTTTGATTCAATCTTTCTTGTCTAGACTTGTACCAACTTATAGTATGCTTCTAGAGTACATTACTGTATCTTACATGACTTATGAGCATTATCTTCTCTTTGCTATCCGTCTTTGCTATTCACAGGTCGTGTTTCTCGGGGTGCTCGGAGACGCCCAAGGGGTGATCGGTCAAGTGATGAGTTCACGCCCAACGCTCCTCGCAAGTCTCAGCATCTAGGCAGAAGAACAAGGCTCAAGGGAAAACTACAAGACCATGGACCCTTTCTCTTATTCCGCTATCCGCATGAAGAACTGGTATGAAGACCTCCCAAGGGATGAAGAGACAGAGGGCAGGAAATTCTGGTGCATGGAGCAGGAGTTCATCTACAAGGACATTTATGAGCCCATGAAGAACTGAGACCCATGCAAGCTATCGATGTGGACCTTCTGGCAGTCAACAATCATTTTGAAGATGCAATCTGGGTAGCTGGCAGGATGGGCTTGAAGGATATCATGAAGATTCAATGTGACTATAGTCCAGAGTTGGTGAAGCAATTCTTTGCCACTTTGGCCATCCAGAAAGATGAGGACCGCACTATGGAATGGATGACTGGTTCCACTCACTGTAGCGCAACCTTGCGCCGATTTGCTGGTATTCTTGGAGTTCCTGCAGGAGGAGGTCGTCGTCTTCATGGACCACAGAAGACAGATAAGAATGTGCTGTTTGATCTCTATACCTCAGCTGGAAAAGTTGGTTCTTCCAAGGGGCTGCTTCCCATCTATGGTCAGTTACTCAGGTTCTTTCGGGCCACCATCTCTCCAAGTGGTGGTAACAATGATGCTCTCCGGGGAACACTTGTGGATCTTATGTACCTCAGCTTTAAGTGTGCCCGTGATGCTAATGAGGAACGTGACTACACTATTGATGTCATGGACTTCATCTTCAATGAGATTCATGATGCCATGGTCTCCCGGACCACCATACCTTATGCACCATATATCCAGCTACTCATCAACAACTCTGGCCTTGGATGGTGAAGACTTGAGCGGGTACCCATTGGTGAAGCATTCTGTCAAGAAGGCTTACAAGCTTAAGCCAGTCTCTTCTGCTGCACCTGCACCTGACTCCTTCATGGGTGATGCTCGTTCTAGTGGTTTTGCTCCTGCTCGCCATCCTGATCTCCCGGCTATGAAGAAACAAGTGAGCAGGCTTAGTTGGTTTCAGCGTCACATCCTTTGCATGAACATTGAGATCCATAAGGAGAACTATGCGGCCAGCCGAGAGCGTTCTGAGATTAAGCATACTCAGGCGGTTATTCTGCACAAGCTCAGTGGTGAGCAAGGACCCCCGTCCTCAGCCTCCAGTTCACCCAAGTTACAGTGGGTGGCATTCTGCACAGGTTCCGTGGAGTGATCTTGATGATTGCCTTCAAAGGTCCAACCTCACTCGCCGCTCTCCGGATGCCCCGATCGATGAAGAAGAAGAAGAAGAGAGCACGATCAGTCAATGACGATGGCTCCGAGTGATCTCCATGGGGCGAGTAGCATCGCGCTTGTCCCCTTTTTGGCGTCTCGATGCCAAAGGGGGAGAAGTGTTCTATTAGGAACTATCTCGGGGATTTGCATGGTTTGGGCACAAGCATATGCGTTTATCACTCTTTTATTGCTTGTGTTCCCTCTTATTTGAACTATTTGGTTTGCTTGTGTTCCGTTTAAAACTATGTGCTATGTGGTGTGAGACATTGTTATGGTTTTCGGAATTCTATATGTTGAGATCAAGGCTATTATATTATGTGTGATGCTATATCTCCGTATTATATATCTACACATGGGTATGATTTCTTAGCATCCTATCTCAACTTCATATATGTCTATGTCTCTTGTTAGAGCTCATGTTGGATACCTCTTGTGTTGAGGCACCTCGCTCCTATGTGTTGTGTATTTGTATTCAAATGCAAATTACTTATATGCACACATGTAGGGGGAGTGCCTCTATGTTTTGCCATCATGCTTGTCTCTATAGTGATTCTCTTGCAAATCCGTATATTGTCATCAAACACCAAAAAGGGGGAGATTGAAAGAACATCTCTCATATTATGTTTTGTGTGTTTGATGTCAATGTATGTGATACACTAATGTTTGTTTAAGTGGTACAAGGATTATATAGATACATTTTTATGTGTGTTGGATGTGGTCAGTTCTGCCAAAAAGATGCAGCAAAAAGATCATCAGGCCGGATAATCCGGGCCGGATATTTCAAAATATCCGGCCCCAGTTTTTCGGCTAAGGACTTGAGGATTTGCTGGCTCAGTATAGGGGCCGGACATTTGCCCGGATATTGTCCCGGTTTTGTCCCAAGGCCGGATTATCCGGGCCGGACATTTTGGGAATATCCAGCCCCCTCGAAAATGGCTAAGGACCTGAAGAAAAGCAAGTCTGGTTAGAGGCCGGATATTTGGCCGGATATTGTCCCTGTTTTGTACCTGAGGCCGGATTATCCGGGGGGGGGGGATTATCCGGCCCTTAATTAGGCCGGAATATCCGCCCCCCCGGAAGCCCCAACGGCTGGATTTTGGGGAGGGGTATTTATACCCCTCTTCTTCCTTCCTTTGCTCAATCATTGCAAGAAAAATCTGCCAAGCTTCACCACCATTAGAGCCACCTCAAGAACACAAGATTTACAAGATCTCCTTCCTCCCCCACCAAAGCTCTTGATCTTTGGAGATTCGAAGGAGAAGACACCGATCTACATCCTCACCGAAGCGTTTTCCCCTCATTTGTTTGAGGGATCTCATGCTAGTGTTCCTATTTGGTTCCCTAGTTGATTTGTGTTGATGTATTGTTGTTGATTGTTGTGTTGTAACAGATTTGGGAGCCTCCAATTCGGTTGTGGATGTGTGCCCCAAGAACCTTGTAAAGGCCCGGTTTCCGCCTCGAGGAAATCCCTTAGTGGATGTGGGCTAGGCCTTCGTGGCGTTGCTCACAGGAGATCTGAGTGAAGCCTTCGTGGCTGTTGGTTTGGCTTGCGTAGCAACCACACTCCTCCAAACGTAGACGTACCTTCTTGCAAAGGAAGGGAACTACGGAATCATCTCCGTGTCATTGCGTGCTCCACTCTCGGTTACCTCTATCCTATTCTATCTCTTATATTGTGTAGCTATATCTTGCTTAGTTGCTTATCTTGTCATATAGGTAAATTCACTTCTTGCATATCTAGAGAATTTACCTTTGTGTCAAGCCTAAATTGAAAAAGAACTCACCTCCCTCTTCACCTCGATGATGACACGCTTGGTCTCCAAAGTCTTGGCCGCTATCACCTCCTTGGACTTCATCATTTGATCAAACTTGTCCCTCAACAATGCAGGCTCCCCCTCGAGTTTGAGCCTCTCCTTGGCCTTCTTGTTTCCCTTTGGCTTTTCAGCGTTCCGACCCTCCTTCTCGTCCTCGGTGTCGTCGAGCGCAACCATTGCAGCTTTCTTGGGTGCAACTTCTTCGTCCCTCAATTGCCACTTGGGGAGGTGTTGAAGCACATCAAAGCAATGACGCATGGTGAAGCTCTTGCCCTTGCTGCCGGCCATGTCTCTGTACCTCGCATTGGCAATGCGGTCCTACAATTGCAAAACCAAACAACAAATCGTCAATACGTTGTCACCAAAGCGAAACTACAATTGTACAAACAAAATATGCGAGCATATGCACTCATATATTCGTCCACAGTTGCGCCGCTAGGAGGATTCGACACCACTTGGTCCATTGCTGCTGCCCACCGGCTGCAGGCCGGTTTGATCGCGTCCCAACGTCCTTGGAGGGATCGGTACGTGCGATCGACAGGATGGCGAACGCGCGGCATCAGTTTATGGAATTTGTCCTCGATGCGTTGCCAGTAGCGCTTCCCTGTTTGATCGGTGCCGGAGACTGCATCCATCCCCACGGCGGCCCAAGCTCGGCACAAGGTGGCGTCTTCAATCTCCGTGTAGTTGTTGGCCCGCCTCTTCTTCCGATTTCCATCGGCCTCCACCTCAACCACACCCTCGTCCCCTTCATGTTCTTCCCCTTCGTCCCCTTCTTCCCCTTCATCCACGTCGTCCTCATCTCCGCCCATCCCAGTGGCGAACGGAGGGAGTGGGTTAATGTTCACCTCGTCCAACATGTCCATGTACGAGGTGTTCTCGTTCCTAACAGCCTCGGCCTCAATATCTACTCGCAATGAAAAACCGAGAAAGAGTTGAAATGTGTACCCTCTGACTACTGCCGAGCACGTCCCGGTGCGTTCGCTGGTGGCGGCGGCGACGACGTTGGCGGGGAGGGGAACGGAGGCGGGGCGCCACGACTCGTCGTCGCCTTCACTTTCGTCCTTTTGGGCGCCGAATTCTTCGGTCTGGCGGGGATGCCTTCGGTTTCGTTGCCACCGCCGATGGCCACCACGACACCGGCTTGCGGGACCACATGTGTTCTCTTGCGCCGCCGCTTCACCACATCCGCGGGGGTCGCAGGGGTGGTTGGTGGAACGGCGGAAGCTCCAGCGACCGTGGGAGAGGGTGGTGGCGCCTGCGAGCTAGCAACGGCGGCCGACGGGGTCGATTCGAGACTCATGGTGGAGAAATCGGCGGCCGGCGGCGCGAGGAAGGAGGTTGAGAGACGGCGACGGTGGCGGTTGGGAGGAGCTGAAACTTCCCTCGCGCGCAAACTAGGAATTTTGTTCGGGCTGCGTTCGGTTCGCTCCGTTGGCCCCTACAAATACAAGCTGAGTATGGGTTTCGGTCTCGACACGAAATTCTTTTTCCAGTTTTGCCTCGTTTATGGTCACTGATCGGCGCCATTTTTCAGCCCGAAGTCGTAAACTGGCGGTTATTATTCGGTTTTAGGCCTTTTACGGCCTCAGCTAGAGATGCTCTAAATGGTTGTGGCATTGCGAACCGTATGCTCCCCTCCGTTGGAGGCTGTTGGGCCTCCATCCTGGGCCTTTGGCCAAACAAATTTCCCATTAAGTGGATCACCCAAGGTTTATCGAACTCGGGAGGAAGAGGACAAAGATATCCCTCTCAAGCAACCCTGCAATCACGATACAAGAAGTCTCTTGTGTCCCAACACACCTAATACACTTGTCGGATGTATAGGTGCACTAGTTCGACGAAGAGATAGTGAAATACAAGTGGTATGAATGAATATGAGAACGGCGCCAGGAAAAGTGCTTGCTGGCGTGTAGATGATGGTAGTAATATTGCAGAAGTAAAGATGCAGTAAAACAGTAAACAAGCGATGATTGCGGTATTTGGAAACAAGGCCTAGGGATCATACTTTCACTAGTGGACACTCTCAACATTGATCACATAACAGAATAAATAGATAGATGCTAGACTCTACACCCTCTTGTTGGATGATGAACACCACTAACTGTGTAGGATTACACGAACCCTCAATGCCGGAGTTAACAAGCTCCACAATATTCGATGTTCATATTTAAATAACCTTAGAGTGCATGACATATCAACATAACCAAACCAAGTACTAACATAGCATGCACACTGTCACCTTCACACTACGAAAGGAGGCATAGATCACATCAATACCATCATAGCAATAGTTAACTTCATAATCTACAAGAGATCACAATCATAGCCTACGCCAAGTACTACACGATGCACACACTGTCACCATTACACCGTGCGGGAGGAATAAACTACTTTAATAACATCACTAGAGTAGCACATAGATATTGTGATACAAAACACATTGCAATCATAAAGGGATATAAATAAGCACTTCACTATGCCATTCATAACAGTGAATAAGTATTCTGTGAAATATAGCCTAAGAGACCCACACGGCACACACTGTCACCTTTACACACGTGGGACAAGGAGTCTCCGGAGATCACATAAGTAAAACCCACTTGACTAGCATAATGACATCTAGATTACAAGCATCATCATATGAATCTCAATCATGTAAGGCAGCTCATGAGATTATTGTATTGAAGCACATAGGAGAGAGATTAACCACATAGCTACCTACAGCCCCGAGCCTCGATGGAGAACTACCCCTCCTCATGGGAGACAGCAGCGTTGATGAAGATGGCGGTGGTGTCGATCGAGCCTTCCGCACTTCCCCGTCCCGGCGGCGTGCGGAACAGACTCCGTCCCCAGATCTTGGCTTCGCGATGGCGGCGCTGGAAGGTTTCTCGTACGTGGCTTTCCGTATCGAAGATTTAGGTCAGGTACCTTTAAATAGGCGAAGAGGCGGAGTCGGAAGGCTGACGAGGCGACGACACAGTAGGGGGGCGCGGCCAAGGCTGGGCCGCGCCACCCTGGCGTCTGGTGGCCCAGTGGCCCCCTCCCGGCCTCTCTCGTGTTCCGGAAGCTTCGCGTGATCCTAAGATGTTGGGCGTTGATTTCGTCCGATTCCAGAATATTTCCTTACTAGGATTTCTGAAACCAAAAACAGCAGAAAACAACAACTGGCCCTTCGGCATCTCGTCAATAGGTTAGTTACAACGCATAATAATGACATATAATGTGTATAAAACATGTAAGTATCATCATAAAAGTAGCATGGAACATAAGAAATTATAGATACGTTTGAGACGTATCAAGCATCCCCAAGCTTAGTTCCTACTCGCCCTCGAGTAGGTAAACGATAACAAAGATAATTTCTTAAGTGACATGCTATCATAATCTTGATCAATACAATTGTAAAGCATATGAGATGAATGCAGCGATTCAAAGCAATGGTAAAGATAATGACTAAACAATTGAATCATATAGCAAAGACTTTTCATGAATAGTACTTTCAAGACAAGCATCAATAAGACTTGCATAAGAGTTACTCATAAAGCAATAGATTCTTAGTAAAAGGCATTGAAGCGACACAAAGGAAGATATAAGTTTCAGCAGTTGCTTTCAACTTCAACATGTATATCTCATGGATATTTGTCAACATAAAGCAATATAACAAGTGCAATAGGTAAACATGTAAGAATCAATGCACAGTTAACACAAGTGTTTGCTTCTAAGATAGAAAGAAGTAGGAAATTGACTCAACAATAAAGTAAAAGATAGGCCCTTCGCAGAGGGAAGCATGGATTATTATTTTTGTGCTAGAGCTTTTCATTTTGAAAACAAGAAACAATTTTGTCAACGGTAGTAATAAAGCATATGTGTTATGTATAAGATATCCTATAAGTTGCAAGCCTCATGCATAGTTTACCAATAGTGCTCGCACCTGTCCTAATTAGCTTGGATTAACACGGATTATCATTGCATAGCATATGTTTCAACCAAGTGTCACAAAGGGGTACCTCTATGCCGCCTGTACAAAGGTCTAAGGAGAAAGCTCGCATTGGATTTCTCGCTTTTGATTATTCTCAACTTAGACATCCATACCGGGACAACATAGACAACAGATAATGGACTCCTCTTTAATGCATGAGCATTCAACAACAGTTAAAATTTCATAAGAGATTGAGGATTAATTGTCCAAACTGAAACTTCCACCATGAATCATGGCTTTAGTTAGCGGTAATGTTCTTCTCTAACATTATGCATACTCAAACCATTTGATCATGAAAATCGCCCTTACTTCAGACAAGACGAACATGCATAGCAACTCACATGATATTCAACAAAGGTCAAAGTTGATGGCCAGAAACATGGTTACCGCTCAACAAGCAACTTATAAGAAATAAGATACATAGCTACATATTCTTCACCACAATAGTTTTTAAGGCTATTTTGTCCCATGAGCTATATATTGTAAAGACAAAGAAAAGAAATTTAAAGGTAGCACTCAAGTAATGTACTTTGGAATGGTGGAGAAATACCATGTGGTAGGTAGGTATGGTGGACACAAATGGCATAGTAGTTGGCTCAAGGATTTGGATGCATGAGAAGAATTCCTCTCAATACAAGGCTAGGCTAGCAAGGTTGTTTGAAGCAAACTCAAGTATAAAAGGTGCAGCAAAGCTCACATATGAACATATTGTAATCATTATAAGACTTTACATCGTCTCCTTGTTGTTCAAACACCTTAACCAGAAAATATCTAGACTCTAGAGATCAATCATGCAAACCAAATTTTAACAAGCTCTATGTAGTTATTCATTAATGAGTACAAGGTACATGATGCAAGAGCTTAAACATGATCTATATGAGCACAACAATTGCCAAGTATCACATTATTCAAGACATTAAACCATTTACCACATGCGGCATTTTCCGTTTCCAACCATATAACAATTAATGAAGCAGTTTCAACCTTCGCCATGAACATTAAAAGTAAAGCGAAGAACACAAGTGTTCATATGCAACAGCGGAGCGTGTCTCTCTCCCACACAAGCATGTATTTATTCAGAGAATGAAAATAACAAAACGAAAATAAAAGCACACAGACGCTCCAAGTAAAGTACATAAGATGTGACCGAATAAAAATATAGTTTCAAGAGAAGAAACTTGATAATTTATCGATGAAGAAGGGGATGCCTTGGGCATCCCCAAGCTTAGATGCTTGAGTCTTCTTGAAATATGCAGGGATGAACCACCGGGGCATCCCCAAGCTTAGAGCTTTCACTCTCCTTGATCGTAGTATATCATCCTTCTCTCTTGACCCTTGAAAACTTCCTCCACACCAAACTCGAAACAAACTCATTAGAGGATTAGTGCATAATAAAAATTCACATGTTCAGAGGTGACACAATCATTCTTAACACTTCTGGACATTGCCCAAAGCTACTGAAGTCAATGGAACAAAGGAATCCATCCCACATAACAAAAGAGGCAATGCGAAATAAAGGCAGAATCTGTCAAAACAGAACAGTCCGTAAAGACGAATTTTATTGAGGCACAGACTTGCTCAAATGAAAATTTCCAAATTGAATGAAATTTGCGTACATATCTGAGGATCACTCACGTAAATTGGCATAATTTTCTGAGTTACCTACAGAGAATTAGGCCCAGATTCGTGACAGCAAAAAATCTGTTTCTGCGCAGTAATCCAAATCTAGTATGAACCTTACTATCAAAGACTTTACTTGGCACAACAATGCAACAAAATTAAGATAAGGAGAGGTTGCTACGTAGTAACAACTTCCAAGACACAAATACAAAATAAAAGTACTGTAACAAAATAAACACATGGGTTATCTCCCAAGAAGTTCTTTCTTTATAGCCATTAAGATGGGCTCGCAGTTTTTAATGATGCACTCGCAAGAAATAGTAGTTGAAGCAAAAGAGAGCATCAAGAGGCAAATTCAAAACAAATTTAAGTCTAACATGCTTCCTATGCATAGGAGTTTTGTAAATAAACAAGTTCATGAAGAAAAAAGTAACAAGCATAGGAAGATAGAACAAGTGTAGCTTCAAAAATTTCACCACATAGAGAGGTGTTTTAGTAACATGAAAATTTCTACAACATAAAGCATTCTTATCATGAGTCTCATGCATAAAATTATTACTCTCCACATAGGCATAATCAATTTTATTAGTTGTAGTGGGAGCAAATTCAACAAAGTAGCTATCATTATTATTCTCATCATCAAATATAGGAGGCATATTGTAATCATAATCAAATTTATCCTCCATAACAGGTGGTACTAAAAGACCAATATCATTATAATCATCATAAATAGGAGGCAAAGTATCATCAAAGTAAATTTTCTCCTCAATGCTTGGGGGACTAAAAATATCATGCTCATCAAAGCCAGCTTCCCCAAGCTTAGAATTTTCCATATCATTAGCAACAATGGTGTTCAAAGCGTTCATACTAATATGTTCCATAGGTTTTTTAATTTTCGCATCAAACCATCCATGTCTTAAATCAGGAAATAGAATAAGAAGCTCATTGTTGTCCATTATGCCAAACTAGTGTAAACAAGAAACAAAAAGATGCAATTGCAGGATCTAAAGGAAATAGCTTCGAGCACACACACAACGGCAACAGAAAAGTACTTTTACCTGGGACCGGAGTATGAGTGCCTTTACCTTTCCTCCCCGGCAACGGCGCCAGAAAAGTGCTTGATGTCTACGGGTGCTTCTATTCTTGTAGACAGTGTTGGGCCTCCAAGAGCGAGGTTTGTAGAACAGCACAAGTTTCCTTAAGTGGATCACCCAAGGTTTATCGAACTCAGGAGGAAGAGGACAAAGATATCCCTCTCAAGCAACCCCCGCAATCACGATACAAGAAGTCTCTTGTGTCCCCAACACACCTAATACACTTGTCGATGTATAGGTGCACTAGTTCGGCGAAGAGATAGTGAAACAAGTGGTATGGAATGAATATGAGCAAAGAGGTAACGGCGCTGAAGTGCTTGCTGGCGTGCGGATGATGGTAGTAATATTGCAGAAAGTAAAGATGCGAGAAATAGTAAACAAGCGATGATTGCAGTATTTGGAAACAAGGCCTAGGGATCATACTTTCACTAGTGGACACTCTCAACATTGATCACATAACAGAATAAATAGATAGATGCTAGACTCTACACCCTCTTGTTGGATGATGAACACCACTAACTGCGTAGGATTACACGAACCCTCAATGCCGGAGTTAACAAGCTCCACAATATTCGATGTTCATATTTAAATAACCTTAGAGTGCATGACATATCAACATAACCAAACCAAGTACTAACATAGCATGCACACTGTCACCTTCACACTACGAAAGGAGGCATAGATCACATCAATACCATCATAGCAATAGTTAACTTCATAATCTACAAGAGATCACAATCATAGCCTACGCCAAGTACTACACGATGCACACACCGTCACCATTACACCGTGCAGGAGGAATAAACTACTTTAATAACATCACTAGAGTAGCACACAGATATATTGTGATACAAAACACATTGCAATCATAAAGGGATATAAATAAGCACTTCACTATGCCATTCATAACAATGAATAAGTATTCTGTGAAATATAGCCTAAGAGACCCACACGGTGCACACACTGTCACCTTTACACACGTGGGACAAGGAGTCTCCGAGATCACATAAGTAAAACCCACTTGACTAGCATAATGACATCTAGATTACAAGCATCATCATATGAATCTCAATCATGTAAGGCAGCTCATGAGATTATTGTATTGAAGCACATAGGAGAGAGATTAACCACATAGCTACCGGTACAGCCCCGAGCCTCGATGGAGAACTACTCCCTCCTCATGGGAGACAAGCAGCGTTGATGAAGATGGCGGTGGTGTCGATGGAGAAGCCTCCGGGGCACTTCCGTCCCGGCGGCGTGCGGAACAGACTCTGTCCCCTGCATCTTGGCTTCGCGATGGCGGCTCTGGAAGGTTTCTCGTACCGTGGCTTTTCCGTATCGAAGATTTAGGTCGGGGACCTTTAAATAGGCGAAGAGGCGGAGTCGGAAGGGCGACGAGGCGACGATACCGCAGGTGGGCGCGGCCAAGGCCCGGGCCGCGCCACCTCGCGTCTGCGGCCCAAGGCCTCCCCATGGCCTCTCTCTCGTGTTGGAAGCTTCGCGTGATCCTAAGATGCCGGGCGTTGATTTCGTCCGATTCCGAGAATATTTCCTTACTAGGATTTCTGAAACCAAAAACAGAAAACAACAACTGGCCTTCGGCATCTCGTCAATAGGTTAGTTCCAGAAAACGCATAATAATGACATATAATGTGTATAAAACATGTAAGTATCATCATAAAAGTAGCATGGAACATAAGAAATTATAGATACGTTTGAGACGTATCACGAACTTGGAATAATGCAGAAGCAATCGGCTCTGTCAGTTGATGATTAGTCCTCTCTGGTTCATTTTCTTTTGTACTCCCTCCGGTCCTTTTTAATTGACTCACATTTAGTTTAATTGACTCACATTTAGCGGTGGTGGGCGCCTCCGGCGGCGTGCCTGGCCGTCGGCAGAGGCACAGGATGGGGCGGGCTGGATGGGGTCAAACCCTAGGTCCTCTCCTCGTTGCCTTCTCCGTGGTGTCGGCGGCCATCGGTGGAGGGCTGGCTATGGGGCTGCGGCGTTGCCCTGGCGGGTGCGGCGTCTCCGGACATCGTGTCTCCAGCCGGCAACCTTGGCCAGCCTAGGATGGTCGTCGGCGTGGGGGCCCGACCTGAATAAAGGCGGCGGTCCTAGGGTCTCCCTTGGGCGAAGATGAAGACCTGCCCTTCATGATCTGGCTAGAGTGTTGAATTCCGGAAGGCGCCGCCGGCAAATGTAACAGTGCTTCTATTGGAGTTTGCTGGATCGGTGGTATTCGGTCGTGCGCGCACATGCTTTTATTCCGACCGTTTGGTTTTGGATGGTGCTGCGCGAAGCTCTTTTCTGTGTTGACACCAAGTGACAGCTGATCCATGGTGAAGTCAGAAGAAGAGAATATCATGAAGGCCGAATTTGGAGGACTAGCTAATGGAGGTTCAAGTCTTTGCGCTGTTGACGGGCTTGCTTGGTGTTCCGGGCTTTGCAACAGTGGTATGAAAGTGGGGGCGGCAACACTTGTGAAGTTTGGAGTCTTACCTTTCAGGGTGAAAACCCAAGGTCTGATCTTAACTGGTTGTGTCTGACAATGTCCTTGTTGAAGCATTGTTTTGAGAGCGGAGACCATCTTCAGGGTAATAACCTAAGATCTTTGATCGGACGACGACAGCGCTGGTGCACTGTTCCCTTCTTGGAGGTGTTACTTTTGAAGAGTCTGAATTTCAGGTGTTGTCTTGGTGGTGGATGTATTACTGTTGCTAGGGCTGGGATACTGTAGCGGGACTTTTATTTCTTAGTTTTCTTTTTCTCTTTTTTGCTGTGTGTATCTGTAATGTTATTAGGACATTGCGTTGTTGCAGAAGCTGGGTGTAATTGATACCTTCTGATATTAATATATTCTCTTTATCGAAAAAGTTTAATGAAAATCAATTAAAAAGGACCGGAGGGAGTAACTTTTTATGCAAGCACGCGAGTCATTCAACTGATGGTACTAATGTGTATCTTTGTGCACTCTGTTCTCTCGTCAATTTATATTACGTATCTCTTTATACGATTCGTTATGTGTATCTATCTTTTGCTTATGTTACATGTTACCATGCTGCATCTGGTTTGGGAGGATTCGATCTCGAATTTCGGGCACTGGAGTGTCAGATCGTTTGGCTGGAGAATGTGTTCCTGGAATGTCGTGTTGTTGATGCTGCTGCGAATAGCTGCATTGTCGACAATTCAGTTTGCTGCTGGGACGCGTGAAGTTATCTGAAACCTTTGCTGAACGATTTTTGGATCATAACAACAGCTACAGTTACGGTGGCAAGTCAAGATGTTTCAGTGGGAGTTGACAGAGTAAACTTTGAAGCAGCAGGCATCATCCGTTCAAGATGATGCGTGTACTAAAACATTTCTCTCGAAGAATCAGCAATGGTGGTAGCAGAACTACGTGCTAGTAAAAATGTACTAGTAGTGGACTATGCCAGGTGAGTTATGCAAGTTTTGCTGTCAGTTGATAATGGTCTCGGTGGGGCTCGGGTTGTCGTTGGCGTTGGCGTTGTCGCTGGCGGCGGGAGGCGCCGGCTGCTCCTGCGCGGGCGGTGACAGAGTGGTTCCGGCGCCGCCGCCAGCTCCGGCTCCCCATCCGGTCGGCTTGAAGTTGAACGGCGCCGGCATTCCTCCTGGAAACGGCACGCCCGGCAAGCCAGCGCCTGGGATGCCTCCCCCCGGCACAGGCATAGGCATGGCGGGCATCCCGGGGAAGCCGGCGGGCATGGGCATGGGCACAGGCATGGCGGGCAACGGCATCCCTGGCATGCCGCCGGGGTTCGGGAACATCGGGAACGATGGCATCGTGGACGGCGGCAGCCACCACTTCATGCTGCCCGTGCCAGGCCTCGCGGTCGTGGTGGCGTCACTCCCGGCCGTCGCTGGCCCCGGAGCAGGCGCGGCTGCGGTGGTGGCGACCGTGGCGGCGTAGGACATGCCGCGCTCCGGCTCGAACTCCACGCGGCTGATCTCGTCCTCGTAGTCGTCCAAGGACGCGTCCCGCTGCACGGTCTCGGCCTCGGCGGCTGCGCTGGAGCCGAAGGCGAAGTCCCGGCCGTACTCATTGTCGACGTCGTGGAGGAGGCGCATGCCGTGCGCGGACCCGGCGCAGAGGACAAGGAGGAGGACCGACAGCTTCTTCTGCTCCATGGCTCGATGCTCCGCTCAGCTCACTCAGCTATTGGCTTCTTTGCAGCTACCGGCGAGGTGGTGACTGACTGACTGACTGGTGAGGAGAAGCACGAGCAATGTAGATTTTATAGCGTGGTGATTAGGAGCTTGGAACTGGGGTTAGGTTGGATCATGGTGAGCTGCACTCCGATTTCTCAATCATCTGAATATCTGATGGTGTTGGCAGCCGAAGTTGCATGCCGGAGGCGTGCTCCTGCAACACCACCTGTAAACTAACAACCTGTGTTAGCCTCTGACTCCCAAATCTCACATACCACTCGCACTTAATCTGCACCCTTTGACCAGAATTGTTTGCAGAGTGGAAACATTGAGCATGCAGCACCTGTGTACGTCTTCATCGCACTCGGAAAAAAAAACAGAGACATCAAAGATGCAGAATCCTTTTCGATAAAGCACCCGGGGAGCAAAAGAAATGCGTGTATTTCATACTTAATCCGCACCACTTGGCCAGAATTTGAGCAGAAAGTGAGAAATTTGAGCATGAACAGCATGAGATTGCAGCCTTTACCAAAATGGCAAAAACAAAGATACAAACTAAAAGGCAAATTCATTGATGACAGTGAGCAATTCTGGTTCTTGATGGCCACAAACACAATTCCATTCCCTTGCCAACATAGTTTGCAACTGTAACTCGCATATTCATCTGAACATTTTCTACGAGACATAGCAATACGAATTTCAGCTCAACCTCCAATTTCTGCATACAACTTGCTGATGTGTTCACAGCATCCCACTAATGAATGGGCGAACAAAAGGAATGCAGTGCAGTTGAATTTAAACTGGTGTGAGATAAACCGACGTTCTGTTCAGGAAAGCACACAGGCTCACAAATGACAGTTGACACTACAGGTCTGCAGCACACAGTTAAGCAGAATGATAGCAGGGGTTTTCACTCTTATGATCCAGAGCGCCCGTCCAATCTACTCGGTCTTCTTGTTCCCCTTCGGTATCCTGCTCAGGACGCCGCTGTCGAGCTTCTGGTACTGATCTCGGAGCAGGCCAAGAATGCTGTAGAGGAACTCATCGACTTGGTCCTCGTACTTCTCGTACAGCACCGGAAGTGTGTGAGCACAGACAAACCCTGTTACAGGCAATCAGGTATTATTTTCATTAAAGCATACAGCAGAAATACATACATTCACAAAATATGAATACTATGTTGTTTCCCAGTGGCAAAAAATTGAGAGAAATAAGAGGTTGCGACCTCTTACCAATGTAAATGACAGTTAGGAAATTGAACCAGCTCCCAGCTACAGAAGCAGCCCACAACCCGACAATTGCCTGAAATGAAACATCTCGTGACATAAAAAAAAACCCGTCTGTTGAAGATCAACATACATAATATCTATGTGTGCAGGATTAACTTTCTTTATACTTTCCTATTTAATATAATGATCACCATGATGAATACAGAAAAGAACCCAGAAAGCTCCACGTACCACTACGAAATGCTTCAAGTTTCTTTCACAAGACACATCTTGAAGGAAACCCAGGAACTTATTTACTTGGGCACCAATCCCGACAGCAATGTTCACAAACAGCTCATCGGGTATCTCAACTCGGGGCACTTTAGAAGATCTGAAAGCAGCAAAGAACTCTGTATTACGATGTAATGTACGAGATAAAAACACACAGTTCAGATGCTCTATAAATTGCATACCCGTTTAGCTTGCTTGAGAAGTTGGACCAAACAAACTGAACAACCATTCCAAGGACAAGGACAAATGAAATGATTGTCAAGAAGTGGTAATCAAGCCACTCGAAGAAAACCCAGATAGCTGTTGCGAGACCCAGAACACTGGAAGATATCTTCTTGTTTCTCCACAGTAATACATCAGCAGCTACAGTCACAAACAAAAATTATCACAGAAGCCCACATGAATAAAACTAAAACAGAGAAGTGAGGAAATCCACATACACTTTCCACCACCCAAAACCCCATGGAGGGACCTCTGACGACCAAACATCTTGTTCACTTTGTCGGAGACTGAAGCTTGATCGAAATGGCCAGACTTCTGCTTAGGGAGCTTGTCAGAGATGGTATCCATGATGTTGCTCATGATATTGTCAGACTTCTGCTTGGGGAGCTTGTCAGCGATGGTGTCCATGATGTTGTTCATGATCTTCTCGGTCGCGCTCCCAGAATGCTCTGACATCTTCACGTATCTTGAGCTCACTGCAGAATAGGAACAATATGATCCAGTCATATACTAAAAAATAAGACAGACCCAGCTTGATAGCAGGACATAAGAGGAGACATAGCAGCGAAACATATTTGTGCCTGACCAAAATTTGGCCCAATGTGATGTGATTGCTTTGATCGAATCCATTGAAAGTTTGGAACTATAAATTTAACAGTTGGACCTAACAGTACTACTGCTCAATAGGACACCCATTATGAGTAGTAACTTCAGTCACAAATCTCTCAAACAATCAACAGCCATTATGAAACAGTCTTCCTCATATCTGACAAAAGCTTCATTAATAAAGATTTGGTACACCAGAATACTCCATCTATCCATCCAGGCCAAGCATATATATTTTGACAAACAATTTTTTTATCAAGCATTGTCTAAACATAGTGTTTTCAATAATGTTAAACAAGGGGAAAAGATGGGCATTTCGGCATCCACCACCAAAATCACTGACAGGATACCCCCAACTGTCCTACCCAAACATTTATCCGCCACCTTCAATCGAATCAAACCACAACAAGGCCAACCAAAAATTGGCATTTCGGTGTCCACTACCAAAATCACTTGAGCAATGAATCCACCACCAAAACCACTTACAGGATACCCCCCACTGTCTGTCCTACACAAACATTAGCCGCCACCTTCCATCGAATCTAACCACAACAAGGCGAGTCAATACCATACTTCATCAATCAAACATCAACCCTTCGATTTATTGCAAAAGCAACCGAGGTAACGAGGGCTCAATCAGGGAAAAAAATCATCCATCTATTGCGTCCAACGGAAGATGCATATTCAGAACCCCTCTGTTAATCCGGTCAGAAAAAAAGAAAAGAAAAACTAGCCAAGCAAACCGCCTACCTCGAAAGTTTCTAATCCTAAACAAGGAACCACCTTTCCGCTCAGTAAAGCCACTCCATCGCTTTCAAGAAAAAATAACTAGAAAAAGAAAAGATCCTACAGATTCCGCATCGCCGCCGCAACACGAATGTCCAAACACATCGAACTCCAGAGCCGCCGAAGAGAGATCTTACCGGAGGGGAGAGCGGCGGAGGGGAGCGGCGAGCAGGCTCTCCTCCCGCAGACGAGACGAACAAGCAAGCGAGTGGGGGCTTTTGGGGGAGGAGAAGAGAATCGGAGTCGCCGCCGCCGTAGCCGCAACTATTTTAGGGGGGAGACGGGAGTGAACGTCCCGTGGGTCCCGCGTGGGGTACCCGTCGCTACGTGCACCGGATTGCTGCACGCGCGATGCTGGCTTACAGGTGGGGTCCAGGGGTGGTGTGCACGTCACGGGCCTGCACGTAAGGGAATGTCGCCGTCAGCGTGTGGCAAACAAGTGCCTTGGTATGGAGCACGAGGGGGAACGTGGTCTCCGCACGGATTACTTTTGAAGTTTATTGATTTGATTGGCTTAGCTGCGTCAGCAAATCAGCCCTGATTGCTCAGCTGTGGGTCAGCATTGATTCTCTGCTAAACAAACCGTTCGGATGGTTTGAAATTTGGGATTTGGTTGGATTGCAAATTGTGAAGCATAGTTGACATGTGTTAGTGACCTGTCCCAACCTGGCAGTGAGACGCCAACAAGCGAGGCGGACCAAGGCGACAAGGTCGCACCAGGCCAGCCCACGGCATGGCTTGACAACTCGCTTCCTCCATTCTCAAGCCATGGCACTCACAATGTTGTCACTTGCGAGTGCTATTTAGATAAGGCGCGCTCCTTCTATACTACGCATTGGCTTGTAAGTGAATAAACGTATGTGGCTAATAGTTGCAGTGTATGGATGGGTTTTTAGGGAGGAAGGGTGTAATAAAACCAGATCAATCGGTTTCCTACGAATATGAATATATGTGTTCCAGCGATATAGCTGTTCAGGTTAAGCAGTAGCTTGAAATTGGTATTCACAGCAGTTCCGATCAACCGATTTGGGGATCCCCATACACCCACACACCACCTCGTTTGGCTTCTCGTGGTTGCTCGGAGGCGGTGAATTTATTTTCGCCGAAGTCGGATGCTCTTTACGAGCGCCTCAAATCAATGACAAAGGAGGAGTGCTAGGCTCGATCCGTCGTGTACAAGAAGGAGATTTTTGATGTCGTCAAGCACTATGTCGATGACGTCACATGAAAACATCAAGGAAAATGCCCTACTGCCGAGGGGCGAGGATGACCTTACATCGATGGGCAGCGAACTACAAGCGGGCAGGCAATTTCTGATGTGCAAACTCGATTTCGTCAAGGCCTCGTTGAGCGTTGACATCCTCCACAGGACATCATGTTGACACCAATGCGAGATCGAGTGTTTATTGTTTATGCTTTTCCTAGGCCTCTCATTCCGAAGAATGCCGCATGTGGATCACGATGATGTGATCAAAATGCTTCATTGTTTCCATGGATCCCAGTACATCGAATAATATCACTAGCAGATAATGAAACGTGACATAGATAGGGTAGTTGACCATGAGGAGCTAGCTATCTGGTTGAAAATACTATATGCACAAGTACCCAAGAGATAGATTATAATCGTAGTATATGTAGCTGGCCGATCAAAAGAGTTGGCTCATACATGGTGAAGTAACAGAATGGGGATATATAGGTGGAACGAAGTATCAACCCTTTTATACGACATAAACAAAATTTGTCTAGTAGCTGGGAAGCACGTGCCAAAATCCATAGCATGATGTGTCTACTCATCCCTCGTGACATCATCCATGGTGGTACTTAAGAAATTCGGCACCCATTTTGAAAATTAAATGTAGCCCTTGCGCAAACAAAAATACTAAGTTATCAAACATCACTTTTTTGGATTAACTATACTGGATTTTTCATTAAAAGTAACTCACTAAGAATACAATATTTGATTTCGTTGATACCTCGAAAGTTTCTAATCCTAAACAAAAAAACCACCTTTCCGATGGGTAAAGCCACTCCATGGCTTTCAAGAAAAAATAACTAGAAAAAGAAATGACACTACAGATTCCACATCGCCGCCGCAACACGAATGTCCAAACACATCGAACTCTAGAGCCGCCGAATAGAGATCTTACCGGAGGGGAGAGCGGCAGAGGGGGGCGGCGAGCAGGCTCTCCTCCAGGCCGGAGACGAGACGACCAAGCGGAGCAGGCAGCGAGCGAGTGGGGGCTTTCGGGGGAGGAGAAGAGAATCGCAGTCGCCGCCGCCGCAGCCGCAATTATTTTAGGGGGGGGACAGCAGTGAATGTCCCGTGCGTCCCGCGTGGGGTAGCCGTCGCTACGTGCACCGGCATGCTGCGCGCGTGGGAGTGGCTGATAGGTGGGGTACCTTTGTGGTGTGCACGTCACGGGCCCGCACATAAGGGAATGTCGCTGTTTTGTGTGGGCAAACAAGTGCCTCGGTATGGAGCACGAGGGGGAACGTGGTCTCCCCACGGACTACTTTTGGATTTACTGATTTGATTGGTTTAGTTGCGTCAGCAAATCGGCCTGATTGCTCAGCTGTGGTTCAGTATTGATTCTATGCTAAACAAACGTTCGGCTGGTTTGAAAGTTGGGATTTGGTTAGATTGCAAATTGTAAAGCACAGTTGGTATGTGTCAGCAACCTGTCCCCACATGGCAGTGAGACATCAGCAATCGACACAAATAAGGGCGGCAAGGCCACAACGGGCCCGCCCACGGGGAAGGGCCGAGCTCCAAGATGGCATGGCTTGACAACTGGCTTCCTCCATTCTCCAAGACATGGCACTCACAATGTTGTCACTTGCGAGTGTTATTTAGGTAAGGATCGCTTCTTCTGTGTGTATTGGCTTGTAATTGAATAAAAGTATGAATAATAGTTGCCGTGTATGGATGGGCTTTCACGGAGGAAAGGTGGAATACAACCTGATCGATCGGTTTCCTATGAATATGTATGTGTTTTAGCGATCTAGCTGTTCACGTTAGGCAGTATCTTAAAATTGGTATTCGGAGCAGTTCCCATCCACCGATTTGGAGATCCCCACACGGCACACGCCACCCGTTTGGCTACTCGTGGTTGCTCGAAGACAGTAACTTTTTTCGCCGGAGTCGAATGCTCTTTACGAGCGCCTCAAATCGATGACCAAAGGAGGAGTACTAGGCTCAATCCGCCGTGTACAAGAAGGAGATGTTCGATGTTGTCAAGTACTACATCGATGATGCCACATAAAACATCAAGGAAACATGCTCTACTGCTAGGGACGAGGGTGACCTTACATCGGTGGGCATCGATCTACAAGCGGCCAAGTAATTTCTTGACTGCGAACTAGATTTCATCAATACCTCGTTGAGCGTTCACATCCTCCACATCACTTCATGTAGAGACAAATGCGGGATCGAGTTTTTATTGTTTATACTTTCCCTAGGCCTCTCATTCTGAAGAATGCCGCATGTGGATCACGATGACGTTATCAAAATGCTTCATTGTTTCCATGGATCCCAATACATCAAATAATATCACTAGCAGATAATGAAAAGTGTCATAGATAGGGTACTCGACCATTAGGAGCTCGTGTTTTAGCTAACTGGTTGGAAATACCATATGCACAAGGACCAAAGAGGTAGATTATAACAGCAGTATATGTAGCTGGTTGATCAAAAGAGTTGGCTCATATATCATGAAGAAACAGTATATATATAGATGGAACAAAATATCAGCTCTTTATACGACATAAACAAAATTTGTGTAGTAGCTGAGAAGCACGTGCCAAAATTCCATCTATAAACAAAATTTGGCTCATATATCATGAAGAAGCACGTGCCAAAATTCCATGTCGTAAAAGCATGATGTGTGTACTCATCCTTCATGACACCATCCATGGTCGCACTTAAGAAATTAGACACCCAGTTTGAAAATTAAATGTAGTCCTTGTGCAAACAGAAATATTCAGTTATCAGACAACATTTTTTTGGATTAATGTAATGGATTTTCTTTAAAAATAATTTATTAAGGATACAATATTTAATTTTGTAAGTGCGGTAGCATTGATAGGGTCAAGGCTCCTCGTGATCTCAATGACCAAGGTCGTGGTTCTGAAAAACATATTTACTTAGTAAATGGTTGTTCAAAATCAGATTCTGCATCGCCGCCGCAAAACTGAAGTTGAAACACATGGAACTCCAGAGCCGCTGAAGAGAGATCTTACCGGAGGGGAGAACTGCGGAGGGGAGTCTCTCCTCCCAGAGACGAGATGAGCGTGTGGAGCAGGCAAGCGGGCAGCGAGCGAGAGAGAGAGAGAGAGTGGGGGCTTTTGGGGGAGAACATAATCGCAGTCGCCGCTGCCGCAACATCAATTATTTTAGGGGGAGACGGGAGTGAATGTCCCGTGGGTCCCGCGTGGGGTACCTGTCGCTACGTGCACCGGAATGTTGCGCGCATGGGAGTTGCTGACAGGTGGGGTCTTGGGGTGGTGTGCACGTCGCTGGCCCGCACGTAACCGAATGTCGCTGTCAGCGTCGTTGTTTCGGTGTGGCAAACAAGTGCATCGGTATGGAGCACGAGGGTGAATGTGGTCCGCGCACGGATTACTTTTGGAGTTTATTGATTGGCTTAGCTGCGTGGGTCAGCAAATCGTCCATGATTGCTCAGCTTTGGGTCGGCGTTGATTCTTTGTTGAACAAACGTTCCGCTGGTTTGAAATTTAGGATTTGGTTGGATTGCAAATTGTGAAGCATAGTTGGTATGTGTTAGGGACCTGTGCCCACCTGGCAGTGAGACACCAACAGGCGGCCTGAACCAAGGCGACAAGGTCGCACCGGGCCAGCCCACGGCATGGCTTGACAACTCGCTTCCTCCATTCTCAAGCCATGGCACTCGCAATGCTATCACTTGTGAGTTGTGAGTGCTATTTAGATGAGGCACGCTTCTTCTGTAAGCATTAGCTCGTAACTGAAGAAACGTATGGCTAATAGTTGCCGTGTATGGATGGGCTTTTAGGAAGGAAGGGAGGAATAAAACCAGATCAATCGGTTTCCTACGAATATGAATATATGTGTTCCAGCAATATAGTTGTTCAGGTTAAGCAGTAGCTTGAAATTGGTATTCACGGCAGTTCATGTCCACCGATTTGGAGATCCCCACACACCCACACACCACCCCGTTTGGCTTCTCGTGGCTGCTCGGAGGCGGTGAATTTATTTTCTCTGGCGTCGAATGCTCTTCACGAGCGCCTCAAATCAATGACCAAAGGAGGAGTGCTAGGCTCGATCCGTCGTGTACAAGAAGGAGATGTTGGATGCCGTCAAGCACTATGTCGATGACGTCACACAAAAACTTCAAGGAAAATGCCCTACTGCCGAGGGGCGAGGGTGACCTTACATTGGAGGGCATCGATCTACAAGCGGCCAAGCAATTTCTGGAGTGCAAACTCGACTTCGCCGAGGCCTCGTTGAGCATTGACATCCTCCACGGGACTTCAAGTTGAGACCAATGCGAGATCGAGTGCTTATTGTTTATGCTTTCCCTAGGCCTCTCATTCCGAAGAATGCCACGTGTGGATCACGATGACGTTATCAAAATGCTTCATTGTTTCCATGGATCCTAGTCCATCGAATAGTAATGAAATGTGTCATAGATAGGGTAGTTGACCATGAGGAGCTAGCTATCTCGTTGAAAATACTATGTGCACAAGTACCCAAGAGATATAGACTATAATCTTAGTATATGTAGCTAGCCGATCAAAAGAGCTCATGTATGATGAAGTAACGGAATGGGTATAATATATAGGTGGAACGAAGTATCGACCCTTTTATACGGCATAAACAAAATTTATGTAGTAGCTGAGAAGCACGTGCCAAAATTCCATAGCACGTGTTTACTCATCCCTCGTGACATCATCCATGGTTGTACTTAAGAAATTCGACACCCATCTTGAAAATTAAATGTAGCCCTTGCGCAAACAAAAATACTAAGTTATCAAACATCACTTTTTTGGATTAACTATACTGGATTTTCATAAAAAATAACTCAGTAAGAATAAAATATTTCATTTCGTTGATACAAATTTTATATTCTCCGTCCATTATATCTTGCCCAATTTTTAGTGCAAAGCAGCTAAGATTGATAGTGTCAAGGCTTCTTGTGATCTCAAAGACCAAAATGGCTTAGACTAGTTATAATGGAAAGTATCATAGACTAGTATCATACATATGATACTAATTTATGATACTACATCTACAATGTATAATATCATGAATTAGTACCATAGTTCCATCATATTTAATGTTTTGTAGAATCTCAATGCAAATATGTGTATATAATATGTTTGTCACTAAAATTTCTAGTTTTACGTACTATGATACGGTATCTACCTATGATACTAGTCTCACCTCTCTCCTCATTAAATGATGTGCCACATAAGATTTTTGCCTACATGCTATGCATGATACTACCTATGTAAGGATGGCAATGAGCAGGGTATGTTCAGGGTAGAGCAATACCATACCCATACCCGTATAGTCAATGGGTACAAACTTCTACCCATACCCGTACCCATGGGTATAAAACTTTACCCATACCCATACCCGGCGGGTACCCGTACCCATTGGGTACCCGGTGGGTAGGTTAAATTGTACATAAGTCAATAACAATTTCACATTTATGGATAACAATTTTGATTAAAATAATTAATTATCTCAACTCAATTAAAGGTAGTTGAGTACATAACAATTAACATAATATAAAAATCACATTCTCATATTCTAACTCATAAGTCAACAAGTAGACGTGTCACATAAGAATTTAACAATAAACGTGCAGGGTATAGGTATGCCCGTGGGTACGAGGCTATACATGTGCCCTACCCATGACTTAACGGGCAGGGTATGAGTACTACCCATGGGCATAAAACTGTACCCATACCCTGCCATGCGGGTACCCGTACCCGCGGGTAAAATTGCCATCCTTATACCTATGATACTCCCATAGTGGCTAGTCTTAGGAATCAAGGTTCTAATTTTTTTTAGTTAGACTAGTCGCAATAGGGAGTATCATATAGTAGTATCATGCATATGATACTAGTGTACGATATTATCTTCAAAATCCATAGTATCATGTAGTAGTATCATATGTTACATGTATTTAATGATTTGTAGAATCTCAATACAAAAGTGTGTACAAGATTTGTCTGGCAGTAATTTTTCTAGTTCTACGTGCTATGATACGGTATCTACCTATGATACCATTATCATCTCTTTTATCATTAATTGATATGACATATCAATATTTTGCATGCATGTACTGCATGATACTACTTATGATATTGCCATTGTGAGTAGTCTTAGTAAGTGGTTGTTCAAAATTTTGAGTGAAGAGAGAGTGTGACAATGCATAATAAATAAATACCTTAAAGTTTTAGGTTTATGCAAAACCTATTATTAACTCTTCCTTTTTGAAAGGCCCAATGAGGGTCAAGGAGGAGTATATTAGTAGGTGCTCTTTTCGTTATAGGCAATGACTTGAACACTCTGTTTTGAAAGGATACTTGTATCACCAATATCCTTTCTACAACGACAAAATATTTTGAGTACAATGTCCCGTGGGTCCCGCCTGGGGTACCCATCGCTACATGCACCGGGTTGCTACGCGCGTGGCAGTGGCTGACAGGTGGGGTACCTTTGTGTTGTGCACGTCGCGTGCCCGCATGTAAGGGAATGTCGTTGTCGGCGTCGTTGAGTCGGTGTAGCAAACAGTGCCTCGGTATGGAGCACGAGGGGGAACATGGTCCATGCACGGGTATTTTTGGAGTTTATTGATTGGCTTAGCTGCGTCAGGAAATCGATCCTAATTGTTCAACTTGGTCAACATTGATTCTCTGCTAAACAAACGTTCGGCTGGTTTGAAATTTAGGATTTGATTGGATTGCAAATTGTGAAGCATAGTTGACAAGTGTTGATAAGGGAGCGACCCACTGGATCCTCCTTTGTTGATGCCCGATCTTTCACAGCGAGAACCTGGGATAGAGAATCCTCCCAACAACGCGACGAACGCAGCCTGGAGAAGAGGGAACGAATCCAGCAAGCAACGGATCGATGAATCGATACGCCTCAAACCTGAGCTAGACAATCCTTGATGAACACAAGAACCTTCGCAGCGGTATATAGATAAACGGCAGCCGTACCCCCGGAGGGATGATACACGTGAACACACGCAATGGGGAAAACCCTAATCTTGAGACTAAACTTGTTCTATCTAAACCCTAGCCGCCCCACCTCCTTATATGAGGGGGAGGTGGCCGGCCAGCCCTTGCTGGGCTGGGGCGCCCCTCTATGGGCCTCCTAACTTGGTTGGACAGGCCCAAACCAAGACTGACTCGATTTATTAAAAATCCCTAATTTGCCAATATATGACAATTACAAAAACTAAGATAATTAAGCTGGTGGAGTCCTGAATCTGGGCTCCACATAGGCCTCCATGCCCGTATCATCCTCCCCCTTCAAGAAGCGTTGTCCCCAACGCGTGAGGGTCTTCTGGAAAAGGTGACGTGATATGAACATGACACGTCCTCGCCGTCTTCAAGTCTTGCTTGCCTTCCACACCACATCCTCCCTCGCGGCCTTCTCGACTTGATACATCACTTGGCGCCTCCTTTCTTCTCCACATGAGCTTGGACTTTGGCGCCAATTCCTTCTTCTTGCGAGGTTTTGATGGACCCTTGTGTCGCTGCACATGACCCTGCACAAGATGTGTAATTCCTGGGCCACATAGATGTCTCACACGTCCATCCTTGCCTCGATGCATCCACGGTGTCGCGGAAAACTGGACAGTACTCCTAGCACGGTAGTGCCGCTGCCCACCATCTCCACTGACGCGCTCGCCTCCCACTCCTCCCATGCGCATCTGCGCCACATGTACTAAATCACCATCAGCACAAACATCATCAGTCTGTATACTGGCATCAACACAAACTGGAACTGTAGCACATGCTGCAACATCCACATCAACAATAAGTGTAGCTTCATTCGGCTTGTCACCAACAAGAACTGGCTTGTCATCTACAGGCATGGCTAAAACATCACCAACATCAATGCTCGGAACATCATGCACCTCTAGCTGCACTTTAGGCTTGTGCAACTTCTCCTTACGCACCACTAACTCCACATCGGACTTGATATGATCATCACCCAAAGGTTTCAAAGTCCGCTGTTTGCCACCATGCACAAAAGAATATGTATTTGCTCGCCCAGCATGTGTCACATTGCGATCATACTGCCAAGGACGCCCAAGTAGCAATCCACACACTTCCAATGGCAACACATCGCAATCGATCTCATCAACATAATCATCAACTGTAAATGGCACATGCACCTTATGAGTAATCTTCAGCATACCATAACTATTCAACCACTCAAGACGTTTAGGTTCAGGAAGACGCCATGTAGACAACCCCAATGCTGCCACCATCGCCTTGCTTATGCCATTAGTACAACTACCACCATCAATCATAAACTTGCAAGCCTTGCCCTTTATAATGCACTGAGTCTGAAACAAACTCCACCGCTGAACCTTGTCAACTGTCTTACAAGCATCACCTTGTACCTTCTTGAGTTGCATATTCAGCCCGCTCAATGGTACATCCTCCTCAACAGTCACAGTAGTGCTCTTGGTATCAGAGCCAGGTTTACTCTCCTTTGAAGATTTCACCTCAACCGTAGTGACTGTTGGTAGTGGAACAATCTCCTGAATAGGAATTATGCACATGTCCACTTCCTCTATTGCATGCACAACTATGGACGGCTGCTCACTCTCCTCCACATATGGTACCACAAAACCACTACGAAGAAAAGTTTTGTAGTCTTCCCAAGTTTCAGCAAATTCACCTCTGTTCATCGCATCCTGCCAGCAACGTTCCAATGCCTCGTCCACACGCCGTATAGCAAGATAAAATGCATAAGAACTACTGAACTTCTTGTTGTATGTGCGGCTGATACGTCCAATTTGCATCACTATTTTGTATCATAATTTGCTGTTATTCATTGATATATTTCATATTTGGACATAATATTTATGTTATTTCATCTATTTTGCATGTTTCTGTTATCACCAGAATTTGACCGAGTCAGAGGTGGGCCGCGATCAAGATGGACTTGAAGAATATACATGGAAGAAATACGTGAATCGGCTGTTATGCAAAGTTTGGGCTAGTTTGCCCGTGTATCTGTAACATAGTAGATTACGTGTCGGTTAGTTAGAGTTTGTCTCGTGCACGGTGGGGATTATTCCCACGTTAGAAAGTCTACGGACTATAAATATGTATCTAGGGTTTATGAAATAAACAACAATCATCGTTCACCACAAATCAATCTAGGCGCATCGCCAACTCCTTCGTCTCGAGGGTTTCTTCCGGGTAAGCATCATGCTTTGCGATCTAGGCAGTACAAGTTTATTCGTTGTTCATGCGTTGCTCGTACTGAAGCCTTTTGATGGCGAGCAACGTAGTTATCTTAGATGTGTTAGGGTTAGCATTGTTCTTCGTATCATATGCTATCATAGTGCAACCCTTAGATATAGCCTACACCTATCTTAGGTGTAGGGGCGGCACCCCGCTTGATCATTATTTAGTAGATCCGATCTGTTATGGTTGCTCCTTGTTCTTCAAGGATTAGTTTAATATCTGCATAGTTAGGCCTTACAAAGGGTTGGAGGATCCAGCGACGTGTAGGGTGTAGTTTGCTAGCCTAGACAGATGTTCCGAGGATCAACTCTCGTGTTGGTTTTTAGGCCCTGTCTAGGATCGGCTTACGATCACCGTGCGCGGCCGCGAGGCCCAATCGTGAGTAGGACGTTCGATTATGCGGTGAAAACCCCAAATCGTCGTAGATCGTTTTAGCTTTATCTTGATCACAGGACCACCATATATTCGTACACCTCGTATGAATCATGGGTGGATCGGCTCCTTGAGCCGATTCACAGGACAACCCGAGAGCCGATCGAGGCTCGTATTTAATGTTTACGTGTATGCCATGCAGAAACTAAGCGAGGCATCTCCATCACCTTCCGACCATGTATAGGTCGTGTGGCACGCCTGCACCAGATCGGACGGCGTGCCGGAGTCTTTGCGGCCGCCGGAGGGACCAGGGCCAGCCGCAGCCCTAAGTTGCTCCCGGCTCTCCTGTGTTGCCCGTCGCTGCTCGCGGTGGGTTTCTGACCGCAACACATTCTGGCACGCCCGGTGGGACAATCTTCGACATCAACCACATCGCCATCTACATCTGAGATGGCGGACGACTCCAGTCACGTACGAGGATCTGACCGAGGAGCTCAAGAAGAAGTATGACGAGGTCAAGCGATCCTCAAAGCCGACCTCATCGGCTCTTTCACAGAACCCGTTCACATGGCATCAGGTGGAAAGGGTTCTCGCCTGATGGTGCGCTCGATGGAATAGACCTGTCCGCCCCGCGAAGAACGCACCAGTCCCCTGCGTCAGGAGATTAACTACATGGTGGCTCACTCGCTGCACCGCCACTCTGAGAACCTGTGAACACTTTGGAGCGTGTCGCTCTTCGGGTGATCCAGAGATCATGAGGCACCAGTACTCTCCGTCAGGACCAGCTCTCGGGACATACCAAGGAGAGATGCCACTCCAGTCCCGTCCACCGCTGCCATTCGCGTTGGCAGCACCGGTGCCGAATTCACCGGCATTCGTCGTCCTACAAGATCGGTGGTGACCCTAGTGACTGCAGTTCTTGCATGAGGCGCCTAAGGAGATCCCTCACGGATCACGTGCACATACGTGCCAGACTGCGGTAATCGGGCACTCAAAACCAGCCGCAACGCAGGGACTTCTAGAAAAGGAGGAACTTCAGCGACGATCTTGAGAAGCGACGTGGCTAGCTAAGTATGCCACTCCGACAAACCTCCGAGCTCAGCTCCTGCATTGGCTCGAGCTGAAAAGCAAGCATGGCTGGCCAAGTATGCCACTCGGCGAATCTTCGTAGTTCGACTCCTCAATGCGACCGCGGATCAAATCAATATGATCCGAGAGACCAGTTCGGCATGGCGCCAAAAGGAGGACAATCGTTATTCCAAGCCGTACTCCCGACGAGTACGAGTTGGTCCCTTACCACCCAAATATCGGCTCCCGATTTCTCCAAATTCAATGGATCAGATGGTTCCAGCTCCATCGAGCATGTGAGCCGATATTTGGCGCAGGGAACGGCCTCAGCATCGGATCCACTACGCGTGAGGTTCTTCGCACAAGTCCCTCACGGGATCGGCTGGGTGGTATACTTGCCACCGGACTCGATCCGGACTTGGAAGCTTGGAGGAACAGTTCCACATGCGCTTTCACTCGGCTTCCGAGGCCGGCATTGCCGATCTAGCTCAAATACGTCAGAAGCGTGGAGAAACCGTGGCAGAGTACGTCCAGCGCTTCAGAAATCTAAGGAACCGATGTTATTCGGCTCGTGTGACTGAAAAGGAAGCAGTCGAGTTGGCAGTGGTGGGCCTTGCATCACCAATCAAGGACATGGCCTCCCAAGCGACTACCCTTCACTGGCGCACATGGTTCAGAAACTGTCGGCATATGAACAGCGCCACCCGGACTTGTACCAGGACAAATTCAAGCGTGCGGTAGTCCTGGTTGAGGCAGATGAAGATGAAGTTTCTGCGGGAGATCAAGAGGTAGCAGTGGCTGAATGGACTCGGGGGCAACCCCGTGTCCTGCAAATGGGTTAAGCCACCAGTCCGCCCAGAGGGTTTGATTTTGACGTGACTAAAACTGAGCAAATCTTCGACCTCTTACTCAAGGAGAAGCAGTTGAAGATACCCGAAGGCCTCAAAATCCCCACGGTACAGGAGCTGAACGGAAAGCCATACTGCAAATGGCATAACTCGTTCTCCCATGCTACCAACGACTGCAGGGTGTGGCGTCAGAAGATCCAAATGGCGATAGAACAAGGACGTCTAATTTTCAACCAGTACGCCATGAAGGTCGACACCCACCCCTTCCCCGCCGTTAACATGGTGGAGTGCACTTACCCTGAAGGTTGCCAGCCAGGATTCTCGTTCAACATCAACATGGTAGGACCTGGACACCACTCTGGCAAGGATGGAGACGAGGGCAGCTGCTCTCGCAAGGACACAGAGGAGGCCGCTCCACGCGATCGGCTCCGGCACGATGGCAAGCGCTACATCACAGAGGGAGAAGTGAGGAATGTAAGATATCAGCGACCTCTCTCCGATCACCTCCTCAACAAGTACGTGAGTCAATATAGCCAACGCCGACGATCCAGCGACGATGATGATAGAGACCGTCGGCTAGGGACGCCAGGAGACATCGTCGGCATGATCGCGATGAGGAGGAGTACGAGCGCCGTGCCAAGGAAGAATCGGGAGCAAGACGACGAGGATAGGCACTGGACGCCCCTTCTTCGGACACGCTGGGATTCAGGAATGAGCCGATTGCCTACAATCGGCAACGCAGAATGTAAGCAAAAGAGGAAGGATGCAGCTAACGTGTCCGTGTTCAAACGGCTAGGGCCTCTCCCACCTCGAAACAAACACGCTGAGTCCCCTCGGGTGGAAGATCTCGAGGATCTGGAAGACGAAGAAGAAGACAGGTACCACCGGCCAAGGTGGTGCCCTGATGGACTCAGCCGTTCCCAAAAGCGTAGGGTTCAGCGATTGCGCGGCTTGGAAGAAGCCGAAAGGTTATATCTGCACACGCTAAGGAAGGCGCGGCCTGATCTGGCCGCGAAAATTCAGCGAACCCTGGATGAAGAGGGTCGACCACAAAAAATGGAGTGGCGCCCCAAGCAAAGGAAAGCCGATGATGAAACATCGGCTGGCACAAACATGGTGTTCATCCTTCCTACGGAGTTCAGTGCTCCAGGATTAGACGAGGCACCTGTGGCACAACTTGATTGCGGCCCACGGCCGGTTATCTTTGAGAAGCCACGAGAAAGAAGCTACAGACATCTGAAGGCCCTGTACTTGCGAGGTTATATCGATGGGAGGCCTATCAACAAGATGCTGGTGGACACCGGAGCGGCAGTCAACATTATGCCATACTCTATGCTACGTCGGTTGGGACGCTCTAGCTCGGATCTGATCAAGACCAACGTGACATTGAGCGATTTCAATGGCCAAGCGTTTGACGCACAAGGTGTTCTGAACGTGGATCTGACCGTAGGAAGGAAAACCATCCCTACGACGTTCTTCATCGTCGATAGCAAGAGCACCTATGCTGTTCTGCTAGGAAGAGATTGGATCCACGCCAACTGTTGCATTCCCTCCACGATGCACCAATGCGTAATACAGTGGGATGGAGATGAGGTAGAGGTCGTCCAGGCCGATGACTCAGCCGAGATTTCAACGGCGGCATGAACGCTTGGGAAACAGCAGGCCAAGAGCCACTCTCGAGGTATCAATTTGGACGACTGCGCGCATCGACGTGACGAAGGGCAGGTTAGGCTGGTCTTATCCACTGGCCTGACCGTGTAGCAAGAACAAACCGATGAGCAAACGTGGCGAGGCCGATCCTTGGGATCGGCCCCAAAGATCTATGAAGGAACATTACAAAACCTTCATTGCGTGATTCAATATGGAGGCCGATTCCAGCAATCGGCCAAAATTATCCTCACCACATGTTCTGCTTGTGTTCAACATCGATCTACTGGGCAGCGGTTTTACGTCGGCTGATGAGTTAGGAAAAATCAACATTGGTCCTACCGGAGCCGACGTGCGGTGCGTTGCCTTGGCTAACCTACGAGCCGATATCTGCAAGACCCGTATTCGGCTCGGGGGGCATCTAATCAGACGAACATGTGCAGATGAACATGTGTGGCAGTAAAATGTTAGGGGCCGATAGGAAAATTGGCCAGTAAAAAAAAAATCCGATATATAGCCGATGCGCGGACATCGACTTTAGAACTAAGAAACAAAGCCGATGCACAGCCATCGACTCTAGTACATTTACACAAGGTCTACCGGCTGCGTGTTCAAGACGCGGATGTGTGAGAGCTTTCACTGCAACCGATGAGAGCTTCCTCAGAGCGAGCCGTTACAAGGCGGCCTTTTGCTCGTTAAGCCGTTCATGTTTCGTCTGCAATATCGGCTTTCAACGGAGGAGGAGGCAATCGATGAGGTCAAGAGCGGCTGAATCGGCAGGGTGGCTGTCTCAGAATTACCTGAGTTCAAAGCCTTTTGTCTGATCTGTGCATCCTCACCAGTATTCTCGCCTTGGCTGAGGCTCGGGGGGCAGCTGGCCCGGTAGATGCTCTGTTTTAGAAGCCGATTGAGGCGTCATCGGCTGATCCTTCATTGCAACTTTCTTCAAAAATGGTGAGTTCTTACAGAAGAAGATCATTGGGCCTGGTGGGAAGAATTTAAAGGCTCTCTTGAAGACTCTGCATCATCCACCAGATCTCAAGGTCATCAGTTGAAGAATTGAAGGATGGATTGTAAAGGACCGACGCGTTGCTATCGGCTCATTAAGCATTGGCTAAGGAGACAAATCGGCAAAATCAGTATGAGGGGAAATCGGCTAAATTGGCTCAAGGGAAATAGGCAAAATCAAATTGGGGAAATTCTTCATTGATAAGCAAGATTTCTTACATAAAGAGCTGATTGCTCTCAAAAGGAAGTACTAGGGGATACATTGCCCAGTCTACTACTACTGATCCTATGCTAATGGTCCTATCTATGGGCCATCGCTGCTCTCGTCGCCATCGTCGCCGCCGTCGCTACTCCGCGGGCTCGTCGTCGCTGCCGGGGCCGCTGACCGGCCTTCATTCTCCTCGTCCTCCTCGTCAGCGTCGTCGTCGTCGCTGTCGAGTCGCTGAGGTTCCCCGGCCAGGGGCAGAAGCGCTTGGCCGGCGGTTCGTCGGAGGAGGTGTCATCCTCCTCCTCCTCCTTCTCCTCCTCCTCCTCCTCGGGGGAGGTGAAGTCATCGCAGGAGAAGCGATCGTCGTCGCTCTCCTCCTCCGTTTCCCCGTCGGCGAGGAAGCGGAGGTCACTTTCCCCGTCGGTCAAGGACTTGTCGTCCTCGAGACGGAGAAGTCGTGGCTAGACTCTTCCCGGCTTCGATGGCGCGGCGGATGTTGGCCGCGTGACCTCCTCCGGTTCGCTCCCGGCGTCGGCGCGAGAAGAAGAGGACCGGTGGAAAGATCCGATGAAGAGGAGGAAGAAGACATGGTGGCAGAGGGCTTTTGGAGTGCTAATGCGAAGGGGATGCGGAAGTAAACTGTTTGGAGCGGTTAAATAAAAGGGGATATAGTGGAAATTCAATGCCACAGAGTTTCGAGGAAGTGGTGCCTAAAAAAGCCAGGTCACGCGGAGAAATTGAGGAGGCAAGGCATCATGATGAAGGATGCTGCGACGGTTCTGCCACGACATGACCCGACGAAGAAACAGAGTGATTTTGGAATTATCAATTCCAAAACCAGGGGGCATGTGTTATCACCAGAATTTGACCGATTCAGAGGTGGGCCACGATCAAGATGGACTTGAAGAATATACATGGAAGAAATACGTGAATCGGCCTGTTATGCAAAGTTTGGGCTAGTTTGCCCGTGTATCTGTAACATAGTAGATTATGTGTCGGTTAGTTAGAGTTTGTCTCGTGCACGGTGGGGATTATTCCCACGTTAGAAAGTCTACGGACTATAAATATGTATCTAGGGTTTATGAAATAAACAACAATCATCGTTCACCACAAATCAATCTAGGCGCATCGCCAACTCCTTCGTCTCGAGGGTTTCTTCCGGGTAAGCATATCTTGCGATCTAGGCAGTACAAGTTTATTCGTTGTTCATGCGTTGCTCGTACTGAAGCCTTTTGATGGCGAGCAACGTAGTTATCTTAGATGTGTTAGGGTTAGCATTGTTCTTCGTATCATATGCTATCGTAATGCAACCCTTAGACATCTAGCCGCCCTTACACCTATCTTAGGTGTAGGGCGGCCCCCGCTTGATCATTATTTAGTAGATCCGATCTGTTATGGTTGCTCCTTGTTCTTCAAGGATTAGTTTAATATCTGCATAGTTAGGCCTTACAAAGGGTTGGAGGATCCAGCGACGTGTAGGGTGTAGTTTGCTAGCCCTAGACAGGATGTTCCGAGGATCAACATCGTGTTGGTTTTAGGCCCGTCAGGATCGGCACGACACCGTGCGCGGCCGCGAGGCCCAATCGTGAGTAGGACGTTCCGATTATGCGGTGAAAACCCCAAATCGTCGAGATCGTTTTAGCTTTATCTTGATCAAGCAGGACCACCATATATTCGTACACCTCGTATGAATCATGGGTGGATCGGCTCCTTGAGCCGATTCACAGGACAACTCTGAGAGCCGATCGAGGCTCGTATTTAGTGTTTACGTGTATGCCATGCAGAAACTAAGCGAGGCATCTCCATCACCTTCCGACCAGGTATAGGTCGTGGCACGCCCTGCACCAAAGATCGGACGTGCGTGCCGAGTCTTTGCGGGCCGTCGTCGGGGGACCAGGGCCAGCCGCAGCCCTAAGTTGCTCCCGCTCTCCGTGTTGCCCGTCGCTGCTCGCGTGGGTTTCTCGACCGCAATGGTTTCATCATTATTGGAGGATCGAGCACCGGAGCCAGGATTCTGCGGAAAAAGCACCGTCGAATGCAATATTTCGGAAGATCAACAGCTGATGGAAATTATACCAAAAATCCTATTTTTCCGTATGACGAAGGAAGCCGAAGGGGAGCCGAGGGGACCCGAGGTGGGCTCAGACCATAGGCCGGCGCGGCCTATGGCCTGGCCGCGCCGCCCGGAGGAGGGGGCCACAGCCCCTCGCCTCCTTTTCTTCACGAAATCCTTCGTCCCGAAGACCTAAGCCACGAGGGTACCTCGAAGAGTTACAGCCCGCTCGGGGCGGAGAACACCAGAGAGAAAAGAGCTCTCCGGCGGGCTGAGATCCGCCGGGGAAATTCCCTCCCGGAGGGGGAAATCGACGCCATCGTCACCGTCATCGAGCTGGACATCATCTCCATCACCATCATCATCATCTCCACCATCATCACCGCCGTCTCCACCACTGGACATCGTCACCGCCGTAGCAATTTGGGTTTGATCTTGATTGTTTGATAGGGGAAACTCTCCCGTATTGATACTTGTTATTGATGCTATTGAGTGAAACCGTTGAACCAAGGTTTATGTTCAGATTGTTATTTGTCATCATACCACCTCTGATCATGTTCCATATGATGTCTCGTGAGTAGTTCGTTTAGTTCTTGAGGACATGGTTGAAGTCTAAATGTTAGTAGTGAAGTATGGTTGAGTAATATTCAATGTTATGATATTTAAGTTGTGGTGCTATTCTTCTAGTGGTGTCGTGCGACTACACGACACTTCACCTTTATGGGCCTAGGGGAATGCGTCTTGTACTCGTTTGCCAATTGCGGGTTGCCGGAGGACAAACCTAAACTCCCTTTGGTATATCGATGCAGAGGGATAGCAGATCTCGAGTTTAAGGCTGTGGTTAGATTTATTCTTAATTACTTTCTTGTAGTTGATGCTTGCAAGGGGTATAATCACAAGTATGTATTAGTCCTAGGAAGGGCGGTACATTAGCACAGGTTCACCCACACAACACTTATCAAAACAATGAAGATTAATTAGCCGTATGTAGCGAAAGCACTAGACTAAAATCCCGTGTGTCCTCGAGAACGTTTGGTCATTATAAGTAAACAAACCGGCTTGTCCTTTGTGCTAAAAAGGATTGGGCCACTCGCTGCAATTGTTACTCTCGCACTTTACTTACTCGTACTTTATTCATCTGTTACATCAAAACCCCGAATACTTGTCTGTGAGCATTTACAAAGTGAATCCTTCATCGAAACCGCTTGTCAACACCTTCTGCTCCTCGTTGGGATCGACATTCTTACTTATCGAAGATACTATGATACACCCCCTATACTTGTGGGTCATCAAGACTATTTTCTGGCGCCGTTGCCGGGGAGTGAAGCGCTATTGGTAAGTGGAATTGGTAAGGGAAACTTCTACTGTTTATGCTGATTTTATTTCTGCCTGCTGCCATAATTCATTATGGAGAGATCTCCTTTTGAATGTTTATATGGGAAATCTGCTACTACTGCAAAGGTAGTGGATGAGGCGCCAGGTAAGGAAGAGATACCATACAAAATACCTATGAAAATTATTGAACGCGTAGTGGGTAACCGTCATACAGGGGATGGAACTGTCCACCCTGGAGATCATTTACTGTTCTTGCATGAATTATGCGGTTTATTCAAGTGTGCGTATTGCTATGGATGAAGTGAGGAAGAAACTATTCTCTATATCGCTGTCTGGTAAAGCGGCGCATTGGTATAAATTACTGGATAATGGGGATTCTCTTGAATGGAATGATATTGTGCCCCGATTTTATTCAAAGTTCTATCCTCCAAGTGAAATTCATAAGGATCGGAATCGCATATATAATTTTTGGCCTCATGATGGAGAGAGTTGTGGTGACCCGGCATACCACTGCATGGTGTAGTATGCAAGTCTGATATAACACCAATGAAACACAGTCCCACGGGTATTATATCGCTCAGAGTGGTACAACGAAACATATGCGGGTCCGGGGCATGTCTATAGAATTACAACATCGACTTTTACATAAGATCATCACAGCCTCCTACTTTACAATGAGATAAAACTGCAAATAAACTCAAGAACGACTCGTAGTCTAGTCTTATCACGAACTCTATTTGTAGAGTATTTCACTAACTACAGAGGCTAAGATTAGACTCTAGCTAAATAGGAGCTAGGTTTAGGAAGCTAGTTCCCTTCTATGGCTAAACTAGGTTTTCTACTTGTTGGATGTGGTATCTAACTCCTCTGACAGGGTCCTGTCTTGTGAAGTAGTTGTTGAATTCTCGGCCTTCGAGTTGTACTGTAGATCCTCCTTCGATGCCTCCATATCTAAGCAGGGGATTTAAGAGTGGGATGAGTACGAGCGTACTCAACAAGTTCATTATAGGAAAGAGGTGTTTAATGCACTAGCTACGGACAGACCAGAAAGTCTAATACCAATGCAAGTTTTCATAATCATTTCTTCAAAAGGTTGCTTTTATTCAGAAGAACTATGTCCGTCAGCCTTCACCGGTTTACTAGAACTTCATGGAGCTCCTTTCCGGCCGCGTTCGCAGTTCCATATCCCGGAACAGGGAGTGACAGGTCACGGTTCTTTACACTCTGCAGATGTGTTGCTTTACCCATAAGAGATCTTAACCTTGGTGCCAGCCGGCGACCCGTCCACACTTCCTTTGGTGTGAGGCCCGGTATAAGGTCTAGCCAATCATGTTCCTCCGCTACCTCGAACACCCACCCGTTGTTGCATGCCCCGACCCTGGGTCCACGCCGGTCCCATTATTCCTGTAGATTTCAAGGTGGACCCCGACCACGACACAGTGCTGGGCTCTACCATACACTCCTACGCCGGTAGCTGCAACCCATCATAGACCGCAATACCGTGGGGACTTAGGACTCCCCAGCCTCACCGCTTGCTCCTTCGGGCGACAAGTGTACTACGGACTATGCCGTGGGGACTTAGGACTCCCCAGCCTCACCGCTTGCCCCCTTGGATTACAAGTGTACTACGGTAAAGCGCATCCGTTGATGAACGAGAGGTGGAAACACTTTTGACTATTCCGTCCCACTCCGGATCTTATGGTTAACACGGGTATTACGGCACAAGAATCACTGGCGACATTTGTTGTTTAATCCTAGATGGATATAAACCCTTGCAATGGAACCTCCACCATATCAACACAATCCATGGTTCCATTTCCCACCACATAGTCATATTCATAGTTATGAAAGTAGTGGTTTTGGTTTTTATGCAATAGTGATAATAATAGTACTTTGCAAGTAATTTGATAGAAATACTCAAATGACATGAGCAAGTGATGAACTTGCCTTTCTTGACTGCAAGATTATGCAGGCAAGGTCTTCGATACGCAATAACTCCAAATTCTGAAATAGCATCATCGTCCGGTAAGGACGATGTTTAAAAGATTGGCAAGGATGCAATAATGCATAAGTATGAGATGCAATCGCTCTAAGCGTGACCTAACCCCGATGATTTAGAATCAGTGAGGTAATGATTGGTTCAGGGTGTGTTGCACTTTTAGAGTGATTCACATACAAGGTTCTTATTCAGGTGTGATTACTTGGTATTATAAACAGGTAGATAATAAAGCACAGTAATCAATTGAGCACACAAAGAATGATAATTGGCATAATGTTAACATGTAAAGAACATTTGTCAGTTTTAGTACTATATGGCATGGTTAATGATTACTTGTTATATTCTTCAAAAGAATAACTTTTGAAGAACATGTTCTTTAATAAGGAACAAGTATGACAATTGGGTTTGTGGTTTGTTATAATTTATTCTGGTTTCAAGTAGTTTCTGGAGTAAGTATAAGATGGATCATAACATAGTTGGATTCATTAGCAATTAGGCTTGATTGGTCTTGTTTAAGCATAAGCAACTTAAGCAATTAATTATTCATGGTTGTTATCATGGTTGGGATACCTTGCTGGTGATAGCTGGCTAGGGTTTATAGGTCCTTATAAGCAGGGTTGATGATGATTCCTTATTTTCTTCAAAAGAATAACTTTTGAAGAACATACTTCTTAAATAATAAGAAGTATATCAATTAGGGTTGAAGTGGTCTAGGTTTTACTGTTGGTTCTATTAAGTAAGGAGTAATTGGCTCCTGAATAGGATGGTTGATAAATATCCAATACTAGTAGGGTTTAGTGGAATATGGTTAGGTAATGCTAAGGGTTGGACATAGTTGCACCTGAGGTTCATCACATTGGTGTGATGCTAAGTAGGAATGAATATGGATGATGGCTTTGGTAATAGGATCTAGGGTTTACACTTGGTTGACCCTACTTTGATTATCTAGGTTTGATGAAGATGAACACATGGGATACCCATATATTAGTGATGGTCTTCTACATTTTATGTGACCAAGACTAGTGTTTAGTTGCTACTATGGTTCTATGATTTGAAAGAAGGTACCATGATCACATGTTCTAACCTAGGGTTTAGGTTAGAAGCAAACTAGGATTCATAGGAATTAATGGAGCTAGGGTTTGGTGCATAATTGAATTAGGGTTTTAGGGTTCCACATAAAATTATGAGGTTATCACTTGGTTTATAATGGAACTAGGGTTTCCTAATTACCCTATAATTATAGGATTAATAACTTCATTAATAAAGTTGAAGTTATTAATAATTTTGAAATAAAAATAATATTAGATTTGATATTTTATTATTTTAAACAATTAATAATTAAGGTATTTATTAATCAGGGTTTAAATCCTCTAATAAGGATTTAATAAGATAATAGAAAAGGAAAATTAATTTTAATGTTTTCCTTATTTAGTTTCTGGTTTTTATTTATTTTAGAAGGTTTTACTAATTATTGAATTTTAATTGAATTTAGATTTAAAAGAAAAGACTTAATTATTAAGTATAAAACAATTAAATTTTTATTAAAAATAAAAATTTCATATTATATTTTTATTGGATAGAGTTTTCTTTTCTAAGAATTTTGATATCTTATTTATAATTTTCTGAGTTATGATGAATTTCCTATGTTATTTCAAAGTTGCAAGTATTTTCTGGAAATTTAAAACAACTACAACTACTAAATGTACCCGGGCTACTGCTACGCTCTGAGGCAGACCAGTGGGCCAGTGGTCCACGTGGACGCCACGTGAGCGTGGACCAGGTCCAAATCGTGGACGTGGCCAGTGGAGCTCCTGGCCGACGGCCAGTCGACGGCGGCGTCGGCACGGGAGGGCTCCCGCGGGGCTCTGCTCGTGTCTAGAGGAACTGGGGCGACGCGGTGAACCAGTAGGTGGCGGCGCCCCCACGGAAAGGTCGCCGGAGTTGCTCCGGCGAGCTATGTCTGCGGCGGGGCACGGCGGTGATCGACACGACGGAGCTACGGGTGGCCATTTGATGCAATAGGAGATGCTAGAGACGCGGAATCTCACCCTGATTCTTCCTAGATGGTCGACGGCGTCGATTGTGGGCGGAGACGAGCTCAACCTCGCCGATACCGGCGATGAGCTGCGGAAGAAAATCGCCAAATTCGCCCGACTCTGGCCATCCCAGGAAGCTATCTTCCTCCCAGAGGAAGTAGAAGACGAGGCGCACCTCCAGGACCTCACCGTTGGGCTTGAGACGGACTCTATCGGCGGCGAGCCGAGATGGCCGGAGAGCTAGGGTTTCGGGATGGGGAGGAACTGGGGCAAAACGAAGGAAAATGGAGAGCTCCCGCGCTACTTATACGCCTCCAGGCATGTGCTGGCGGTCAACAACGTCGGCGGCGACGCAGGACGTGGCGAGTTCTCGGTGGCGAGCTCCCTCCCCAGTGAAGAGGAGAAGACGATCCCCTTCGTTCTTATCCGGGCGAAGGGGTATTGGGCTGGTGTTGGGCCAGTGCTGGGCTGCTGGTGGGCTGCCACGGCCAGGTAATGTTTTTCTCCTCTTTTTATTTTCTGTTTTTATTTTCTGTTTTATATTTCTATTTGAATTCATATTTGATTCAATCCTGTTTGCAGATATTTGTAATTATACTAATTCATTCAAGATTTAGTATACTGACTACTGTTTCACTATTCTATTTGAATTCATATTTTATATTAGATAACTAGCATATTTGTGGATTCATTCAAAATAACAATTAGACATAAACTTATATTTTTGCTTTCATTCACTTTTTATTATGCAATAAATTCTGTTTAGAATTATGAGGATGGATACTGTCATCTCAAAGTATTTCAGAGATTGTGATTATGTCTTAGTTTCCATTTGAGGAATTAATCACTTGCATATTATTTTATATGAGCAACATTTTATTAGGGCTTTATGATTTCTATTACAACCCCCTTGTATAGTTAACACCATTATTATCTTTGAAGGTACCTAAGGTAGGTATTGTCTCCCTCCAGGTTGATCTTGGTTACCAGAATAAGTGGTTGGTAACCACACATGGGTTTAGTTATAGGACTTAGCCTTAGGTGGCTCTTTTGTTTTATAATTGAAGCATAGGCTTGATTAATTAACCATTAGGGTTCAAATGCTAATTACCTAATGACACATGGGTTGAATCTCAATTATGGCCTGGTTTTATATTATGATCATCCAAGTGATATTCAAACTAGGGTTGAGATTTAATTCTAGGTTATAGAGATGGGGTGTCTCCATATTGCATGTGCTAGGGTTTAATCTCCCCTAACCATGGTAAGATGTTTACTTGCTTAATATTTCATGTGCTTCCCTAATTACTAAAGATTTGAGAATTGGTTTTATCTTCTACCAATTAACTTCTTTTATTACTCCCAACTTATCATTAAATTAACTACATTTATTATAGTTCTTTTTATAGTTAACTTTGGTCACATGGATATATGGTTTCTCACTACATAAAGTATAGTGTTTAACTCTAAGGTTCTCTTGGGTTCCTTAATTTAGGAAATATAGATATGGTAGAATTCTAATTGTGATCACCAAGTGATTCACAAGTAAAGGTTGGGATATAAGTCTAGAGTTTCTTACTAGTGATCTCCCTATAATTTCATGTGGAAATGGGATCTACTTATACTAGTAAGGTTTAACTTATCCTCACATATCTCCAAAGCATGATCATATATTATATATGATCATCTTGTTCTTAATATCTTTACTTCAAATTCTTAGGGTTTATGATCATTACACAATTTATAATGATCAAGGTTGGACTTCCTAAGGTATCTCTCCTTGAATGGGTTTCTCACTCTCAAGATCAAGTGTTGTCTTGATCAACTAAATATATACTTTCTTTTATAGTTTCTTGAATGGGCATGGTTATGGTTGTCTCAATTATCTTGAGTATAACACCATAGGTTGAGCTTTCTCATTTAAGAATGGTTATTCTAGGGTTTATGGTGTACTCCTAATATCTCCTTAGGTATCTAGGCTAAGGTTTCATTTGTCTAGCTTAATTGGGTTAGTCTCTTCCTCACCTTATCAATTCAGGGTATGGTATTATTCCATGTGATATTAGGTTATCCCACCACTCCAAGATGAAATGGTTAATCTCCTAATACTTCAGTTCCAAGGTTGTCCTTTATTCTTAAATAGGTAAATCTAATATTGGTATAAGTGGTCTCTCTCATTTGGGAAGGACTTTAATTCCATCCTAAGATTAAGTTCCATAGAGAATGATGTGATCATCAATATCAATGTTTAACATAAATGGATTCTCTCTCTAGGGATTGTCTTGAATAACATCCTAGGGTTTCTCTCTAAAGATGATGATTTGATTACATGAATGTATATCCAAGATTTAGCTCAAGGTTTGTTAATGCTTCTCTAATAATTATAATAGAACTCTCACCTCTCTAGGTTTGATGCTTAATAATTTGGAATAGAGAAGGATTATATTCCTTAGTTGGATCTCCATGTCTTGTTTCCAAGAATGGAGTAAAATGAATACCATGAGATTCATGGTAAGATCATGGATTAGTATTTAGTCATGGAGAAGATAAGTGAAGAATAGTTTCTCCAGTTCTTGTTACTTGATTTGTAATTGAATAAATGTTCTTAGGTTTTGGCAATGATTACCATATTATGATCTGTTGTATGATCAAGTAGTTGATCATTGAGTAAAGTGTTGTTGTGTTGATTATTAGTTCCATTTGATCTAACCCCTTGGATCAATTCATCTCTCTCCAAAACAAGGTTTTCACAAGGTCACATTGAGGTTTATAGCGCTTGACTTGATGAGCTACTTCAATTCCACCAAGGTCAAGTGAAACTTCAGTTACTGTGACTGTTTTACTTTAAAGCGCGAAAATTCCCCGGATTTTCTATGCATGAATGCAATGCACACATCTGTTTCCTCTATTTTTGTAACCCCAATACCTGGGATATTACAGTCTCTACCCCTTAAACTAAACTTCGTCCTCGAAGTTTGATCTCTCTCACGTTTCGGAGTGTGAATCTGACTTGTGCAGACTACGACTTTTCTCGAACTCCGTGGTGATCTCACTGGATATAATTGAATATATCCCTTGTCCAGATTCTTCCTGGAATCCATTAGTGTTTGACATCAAACAACTATTACTTCCTTTACTTCCATGATTTCCTCCAATATTATAAGCTTGTTTCCTTTCTCATTGAATATTCAATGATTGGGACTTCTTCTTGTCCTGACAGTCTTAATTGAGGACTAATTGGATAACATTCTCCTATTTGATAAAATAGGTCTTTGTTTTTCCCTTACTACCAAAACTGCAATAATGGTACTAAGTAAGGTACTTAACATGGAAATGGTCTTGACAGTTTATCTCACTAGGAATGGATTAGACTCATTTAGTCTATCCAATCATTGTTTGTAGTTGATACCTATAACTATTTTGGGTTAATTAGGTTCCATGAAAGGAATCATTCTATTAGTCTTTGATATTGGTATGTTAAACTCCTTCAGTCTTTGTCCTTCTTGAGCTATATTTGGTCTCCGGTATTTACTTCATCCAACTTCTTTATGCTTGACTTACTTGAGCTTTCGTACTTTTGAGTAAATACTACTCACTTTCTCAAGTTAAAGTTCACTTCTTACTTCCTCGAGGTATGAACCTCGGCTTCTAGTCTGACATCCTTCTGAAAGTAGTGTCAAACAATCTTATGAAAATAAGATCGAACTTCCCCTCAGTTCAGTCCTTCTACTTCTTTCTAGCTTAAAGTGTTGAGTTATTGTACATCCAACTCAATATTTACTCTACCCCTTAGAGTTTTCTTATGGTCTTCAACTCCTATTCTTCCAACTATTGAACTTATGGTTAGAATATTGGTCTGGTCTAGCTTAGGGTTTGTACTTCTTCTAAGGTCTTACGAAGAATGTTTGTGGTATATCTACTCCATTGTGGACATCCAACATGAATCCTTCGACTAAATGATTATCGGTCATTATTATTTGGCTAACAAAATTTTATTTGTTCACAACTTCTTGGTACAATTAATCCAATGGTGGACTATTTGATACCAATTGTGGCTATTTGTTATCTAAAAATGGATTCTATTATAGGTTCTGATCATCTGGACGAGACATTCTCTACTTTATCTCGCAGTATTGATCCTATACCAATTGTGGTCTTCTGATATCAACTATGGTCTTCTTATATCTGCTATGGTTTCATAAGTCATCTTCCTTTTTCGAGGGTTTATTGTTGCAAGAAAATCACTAGCTGACACTATGAATATAGTATCCCAAGTGATTTTTTCCATGCATCCCTCATCTATATTGACTATGGATCTGCTTGAGCTTTTCCATAATCACCAGATTTCTTACCTTCATGCTTCTCATGTACTAAAGTACTCCTCAGTTGAGGTAAAGCATGAGTTTTAATTGGTACTTCCTTCAGAGTATTGTGGTTACTTCCTGATACGTCTCCGACGTATCGATAATTTCTTGTGTTCCATGCCACATTATTGATGATATCTACATGTTTTATGCACACTTTATGTCATATTCGTGCATTTTCTGGAACTAACCTATTAACAAGATGCCGAAGTGCCTGTTTTCTGCTGTTTTTGGTTTCAGAAATCCTAGTAACGAAATATTCTCGGAATTGGACGAAATCAACGCCCAGGGTCCTATTTTGCCACGAAGCTTCCGAAGACCGAAGAGAGACGAAGGGGGCACGAGGTGGCCACACCCTAGGCGGCGCGGCCCAAGCCTGGCCGCGCCGACCGTAGTGTGGGGCCCTCGTGTGGCCCCCTGACCCGCCCTTCCGCCTACTTAAAGCCTCCGTCGCGAAACCCCCAGGACCGAGAGCCACGATACGGAAAACCTTCCAGAGACGCCGCCGCCGCCAATCCCATCTCGGGGATTCAGGAGATCGCCTCCGGCACCCGGCCGGAGAGGGGAATCATCTCCGGAGGACTCTACGCCGCCATGGTCGCCTCCGGAGTGATGTGTGAGTAGTCTACCCCTGGACTATGGGTCCATAGCAGTAGCTAGATGGTTGTCTTCTCCCCATTGTGCTTAATTGGCGGGTCTTGTGAGCTGCCGAACATGATCAAGATCATCTATCTGTAATTCTATATGTTGTGTTTGTTGGGATCCGATGAATAGAGAATACTTGTTATGTTGATTATCAATTTATATCTATGTGTTGTTTATGATCTTGCATGCTCTCCGTTACTAGTAGATGCTCTGGCCAAGTAGATGCTTGTAACTCCAAGAGGGAGAATTTATGCTCGATAGTGGGTTCATGTCTCCGTGAATCTAGGGAAGTGACAGAAATCTCTAAGATTATGGATGTGCTGTTGCCACTAGGGATAAAACATTGGTGCTATGTTCGAGGATGTAGTCACTAATTACATTACGCGCAATACTTAATGCAATTGTCTGTTGTTAGCAACTTAATACTGGAGGGGGTTCGGATGATAACCTGAAGGTGGACTTTTTAGGCATAGATGCATGCTGGATAGCGGTCTATGTACTTTGTCATAATGCCCAATTAAATCTCACTATACTCATCATAATATGTATGTGCATGGTCATGCCCTCTCTATTTGTCAATTGCCCAACTGTAATTTGTTCACCCAACATGCTGTTTATCTTATGGGAGAGACACCTCTAGTGAACTGTGGACCCCGGTCCAATTCTCTATACTGAAATACAATCTACTACAATACTTGTTTTACTGTTTTCTGCAAACAATCATCTTCCACACAATACGGTTAATCCTTTGTTACAACAAGCCGGTGAGATTGACAACCTCACTGTTTCGTTGGGGCAAAGTACTTTGGTTGTGTTGTGCAGTTTCCACGTTGGCGCCGGAATCTCGGTGTTGCGCCGCACTACATCCCGCCGCCATCAACCTTCAACGTGCTTCTTGACTCCTACTGGTTCGATTAAACCTTGGTTTCTTACTGAGGGAAACTTGCCGCTGTGCGCATCACACCTTCCTCTTGGGGTTCCCAACGGACGTGTCAACTACACGCATCAAGCAAATTTCTGGCGCCGTTGCCGGGAGATCAAGACACGCTGCAAGGGAGTCTCCACTCAATCTCTTTACTTTGTTTTTGTCTTGCTTAGTTTTATTTACTACTTTGTTTGCTGCACTAAACCAAAATACAAAAAAATTAGTTGCTAGTTTTACTTTATTTGCTATCTTGTTTGCTATATCAAAAACACAAAAAAATTAGTTACTTGCATTTACTTTATCTAGTTTGCTTTATTTACTACTCTACTCTCTATATTAAAAATACAAAAAAATTAGTTACTTTTGTTACCATGTCTAGCTCTGAACCTGTTACTTCTTCGCCTGAAGAATTAGTCTTCACTTTTAAACAAGGGGATGAGGAGAGTTTTAAGGATGCTTGGTCTAGAATTTTTACTTCTTATCGTAAAACTGAACCTCAAATGACTCTAAGTTTGCTCCTTAGTAATTTTTATTTTGGTCTTATGATTCGTTATAGATATGCTTTGGATGCTTTAGTGGGAGGAGATTTCCTTCATTGCAATGGGGATCAAGCTTTTAATGCCATAAAGAAGTTGGTTGCATCACATGATTCAGCTAATAACTTTGATTCAGCCCTTATTAGCATTTATAATAGATTAAACAATCTCGAGATAAGTACATCTCGCTTGGATGACAACTATCACCATGTTCGTAATCGTCTTGAACAAGTTTTAGTGAACTCTAAACCTTCATTATGGGATCCTACTGTTAAAATTGTTATCGGTGATCAAACTCTTCGTGCCAACTGTGATATTATGTCTGAATTTTGCCTTATACCTGAGAGCATTTATAAATCTTTGAAACTTTGGGGAGTTGATGAAGGAGGAGAAGAAATAACTCTCATTGATAACTCTGTTATAATTCCTAAGGGAATAGCCGCAGGTGTGCATACAACCATTCTTGGAAGAACAATATCCATTGATTATCTTGTTATTGAATGTGTAGGAACAGGAAAAATCACACTCGGAAGATCCCTGCTGAAACTATTGGGAGCAGTCATAGATGTGGGAGAAGGCACCCTGGAATTCACCTCTACACCGGGGGGAATCATATATTTCCTAAATCAAAGAGAAAGAAAAACAACAAGAAAGGTAAGGGTAAAGCCCAAGGTAAGGTTGATGCACCACCCTCCGATAATACTTGATACACACTTTCTGCGCCTAGCTGAAAGGCGTTAAAGAAAAGCGCTTATGGGAGACAACCCATGGTTTTTACTACAGTACTTGGTTTTTATTTTGAGTCTTGGAAGTTGTTTACTACTGTAGCAACCTCTCCTTATCTTAGTTTAGTATTTTGTTGTGCCAAGTAAAGTCGTTGATAGTAAAGTTCATACTAGATTTGGATTACTGCGCAGAAACAGATTTCTTTGCTGTCACGAATCTGGGCTGTTTTCTCTGTAGGTAACTCAGAAAATTATGCCAATTTAAGTGAGTGATCCTCAGATATGTACGCAACTTTCATTCAATTTGAGCATTTTCATTTGAGCAAGTCTGGTGCTCGATAAAATTCGTCAATACGAACTGTTCTGTTTTGACAGATTCTGCCTTTTATTTCGCATTGCCTCTTTTGCTATGTTGGATGAATTTCTTTGATCCATTAATGTCCAGTAGCTTTATGCAATGTCCAGAAGTGTTAAGAATGATTGTGTCACCTCTGAACATGTTAATTTTTATTGTGCACTAACCCTCTAATGAGTTGTTCTAAGTTTGGTGTGGAGGAAGTTTTCAAGGATCAAGAGAGGAGTATGATGCAATATGATCAAGGAGAGTGAAAGCTCTAAGCTTGGGGATGCCCCGGTGGTTCACCCCTGCATATTCTAAGAAGACTCAAGCATCTTGGGCATCCCCTTCTTCATCGACAACATTATCAGGTTCCTCCCCTGAAACTATATTTTTATTCCATCACATCTTATGTGCTTTTCTTGGAGCGTCGGTTTGTTTTTGTTTTTGTTTTGTTTGAATAAAATGGATCCTAGCATTCACTTTGTGGGAGAGAGACACGCTCCGCTGTAGCATATGGACAAGTATGTCCTTAGGCTTTACTCATAATATTCATGGCGAAGTTTCTTCTTCGTTAAATTGTTATATGGTTGGAATTGGAAAATGATACATGTAGTAAATTGCTATAATGTCTTGGATAATGTGATACTTGGCAATTGTTGTGCTCATGTTTAAGCTCTTGCATCATATACTTTGCACCCATTAATGAAGAAACACCTAGAGCTTGCTAATTTGGTTTGCATATTTGGTCTCTCTAAGGTCTAGATAATTTCTAGTATTGAGTTTGAACAACAAGGAAGATGGTGTAGAGTCTTATAATGTTTACAATATGTCTTTTATGTGAGTTTTGCTGCACCGGTTCATCCTTGTGTTTGTTTCAAATAGCCTTGCTAGCCTAAACCTTGTATCGAGAGGGAATATTTCTCATGCATCCAAAATCCTTGAGCCAACCACTATGCCATTTGTGTCCACCATATCTACCTACTACATGGTATTTCTCCGCCATTCCAAAGTAAATTGCTTGAGTGCTACCTTTAAAATTCCATCATTCACCTTTGCAATATATAGCTCATGGGACAAATAGCTTAAAAACTATTGTGGTATTGAATATGTACTTATGCACTTTATCTCTTATTAAGTTGCTTGTTGTGCGATAACCATGTTCACTGGGGACGCCATCAACTACTCTTTGTTGAATATCATGTGAGTTGCTATGCATGTCCATCTTGTCTGAAGTAAGAGAGATCTACCACCTTAATGGTTGGAGCATACATATTGTTAGAGAAGAACATTGGGCCGCTAACTAAAGCCATGATTCATGGTGGAAGTTTCAGTTTTGGACATATATCCTCAATCTCATATGAGAATAATAATTGTTGCCACATGCTTATGCATTAAAGAGGAGTCCATTATCTGTTGTCCATGTTGTCCCGGTATGGATGTCTAAGTTGAGAATAATCAAAAGCGAGAAATCCAAAATGCGAGCTTTCTCCTTAGACCTTTGTACAGGCGGCATGGAGGTACCCCATTGTGACACTTGGTTAAACCATGTGTATTGCGATGATCCGGTAGTCCAAGCTAATTAGGACAAGGTGCGGGCACTATTAGTATACTATGCATGAGGCTTGCAACTTGTAAGATATAATTTACATAACTCATATGCTTTATTACTACCGTTGACAAAATTGTTTCATGTTTTCAAAATCAAAGCTCTAGCACAAATATAGCAATCGATGCTTTTCCTCTATGGAGGACCATTCTTTTACTTTTATTGTTGAGTCAGTTCACCTATTTCTCTCCACCTCAAGAAGCAAACACTTGTGTGAACTGTGCATTGATTCCTACATACTTGCATATTGCACTTATTATATTACTCTATGTTGACAATATCCATGAGATATACATGTTACAAGTTGAAAGCAACCGCTGAAACTTAATCTTCCTTTGTGTTGCTTCAATGCTTTTACTATGAATTATTGCTTTATGAGTTAACTCTTATGCAAGACTTATTGATGCTTGTCTTGAAGTACTATTCATGAAAAGTCTTTGCTATATGATTCACTTGTTTACTCATGTCATATACATTGTTTTGATCGCTGCATTCACTACATATGCTTTACAAATAGTATGATCAAGGTTATGATGGCATGTCACTCCGAAATTATCTTTGTTATCGTTTTACCTGCTCGGGACGAGCAGAACTAAGCTTGGGGATGCTGATACGTCTCGACGTATCGATAATTTCTTGTGTTCCATGCCACATTATTGATGATATCTACATGTTTTATGCACACTTTATGTCATATTCGTGCATTTTTTGGAACTAACCTATTAACAAGATGTCGAAGTGCCGTTGTTTTCTGCTGTTTTTGGTTTCAGAAATCCTAGTAACGAAATATTCTCGGAATTGGACCAAATCAATGCCCGTGGTCCTATTTTGCCACGAAGCTTCGAAGACCGAAGAGGAGACGAGTGGGGCCACGAGGTGGCCACACCCTAGGGCGGCGCGGCCCAAGCCCTGGCCGCGCCGACCGTAGTGTGGGGCCTCGTGTGGCCCCCCTGCCCTTCCGCCTACTTAAAGCCTCCGTCGCGAAACCCCCGAGTACCGAGAGCCACGTACGGAAAACCTTCCAGAGACGCCGCCGCCGCCAATCCCATCTCGGGGATTCAGGAGATCGCCACCCTGCCGGAGAGGGAATCATCTCCGGAGGACTCTACGCCGCCATGGTCGCCTCCGGAGTGATGTGTGAGTAGTCTACCCCCTGACTATGGGTCCATAGCAGTAGCTAGATGGTTGTCTTCTCCCCATTGTGCTTAATTGTCGGGTCTTGTGAGCTGCCGAACATGATCAAGATCATCTATCTGTAATTCTATATGCTGTGTTTGTTGGGATCCGATGAATAGAGAATACTTGTTATGTTGATTATCAATTTATATCTATGTGTTGTTTATGATCTTGCATGCTCTCCGTTACTAGTAGATGCTCTGGCCAAGTAGATGCTTGTAACTCCAAAGGGAGTATTTATGCTCGATAGTGGGTTCATGTCTCCGTGAATCTGGGGAAGTGACAGAAATCTCTAAGATTATGGATGTGCTGTTGCCACTAGGGATAAAACATTGGTGCTATGTTCGAGGATGTAGTCACTAATTACATTACGCGCAATATTTAATGCAATTGTCCGTTGTTAGCAACTTAATACTGGAGGGGTTCGGATGATAACCTGAAGGTGGACTTTTTAGGCATAGATGCATGCTGGATAGCGGTCTATGTACTTTGTCGTAATGCCCAATTAAATCTCACTATACTCATCATAATATGTATGTGCATGGTCATGCCCTCTCTATTTGTCAATTGCCCAACTGTAATTTGTTCACCCAACATGCTTTTATCTTATGGGAGAGACACCTCTAGTGAACTCTGTGGACCCCGGTCCAATTCTCTATACTGAAATACAATCTACTACAATACTTGTTTTACTGTTTTCTGCAAACAATCATCTTCCACACAATACGGTTAATCCTTTGTTAAAAGCCGGTGAGATTGACAACCTCACTGTTTCGTTGGGGCAAAGTACTTTGGTTGTGTTGTGCAGTTCCACGTTGGCGCCGGAATCTCTGTGTTGTACATCCCGCCGCCATCAACCTTCAACGTGCTTCTTGACTCCTACTGGTTCGATTAAACCTTGGTTTCTTACTGAGGGAAACTTGCCGCTGTGCGCATCACACCTTCCTCTTGGGGTTCCCAACGGACGTGTCAACTACACGCATCACTTCCCACAACTTTGTTTCCTTTATTTGATGATCCTTCATCTTGTCTTCAGAATCTACCAGAATTCGTCGCTTCCTCACACGAATTCTATTACCCTCTAGATCTATAGCATCAAGTAAGGACTTGATATTGCAACATGCATTTGCATACCAAAGTCAAACTTCATGTATGGATCTAGTCAAACAATGAAAATCCAATAAAATCCAAGAAGATTCAGCTTTGTGCATATAATACACACCATCATAAGCCTGAATATAATAGTTGAGTAAGACATCTCTAAACATCAGGCTCTGATGTGTAGTATATAACACCACATAAGATAGGTTTATATCATGATACTTAGCACGAATATATGGGATTCTACTATTTGTCTCAACCTTTACCTTAATTGCACATTTGCAATGAGATAAACTTGACACAAAGTGGTCTAGGATAGTTCAAGTTAACCTAGTTTTGTTTGGAAGTACTAACAAAGTATTATACCATCTATAAGTGCTATTGAGGACTATTTTGTATGATACCACTAGTTCTAATATGGTTACTTGAACACATATTTATTAGGATATAGTTCCTATACTTCTAAGCTTTTCTACCATAAGCATATGGTCATGATGTGCTTGGCACACTTCCCATATTTTTGGAACACAGTTCTTGCACTATTGTCTGGCTTCTTATTGTACTTCTTCTAAGTATTTATGATGTTCTAATCCATCACATAACGATTCTCAGGTGAATCGTATATGATTTCTATCTCTATCATGTAAGTAGGCATATTTTATTCCTATCTCTCTTCCTTACCTCCCATGATTGACTCATCATGGTCTGTACTACCTCACATAACTCAGAGTTATTACTTCTAGTACAGGTCTGAGTAATTCTTATTTAACTATAACATGTCTTGGTACACATCTTCCAATAGGATATCTTGCTTATGGTTGTATCCTCTCTTTGGACTACCATGTATTGTATACCAATTGTGATCTACTCATCTTTTGTTTTAAGGACTTATTGATGTGCTACATGTTTTGGATTAGCTAACTAACCTCACTTAGGAAGGATAGGTAGGAAATGTTGACTCAAGTGTGTCAGGATTATTCTTAAGTGAATATCCATCTCAAGTCATAAGAATTATTTGGTTTACCTAGGACAACTTCCTATAGACACTACCAATCCTATAGGTCTCCTTTAAAGGGTTTTAATCCTAAGGTCAAAGCATTTGCTCTGATACCAACTGTGGTGACCCGGCATACCACTGCATGGTGTAGTATGCAAGTCTGATATAACACCAATGAAACACAGTCCCACGGGTATTATATCGCTCAGAGTGGTACAACAGAAACATATGCGGGTCCAGGGCATGTCTATAGAATTACAACATCGACTACATAAGATCATCACAGCCTCCTACTTTACAATGAGATAAAACTGCAAATAAACTCCGAAGAACGACTCGTAGTCTAGTCTTATCACGAACTCTATTTGTAGAGTATTTCACTAACTACAGAGGCTAAGATTAGACTCTAGCTAAATAGGAGCTAGGTTTAGGAAGCTAGTTCCCTTCTATGGCTAAACTAGGTTTTCTACTTGTTGGATGTGGTATCTAACTCCTCTGACAGGGTCCTGTCTTGTGAAGTAGTTGTTGAATTCTCGGCCTTCGAGTTGTACTGTAGATCCTCCTTCGATGCCTCCATATCTAAGCAGGGATTTAAGAGTGGGATGAGTACGAGCGTACTCAACAAGTTCATTATAGGAAAGAGGTGTTTAATGCACTAGCTACGACATTAGACCAGAAAGTCTAATACCAATGCAAGTTTTCATAATCATTTCTTCAAAAGGTTGCTTTTATTCTAAGAACTATGTCCGTCAGCCTTCACCGGTTTACTAGAACTTCATGGAGCTCCTTTCCCCGCGTTCGCAGTTCCATATCCCGGAACAGGGAGTCACGGTTCTTTACACTCTGCAGAGGTGTGTTGCTTTACCCATAAGAGATTTTAACCTTGGTGCCAACCGGGGGCGACCCGTCCACACTTCCTTTGGTGTGAGGCCCGGTATAAGGTCTAGCCAATCATGTTCCTCTGCTACCTCGAACACCCACCCGTTGTTGCATGCGCCGACCCTGGGTCCACGCCGGTCCCATTATTCCTGTAGATTTCAAGGTGGACCCCGACCACGACGACAGTGCTGGGCTCTACCATACACTCCTACGCCGGTAGCTGCAACCCATCATAGACCGCAATACCGTGGGGACTTAGGACTCCCCAGCCTCACCGCTTGCTCCTTCGGGCGACAAGTGTACTACGGACTATGCCGTGGGGACTTAGGACTCCCCAGCCTCACCGCTTGCCCCCTTGGATTACAAGTGTACTACGGTAAAGCGCATACGTTGATGAACGAGAGGTGGAAACACTTTTGACTATTCCGTCCCACTCCGGATCTTATGGTTAACACGGGTATTACGGCACAAGAATCACTGGCGACATTTGTTGTTTAATCCTAGATGGATATAAACCCTTGCAATGGAACCTCCACCATATCAACACAATCCATGGTTCCATTGCCCACCACATAGTCATATTCATAGTTATGAAAGTAGTGGTTTTGGTTTTTATGCAATAGTGATAATAATAGTACTTTGCAAGTAATTTGATAGAAATACTCAAATGACATGAGCAAGTGATGAACTTGCCTTTCTTGACTGCAAGATTATGCAAGGTCTTCGATACGCAATAACTCCAAATTCTGAAATAGCATCATCGTCCGGTAAGGACGATGTTTAAAAGATTGGCAAGGATGCAATAATGCATAAGTATGAGATGCAATCGCTCAAGCGTGACCTAACCCCGATGATTTAGAATCAGTGAGGTGTAATGATTGGTTCAGGGTGTGTTGCACTTTTAGAGTGATTCACATACAAGGTTCTTATTCAGGTGTGATTACTTGGTATTATAAACAGGTAGATAATAAAGCACAGTAATCAATTGAGCACACAAAGAATGATAATTGGCATAATGTTAACATGTAAAGAACATTTGTCAGTTTTAGTACTATATGGCATGGTTAATGATTACTTGTTATATTCTTCAAAAGAATAACTTTTGAAGAACATGTTCTTTAATAAGGAACAAGTATGACAATTGGGTTTGTGGTTTGTTATAATTTATTCTGGTTTCAAGTAGTTTCTGGAGTAAGTATAAGATGGATCATAACATAGTTGGATTCATTAGCAATTAGGCTTGATTGGTCTTGTTTAAGCATAAGCAACTTAAGCAATTAATTATTCATGGTTGCTATCATGGTTGGTATACCTTGCTGGTGATAGCTAGGGTTTATAGGTCCTTATAAGCAGGGTTGATGATGATTCTTTATTTTCTTCAAAAGAATAACTTTTGAAGAACATACTTCTTAAATAATAAGAAGTATATCAATTAGGGTTGAAGTGGTCTAGGTTTTACTGTTGGTTCTATTAAGTAAGGAGTAATTGGCTCCTGAATAGGATGGTTGATAATATCCAATACTAGTAGGGTTTAGTGGAATATGGTTAGGTAATGCTCAGGGTTTGGCATAGTTGCTCCTGAGGTTCATCACATTGGTGTGATGCTAAGTAGGAATGAATATGGATGATGGCTTTGGTACTAAGATCTAGGGTTTACACTTGGTTGACCCTACTTTGATTATCTAGGTTTGATGAAGATGAACACATGGGATACCCATATATTAGTGATGGTCTTCTACATTTTATGTGACCAAGACTAGTGTTTAGTTGCTACTATGGTTCTATGATTTGAAAGAAGGTACCATGATTACAAGTTCTAACCTAGGGTTTAGGTTAAAAGCAAACTAGGATTCATATGAATTAATGGAGCTAGGGTTTGGTGCATTATTGAATTAGGGTTTTAGGGTTCCACATAAAATTATGAGGTTATCACTTGGTTTATAATGGAACTAGGGTTTCCTAATTACCCTATAATTATAGGATTAATAACTTCATTAATAAAGTTGAAGTTATTAATAATTTTGAAATAAAAATAATATTAGATTTGATATATTATTATTTTAAACAATTAATAATTAAGGTATTTATTAATCAGGGTTTAAATCCTTCTAATAAGGATTAATAAGATAATAGAAAAGGAAAATTAATTTTAATGTTTTCCTTATTTAGTTTCTGGTTTTTATTTATTTTAGAAGGTTTTACTAATTATTGAATTTTAATTGAATTTAGATTTAAAAGAAAAGACTTAATTATTAAGTATAAAACAATTAAATTTTTATTAAAAATAAAAAATTCATATTATATTTTTATTGGATAGAGTTTTCTTTTCTAAGAATTTTGATATCTTATTTATAATTTTCTGAGTTATGATGAATTTCCTATGTTATTTCAAAGTTGCAAGTATTTTCTGGAAATTTAAAACAACTACAATTACTAAATGTACCCAGACTTGTTCTACCCACGCCACAGACGGTGGGCCAACGTCCACGTGGTGCCATGTGGACGCGGACGGGTCAAAATTAAATACATGGCCAGTGGAGCTCCTGGCCGACGGCCAGTCGACGGCGGCGTCGGCACGGGAGGGCTCCCGCGGGGCTCTGCTCGTGTCTAGAGGAACTGGGGCGACGCGGTGAACCAGTAGGTGGCGGCGCCCCCACGGAAAGGTCGCCGGAGTTGCTCCGGCGAGCTATGTCTGCGGCGGGGCACGGCGGTGATCGACACGACGGAGCTACGGGTGGCCATTTGATGCAATAGGAGATGCTAGAGACGCGGAATCTCACCCTGATTCTTCCTAGATGGTCGACGGCGTCGATTGTGGGCGGAGACGAGCTCAACCTCGCCGATACCGGCGATGAGCTGCGGAAGAAAATCACCAAATTCGCCCGACTCTGGCCATCCCAGGAAGCTATCTTCCTCCCAGAGGAAGTAGAAGACGAGGCGCACCTCCAGGACCTCACCGTTGGGCTTGAGACGGACTCAATCGGCGGCGAGCCGAGATGGCCGGAGAGCTAGGGTTTCGGGATGGGGAGGAACTGGGGCAAAACGAAGGAAAATGGAGAGCTCCCGCGCTACTTATACGTCTCCAGGCATGTGCTGGCGGTCAACAACGTCGGCGGCGACGCGGGACGTGGCGATGGTGGCTCGGTGGCGAGCTCCTGCTCCCTGCGAAGGACGAAGACGACCTCCCTTCGTTATTTTTGGAACGAAGGGGTACGTTGGGCCGTGCTGTTGGGCCAGTAGTTGGGCTGTGATGGTGGGCTGCTCGGCCAGGTAATGTTTTTCTCCTCTTTTTCTTTTCTGTTTTTATTTTCTGTTTTATATTTCCTATTTGAATTCATATTTGAATTCAATACTGTTTGCAGATATTTGTAATTATGCTAATTCATTCAAGATTTAGTATACTGACTATTGTTTCACTATTCTATTTGAATTCATATTTTATATTAGATTATTTGCATATTTGTGAATTTATTCAAAATAACATTTGGACATAAACTTATATTTTTACTTTAATTCACTTTTTATTATGCAATCAATTCTGTTTAGAATTATGAGAGTTGATACTTTCATCTCAAAGTATTTCAGAGATTGTGATTATGTCTTGGTTTCCATTTGAGGAATTAATCACTTGCATATTATTTTATGTGAGCAACATTTTATTAGGGCTTTATGATTTCTATTACAACCCCCTTGTAAAGTTAACACTATTATTATCTTTGAAAGTACCTAAGGTAGGTATTGTCTCCCTCAAGGTTGCTCTTGGTTACAAGAATAAGTGGTTGATAACCACACATGGGTTTAGTTATAGGACTTAGCCTTAGGTGGCTCTTTTGTTTTATAATTGAAGCATAGGCTTGATTAATTAACCATTAGGGTTCAAATGCTAATTACCTAATGACACATGGGTTGAATCTCAATTATGGCCTGGTTTTATATTATGATCACCATAGTGATACTCAAACTAGGGTTGAGATTTAATTCTAGGTTATAGAGATGGGGTGTCTCCATATTGCATGTGCTAGGGTTTAATCTCCCCTAACCATGGTAAGGTGTTTACTTGCTTAATATTTCATGTGCTTCCCTAATTACTAAAGATTTGAGAATTGGTTTTATCTTCTACCAATTAACTTCTTTTATTACTCCCAACTTATCATTAAATTAACTACATTTATTATAGTTCTTTTTATAGTTAACTTTGGTCACATGGATATATGGTTTCTCACTACATAAAGTATAGTGTTTAACTCTAAGGTTCTCTTGGGTTCCTTAATTTAGGAAATATAGATATGGTAGAATTCTAATTGTGATCACCAAGTGATTCACAAGTAAAGGTTGGGATATAAGTCTAGAGTTTCTTACTAGTGATCTCCCTATAATTTCATGTGGAAATGGGATCTACTTATACTAGTAGGGTTTAACTTATCCTCACATATCTCCAAAGCATGATCATATATTATATATGATCATCTTGTTCTTAATATCTTTACTTCAAATTCTTAGGGTTTATGATCATTACACAATTTATAATGATCAAGGTTGGACTTCCTAAGGTATCTCTCCTTGAATGGGTTTCTCACTCTCAAGATCAAGTGTTGTCTTGATCAACTAAATATATACTTTCTTTTATAGTTTCTTGAATGGGCATGGTTATGGTTGTCTCAATTATCTTGAGTATAACACCATAGGTTGAGCTTTCTCATTTAAGAATGGTTATTCTAGGGTTTATGGTGTACTCCTAATATCTCCTTAGGTATCTAGGCTAAGGTTTCATTTGTCTAGCTTAATTGGGTTAGTCTCTTCCTCACCTTATCAATTCAGGGTATGGTATTATTCCATGTGATATTAGGTTATCCCACCACTCCAAGATGAAATGGTTAATCTCCTAATACTTCAGTTCCAAGGTTGTCCTTTATTCTTAAATAGGTAAATCTAATATTGGTATAAGTGGTCTCTCTCTCATTTGGGAAGGACTTTAATTCCATCCTAAGATTAAGTTCCATAGAGAATGATGTGATCATCAATATCAATGTTTAACATAAATGGATTCTCTCTCTAGGGATTGTCTTGAATAACATCCTAGTGTTTCTCTGTAAGATGATGATTTGATTACATGAATGTATATCCAAGATTTTAGCTTAAGGTTTGTTAATGCTTCTCTAATAATTATAATAGAACTCTCACCTCTCTAGGTTTGATGCTTAATAATTTGGAATAGAGAAGGATTATATTCCTTGGTTGGATCTCCATGTCTTGTTTCCAAGAATGGAGTAAAATGAATACCATGAGATTCATGGTAAGATCATGGATTAGTATTTAGTCATGGAGAAGATAAGTGAAGAATAGTTTCTCCAGTTCTTGTTACTTGATTTGTAATTGAATAAATGTTCTTAGGTTTTGGCAATGATTACCATATTATGATCTGTTGTATGATCAAGTAGTTGATCATTGAGTAAAGTGTTGTTGTGTTGATTATTAGTTCCATTTGATCTAACCCCTTAGATCAATTCATCTCTCTCCAAAACAAGGTTTTCACAAGGTCACATTGAGGTTTATAGCGCTTGACTTGATGAGCTACTTCAATTCCACCAAGGTCAAGTGAAACTTCAGTTACTGTGACTGTTTTACTTTAAAGCGCGAAAATTTCCCAGATTTTCTATGCATGAATGCAATGCACACATCTGTTTCCTCTATTTTTGTAACCCCAATACCTGGGATATTACAGTATTGCCCAAGCTTGGGGGAGATTGAAGTCTTTAATGCTCAAATGCCCCATTCATGAGCTTCCTGGTAATGTTATTATTGATAATTTCTATGCAAGACTTTCTTTTGAAGACAAGACCTTGCTGGATACTTCTTGTTCTGGATCATTCACGCGCAATAAGGAAGAGTTTAAAAGGGACCTTCTTAATCGGATCCAGGAAAATACTGAAGGATGGGAGAACGACAAAGATAGAGAATCAGGTATAAATTATGATTATAAATGCATTGAAGCTTTTATGGATACTGATAAATTTCGTAATATGAGTGCTACTTATGGTCTTGATTCTCAAGTTGCTGCAAATCTTTATAAAGCTTTTGCCTCTCATTATGAATTGCCTAAGAAGAATTTTGATAAGTATCATGAACCGTATAAAGATAAAATTGATTCATCTATTAATAAATGCGTTGTAGTTGAAACTGTTGATCATGTTATTCCTGAAGCTTATATTGAAAAAACTCCTTTCCCTGCTAAAATGAAGGAGTACTCTGTTATAAATAGTGCGGTTCATAAAAGTGAAAAGAAACCTATAGAACCTGAAGAACAAATAAAAGTTGAACCTGTTGTTGCAATAGTTAAAGATCTTGTGACTGAAAATGTGGAGGATGGTCATATTATTTTCTGTGAAGATGCTTCTAATATTGTTTCACATCCTAATAAACCCAAGCAAGCTAGTGTTCCTATGCTATCTGTTAGAATTGGTGATCATTGCTATTATGGTTTATGTGATATTGGTGCAAGTGTTAGTGCTATTCCTTATGAGCTTTACACGGAGATTATGCACGAAATTGGTTCTTGTGAACTTGAAGATATTGATGTGGTTATTCAGTTGGCTAATAGAGAAACTATTTCTCCAATTGGTATTGTTCGAGATGTGGAAGTTCTATGTGGTAAGATTAAATATCCTGCTGACTTTTTGGTACTTGGTTCTGCTGCTAGTAATTATTGTCCTATCATTTTTGGTAGACCTTTTCTAAATACTTGTGAAGCTATTATAGATTGCAAGAAAGAGAAAATTTTGACTAAATTTGCTGGTGAATCTTATGAGTTTAACTTCTCTAAATTTACCAAAACTCCTTATAAAGCTGATTTGCCTAATAATGATTTTAAAATGGAACAGTGTGCATCTATTGTTCTTGTTCCTAATAATCCCTTGCAGCAACATTTGGAGAATAGCGAGAGTGAAGTTTTTAGGAAGGAAAGAGATGAGCTTGATGAAATTTTTCTTCGCCAACTGATACGTCTCCGACGTATCGATAATTTCTTGTGTTCCATGCCACATTATTGATGATATCTACATGTTTTATGCACACTTTATTGTTGGAGATATGCCCAAGAGGCAATAATAAAGTGGTTATTATAATATCTTTGTGTTTATGATAAATGTTTATATACCATGCTATAATTGTATTAACCGAAACATTGATACATGTGTGTTATGTAAACAACAAGGAGTCCCTAGTAAGCCTCTTGTATAACTAGCTTGTTGATTAATAGATGATCATGGTTTCGTGATCATGAACATTGGATGTTATTAATAACAAGGTTATGTCATTAGTTGAATGATATAATGGACACACACCCAAATGAGCGTAGCATAAGATCAAGTCATCAAGTTCATTTGCTATAAGCTTTCAATACATAGTTGTCTTAATCCTTCGACCATGAGATCATGTAAATCACTTACACCGAAAGGGTACTTTGATTACATCAAACATCATTGCGTAAATGGGTGACAATAAAGATGGGATTAAGTATTTGGAAAGTGTGAGTTGAGGCATATGGATCAACAGTGGGATTTGTCCATCCCGATGACGGATAGATATACTCTGGGCCCTCTCGGTGGAATGTCATCTGATTAGCTTGCAAGCATATGAATAGTTCATAAGAGATCACATACCACGGTACGAGTAAAGAGTACTTGTCGGTAACGAGGTTGAACAAGGTATGGAGATACCGATGATCAAACCTCGGACAAGTAAAATATCGCGAGGCAAAGGGAATTGACATCGTATGTAAATGGTTCAATCGATCACTAAGTCATCGTTGAATATGTGGGAGCCATTATGGATCTCCAGATCCCGCTATTGGTTATTGCTCGGAGAGGAGTCTCGACCATGTCTGCATAGTTCGCGAACCGTAGGGTGACGCGCTTAAGGTTCGATGTCGCATAAGTAGATTTGAATATGGTATGGAGACGAAGTTTGTTCGGAGTCTCGGATGTGATCCAGGATGTCACGAGGAGGTCCGGAATAGTCCGGAGAATAAGATTCATATAAGGGAAGTTGATTTCTGGTTTTCGGAAATGTTCGGGATTGTTCCGGTGTTGACTGGAAGGTTCTAGAAGGTTCCGGAAGGGTCCACCATGGGGCCCACGACCTAGGAGGCCCACCGTGGGCCGAGGGGATGCTCCCTGGCCTAATGGGCCAGGGGCACTTGGCCCCCAAGGCCCGGCCGGCCAACCCCTAGGGTTTCCGGGGGGATCAACTTGGGGAGGGGAAAGCCTCTCCCCTGGCCGCCGCCCCCCAACCCTAGATGGGAAAGGGGGCCACCTTGGCCGGCTGGCCCCCTATATAAAGAGGGGAGGGGGTGGCCGGCCACACCCCCATCCATTGCCTCCTCCTCTGGCCGCCTCTCCCTCCACCATACGCTGCTCCGGCTTAGGCGAAGCCCTGCAGCTTTTCTTCCTCCACTACCACCACCACGCCATCGTGCTGCTGGAATTTGGAGGAGATCTACCGCTGCCCGCTGGAACGGGAGAGGAAGGAGCTTCATCGACACCGTACGCGCGACCGAGTACGGAAGTGCTGCCGGATTGCAGCACCGGGGACGATCGTCTACACCAACAACGAGATTAATCTCGTAGGCTTTGGAATCTTCGAGGGTTAGTCTCATCTCCATCTCGTTGCTTAGATCTTGTAGATTAGATCTTGGATGTTCCATAGATTAGATCTTGGATTTATTCGTTTTGCGGTAGGAAATTTTTGTTTTCTATGCTACGAACCCCATCAGTGGTCAGAGCCATGTCTATGCATAGATCTGTTGCACGAGTAGAACACAATGTTTTGTGGGCGTGATGCTCATTGCTTTAGTTTGTGTACTTTGCTTCTTGCGGGATGGTGGGATGAAGCGCCCGGCTAACCTTACATGACCGCGTCTCATGAGACTTGCTCCACGCTTGACATGCAACTTGTATTGCATAAGTGGCTTTGCGGGTGTCTGTCTCTCCCACCATAGTGAAGATTGTAATTTACACTTCTATTGTCAACACTAGTATCACCGTTGTGGTTCATGTTCGTAGGTAGATTGGATCTTACTCGAAAACCCTAAACCACGTAAAATATGCAAACCAAATTAGAGGCGTCTAACTTGTTTTTGCAGGGTTTGGTGATGTGATATGGCCATGATGTGATGATGATTATATTTGATGTATGAGATGTTCATTATTGTATTATGGCAACCGGCAGGAGCCTAATGGTTGTCTTTAATTTTTGTTAAAGACCTGCGTGTCTATTCATCATGTAATAGCTTTATTTCAAGTAGTTGTTATAGTAGCTATAAGTGATGGACAACCATGAAGCGGCGCCACTGACCTTGACGCCATGCTGGTGATGATGGAGATCATGTCCGTGCTTTGGAGATGGAGATCAAAAGCACAAGAAGAAAGGCCATATCATATCACACATTATGAATTGCATGTGATGTTAATCCTTTTATGCATCTTATTTTGCTTAGATCGCGACGGTAGCATTATAAGATGATCCCTCTCACTAAATATCAAGATAATAAAGTGTTCATCCTTAGTATGCACCGTTGCTAAGACTTGTCGTTTCGAAGCATCTCGTGATGATCGGGTGTGATAGACTCTACATGTGCATACAACGGGTGCAAGCCAGATTTGCACACGCGATACTAAGGTTGCCTTGACGAGCCTAGCATGTACATACATGGTCTCGGAACACGGGATACCGAAAGGTAGAGCATGAATCATATGAATGATATGATGAACACTTTGAGTGTTCGCCTTTGAAGCTACATCTTTTCTCGTGAAGATCGGACTTGGTGTAGTGGATTTGGTTCGTGTAATCACTAAGACAATGCGAGGGATGTTGTTTTAAGTGGGAGTTCACCTAGTTAATTTCAGAATTAAAATTGAACTCAATTTATCATAAACTTAGTCTAAACTCTTTGCAAATATGTTGTAGATCATGGCGCCCCCTCCATCAATTTTAACCAGTTCCTAGAGAAAGAAAAGCTTAAGGGCAATGGCACCAACTTCACTGACTGGTTCCGTCATGTGAGGATTTTCCTCACTGGTGGAAACCTGCAATTTGTGCTCGAAGCACCGCTAGGTCCCCCACCACCTCCTGCAGTGTCCGAGGACATAAAGAATGTTTATGAGACTCGGGCAACTCGGTACTCCGAAGTTCAGTGTGCCATCTTGTGCAGCTTAGAGGCAGAGCTCCAAAAGCGTTTTGAGCACCACGACCCCTGTGAGATGATGCGTGAGCTCAAACTTATCTTTGAGACTCATGCGGCCGTGGAGAGCTATGAGGCCTCGAAGCAGTTCTTTACCTGCATGATGGAAGAAGGCAGCTCCGTTAGTGAGCACATGCTCGTCATGTCCGGGCATGCGAAGAAGCTCAATGACTTGGGGATGATGATCCCTAACCAGCTGGGTATTCATCGTGTCCTTCAATCACTGCCACCAAGTTACAAGAACTTCGTGATGAACTACAACATGCAGAACATGAATAAGGATTTACCTGAAATCTTTTCCATGCTGAAATCTGCTGAAGTAGAGATTAAGAAGGAGAACCAAGTGTTGATGGTCAACAAGACCACCAGTTTCAAAAAGCAAGGCAAGCCTAACAAGGGTAACTTCAAGAAGGGCGGCAAGAAAGTTGCACCGCATCCTGAGAAGCCTAAGGCTGGTCCTAAACCTGAGACTGTGTGCTATTACTGCCAGGGGAAGGGGCACTGGAAGCGCAATTGCCCCAAATACTTGGCCGATCTGAAGAGCGGCCACGTCAAAAAGAAAGGTATATTTGATATACATGTTATTGATGTCTATCTTACTGGTTCTCGTACTAGTGCCTGGGTATTTGATACTGGTTCGGTTGCTCACATTTGTAACTCGAAACAGGAACTGCGGAATAGACGAAGCCTGGCAAGAGACGAGGTGACGATGCGCGTTGGAAATGGATCCAAAGTCGATGTGATCGCTGTCGGCACGCTCCTCTACATCTACCTTCGGGATTAGTTTTAAACCTTAATAATTGTTATTTGGTACCTGCGTTGAGCATGAACATTATATCTGGATCTTGTTTAATGCAAGACGGTTATTCGTTTAAGTCTGAGAATAATGGTTGTTTGATTTATATGAGTAATGTCTTTTATGGCCATGCACCTGAGATGAATGGTTTATTCTTGTTAAATCTCGATAGTAGTGATACACATGTTCATAACATTAATGCTAAGCGAATGAAATTGAATGATAATTCTACTTATATGTGGCACTGTCGTCTTGGTCATATTGGAGTGAAGCGCATGAAGAAACTCCATTCCGATGGACTTCTTGAGTCACTTGACAGATGCGAAGCATGTCTAATGGGAAAAATGACTAAGACTCCATTTTCTGGTACAATGGAGCGAGCTACAGACTTATTGGAAATCATACATACCGATGTGTGTGGACCAATGAGTGTAGCATCGCGCGGTGGTTATCGTTATGTTCTAACCTTCACAGATGATCTGAGTAGATATGGATATATTTACTTTATGAAACATAAGTCCGAGACTTTTGAGAAGTTCAAGGAATTCCAAAGTGAAGTAGAAAATCAACGTAACAAGAAGATTAAGTTTCTGCGTTCTGATCGCGGAGGCGAATATCTGAGTTATGAGTTTGGCATGCATTTAAAGAAATGCGGAATACTTTCACAGTTGACACCGCCGGGAACCACAACGTAATGGTGTGTCCGAACGTCGTAATCGAACTCTCTTAGATATGGTTCGGTCTATGATGTCTCTTACCGATTTGCCGTTATCGTTTTGGGGTTATGCATTAGAGACAGCCGCATTCACTTTAAATAGGGCACCATCTAAATCCGTTGAAACGACACCGTATGAACTATGGTTTGGAAAGAAACCTAAGCTGTCGTTCCTTAAAGTTTGGGGTTGTGATGCTTATGTAAAGAAGTTACAACCTGACAAGCTAGAACCCAAAGCGGAGAAATGCGTCTTCATAGGATACCCTAAAGAAACAATTGGGTACACTTTCTATCACAGATCCGAAGGCAAAATCTTTGTTGCCAAGAACGGATCCTTTCTTGAGAAGGAGTTTCTCACTAAAGAAGTGACTGGAAGGAAAGTAGAACTCGACGAGGTTAATGAACCTTCTCTCATAGATCAGAGTAGCGCAGTGCCGGAAGAAATTCCTGCAGCCTGCACCGATAGGAGAGGAAGCGAATGATGATGATCATGAAACTTCGAACGAGGAAGCTGAACCTCGCAGATCGACGAGGGAACGTACCACTCCTGATTGGTATGATCCCTGTCTGAATGTCATGATTGTGGACAACAATGATGAGGACCCTGCGACGTATGAAGAAGCAATGATGAGCCCAGATTCCAACAAATGGCAAGAAGCCATGAAATCCGAAATGGGATCCATGTATGATAACAAAGTATGGACTTTGGTAGACTTACCTGATAGCCGCAAGGCTGTCGAGAATAAATGGATCTTTAAGAGAAAAACAGATGCCGATGGTAATATTACTGTCTATAAAGCTCGACTTGTCGCAAAGGGTTTCCGACAAATTCAAGGAGTTGACTACGATGAGACTTTCTCACCTGTAAGCTAAAGTCTGTGAGGATTTTGTTAGCAATAGCTGCATTTTTCGATTATGAAATCTGGCAGATGGATGTCAAAACGGCGTTCCTTAATGGTGATATTGAGGAAGAGTTGTATATGGTACAACCCAAAGGTTTTGTCGATCCTAAAAATGCTGACAAGGTATGCAAACTTCAGCGTTCCATTTATGGACTGAAGCAAGCCTGGAGTTGGAATTTACGCTTTGATAGAGTGATCAAAGATTTCGGTTTTATACGGACTCATGGTGAGGCCTGTATTTACAAGAAAGTGAGTGGGAGCTCTGTAGCGTTCCTGATATTATATGTAGATGACATATTATTGATTGGGAATGATATAGAACTATTAAGCAGTGTTAAAGGTTATTTGAATAAATGTTTTTCAATGAAAGACCTTGGTGAAGCAACATACATTTTAGGCATCAAGATTTATAGAGATAGATCAAGACGCCTAATAGGCCTTTCACAGAGTACATACTTGGACAAGATTCTAAAGAAGTTTAGAATGGATGAAAGCAAGAAAGGGTTCTTGCCTATGTTGCCAGTAAGGTCTTGAGTAAGACTCAAGGTCCAGCTACGACAGAAGAAAGAGAAAGGATGAGCAAGATCCCCTATGCTTCGGCAGTAGGCTCTCTCATGTATGCCATGTGTGTACTAGACCGGATATCGCACATGCTGTTAGTTTGACCAGCAGATATCAAAGTGATCCAGGAATGGAACCGGACAGCGGTCAAGAATATCCTGAAGTACTTGAAAAGGACTAAGGATATGTTTCTTTGTTATGGCGGTGACCAAGAGCTTGTTGTAACTAGTTACACCGATGCAAGTTGGAACACCGATCCCGATGACTCTAAGTCTCAGTCTGGGTACGTGTTTATATTGAATGGTGCCAGTAAGCTGGAGCAGTTCCAAGCAGTGCACGGTGGCGAAATCTTCAACAGAATCTGAATATATAGCGGCTTCAGAGGCTTCATCGGAAGCGGTATGAATGAAGAGGTTCATTGTTGAGCTTGGTGTGGTTCCTAGTGCATTGGACCCGTTAGTCATTTATTGTGACAACACGGCCATCGCCAATGCAAAGGAACCAAGGTCACACAAGAAGCTGAAGCATATCAAGCTGCGTTTTCATTCGATCCGCGAGTACATCGAAGATGGTGAAGTAGAGATTTGCAAAGTACACACTGATCTGAATGTTGCGATCCGTTGACTAAAGCTCTCCCTAGGGCAAAGCATGACCAACACCAGAATGCCATGGGTGTTAGGTACCTTACAATGTAATCTAGATTATTGACTTAGTGCAAGTGGGAGACTGTGGAGATATGCCCAAGAGGCAATAATAAAGTGGTTATTATAATATCTTTGTGTTTATGATAAATGTTTATATACCATGCTATAATTGTATTAACCGAAACATTGATACATGTGTGTTATGTAAACAACAAGGAGTCCCTAGTAAGCCTCTTGTATAACTAGCTTGTTGATTAATAGATGATCATGGTTTCGTGATCATGAACATTGGATGTTATTAATAACAAGGTTATGTCATTAGTTGAATGATATAATGGACACACACCCAAATGAGCGTAGCATAAGATCAAGTCATCAAGTTCATTTGCTATAAGCTTTCAATACATAGTTGTCTTAATCCTTCGACCATGAGATCATGTAAATCACTTACACCGAAAGGGTACTTTGATTACATCAAACGTCATTGCGTAAATGGGTGACAATAAAGATGGGATTAAGTATTTGGAAAGTGTGAGTTGAGGCACATGGATCAACAGTGGGATTTGTCCATCCTGATGACGGATAGATATACTGGGCCCTCTCGTGGAATGTCATCTGATTAGCTTGCAAGCATATGAATAGTTCATAAGAGATCACATACCACGGTACGAGTAAAGAGTACTTGTCGGTAACGAGGTTGAACAAGGTATGGAGATACCGATGATCAAACCTCGGACAAGTAAAATATCGCGAGACAAAGGGAATTGACATCGTATGTAAATGGTTCAATCGATCACTAAGTCATCGTGAATATGTGGGAGCCATTATGGATCCCAGATCCCGCTATTGGTTATTGCTCGGAGAGGAGTCTCGACCATGTCTGCATAGTTCGCGAACCGTAGGGTGACGCGCTTAAGGTTCGATGTCGCATAAGTAGATTTGAATATGGTATGGAGACGAAGTTTGTTCGGAGTCTCGGATGTGATCCATGTGTCAGAGGTCCGGAATAGTCCGGAGAATAAGATTCATATGTTGATTTCTGGGTTTTCGGAATGTTCGGGATTGTTTTGACTGGAAGGTTCTAGAAGGTTCAAGGGTCCACCATGGGGCCCACGACCTAGGAGGCCCACCGTGGGCCGAGGGGATGCCCCTGCCAATGGGCCAGGGGCACTTGGCCCCCAAGGCCCAGGCCGGCCAACCCCCTAGGGTTTCCCGGGATCAACTTGGGGAGGGGAAAGCCCCTCTCCCCCCTTGGCCGCCGCCCCCAACCCTAGATGGGAAAGGGGGCCACCTTGGCCGGCTGCCCCCTATATAAAGAGGGGAGGGGGTGGCACACCCCCCATCCATTGCCTCCTCCTCTGGCCGCCTCTCCCTCCACCATACGCTGCTCCGGCGAAGCAGCTTTTCTTCTCCACTACCACCACCACGCCGTCGTGCTGCTGGAATTTGGAGGAGATCTACCACACCTCCGCTGCCCGCTGGAACGGGAGAGGAAGGAGCTTCATCGACACCGTACGCGCGACCGAGTACGGAAGTGCTGCCGGATTGCAGCACCGGGGACGATCGTCTACACCAACAACGAGATTAATCTCGTAGGCTTTGGAATCTTCGAGGGTTAGTCTCATCTCCATCTCGTTGCTTAGATCTTGTAGATTAGATCTTGGATGTTCCATAGATTAGATCTTGGATTTATTCGTTTTGCGGTAGGAAATTTTGTTTTCTATGCTACGAACCCCATCATTTATGTCATATTCGTGCATTTTCTGGAACTAACCTATTAACAAGATGCCGAAGTGCCGTTTGTCTGTTGTTTTTGGTTTCAGAAATCCTAGTAAGGAAATATTCTCGAATTGGACGAATCAACGCCCACGGTCCTATTTTGCCACGAAGCTTCCAGAAGACCGAAGAGGAGACGGCGGGGGCCACGGTGGCTGACTATAGGGCGGCGCGGCCCAAGCCCTGGCCGCCGACCTATAGTGTGGGCCCCTCGTGTGGCCCCCTGACCTGCCCTTCCGCCTACTTAAAGCCTCCGTCGAAACCCCGACCGAGAGCCACGATACGGAAAACCTTAGAGACGCCGCCGCCGCTAATCCCATCTCGGGGGATTCAGGAGATCGCCTCCGGCACCCTGCCGAGAGGGGAATCATCTCCCGGAGGACTCTACGTCGCCATGGTCGCCTCCGAGTAATGTGAGTAGTCTACCCCGGACTATGGGTCCATAGCAAGCTAGATGGTTGTCTTCTCCCCATTGTGCTTAATTGTCGGGTCTTGTGAGCTGCCGAACATGATCAAGATCATCTATCTGTAATTCTATATGTTGTGTTTGTTGGGATCCGATGAATAGAGAATACTTGTTATGTTGATTATCAATTTATATCTATGTGTTGTTTATGATCTTGCATGCTCTCCGTTACTAGTAGATGCTCTGGCCAAGTAGATGCTTGTAACTCAAGAGGGAGTATTTATGCTCGATAGTAGGTTCATGTCTCCGTGAATCTGGGGAAGTGACAGAAATCTCTAAGATTATGGATGTGCTGTTGCCACTAAGGATAAAACATTGGTGCTATGTTCAAGGATGTAGTTACTGATTACATTACGCGCAATACTTAATGCAATTGTCTGTTGTTAGCAACTTAATACTGGAGGGGGTTCGGATGATAACCTGAAGGTGGACTTTTAGGCATAGATGCATGCTGGATAGCGGTCTATGTACTTTGTCGTAATGCCCAATTAAATCTCACTATACTCATCATAATATGTATGTGCATGGTCATGCCCTCTTTATTTGTCAATTGCCCAACCGTAATTTGTTCACCCAACATGTCGTTTATCTTATGGGAGAGACACCTCTAGTGAACTGGACCCCGGTCCTATTCTTTACATCGTACACCCTGCAATATCGTTTTACTGTTTTCGCAAACAATCATCTTCCACACAATACGGTTAATCCTTTGTTACAAGAAGCCGGAGAGATTGACAACCTCACTTTTCGTTGGGGCAAAGTACTTTGGTTGTGTTGTGCAGTTCCACGTTGGCGCCGGAATCTCCGGTGTTGCGCCGCACTACATCCCGCCGCCATCAACCTTCAACGTGCTTCTTGACTCCCACGGTCTCGATTAACCTTGGTTTCTATCGAGGGAAACTTGCCGCCGTGCGCATCACACCTTCCTCTTGGGGTTCCCAACGGACGTGTCAACTACACGCATCAAGCAAATTTCCGGCGCCGTTGCCGGGAGATCAAGACACGCATAAGGGGAGTCTCCACTTCCCAATCTCTTTACTTTGTTTTTGTCTTGCTTAGTTTTATTTACTACTTTGTTTGCTGCACTAAATCAAAATACAAAAAAAATTAGTTGCTAGCTTTATTTTATTTACTGTCTTGCACTCTATATCAAAAACACAAAAAAAAAATAGTTACTTGCATTTATTTTACTTGATTCATCATGTTTCCTTTTAATTTTACCACGAAAGACATACCGGTAGGACGTGGGTCTATAATTGGGAGAAATAATATAGAAGAATTTTTCAATCATGTCAGGCTGAAGATTTTGAAGATAGACACTTGGTAGAACTTGCTCCTACTTATGAAATTGCCGCTGCTGTTTAGTTCGTATGATGGAAACTAAATTTGTTAATCTCAATCCTATAATACAACACATGTTTCTTACACTCGGTGATATGGAAGAAGGGGAAAGAAAGACTTTGTTTTAGAAACCCTTCTTAGAGAATTTGGTGGTATAGCAAGAGAGGCTAGAAAGGTCTTTGCTAAATATAATATGCTTGGTTCTTATACCAATTTTGTTAGTCTCTTTGAAAAGATGGATATGGATAGAATAAAGTACACTAATAATATTAATGATGGTGGGGAGATCAAAGCACCAATACCATGTAAGCTCCTAGCGATGAATGATGCACTAGAAAATAATTATGCTTGGCTTGTTCCTGAAAATTTGTTTGATGAGAGTAGCAAGCCCAAGACTAATGAAAAGGGGGACGCTAAAACTTATGTATCTAATATACTATGCCTGGTTGAGAAAACTCCGCATCCCGCTGTAGATGCACCATCTCTTGATAATACTTGATACACACTTTCTGCGCCTAGCTGAAAGGCGTTAAAGAAAAGCGCTTATGGGAGACAACCCATGTTTTTACTACAGTACTTTGTTTTTATTTTGTGTCTTGGAAGTTGTTTACTACTGTAGCAACCTCTCCTTATCTTAGTTTAGTGTTTTGTTGTGCCAACTAAAGTCTTTGATAGTAAAGTTCATACTAGATTTGGATTACTGCGCAGAAACAGATTTCTTTGCTGTCACGAATCTGGGCTGTTTTCTCCTGTAGGTAACTCAGAAAATTATGCCAATTTACGTGAGTGATCCTCAGATATGTACGCAACTTTCATTCAATTTGAGAATTTTCATTTGAGCAAGTCTGGTGCCTCGATAAAATTGGTCAATACGAACTGTTCTGTTTTGACAGATTCTGCCTTTATTTCATTGCCTCTTTTGCTATGTTGGATGAATTTCTTTGATCCATTAATGTCCAGTAGCTTTATGCAATGTCCAGAAGTGTTAAGAATGATTGTGTCACCTCTGAACATGTTAATTTTTATTGTGCACTAACCCTCTAATGAGTTGTTCTAAGTTTGGTGTGGAGGAAGTTTTCAAGGATCAAGAGAGGAGTATGATGCAATATGATCAAGGAGAGTGAAAGCTAAGCTTGGGGATGCCCGGTGGTTCACCCTGCATATTCTAAGAAGACTCAAGCGTTTAAGCTTGGGGATGCCCAAGGCATCCCTTCTTCATCGACAACATTATCAGGTTCCTTCCCTTGAAACTATATTTTATTCCATCACATCTTATGTGCTTTTCGTCGGTTTGTTTTTGTTTTTGTTTTGTTTGAATAAAATGGATCATAGCATTCACTTTGTGGGAGAGAGACACGCTCTAGCATGGGACAAGTATGTCCTTAGGCTCTAGTCATAATATTCATGGCGAAGTTTCTTCTTCGTTAAATTGTTATATGGTTGGAATTGGAAAATGATACATAGTAATTCTAAAATGTCTTGGATAATGTGATACTTGGCAATTGTTGTGCTCATGTTTAAGCTCTTGCATCATATACTTTGCACCCATTAATGAAGAAATACATAGAGCATGCTAAAATTTGGTTTGCATATTTGGTCTCTCTAAGGTCTAGATAATTTCTAGTATTGAGTTTGAACAATAAGGAAGACGGTGTAGAGTCTTATAATGTTTACAATATGTCTTTTATGTGAGTTTTGCTGCACCGCTTCATCCTTGTGTTTGTTTCAAATAAGCCTTGCTAGCCTAAACCTTGTATCGAGAGGGAATACTTCTCATGCATCCAAAATCCTTGAGCCAACCACTATGCCATTTGTGTCCACCATACCTACCTACTACATGGTATTTCTCCGCCATTCCAAAGTAAATTGCTTGAGTGCTACCTTTTAAAATTCCATCATTCACCTTTGCAATATATAGCTCATGGGACAAATAGCTTAAAACTATTGTGGTATTGAATATGTACTTATGCACTTTATCTCTTATTAAGTTGCTTGTTGTGCGATAACCATGTTCACTGGGGACGCCATCAACTATTCTTTGTTGAATATCATGTGAGTTGCTATGCATGTTCGTCTTGTCTGAGTAAGGGAGATCTACCACCTTATGGTTAAGCATGCATATTGTTAGAGAAGAACATTGGGCCGCTAACTAAAGCCATGATCCATGGTGGAAGTTTCAGTTTTGGACATATATCCTCAATCTCATATGAGAATAATAATTGTTGCTACATGCTTATGCATTAAAGAGAGTCCATTATCTGTTGTCCATGTTGTCCCGGTATGGATGTCTAAGTTGATAATAATCAATAGCGAGAAATCCGATGCGAGCTTTCTCCTTAGACCTTTGTACAGACGGCATGGAGGTACCCCATTGTGACACTTGGTTAAAACATGTGTATTGCGATGATCCGGTAGTCAAGCTAATTAGGACAAGGTGCGGGCACTATTAGTATACTATGCATGAGGCTTGCAACTTGTAAGATATAATTTACATGATCATATGCTTTATTACTACCGTTGACAAAATTGTTTCATGTTTTCAAAATAAAAGCTCTAGCACAAATATAGCAATTGATGCTTTTCCTCTTTGAAGGACCATTCTTTTTACTTTTATGTTGAGTCAGTTCACCTATTTCTCTCCACCTCAAGAAGCAAACACTTGTGTGAACTGTGCATTGATTCCTACATACTTGCATATCTATACCTAATAATAAAGGGAAAAGGGTTTCTCCCTCAGTCGTTCGTTCAATTCAAAGTTACCTTGGTGTTTTGTTGGGTTCATCATTACTCACAGCGTAGTTAAAATCTATACGTTTTTGGTCCTCAAGTTTTCGTCGTCCGCTCCGCGTAACAGTCCGGTCGTCTATACAGAGATGAGTTCGTTCCGAACAGAAAAAGTCAGGCCTGCATCATATATATATTCTAGGCCCGTTCCAGATCAACTCGTTGCATGATCGATTACGATTAATTGGGTCTCCAGCCTAAGCCAGGCGGCGACAATGGATACGGCAGGGAAACGGGCGGGGGCGGCCGTACAGGTTTTATGAACCGACTCAATCAAGCCAACGCCGGAGAAAGCTCCTCGCTCGCATGTCTTGGCCCTGCCCAGCGAACCGTTCGAACCTTCCTGGACGGCGCCCATGCCGTCGCAGCTTGGCCACGAAGAAGTACGTAAGACGAGGTGCTGATCAGAATCGCCCTGCCGCCCGAAAAATACTAGGAAACGGCGAACGACCGATCGTACTTACGTACAAGCAGATGGCGTACTCGAGGGGGGCGCGGCCATCATCGTCGGTGGCGTCTAAGCAGATGCGGTATTTGAGGAGGTCGAGATCACTGCTTATCTATTCACAGAGGATGAGGATGAAGATACGTGCTTGTCAACATGAGTACCGGCGGAACCATCGGCGGTGCTAGCTAGCTTTCGCATGTAACCATCAAGGCTTATGGAGATACGAGGTAACCTTTGCGTCTGCATGCGGAATGGTGCCAAGCAAAACATCCTACTCTACGGTCAGGGCTGCCGGCACCGGCCACCGGCCAGTGGGACTGTGGGAGTAAGTTTGCGTCCTCGCCGACCAGCAAAGCTCGTCGGCTTTCTGTGGAATAAAGCTTCGCACAGCATTTGGCAATGCGGCGGCGTGTTTTGCTCAGCCTGCATGTAGGATGTGTCTGAAGCTGTTCGCCGCCTAACACGTCATGGTAACGACGAGGGCCATGGCGAACGACCAGAGCAGCACCCGCGGAGCAGAAGGCGCGAGCCACGCTCAACATCTCGTGCCAGGTCGCATTCAGGTGAGCAGACAGTTTAGCTTGCGGTCTGCCATGGTATGGGATCCTGCTGGCCGATGGAGTGGTGACGTGCGCTGCTTGATTTGGCCGAGCGCGCGGGCCTAGGTGAGGGCAGGGCACTAGGGCAGCGTGTGCACATGCTGGCGCTCGAGCGCGCACAAGGAAAGGATGCGGCGGCAGGGTATTGGATCTATCTAAATCATCAGGTATGGGATCGAGATGTGCCGAATTATACGAGAACAATAGTGTCGTCAATGCTGAGGGGCAGTCTTGGGCCCTTCCTCTAATCTGTACGAGGTGTGATATATGCATTAAGGGGCTAACAGATTATACAAGTTAAGCATCATTAAACAATATAAATGGAGGATTATGTACGCACACCACATCAGCCCGTAAGTTCATTTCATAAACAAATTGCACCTAAGTGTAGCATTACTCTTGTAAAAGTGATATAATAGCTTAAGGGGGTGTTTGTTGTGGCTTTTTTTGGCTTTTGCCAAAGCCAAAAGCACCTAAATAGGTGCTTTTTTTGGCTTTTGATTTTGGAAGCCAAAAGAATAGGATCTTTGTTTTTGGCTTCCAAAATCCAAAAGCAAAAAAAGCACCTATTTAGGTGCTTTTGGTGGCTTTTGCCAAAGCCAAAAGCCAAAAAAGCCACAACATGGATCTCATCGGAAATGTTTGATGCTTCTTGGGGCTTCTTTGGCGACCGTGAAGTCACCGGATGAATTGCCGAGTAGATAGATCAGATCTCACGCTGCAGTTGTTTGCGGAGATACGGACTCGAATCGCTCCCACCCAACCTGAGTGGTGCAACACAATATGCCCTATATTTTGGATTTTTTTTCTCAAAAAAATATATATCATATATCAACGAACAGAGGGAGTGTATTTCTCTTTGCCATTCGGTAGTTTAAGTATCCTTATTTTGACAATGTCACTAGGCCTAACTTCCAAGTGCATTCGTGGACGCGGTTGTACCAATGAGAACGTACAATGTGCGTCTCTGTGTCGATCGAAAAAAATTCTCCCGATGCAACGCACGGGCTTGTTTTCTAGTTGCACTTATTATATTACTCTATGTTGACAATATCCATGAGATATACATGTTACAAGTTGAAAGCAACCGCTGAAACTTAATCTTCCTTTGTGTTGCTTCAATACTTTACTTTGATTTATTGCTTTATGAGTTAACTCTTATGCAAGACTTATTGATGCTTGTCTTGAAGTACTATTCATGAAAAGTCTTTGCTATATGATTCACTTGTTTACTCATGTCATATACATTGTTTTGATCGCTGCATTCACTACATATGCTTTACAAATAGTATGATCAAGGTTATGATGGCATGTCACCAGAAATTATCTTTGTTATCGTTTTACCTGCCGGGACGAGCAGAACTAAGCTTGGGGATGCTGATACGTCTCCGACGTATCGATAATTTCTGTGTTCCATGCCACATTATTGATGATATCTACATGTTTTATGCACACTTTATGTCATATTCGTGCATTTTCTGGAACTAACCTATTAACAAGATGCCGAAGTGCCAGTTGCTGTTTTCTGTTTTTGGTTTCAGAAATCCTAGTAAGGAAATATTCTCGGAATTGGACGAAATCAACGCCCAGGGTCCTATTTTGCCACGAAGCTTCCAGAAGACCGAAGAGGAGACGAAGTGGGGCCACGAGGTGGCCTCCGCGGCCCAAGCCCTGGCCGCGCCGACCATAGTGTGGGCCCTCGTGTGGCCCCCGACCTGCCCTTCCGCCTACTTAAAGCCTCCGTCGCAAAACCCCCGACTGAGAGCCACGATACGGAAAACCTTCCAGAGACGCCGCCGCCGCCAATCCCATCTCGGGGATTCAGGAGATCGCCTCCGGCACCCTGCCGGAGAGGGGAATCATCTCCCGGAGGACTCTACGCCGCCATGGTCGCCTCCGGAGATGTGTGAGTAGTCTACCCCCGGACTATGGGTCCATAGCGTAGCTAGATGGTTGTCTTCTCCCCATTGTGCTTAATTGTCGGGTCTTGTGAGCTGCCGAACATGATCAAGATCATCTATCTGTAATTCTATATGTTATGTTTGTTGGGATCCGATGAATAGAGAATACTTGTTATGTTGATCCACCCATGATTCGTACGGGGTGCACGAATATATGGTGGTCCTGCTTGATCAAGATAAAGCTAATTAGATCTACGACGATTTAGGGTTTTCACCGCATAATCGGATCATCCTACTCACGTTGGGCCTCGCGGCCACGCACGGTGATCGGGCCGATCCTAAACAAGGCCTAAAAACCAACACGAAGTTGATCCCCGGAACATCCTGTTTAGGACTAGCGAACGACACCCTACGTGCCGCTGGATCCTCCCCCCTTTGTAAGGCCTAACTATTGCAGATATTAAACTAATCCTTGTAGAACAAGGAGCAATCGTAACGGATCAGATCTACTAAATAATGATCAAGCGGTGCCGCCCCACACCTAAGATAGGTGTGAGGGCGGCTAGACATGCAAGGGTTGCACTACGATAGCATGTTACGCGAAGAACTATGCTAACCCTAACACATCTATGATAACTACGTTGCTCGCCATCAACAAGGCTTCAATATGTGCAACGCATGAACAACGTGGAGCTAGTGCCGCCTAGATCGCAAGATGCGATCAGGCAGCATGTCGCTTTCCGGAAACCCTCGAGACGAAGGAGTTGGCGATGCGCGAGATTGATTTGTTTGGTTGAACGTTGGTTGTTGTTTATTCCATAAACCCTAGATACATATTTATAGTCCAGGGGACTTTCTAACGTGGGAATAATCCCCATCGTACACGATACAAACTCTAACTTTCAATCTAAGATGAAATCTACTATAATTAAAGATACACGGGCAATCTAGCCCAAACCTTCGCACAAGGCCGCTTCAGAGATATTCCACGTGTAATCTTTCAAGCCCATCTTCCTTACGGCCCACCTCCTGATTTGGCCAAAATCTGGTGATAACACATGCCCCCCTGGTTTTGGCAATGATAATTCCAAAACCACTCTGTTTTTCCTCTGAAGGGTCATGTCGTGGCAGAGCAGAGCTGTTGCAGCATCCGTCATCATTATGCCCTGTCTTCTCAGCTTCTCTGCAAAATTCGATAGCTCTAGGCCATCTCATCGGAAACTGTAATGGCATTAAATTTCCACCAGGCTTCTCATTATTTAACTGTGCCGATCGATTAGCCCTCTTTATCCCCTTCCTCTGTTCCAGCCATCGGCAACAAAAAACCCTCTTCTCTCTCAGCCATGTCTTCTTCTTCCTCCTCTTTCGTCTCTCTCCAATCCTTCTCCTCAAGCGAGCCGGAGTGGAACTCCGATCACGCGCCAGAGAGCAACCTGCCTCTGACCGATGGGGAAGAAGACCTCACGTTCCTCATCGATGGGGAACTGATGAGCGAAAGTGAAGACGACCTCCATCCTTGGGCGAAACCCACCTCCCCCAACGGGAAGGGGGAAGAAGTCAAGGAAGAAGAAGAAAAAGAGGAGGGCGGCCCCTCTTCCTCCGCTAAGCTTCTGCCGGCCAAGCGATTCCGCGCTTGGCGGACAACGAAGACGATGATGATGACGATGGGAAGAGGAGGAGGATGAATCCTCCTCCTCCATCGGGTATCCACCGACCAAGCGCTTCCGCGCGGACACCGAGATGATGATGATGACGAGGAGGACGAGGCTCCGGCCAAGGGCTGGGGCAGCAGCGACGAGGAGCTCCTGGGAGCAGCGCCGACGACATCGACGGCGGTGATGACGAGGACACGACGACTAGTAGAATAGGACTAGTAGTAGCAGTGCACTAGGCACCAGATCCCTCTTTGGAGAGCCATCGGCTCTTTCTTGTAAAGCCGCTCCTTTGAATTAATGAAATTGTTCTTTCAATTCATCCTTCAATTACTCCAATTTCATTCCTTCCGCCTGTCATGCCAAGACCGATAGCAACGTATCGGATTTCTTTTCTTTTGGACGCCCGTGAAGCCGGACTCACATGCCGATTAGCCCGTCGGTCAAGCACTTCTCAATTTCAGGCTGCGATTTGATATCCGACCATAATTTTTCGCAATCCCTTAGCCGATGACTACTCATCGGCTATTTTGAGAATCCAGTCCCTTTCCTTCTCTTGCAGCGACAGGACGGTCCAAAACCTGTAAAAGCCGACGGCCTCCTTTCCCGATTCCTCTCCATAGCTTCAGTAGTCTTCTTCTGCAACACCTTACTACTTCAGAGAGATCATAATGCAGGGCCAGTCGATGTGACTCCAATCGGCTCCCAAATCAGAGCATCTACCAAGTTAACTGCCCCCCGAGCCTTAATCAAGGCGAGGATACCGGCGAGGATGCACAGATCGTTGATCAGCTTTTTTCCACTAAACGTCGATGTCGACGTGAACTTTGAGCATATAGCCAGTAGGTCTTGGTCTTGTGTAACTGTACTAGAGTCGATGGCTGCGCATCGGCTTCGCTTCTTGCGCAAATTTTTTTTATTTGGCCGATTTTTCTTAATCGGCCCCCAATGTTTCACTGCACGCATGTTTACACATGTTTATCTGCACATGTTCATCTGACTATATGCCCCCCGAGCCGAATCTGCCAGATGACTGCAGATATCGGCTTTTATGGTTAGCCAGGGCACTGCACTTGCACGTCGGCTCCGCGAGGATTCGTGTTGACTTTCATCCGCCGACGTGGCTGCTGCCCAATAGATTGATGTTGAACACAAGCAGCACTATGTGGTGAAGATAATTTTGGCCGATTGCCGGAATCGGCCTCCATATCCATTGGAGCGCTGACTGAAGGTTCTGTAATGTTCCTTCATAATTTATGGGGCCGATCACAAGGATCAGCCTCGCCCCGTTTGCTCATTGGTTTAATCTTGCTATTCGGTCAGGCTGGTGGATAAAACCAGCTCCAACCTCTGACTTGATGCGCCTGCTGTCGTCCACCTTGAGTGCATCGTAGAATCGTGGAGCACTAAGCTCCGCCGGAAGGACGAGCACCATGTTTGTGCCAGCCGATGTTTCATCATCGGCTTTCCTTTGTTTGGGGCGCCACTCATTTTCCGTGGATGACCCTCTTCATCCAGGGTCCGCTGAACTTTCGCAGTCAGACGTCGTGCCTTCCTTAGTATGCAGGTATAACCTTTCGGCTTCCTCCAGGCCGCGCAATCGCTGAACCCTGCGCTTTTGTGAACGTGCTGAGTCCATCGGGCACCACCTTGGACGGTGGTACTGTCTTCTTCCTCTTCTGTCCCTCGTCCTTCGGAATCCTCGAGATCTGCCCCACCGAGGGACTCAAAGACGTTTGCTTTGTGGCGGAGAGGCCCTAAGCGCCTGAACACGACACGTTGCTGCCTCCTTCTTCTTCTGTTGGGCATTGCCGATTGTGGGCAATCGGCTCATTCCCGAATCCCAGCAGTGTCTGAAGAAGGGGCAGTCCCAGTGCCTGGCGTTGTCATCTTGCTCCCTTGATTTTCCGTGGCACGGCGCTCGTGCTCCTCCTCATCGCGATCGTGCCGACGATGTCTTCTGGCTTCTCTAGCCAGACGATCTCTCTCATCATCATCGGTGGATCGTCGGCGTTGGTCATACTGACTCACATACTTGTTGAGGAGGTGATCAGAGAGGGGTCGCTGATATCTCATGTTCTTCACTTCTCCCTCTGTGACGTAGCGCTTGCCATCATGACGGAGCCGATCGCGTGGAGCGGCCTCCTCTGTGTCCTTGCTACGAGAGCAGCTGCCCTCGTCTCCATCTTTGCCAGAGTGGTGCCCAGGTCCTACCATGTTGATGCTGAACGAGGATCCCGGCTGGCAACCTTCGTGGTAAGTGCATCCATGTTAACGGCGGGAAGGGCTGGGTGTCGACCTCATGGCGTACTGGTTGAAAATTAGACGCCTTTTTCTATCGCGCTTGGATGTGCCGACGCCATACCCTGCAGCCGTTGGTGGCATGGGAGAGCGAGTTATGCCACTGGCTTTCCGTTCAGCTCTTGCACCGTGGGGAATTTGAGACCTCGTGAATCATCAACTGTTTCTCCTTGAGCAGGAGGTCGAAGATTTGCTCAGTCTTGGTCACGTCAAAATCAAATCCCCTGGGTGGGCCCGTGGCTTTACCCATTTGCAGACACGGGGTTCTCCCGAATCCATTCAGCCATCGCTACCTCTTGGTCTCCGCAGGAACTTCGTTTTCCTGCATCGACTGGACTACCGCACGCTTTGAACTTGTCTTGGTACAGGTCCGGGTGGCGTTGTTCATATGCCGATAGTTTCTGAACCATGTGCGCCAGTGAAGGGTAGTCTGCTTGGGAGGCCATGTCCTTGAGCTGTTGCAAGGCCTCTACCGCCAACTCGACTGCTTCTTTTTCGTTTATACGAACCGAATAACATCGGTTCCTAAGATTCCGAAGCGCTGGATGTATTCACGCTTTCTCCGCGCTTCGACGTAGTTGTGCTAGATCGGCAATGCTAGACTCGGAAGCCTCGAATGGTACCGCATATGGAACTGCTTCCAACTGATTCCAAGTCCGGATGGAGTCCGGTGGCAACGAGGTGTACCATCCGAAAGCCGATCCCGTGAGGGACTGTGAGAAGAGCCTCACGCGTAGTTGATCCGACACTGAAGCCGGTCCTAGTTGCGCCAAATATTGGCCGACGTGTCGATGGAGTGGAACCATCTGATCCACCGAATTTGGAGAAATCAGGGAGCCGATATTTAGGTGGCAGCGGGATCATCTCGTAGTCGTCGGGGTACGGCTTGGAATAGCCGATGGCCCTTCTTTTCGGCACCATGCCGAACTGGTCTTCAGAATCGTACATCTGATCCGCGGTGAGCTGAAGGTTGAATCCTCGAAGATTCGCCGGGGTGGCGTACTTAGCCAGCCATGTTTGCTTTTTCCAGCTCAGCCAACTGCAGGAGCTGAGCTCGGAGGTTCGTCGGGTGGCGTGCTTAGTTAGCCACGTCTGCTTCTCAAGCTCACGCGACGTCCCTCCCCGTTTTCCCGAAGTCCCTGATGTTGTGGCCTGGCCCGTGAGTGCCCAGCCACAACCTGGCACATACGTGCACGTGTACCCGTGAGGGATCTCCTTAGGCGCCTGGCAAGAACTGGTAGTCACCAGGGTCACCACCGATCTTGTAGACGACGAATGCCGGTCCGCACTCTCTCCGGTGCTGCCAACGCATATGGCAGCGGTGGACGGGATCGGAGTGGCAACTCTCCTTGATGCGTCCCGAGAGCTGGTCCCGACGGCGAGTACTGTGCCTCAGATCTCCTGGATCACGCGAAGAGAGACACGCTCCAACGTGTTGACCAGGTTCTCGAGTGACGGTAGCGAGTGAGCCACCAAGTAGTTGATCTCCCGCCGCAGGACTCGGCGTTCCTCCGACGGGGCAGAGAGGTCTATCCCATCGAGTGCACCTTGCGGTGAGAACCCCTTCCATCTGATGCCATGTGAACGGGTTCTCGAAAAGAGCCGATGAGGTCGGCTTCAGGGTGACTTTGATCTCACATACTCTCTTCTTGAGCTCGTTGGCCTCGTAGGTGATCGGGCGTGCTCAGGGCCATCTCAGATGTAGATGGCGATGTGTTGATGTAGAAGCTGGTCCCACCGGGCGTGCCAGATGTGTTGCCGTCAAAACCCACCGGCGGGCAGCGACGGGCAACACAGTAGAGCCGGGAACAACTTAGCGCTGCGGCTGGCCCTGGTCCCTCCGAGCGACGGCCCGCAAAGACTCTGGTACACACGTCCGATGCTGATGCAAGGGCGTGCCACCTGACCTATACCTGGTCGAAGGTGATGGAGATGCTCGCTTAGTTTCCTGCATGGCATACACGTAAACATTAAATACGCGCCCGATCGCTCTCAGGTTATCCCGTGAATCGCTCAAGGAGCCGATCCACCCATGACTCGTACGACACGAATATATGGTCCTGCTGATCAAGATAAAGCTAATTAGATCTACAATGATTTAGGGTTTTCACCGCATAATCGGATCATCCTACCCAACCTCGCGCTCGCACGGATCGTAAGTCGATCCTAAACAAGGCCTAAAAACCAACACGGTTGATCCCCGGAACATCCGTTTAGGACTCGAACGACACCCTACGTGCCGCTGGATCCTCCCCTCTTGTAAGGCCTAACTATTGCAGATATTAAACTAATCCTTGTAGAACAAGGAGCAATCGTAACGGATCAGATCTACTAAATAATGATCAGGTGCCGCCCCACACCTAAGATAGGTGTAAGCGGCTAGACATGCAAGGGCTGCACTACGATAGCATGTTACGCGAAGAACTATGCTAACCCTAACACATCTATGATAACTACGCGCTCGCCATCAACAAGGCTTCAATACGAAAACGCATGAACAACGTGAGCTTGTGCTGCCCAGATCGCAAGATGCGATCTAGGCATGTCGCTTACCGGTAGAAACCCTCGAGACGAAGGAGTTGGCGATGCGCCGAGATTGGTTGTTTGGTTGAACGTTGGTTGTTGTTTATTCCATAAACCCTAGATACATATTTATAGTCCAGGGGACTTTCTAACGTGGGAATAATCCCCACCGTACACGATACAAACTCTAACTTTCAATCTAAGATGAAATCTACTATAATTAAAGATACATGGGCAATCTAGCCCAAACTCTTCGCACAAGGCCGCTTCAGAGATATTCCACGTGTAATCTTTCAAGCCCATCTTCACGCCCACCCCGATTTACAAAATCTGATGCAATCTACTAATGATCGTTTTACTGTTTTCCGCAAACAATCATCTTCCACACAATACGGTTAATCCTTTGTTACAGCAAGCCGGTGAGATTGACAACCTCACTGTTTCGTTGGGGCAAAGTACTTTGGTTGTGTTGTGCAGTTCCACGTTGGCGAATCTCCGGTGTTGCGCCGCACTACATCCCGCCGCCATCAACCTTCAACGTGCTTCTTGCCTCGGTTCGATTAAACCTTGGTTTCTCATCCAAGGAAACTTGCCGCTGTGCGCATCACACCTTCCTGGGGTTCCCAACGGACGGTGCTTTACGCTTCACCAACCTATTCTTAAGCATGATTTACTGGTGGAAGATTTGGGTACAACACCGCCACCAAAGGAAGATCCTGTTTGATTTAAAACCATTGCCCGATAATCTTAAATATGCTCATATTGATGATAAGAAAATATATCCATTATTAGTTCTAAGCTTACAGTAGTTTGAAGAAGAAAGGTTATTGGAAATATTGAAGAAACACCGAGGTGCTATTGGCTACACTCTTGATGATGAAGGGGATTTCTCCTCTATTTGCCAACACGCCATTAATATGAAGATGATGCGAAGCCTGTTGTTGACCCATTGTCGTTTAATTCCTAAGATGAAGGATGTGGTAAGAAATGAGGTATTACTACTTGAAGCTGGTATTATATATCCTATTGCTGATAGTAGATGGGTTAGTTCTGTGGCATTGTGTTCCTAAGAAAGGAGGAATGGCTGTGTGCTTAATGATAATGATGAGCTCATACCTCAAAGAAGTTGTAGGTATAGAATGTGCATTGATTATCGAAAAGTTAATAAGGTTACTAAGAAAGATCATTACCCTTTGCCTTTTATTGATCAAATGTTAGAAAGGTTATCTAAAAATACTCATTTTTGCTTTCTTGATGGTTATTCGGGGAAATTGTCGTTAAAACTAAGGATCAAGAGAAAACCACTTTCACTTGTCCCTATGGAACTTATGCTTATGTACGATGCCTTTTTGGTTTATGTAATGCTCCTGCTACTTTTCAAAGGTGCATGTCTGCTATTTTTCATGGCTTTTAGTAGAGTATAGAGAGGTATTCATGGATGATTTTCTGTCTATGGGAATTTTTTGATAATTGCTTGTGAACCTTGATAAAGTTTTGCAGAGATGTGAAGAAACTAACCTTGTTCTTAATTGGGAGAAATGCCACTTTATGGTTAATGAAGGAATTGTATTGGGACATAAAATTTCCGAGAGGGGTATTGAAGTTGATAGAGCTAAAGTCAAGCAATTGAGAAGATGCCCTATCTTAGGGATGTTAAAGGTATTCTAGTGTTCTTGGTCATGTCGGGTTTTATAGGAGGTTTATTAAAGACTTCTCCAAGATTTCAAAGCTTCTACTAATCTTCTTCAAAAAGATGTACCTTTGTTTTTGATGATGATGTAAGGAAGCATTTGAAACTCTAAAGAAAGCCTTAACAACTGCTCCTATAGTTGAACCTCCTGATTGGAATTTACCATTTGAAATTATGTGTGATGCTAGTGATTTTGTCAGAGGCGCTGTTCTTGGACAGCGAGTAACAAAAAATTGAATGTTATTCATTATGCTAGTAAAACTCTTGATGCTGCTCAAAGAAATTATGCTACTACTGAAAAGGAATTGTTAGTAATCTTTGCTTGTGATAAGTTTAGATCTTATATTGTTGATTCAAAAGTTACTATACATACTGATCATGCTGCAATCAGATACCTTATGCAAAAGAAAGATGCTAAGCCAAGGCTTATTAGATGGGTACTTCTGGCAAGAATTTGATTTACATATTGTAGATAGGAAAGTGCCGATAATCCTCTGCTGATAATTTGTCTAGATTGGAAAATATTGCTTATGATCCTGTTCCCTTAATGATAGTTTTCCAAATGAACAATTGGCTGCAATAAAGGTGAGCACGAGATAGTCCTTGGTATGCTGATTATGCTAACTTTATTGTTTCCAAGTACTTGCCTCCAACCTTTTCTCAGCTCAGAAAGGAGGAAATTCTTTTATGACTTGAGGCATTATTTTTGGAATGACCTACACTTATATAAAGAAGGAGGAGATGGTAGGAAGATGTGTTCCCTAATATGAACAACAAGAGATATTGAGTAAATGTCATGGTAGTGCTTATGGAGGACATCACGCTGAAGATAGAACCGCACAAAAGGTTCTGCAATCAGGTTTTTATTGCCAACTCTCTTGCAAGAAAGTTTATTTTATCTTGTGATGAATGCCAAAGGGTTGGTAATATTTCCAGACGCAATAAATGCCTATGAATTATACTCTTGTTATTGAACCGCTCGATTGTTGGGGATTTGACTTCATGGGACCTCCCTCCTTCAGAAGGTAACACTCATATACTTGTTGCTGTTGATTATGTTACTAAATGGGTGGAAGCCATACCTACAAAAAGTGCTGATGGTGAGACCTCTTTAAGAATGCTTTGATATTATTTTTCCTAGATTTGGAGTTCCTAGATATATTATGACTGATGGAGGTTCTCATTTTATTCATGGTGGTTTTAGAAAAACTCTTGCTAAATATGGTATTAATCATAGAATTGCTTCCGCTTATCATCCTCAAACTAGTGGGCAAGTAGAATTATCAAATAGAGAGATTAAATCTATCTTGGAAAAGACTGTTAATAAAACTAGAAAGAATTGGGCTAGTAAATTGAAGGATGCACTATGGGCTTATAGAACTGCTTATAAAAATCCCATGGGAATGTCACCTTATAAAATGGTTTATGGGAAAGCTTGTCATTTACCTTTAGAACTAGAGCACAAAGCTTATTGGCTGTTAGAGAATTAAATAAAGATCCTAAACTTGGCGTAATAAGAGGTTGCTGCAATTAGTTCTCTAGATGAATGGAGAAGTGAAGCTTATGAAAATGCTAAACTCTTTAAAGATAAAGTTAAGAAATGGCATGATAGAAGGATTATCAAAAGAGAATTTAATATTGGGGATAAAGTCCATTGTATCGGTCTCGTCTCAGATTCTTTGCAGGGAAATTACTCTCGAATGGGAAGGACCATATGTTGTTGAGGAGGTGTATCGTTCAGGAGCAATTAAAATTAGCTCTCTCCAAGGCAATGCCACACAAGTGGTGAATGGACAAAGACTCAAGCATTATATCTCAGGTGATTCTTATAATGTTTATGTTGATATTATTCGAGTGGAAACACCGGAGGCTTTCATCAAAGAACAAATTGACATTCGTAACTCGACTTTGAATAGTACTGGTAATAAAAAGTCGCAATTTACTTTCCGAACAATATTTTTGCTGTTTTGAAAAGAAATTACGAGATCGAAACGGGGTGGAGGAGACGCACGAGGGCATGCCGCCATAGGCCGGCGCGGCCCCCCGAGGCCGCACCGCCCTGTGTGGGCCGCCCGTCGCCCCTTTTCGACTGTTCGACCTGGTACTTTCCTTTGTCGTGAAATTTTTTGCTATATAATCCCCGGACCCCCGGAGGTCCGTATATCATTTTTTTTTCGACGTGTTTTGCTTGGACCGTTTCGCCAGGATCTGTTTTCAGTTTAGAAGCACCATGGTCTCCAAGAACAAGGGCAAGGAGCTTCGGATGAAGATAATCAAGATCTTGAGTGGAAAGAGGAGGACAAGAGCGTCAAGAAAGAGGATGAAGAAGAGGTGGAGGAAGATTCGCGCGCACACCCGCGTGCTACCATCGCAAGCATCAAGGTGGTGGACAACCCTTTTAGTGCAAACAAGAGCGCAAGAATTCGCACCGAGGAGGGGTTCCACGTCATTACCTAGCTCCGAAGACATCTTTATCAGGCACTTACCATCCCTTCCGCAATCTAATTTTCAATAATCAAATTGAAAGGACTCTCAAGGCAGCATTGCCTAGCAATTGGGATATAGATCGTTCTAACACCCAGGAAGGATGAAGCCTGAGGGTGAAGAGTGGGGAAATAACTCAAGAGGTGGGACTCGCCGTCGGACATACTTCTTAACGCCGAGCACAATTCGAGATGATTCGCAACCTCACGTACAAGATTGATGAGCTTCAGGAGCTTGTTGAGAAGCTTGTCAGAATTCATCACCACCATCGCCGAAGGAGTAATTCATCATCGGTATTGGCATCCCCTTGGTTTGTTCCAAGCTTGGGGAGTGCCTGGTATCACATCACTACCTTTTACTTTTTACTGTCAAGTAGTGTCATATCATGAGTAGGGAAGTTATCATATAAGATGGGTTGCGGAAGTATCTCTCTTTAGTTGGTTGTCTATGTATCCCTTGGTGTGAGTTATCATTATGGAATATTAATGAGAAGTCTTATCATTTACATGTTGCACATCTTATTTTAGTTTGCAATCTCTATTATATGATTTATCTTGTTGTTAGTATTGGTATCACTTTGGGAGCATTGAATAAATCTATTTGGTTTTGGCAAACTTAGCATTGGTCAATAGCAACAACACTTTGAGGTTTAAGTAGAAAAGAGAAATACATGTAGTTGTTTCATTGTCTTTCTTTCTTGTTAGCTCATAGCTTATTATTCTAAAGTTAAAATTGTTTGTGCTTACAAGGAAGATGCATGATTGTTTCTATCACATGTATATTTGTTTGTTTCCTTCAACTCTTATGCTTGCTAATTAACCTTGCTAGCCAAAGACCTGTACTGAGAGGGATACTTCTCGTGCATCCAAACCTAACCCAAACCTATGTCATTTGTGTCCACCATACCTACCTACTACATGGTATTTCCTGCCATTCCAAGTAAATCATCGTGCTACCTTTAAACAATTCAAAATTTACTATCACTTATTTGTGTCAATGTTTTATAGCTCATGAGGAAGTATGTGGTGTTTTATCTTTCAATCTTGTTGGGCAACTTTCACCAATGGACTAGTGGCCCATCCGCTTATCCAATAATTTTGCAAAAAGAGCTGGCAATGGGACCCAGTCCCAAATTAACTAAACTAAATAGACACTCCTCCATGGTGTGATTGATGGACTATAATCAAGGATTCGGTTAGCCATGGTTTGTGCAAAGGTTGGGGGAGTGTCATCATAATAAAGCTAAAATAAAAGGCACTCCTTCATGGTATGAGATTGTTGCAGGCACCCGAGGATTCGGAAGCCATGGCTAGGAAAAAAGGTTGGAAGGAGTGCCACACAAAAAAAAATAAAAATATGGGAGCCGCTTCTTTGAAGGTTTGTTGGCAAGGGGGTTAGAGTACCTGCCACCAACACAAGACAACAACAAACACCTCTCAAAATATTACTTTTATTCTCTTTATATGATTTCAAAACTGAAAAAGCTCTAGCACATGATAATCCTGCTTCGCTTCCTCTGCGAAGGGCCTGTCTTTACTTTATGTTGAGTCAGTAAACCTATTTCCTCCATCTCAAGCAAGCATTTGAGTAGTTGTGATCAAACCATTATATTGTGATTTACTTCATCATGTCTTTTATTCTTCCTTGTTTAGTACAAGTTTTATCTGAATGAATATAGCTTTGCAAGTTATCAATGATCATGAGGAGACTATTATGATTGAGTATGCAAGTTGTGCCATATAAACTTTAACATGAGAGCGCTGCTCATAGATAATATAACCTGTTAATTGTTCTCTGACCAAGAACGAAGTTTGCCATCACCAACTATGATTTCTTATGCACCTTTATTTGTGATTACCTTATACTTGTTTCAAGTTGAGTCATATGAGGAAGTTGTTTACTAGAATTTCTTGTGTGAATAAATATGATGCTTCTTGTCCGTATTCTATTTATCGACTCTTCACTCCATAAACATGTGGTCCTGTTTACTGAGTTCAGTTTCGCTTGGGGCGAGGTCTAAGCTTGGGGGGGTTGATACGTCCAATTTGCATCACTATTTTGTATCATAATTTGCTGTTATTCATTGATATATTTCATATATTGGACATAATACTTATGTTATTTCATCTATTTTGCATGTTTCATGATTATTGAGTATCGAGCACCGGAGCCAGGTTCTACTGGAAAAAGCACCGTCGAATGCAATATTTCGGAAGATCAACAGCTGATGGAAATTATACCAAAAATCCTATTTTCCGTATGACGAAGGAGCTTAAGGGGGAGCGAGGGGACCCGGTGGGTCCAGACCATAGGCCGTCGCGGCCCATGGCCTGGCCGCGCCGCCAGAGAGGAGGGGGCCCACAGCCCTCTCGCCTCCTTTTCGCGAAATCCTTCGTCCCGAAGACCTAAGCCACGTAGGTACTCGCGAAGAGTTATAGCCGCCTCGCGGGGGGGAGAACACCGAGAGAAAAGAGCCTCCGGCGGGCTGAGATCCGCTGGGAAATTCCTCCTGAGGGGGAAATCGACGACATCGTCACCACATCGAGCTGGACATCATCTCCATCACCATCATCATCATCTCCACCATCATCACCGCCTCCACCGCTGCACACCGCCACCGCCGTAGCAATTTGGGTTTGATCTTGATTGTTTGATAGGGGAAACTCTCCCTGTATTGATTTCTACTTGTTATTGATGCTATTGAGTGAAACCGTTGAACCAAGGTTTATGTTCAGATTTTATTTGTCATCATACCACCTATGATCATGTTCCATATGATGTCTCGTGAGTAGTCTCTTTTAGTTCTTGAGGACATGGGTGAAGTCTAAATGTTAGTGAATTATGGTTGAGTAATATTCAATGTTATGATATTTAAGTTGTGTGTTATTCTTCTAGTGGTGTCGGGTGAACGTCGACTACACGACACTTCACCTTATGGGCATAGGGGAATGCTGTCTTGTACTCGCTTTGCCAATTATGGGTTGCCGGAGGACAGAAACCTAAACCCTGCTGCAGTATATCGATGCAGGAGGGATAAAGGTGGATCTCGAGTTTAAGGCCGTGGTTAGATTTATTCTTAATTAATTTCTTGTAGTTGCGGATGCTTGCAAGGGGTATAATCACAAGTATGTATTAGTCCTAGGAAGGCGGTACATTAGCACAGGTTCACCCACACAACACTTATCAAACAATGAAGATTAATTAGCCGTATGAAGCGAAAGCACTAGACTAAAACCCGTGTGTCGAGAACGTTTGGTCATTATAAGTAAACAAACCGGCTTGTCCTTTGTGCTAAAAAGGATTGGGCTACTCCCAATTGTTACTCGCACTTTACTTACTCTGCATTTTATTCATCTCATATATCAAAACCCCGAATACTTGTCTGTGAGCATTTACAAAGAATCCTTCATCGAAACTGCTTGTCAACACCTTCTGCTCCTCGTTGGGATCGACATTCTTACTTATCGAAGATACTACGATACACCCCCTATACTTGTGGGTCATCAGCGGCACCGAGCAAAACCCAACTCCATGTTCCTCTCCCAATCTTCATATTCCTCAACTGTCGCAAGACGGTGTAGATACCAACGAAGACTGGATGGCGAACGCTGTTCTCCCTTCAAGCAATCCAGATAGTCATTGAAAACCTTACTAGATTTCATGTCACGCGAACACCGTATGCCAAGCTTATCGTCGGAAGACAATGCAAGAACAACGATAGCATCAGCTAACCCTTTTGTAGACGGAACAACATCAGCAGCAGCCAGCTTCGTGGGAGAAACAATCGCAGTAACTGGCGCCTGCCCGGCCCAGCGCCCGGCTGAACCGGCCTGGGAACCGGTCGATCCGGCCTGGGGCCCGGTCACACCGGCCTGGGGACCGGTCGGTCCGGCCAGGGACCCGGTCAGACCGGACTGGTGGCCGGCCGCGCGTCTGTGCGGCTCAGGAACTGCGCCGGTTGGCGTCAGCAGGTGGTCCGGTCCAGGCCGGTTGACCCGCGGTTTGCGCCCGGTTGACCGGCTGGATGATCGGTCCGTCGACCTGGGTCCGGTCCACTGCCCTGCACTGGGCGCGTCGCAAATTCGCCCGACAGCTGACACATTTTGACCCTCCGAAACAGCCATGGATGACCTCCAAACTGCACCAAACAACACCAAACTTCCTCCAACCAACCTCCTTCGACCGAGAGCCAAACTCCTCCGATCTTAGAGCTAATCTTCTCCGATGCAAACCGATCAAAGAGATCGATCAACAACACCTCGCCGTGAGCAATCCAGAAAACTGATACCACATGATAAGGGAGCGATCCACTGGATCCTCCTTTGTTGATGCCCGATTTCACAGAACTCTGATGAGAATCCTCCCAACAACGCGATGAACGAGTCTGGAGAAGAGGGAACGAATCCAACAAAGCAACGGATCGATGAATCGATACGCTCAAACTCTGAGCTAGACAATCCTTGATGAACACAAGAACCTTCGCACGATAATATAGATAAACGGCAGCGCCGTCGAGGGATGATACACGTGAACACACGCAATGGGGAAAACCCTAATCTTGAGACTAAACTTGTTCTATCTAAACCCTAGCCGCCCCACCTCCTTATATGAGGGGGAGGTGGCCGGCCAGCCCTTGTGGGCTGGGGCGCCCTCTATGGCCTCCTAACTTGGTTGGACATGCCCAAACCAAGACTGACTCGATTTATTAAAATCCCTAATTTGCCAATATATGACAATTACAAACTAAGATAATTAAGCTGGTGAGTCCTGAATCTGGCTCCACATAGGTGCCTGATCATGCCTCCCCACATGGCAGTGAGACACCAACAAGCGCACGCGAACCATGACGACAAGGCCACACCAGGCTGGCCCATGAGGAAGGGCTGGGCTCCAAAATGGCTAGAGAATGGAGATTGGGTCCAGGAAAACACGTACTAGAGAGAAAACTATGGGTGGCATGGCTTGCCAACGCTTTCTCCATTGTCAAGCCATGGAGCTCACAGTCACTTGTGAGTGCTAGGTAAGACACGTTCCTTCTGTGAGCATTGGCTTGTGATTGAAGAAAAATATGGACAACGGTTGCCGTGTATGGACTGGTTGTGGGGGAGGAAGGGTGGAACACAACCCGTTCCGTTGTTTTCGATGAATCTGTGTGTGTGTTTCGGGCGATCTATTTGTTTGGGTTAAGCAATGCCTTATAATTGGTATTCGGAGCGGTTTCGATCCACCAATTTGGAGATCCCCTCACACCACACACCACCCGAGTTGCTTCTCGCCGTCGGTCGGAGGTGATGGAAAATTTGTAGATGTACTCGAAGGATCTTTACCAGCTCTTGAAGACGAAAAGCAAGGAGGAGCACTAGGCTCGATCTGTCGAGTACAAGCAGGAGATGCTAGACTTCATCAAGCTCTACGTCGATGACACCCCGCAATACATCAAGGAGACGGGCTTTACTGGCGAGGGTGAGCATGCATCGGTGGGCACCAATCTACCAGCGGCCAAGTAGTATCTCACATCCGAACTCGATTCCGTGAAGGCCTCGTTGAGCGTTGACATCCTCCACGAGCCCTCATGTTCGCACGAATGCTAGATCGAGTGTTTATTGTTTATGTTTTCCTAGACCTCCCATTCCTAAGAATGCATGTGACACCGGTGGAAAGGGCTTTGGTCGCGCTAATCGCCATTAGTCGCGGTGGCGCAACCGCGACTAAAGCTGCGCGAAGTGCCTCCTTTAGTCGCGGTTCCTTACGAACCGCGACTAAAGGCCCGTCCACGGGGCCGCAGGCGAGCGCCAGAGGAGGACCTTAGTCGCGGCCTTCCGGCCAGCCGCGACTAAAGGCCTCCGCTGGGTTTAGGGTTTTAGCCCCTCCCCCTAAATCTGGTTTCTTTTAATTTGTATTATTTTATTTCTTTTGGGTTTTAATTGAAGGAGTTTCACATATTTAGGCCAACCGCGACTAAAGGCCTCCGCAGGTTTAGGTTTTAGCCCCCTCCCCCCTAAATCTGGTTTCTTTTTAATTTGTATTATTTTTTATTTCTTTGGTTTTAATTTGAAGGAGTTTCACATATTCTACTATACTACATATACATGCATATGAATGTACAATTTCAAACAAATTTGAAATTAGAACCAAAGAATTCAAGAGGAATATACAATATATATTCAATATCGGATGACCATATACAATATATATTCAATATCGGATGACCATATACAATTTTGAACAAGTTAGTTACAAATTCTGGTGCATATAAAGTTCTACGTCATCGTAATAGTGTTCTCCTCTAGGATCGATGACTTCCCTCGCCAACCATCCAGCTAGTTCCTCTTGAAGTGGTCGGAAGCGAGCTTCTGGACTAAGCGTCTTCCGGAGGTTATTCCTCAGGATGTTGTTCTCACACGTCTGTCCCGCTCATTGCAGTATCTCCGGATCCTCTCACAAACATAGTATCCACATAGATTGGTCCCCGGTGGCTGAATCCCCAGTCGTCCGCACTGCCATTTTAAAAGATAGCTCTTTTTGAATTCACCGACCTTGGTATCTACGAACCGTCTCCAAACCCTACGAGGCAAAGAAAATTAAATAAACAAGAGAGTTATTAATTAGTTACTTGATATTAGGAAATGATGAAAGAAATAGGCCGATCGATATAGAGCGCAAATGAATGAAAATAATTACTTTTGCAACATTTTTCTCATGTCGCCCCAAAGCGCCGGATCCATATTCAGAGAGTCGTGGACGAGAACCGAGGAGGTCTGAACTTTAATTACCATAAGAATCCAGTGGAACCTGCGGACACGATACATGCACAGTATGCATAACTCATCGATTAGCCACATACCATGCATGGAGTAAACAAAAGAGAATGTGCTCAAGACAAACACTCACCCAAAATGGTAAGGAAATAGAATATCACTTTTCTGTTTGTTTTCAATAAACCGCCACAGGTCATCCTCCACGTCGGCGGGGTGGTGTTCTAACACATGTGAATTAACGATGTGTGGGTCAATGAACCCAACATCATGGATGTTCCTTATTCGCATTTCCTATTCTTCATTCTGCATATAATAGCGTACACAACAAGATAGTTAGGACAAAGGCAATGAACGAGATGGGGTAGAAATTAATAAATCATTTGAACGTAGCAACTGATGATAGATTTGTCGAGGTCGCAGATTGAACAGCTGGAACAATTCACTCGCTGAACTTGTACCCAGTAACGTTTGAAGTGATGCTCATATCTAACTTCCGCATAGATATATTTTGTTTTTATGTTTTATGTAACCCTTGTACCAATTTAGCAGACCTAGCATTTGTCGAGGTAGATCCTTCCTGCGCAGGCTCGACGAGAGGGCCATTCTTCACATATGTAAATACTACGTCCTTCATTGGCGCCATCAAGGCCTCAGTGCACGAAGAGTGATACCTAACTCGGCCGCTTGTTCTCTGGCACTCGTTACAGTCCATGCCGTCATAGCTGCTACGATACTGGGGCATCCGGATCGGCGGCTTGCACTATGAGCGGGGCGATTGTTTACTTTGTTCCCCGAGCTGGGCAACTTCTTTCCCCCTTTCTAATTCTCGGCCTCGTCCTTCACGGCTTTCTTCTCCGCCAACTCTTTCCTGTTCTTGAACGCGAGTGCTTGCCTACGAAGTTCACGTAAATAGTCGTCAGGCAGATTCTTCGCGGCTTGGGACGGTGTGTTCAAAAATGACTTAGCCCACCGTTTCCTTGTCGAATATACGGCTTGGGCCTTTCCCTCTATTTTCCTCTTGACGCCGCTTCCATTTCTCTAAATCAGCAGCCGCGCCCGCCTTCCTCGGCACTACTTTCCCAAGGCCTCGTGGGGAGAGGTTTCAGTGATACCCGGTACCTTTGTTTTCTTAGGTACGTAAGGGTCCGGGCACAACCCAGACGCTTCGCTTCGCCAGGTGGATTGGGGGCGGCACGGTGTCCGATCACCCGCCGGACGAGGACCGGGGGCGCGTGGGCTGACGTGAATGAGGTGTATTAGGTGAAGCACCACCGCCACCGTCACCGCCACCGCCACCATCACCGCCACCGCCACCGTCACCGTCACCGACCGCCACCACCACCACCGTACGGGGTGGACTTGTTGGCGCCGCGCCTGGAAACTTGATAAATTTCTTCTGCCATAGAATGAACTGGCGCTTGACATCTCCAAGTCTTTTCACCCCTTCAGGTGTAGCAATGTCAATGTCCAGGTTCTCAAACCCTTGGACTATCTCCTCCACCGTCACACGAGCATAGCCATCTTGAATGGGGTTGTTGTGGTGGAGTGCTGGTAAAGCACTGCCGATGGCTACCTTCATGGACATGTTCCCGATAGGATAACACACATGACATGCTTTCATCTCCTTTATATCGTCCATCGGGTAGCGAGAGGCTCTGTAAATTTCGACCACCGTAGGCTCCTGCAGTGCAGAATTTCTATCGCTCGGCAGCACCACCGGTGAGGCCTCCGTGAAGCCACGCTGCTTCTTCTCTCGCTGGCTTCCGAGATCCATTGGATGATCTTCAGCATGCTGCGCCCGAGCTGCATCTCTTTCGGCTACTAGTACACTCACGGTTTTCTTCATCACATCCATTTCCGTTACCAACTTCGCCACAACATCTGCATCCCGATCCATCTTTCTCTTACGGCTTCTGTAACGGTCATCGTTCTGGGGGAACCCTATTTTCCACGGAATGGGCCCCATGCCTCGTATACGTCCTCCGTGTTCAGGGATTCCCGAGGGCTTTGTCGTGCGCCGTTTCTGTTGAACCCGATCCTCCCCTCTTGAGCCTCCCTCATTGCCTCAATAAGCTTTTGGGTGGGTGTAATTATTTTGCCCGATAAACACACTCCCCTCGTCTCCGGGTTCGCGATCCCCCATGCCCGTACCACCAGCTTTTGGCCCTTGGGTCCCATCCTCCGCACCTGACGGATTCCTCGCCCTCAGCTCGTTCTCCATCTTCTCCCACTTAGGCTGCCAAAAGCGATACCCTTGGCCCCATTTTATGATTGTACTCCTTCTTGGCCGCATTTTCCTTATTTTTTTCGATAGTTCATGAACCGCTCCGATTTCTTTTGCTTTCACAAATTCTCGGCCAATCATGTTGCGCTTCTCATATTGTCCTTGAAACCGAGTCTTGCCCTGGTTGACAAAGTCATGGGCTAGATTTTGCTTGTATTCGAATGCGTTTCATCCTAGAAAGAGCGAATCGTTTGACTAGCTTGCGCCTCTCCTTGCTTTCCGCAATCTTGTTACCCTCATCGTATTTGCGGTATTCCTGAGGTAGAACGAAATGTTCCATAAGCTTGTTGAAGCAATCTTTTTTTTCTCTCTTATCGACAAAAGTGAAACCAACACGTGCCTTCTTTGGCTCATTCCACTCCTGGCGGTGATCGAGACGTTGTCTCTAACAACGGCTCCGCATTGGCGACAAACTTGGTGGCGTTCTTGCTGGGCTCCAGCTGCCTGCCGCTTTTTCGTCGACAACATCGATGGTGCATGTTTCTCCTGCTTTCATCGTCTTGGTTGCGCCACGCTTTGACGACGTACTCGATTTTTTCGACGATCCGGTCGAGGGCCAAAATAAGAAAGAGAGTCGCGCGTTTAGTACACACACATTTATTCAAATCAGTTAGTTTATCACCAGACGCTCAATATGTATATATATATATACCTCGCCGGAGGTGGTTGCTACTTCCAATTGAAGATCGTCGTTTATCGACGTTTCTTCGGCATCATCTTGCTTGACGGCGCCTTCATCTTCACACTCAAGGTTCATAAGAAGAGATATCATCTTCTTCTTCTCCGGTCGGCACAATGGAATATCGCCTTTTATGATGCCGAACATATGGTCTTCAGCGTCCGGATCATAGTTGTCCAGAATCGGGTCAGCTCTATCGTCCGCCATATGTCGTCCTGAAAACATGTAGTCAAAACAAATTAATTAAGTGAAGAAGGGGGCGGTGGCGGTGGCGAAAGGGCGGTGGCAAAAGGGGGGGCGAAAGGGGTGGGAAGGCGTGACCGGAGAGGGCGGCGAGGGAGCGCGAGGGGGGATGCGTATTAGATGTGTATGCGGACGATTTAATTTCACAAAAGAGGTGGTGTGCAAGTGTTGCATTATGTGCTCTCTGATATGTGTCATGTCACTAAAATATTCTGGACTTTTAATTTGATTTAGAAAAACCATTATTCGAGTATCTATAACATATACAATCTTAATAATTAGCTACTGCAAGCATTATGTGTTATAAAAATATGAGTTTGACCTCCCTGGATAGGTTACAGTAATACAAAAGTAGTGCAATTGGAATTATTCGAAAACGATTTATAGAATTTGAATTATCTTTGAATTACTGATTCGGATAGATTTTACTAAAGCAAGTTTGTGCACGTATCAAGGTTGTACAAATCCTATACCAAGTTGAAGTACATGTTCTGAGGATTCCAGAAAGTACAAAATCATCAAATTTGGACCAGTACATTATTTTATACAAATTTTATAGTGTAATCTGGTCTATTTCTCTATTTGAATTTTGACGCGAAATCTAACATAGTACATATGCTATATTATGGCATAATGGTGTTCTACAGATTTTAAGCTTTCCGAAACTATAAAATTTACAAAATTTGGACCTACGGTTGATTTTATACGAATTTTACAAGTTTGGACAACAAATCTGGAATTTAAACAAGTTTGACTGCTTTTGACTGGGGGCTGACTGTGCAGGCGACGTGGCGCAACGCGATTGGCTGCGAGGGGGATCACGCGGATCGCCCCTAGAAGGGCTGTGGCCGTCAGATCGTGGGCGATCTGGACGGTCCAGATGGACGGCGTCCTGGGGACTAAACGGGCGGCGCCCGGCCGGAAGTTCGCCGGCGGCGCGGAGCTCGCCAATCGCGTTCCCGGCGACATGCAGAGGGGGAGAGGGGGCACGGCGCGTGAGGTGGCGGCGGCGCAGCGGCGGCGGTCTGGGGACGTTCTGCGGGGAAGGCGGTCTGGCGGCGTTCTGCGGGGAAGGCGGTCTGGCGGCGTTCTGCGGGGAAGGCGGCGGCGCGGCGAGCGACGTTCTCGGCGAGGCGACACGGTGAGGCAAGAGCGACGTACGGCGAGGCGGCGGCGCGGCGAGCGACGTTCGGCGAGGCGGTACGGTGAGAGACGGCGAGGCGGCACGGTGAGAGACGTCGTTGGCGGCGTCGAAGTGCAGGCGGCGCGCGTAGAGCAGTGAAGACGAAGAATCAACCGCTCAGCGCCGCGCGCTCATATATAGGTAGTAGCCTTTAGTCAGCAGGGGTCACCAACCGCGATTAGCAGTGAGTTCCTTTAAGCGTTGTGACCAACCGCGACTAAAGTGTTTTTTCACGTTTTTCTGTTTGACCATTAGTCGCCGCAAGCAGGCCAACCGCTATAAGGTCTTTTTTAAAATACTTTTAATTTCAGAATTTTAAAATACAAATAATATATCAAAAAATTAAGAAAATAAAACTAATTCATTTCATAAATGTTTACAATACATATAATATATCAAAAAATTCATAAAAATAAAACTAATTCAATTCAAAATTTTAAAAATACAAATAATACATCAATAAATTCAGAAAAATAAAACTAATTCAATTCAAAATGTTAAAAATACAAATTATATATCAAAAAATTAAGAAAAATAAAACTAATTCATTTCAAAAATGTTTACAATACATATAATATATCAAAAAATTCATAAAAATAAAACTAATTCAATTCAAAATTTTAAAAATACAAATAATACATCAATAAATTCAGAAAAAATAAACTAATTCAATTCAAAATGTTAAAAATACAAATTATATATCAAAAAAATTAAGAAAATAAAACTAATTCATTTCAAAAATGTTTACAATACATATAATATATCAAAAAATTCAGAAAAATAAAACTAATTCAATTCAAAAATTTAAAAATACAAATTATCAAAAATTCATAAAAATAAAACTAATTCAATTCAAAAGTTCGTTGGCCCCCTCTTCCCGCCTCTGTCTTTCCGCCGACCCCCTCTTCCCGCCTCGTCTTCCCGCCATTTCTTCCCTGTCTTCCCGCCTCTTTTTCCCGCCAATTGTTTCCCGCCAATTTCTTCCGCCTCTTTCTTCCCGCCAATTTTTTCCGCCAATTTCTTCCCCGCCACTTTCCCGCCTCTTTCTTCCCGCCTCCCGTCTTCCCGCTTCCATTTTTCCCGCCATTTGTCACTACATATAGGTAGCCCGGCCAGCATGATCACATCTCTACAATCTCTCATCACTCTCATGGCTTCCACCGCACCCACTCTAACCTACCAGAGGGAGGAGCTTTGCGCTCGAACTACCCTTGCCCTCCGGTTACCGCGTCCTCGCCGGCTGAGCCTAGCGCCGGGCGGCGTGCCGGTCCCTCCCGTCCTCGTGGTACCGCGCGCCGGCGGCCATCACGAACCACTACTACCTCGACCTCACGGGAGCCGGATGAACCTGCATCCCGATAACCAGACTTTGGGACGCTTCTTCATCAATCGGCGTGAGAGGGCGCTCGCCATGAGGAGGACGGTCTGCCTCCCGGAAACTTCCACGAGGCCGGCCGTCGGCTATGGTGGTACGGCCGGACTCTGCAGAGCGTCATGGACTACATCACGGCCGGCGATATCCCCGCCTGCGCTACCCTCGTTTGAGCCACGAGCGCCGCCCGACGACAGCGACGACAGAGCGACGACGATGCCGGCAACTTAGAAGGCGACGACTACCAGTACAACGGCGGCGGCTATGAAGACTACGAGTATGCATATATACGCCCAAGGAGTATGACTAAATCACTCCAAATTTCATGTATGTAGGAGTATGACTTAGTCACCCCAATTTGTATGCAGGAGTATGACTTAGTCACTCCAAATTTCATGTATGCATGCAGAGTATGACTTAGTCACTCCAAATTTCATGTATCATCGGTGCTATCTCGAGTCAATTGAATCATTCAAAAATGGACACCAAACACATCACTGTAATATAATTCACATGATTCATTCAACAAAGTTTGGTACAATAAATTATTACACATCATTTCTTCCCTTGTCCCTGCTTGCTTACGATTGTGCCGTATCCATGGAGCATCCTCATCATTTAACTTAATGCTTGGGTCGGTGTTCACTTTGAAGGGCGGAATTTCAGCAAACATATTATAATCTTCTGACATGTCTGTCTTGTCCTCCACTCCCACGATGTTTCTTTTCCCCGAAAGAACAATGTGGCGCTTTGGATCATCGCATGATGTAATCGATCGTTTTCTTATCTTTCCGTTTCCTCGATTTGCTACTCATGTCCTTCACATAGAAAACCTGAGCGACATCTTTCGCTAGGACGAATGGTTCGTCAAGATAACCAAGATTGTTGAAATCCACCATTGTCATTCCGTATTGCTGGTCCACCTTTACCCCACCTCCTGTTAGCTTGAACCATTTGCACCGGAACAAAGGGACCCCAAAGGAGGGTCCATAGTCAAGTTCCCATATCTCCTCTATGTAACCATAATATGTGACCTTTTGCCCATTCTCGGTTGCTGCATCAAAGCGGACACCACTGCTTTGGTTGGTGCTCTTTTATCTTGGGCGATCGTGTAAAATGTATTCCCATTTATCTCGTACCCTTGGAAAGTCGTTATAGTCGAAGATGGTGTCTTGGCCAACATGTACAGCTGATCTACAACCTTATTGTCACTCATTAAATGTTTTCTCAACCAACTGCCGAAAGTCTCCATGTGGGCCTTCCTAATCCAGGATTCAAGCTTTCCCATGGTTGTCCGAGCGTAAAATATTCTGTGTTTTCAAAGTACGGAGCAACCAAGCTGGAATTGGTCGAACCGTGTGGTGCTTCAGTGAGAATGGCCGCCCATATACATATCATTGATTTCCTTCCGATCGTGCCTTTTCCACTTAGTCTCCCTCGTGCCGCGATTGAGGAAGACCAATCGGCTTAAGGTCAACAAAGTCAACACAAAACTCAATTACCTCCTCATTTCCATAGCCCTTGGCGATGCTTCCTGCCTAGCACGGTTACGAACATATTTCTTTAATACTCCCATGAACCTCTCGAAGGGGAACATATTGTGTAGAAATACAGGACCGAGAATGGAAATCTCATCGACTAGGTGAACCAGGAGGTGCGTCATAATATTGAAGAAGGATGGCGGGAACACCAACTCGAAACCGACAAGACATTGGATCACATCGTTCAGAACCGTGGTAGAACTTCGGATTGATTACCTTCGAGAGATTGCATTGAGGAATGCACATAGCTTCACAATGGCAGTCGAACATTTTCCGGCAGGAGCCCCCTCAAAGCAATCGGAAGCAATTGCGTCATAATCACGTGGCGCCGTGAGACTTCAGGTTTTGGAACTTTTTCTCCGCCATGTTTATTATTCCCTTTATATTGGACGAGAATCCCGACGGGACCTTCATACTGCTCAGGCATTCAAAAAGATGACCTTCTCTTCTTTGGTCGTAGCGTAGCTGGCACGACCTTGAAACCGTTCCGATGCCTTCATCGGTCTTTCAAACTTTGCTGGTCCCGCCGTGCTTCCTTTGTATCATTTGACTTCCCATACACGCCCAAGAAGCTTAGGATGTTCACGCAAATATTCTTCGTAACGTGCATCACGTCGATTGCAGAGCGGACTTAGGACTTTCCAATATTCTAGCTCCCATATAGATTTCTTCTTCCACATGGCTACGTGCCCGTCAGCTCCCTTCGATTGTCCGCCAGGACCCTTTCCAAAGATGACTTTCAAACCCTTGACCATATCAAATACCTCACACTGGGCAGTTCCGCAGGCTTCGGCCGGTGATCTGCCTTGCCGTTGTAATGCTTGCCTTCCTTTCTTATCGATGACCCGGAAGAAATCGACGATGCCCAAGGTACACGTTCTTACAATTTGGCAAATGTACACTTTCAGTCTCATGTAAGCAGTGCGCATGCATGCATTGTATCCCTTATTTGACAGTCCCGAAAGGTTACTAAGAGCAGGCCAATCGTTGATGGTTACGAAAAGCAACGCTCGTAGGTCAAATTCCTCTTTTGTGCTCATCCCACACACGGACACCAGGTCTGCCCCACACCTGTAAAAGTTCATCAACTAATGGCCTTAGGTACACATCGATGTCGTTGCCGGGTTGCTTCGGACCTTGGATGAGCACTGGCATCATAATGAACTTCCGCTTCATGCACAACCAAGGAGGAAGGTTGTAGATGCATAGAGTCACGGGCCAGGTACTATGGCTGGAGCCTCTGTCGCCAAAAGGATTCATGCCATCCGTACTTAGACCAAATCTTATGTTCCTTGCGTCACCGCAAAATCTTGAACTCTCTCCGTCGATCTTCTCCATTGCGCTCCATCCGCGGTGTCTCAACTCCCGTCCGACTTACGGTCCTCTTTGTGCCATCGCAACAACTTGGCATGCTCTTTGTTCCTGAACGACGTTTCAACCGTGGTATTATAGGAGCATACCACATCACCTTGGCGGGAACCTCTTCCTGGGTTCTGGCCCTCAACATCGTCACCAGGGTCATCGCCTCGATCTTATAACGCAATGCAGTGCATACCGGGCATTCATTCAAATTCTCGTATTCACCGCGGTAGAGGATGCAGCCGTTGATGCATGCATGTATCTTCAGAACCTCTAAACCTAGAGGGCAACAACCTTCTTTGCTTCGTACGTAGTGGCGGGCAACTCGTTATTCTTTGGAAACATATTCTTCAACATTTTCAAGAGTTTTCAAATGCCGAGTCAGCCACACCGCCGTGCCTTCCATCTCAGCAAATCCAGCAGTGCAGCCCAGCCTTTTCAGACCATCATCGCATCCGGGTACAGCGCCTTTCCGTGATCCTCTAACATGCGATCCAAATTCTCCTCTCTTTCCCAGCCTCCGTGCATCAGCAATGGTCCGACCAAGATCATCAACGGGATCATCACGTGCCTCTTCTTCACCTTCCCCTTCACCTTCCCCTTCACCTTCAGCATCCTCCATGAAAGTATCACCGAAATGAGCAAGATAGCTTTCATCGATGAAATCATCCCCTTCTTCATCTTCTTCCATTATAACCCCTCTTTCTCCATGCTTGGTCCAACAATTATAGCTTGGCATGAAACCGTGCCGAAGCAGGTGCATGTGAACATCTCTTGAGGAAGAGTAACCATTCCGATTCTTACATTTAACACATGGACAGATAACAAAACCCCCCTGCTTGTTCGCATTAGCCACTACGAGGAAATCTTTCAAACCCGCACTGAACTCGCCGGAGAGTCATCAGTACATCCATTGTCGATTCATCTGCATTATTATAATATAAAATATATAATTAACCATCATGCATTTGTTAAACTAACTAGCTACAAACAATATAAATTAAACAATGAACTACACACATGCACATTTTATCAACGACACATCAAAGGTTCAAGTTGCTAACCGCGATCGAGGAGGAAAATAAATGAGAAAGCTCAAGTGTGGCTCCAACACTTCATATCATGTTTGTTTCATGCTCTTGGGGCATTTCATCAAACACCTTATGTGCATAAGAGGAACCAAAAGCAAACCTAACACCCACTTGTGAGCTTGTGAAGAGAATGGCACCAAATGGCTAAGTGTTGGATTATATATAGTGGTGGGGCTTTAGTCCCGCTGCCTCGGCCAACCGCGACCAAAGGCCTTCGGCATTTAGTCGCGTTGGCCCGGCCAACCGCGACTAAAGACCCCCACGTGCACCGGCTGGCCACCGAGCGCCTGGGCCCTGGTTTGGTCGCTTCTCCCCGAACCGCGACTAAAGGTACCATTTGTCGCGGATCCTGCAGCATCGCGACTTATGGGGCTCACCCGAAGCCTGTTTTTCCACCAGTGTGAATCACGATGATATGATTAAAATGCTTAATTGTATCCATGGAACTAGTCCTTCGAATAATGTCACTAGCAGATAATGAACCGTGACATAGATAACGTAGTCAACCATGAGGAGCTCATGTTTCAGCAATCTGGTTGGGAATACTATATGCACAAGGAGCGAATAGACATATATTATAGTTGTAGCTGATCAATCAAAAGAGTGGAACAATATATGATGAAGTGAATAGAATGCGCCCATATATATATGGGCGGAGCAAAATATCAGCTCTTTATACGACATAAATTGGACTTGTGTAGTAGTTGAGAAGGACGTGCCAAATTTCCATGTCGTAAAAGCATGATGTGTCTACTCATCCCTCATGACACCATCCTTAATGATCGTACTTAAGAAATTGGACAACCAGTTTGAAACTTAAATGTAGTTCTTGTGCAGGCAAAAATATTCAATTACGAAACATCATTTTTTTCGGATTTAGGGCTTGTTCGGTAACACTCCACTTCAGCAAAAGTCAGCGCTCCGCTCTCTCAATGGAACTCCGCTCCGTGCCAGCGTTGGCTCTAGCCCATTCAAAGAAAATGTCGCATTCGGGCCCGGTGGGAGATCTTGGTTGATGGGCTGGAGTCGATCTACTGCTCATCATGGACTCATGGAGGGAGGTCGAACGCGGGCATGGGGAACTCCTGGCAACAGCGCAAGGTCCTGGAGGCGAGCTCCTAGCGGGGGCGCAAGGTCCTGGCGGTGGAGCAAACTGAACCAGCGGAGGAGGTTGTGAGTGGTCCTTGATTTGTCAACGGGTGTACTTAACGGCGCCGGGGAGGAAGATAAGCAGGTGGCGGCCTCAATTCGGTGGCGGCGCAAGCGATCTGACCGGCGGCTCCCAGGAATCGATCAGCGGCGTGCGCTAGGCTTCTAGCGATGGCGCGGTCGTTCGATTGAGTGGGAGATGAGAGAAATAGACTGGTTCCGATTCGGTGGTGTCAGTTGGCGGTGGCAATTTTTTTTTGTAAGTTCTAGCAGATCGATTCCGCTTTTGCCGAAGCTAGAAGGAGCGAGGCAGATGCAGCTCCATAAAATTGCGGAGTTGACGCGTTTGGCACCGCTCCGTCCACTCCGGTAATGGAGATTGGAGCTGGAGTATTACCCAACAAGCCCTTACGATAATTACTTTTTCATTAAAAATAGTTTACTTAGATTAGAATATTTGATTTCGTTGATACAAATTTTCTCCATTTTTTTAAAAAAATTCTCCATTATATCTTGCCCAATTTTTGAGTGCGAAGCATAACATTGAAGTTTCAAGGCTCCTCGTGATCTCAAAGACAAGGGGGCCGGGCCTTGGGGTGAAGGTTCTAAATAAAATACTGTATTTACTTACTAAGTGGTTGTTCAAAATTCTAAATGAAGAGAGAGTGTGACACTGCGTAATAAACAAATATCTTCAAGACAAAAACATTATCCCAGGTTCACGCAAAACCTATTAACTCTTCTTTTTTGAATGGCCTCCAGAGGTTCAAGGAGGAGTATTTTAGTAGATGCTTGTTTTGTTGTAGGCAATGACTTGAACACTCGGTTCTCAAAGTATACTTGTCCCAAAAATATCCTTTCCTTTACAACATTGTGTGACGGGCAAAAATATGTTGGTTGCATTTTTTTTTGGAAGTTCTACTAAATATCCGCTCTTCATAAAACATAAATAAATTGTTTGCCAATATTTGGTACTCTCTCCATTCCAATGAATAAGATATCCCCGTTTTTCGGTTTTTTTTTTCTTTGAGCAAAAATTACTCCAAATATATAAAAAGTGTTGGTATAAAATAAGCATCACTGAAAAAATGTATTTCAATACGAATCCAACGATACTAATTACGTAATATAATCTAGATTTTGTTACTCGATTTTTTTTGGTTGAATAACATCTTACAATATGCGTATGCGTTATTCATCGAAATTGAGGTTGTAGTAAAGCAATGAATTTTCTTTCTGTTTTGATGTGGCTATGGCGATGGCTTTTCTCTTTGGTTATTTGGATAGTGAAGAGCGGGCAGAGGGGGGTTCTGATATTGACCGTGCTTCAATAAAGAAGCTTCCAGATCGCGTCCGGGAGGCCTGCCTAAAAGTTAACTTAGACCTTGTGCAAGAGCATTCAATGAGCGAAAAAAGTTTTTCAATGATGAAAATTTCATTTTAAAATACAATTTCTAAAGAAGAAGTCGTATAGAGAGAGAGATTTATGATTATTGGTTGATTATTAGTTCACTAGCTGTTGCCAATATTCAAGTTACTATAAGCATAGGCTGAACCTTCTAGGGTGTGCATACTAGTTGTGACCACGGTTTAATCACCTCAAAAAAGAAATATTACTCTGTACCTCGATTATAAAATAGCCACTATCCTAGTAAGAGATCAACACGGCGACTAACTAATGCAAAAGAAGACAACTCCCGTCCCGGCCACTTGCAGTTATGGGAACTAGATGACCCGGTGCGCCCCGGCGCACAGACAAAAGCAATACAAAAGTGTAATCATAAGTTGTAATCGCTTAAAAAGGAGTGTTATTTTCTTGAGAAGTACATACAAAGAGCAAAGAATAAATGACTGCGTGCAAATAATTTATGTCTCCGACCAAATGGAAAAGCGAGGAAAACAATACTAAAGTTTCAATATAAGAATGGCAATAACAACAATTCTCCTATGGAACTTTAGCTAATGTTGAACGGCAATGCCAAAGCGAGATAGTATTGTAACAAGTTTTAGTCGGTTAAGAAGTAATGTTACTTTCCTAAAAAGTACAAACAAAGTAGCTTTATATTTGTGGCGCTCTTCTGCTTCCGCTCAACCGGCACTTGCTCTCTCCATGGCGTCCAAATCGAATCAGAGCATAGTATAGGCATGCAGTCTACTTCATCATTGCAAGAAATCCATAAAAAATCTACCACTCAGGATCCAAAGCACCAAATGTATTTCTGAAAAATAGAGTATGCGCAAATCTTCAGATCCAGTAGTCATATAGTAATTTTAACATCTCAATGGCAGCAATAGCTGCAGACAATATCATGCAATGTACTTGGTATTCAGTACAAATCTAATACTCTGAAAGCTGGAGGTGAAATGAAAAAATGAAGCCATGAGATTGTTATATAAAATCCTCAATGCTGAATTTATGCATGGAATTGAACAATTTGAAAGCCTGAAACCTGAATCTTTGTATAAAAGAGTCTCAGCTGATTATGTGTGAAACCTGAAACATTGTATAAAAGACTCTAAGCAGAATACCATTAGTGGCGCTAAGGGAAAAAAGGAGAGCAAGGAGGCCACCATTTAGGTGAAAATAGATAAATCAACCTTCTCTGGTGAAAAGATAATTTGTTTGCAAAAAAAAATAATCACTAAGAATTTAAGATAGTAATAGTTAGAAGAGGAGCGGGATCAGCGCAGAAATGTCATGACATTTCAACAGAAGATTTTCCGATTGGAAGTCCCTGCAATGGCGCAAGCAGGCCAAGAACTGGAAACAAAGCGGGTTATTGAGAAATCTTTTCTTTTATGTACCTTCTCCTTCTCTACACCTTTTTTTTCGCCTTGCCGCCCATAAAGACCTATAGACGCATACCTCGGCCCAGGTGTTCATTTATAATGTTTCAAGAGATTTTGCAGTACTTTGACAGCACTCCAACCCACCTAATTTGTGTTGTGAAGTAAAGCAAGGTAAGTCGCTTCTTAGGATTGTACACAATAGCATGCGATACAAAATATATAAGGATTTTAGATCACCTTCAGAAGAGCACGATGGTGTGCCGTGGCTTTGTTCTTCTGCGTCTCCGAGACCTGTCAAGTAATACTCCGAGACCTGTCAAGTAATAGAGAATCAAAGAGCATAATGCGCAACATCCTGAAATAGATAAATATGCATTTTGTTAACTATATGAAATGTTCATGCATTTGTTCCATCCTTCAAAAGCAGCCTGACATTGTGCATATATCAGTACCATTCTCAGTTTCTCACCACTTCACAACTATTTAATTATTTTCAAGCATTAGTCCAAAACTAAGACACCAGCTAATCACCAATTCAAACCATATTATTATCTTCTTAAGAAAAAGATGCATGTACTTTTGCTAGCAGCTCCCGGTAAGCAAAGAAGAGAGATTGTCTTTCAAACATATGTAATTTTCAGTGGCAAATGAATATAGTTCCACTCCAGTTATGTAATATGAATACCCTATTCTATAACAACAACAAAAAAGGTAGCTAAATAAGACTATGTACGAAGGGTCAAATCTATGTTCATACAACCAATAAATGTACACATAATAAACAAAAACTGACCACATTATGAAAACTTTCCTCAACAAGATGCTGGGGAAGAGTCACATCTACATGTCCTAATCCTTGCTCCTTCATCTGCCGTGATTCAAATACATCACCAAAGTTACTCATCGCATAATACAAAGTATATCTTGTGAAGGGAGACAATCCTAACCTTGCATTCCAAATAACTATTAACATTGTTCTTTTCTATCCTTTGTCGAGAAGGTAACACCTGCAACAATATAAATATACACATAAAAGAATGGATAAAATGAATAGGGCGTTGAAACATCACAAGCCAAAGGGAATACAGATGGGAACCACACATATGAATTTTCGCCAACAGTCGTTCAGTCATTCACCTATGGGGTTATTTAATCCATGAATACTTAAGAGAAAATTAGACATACGTATTCAATCATGCCATTGGCACTTATTTGGAGGGGCATCATATCTGAATAAAACAGTGGCATGTCATTACCTATGACAGCTTAACTTTCCCCAATTCGAGTTGATTTGTCGTACCAAACAGAAAATAAACAAGAACAAATTAATCAAGAACACCACCAGGCAATAGAGCAGAGGAAGAAGCACAACATACCAGCACAATGCAGGCATCGGCGTGGCCAAGAGCAGAGAGGAAGAGGAGAGGGGAACGTGGGTGCGCGTTGGGCGACTTCATGTCTGACCAATGGATGCCCACTCGCGTGGGCCTTGACACCCTCAGACCCTCTTCCATCCGTCTTAGTCCTCTGCAAGGGCAGCCGCTGAAGCCGCGAAGCTCCTGCCGTGCGGGGCAGCCGAGTCCAACACGTAGGAGAAGGACCTGGCGGCGCCGGAGAGCCTGACAACGACTAATTTCTATCAACTCGTACTTCATCAATTGCAGCGATCATCTTCTCTGCATATTCTGGAACGGGGCATGTACAAATGTTGCTTCGATCTGAAGAATTTAAAAAGGAAGATAAAATCAAGTAAATCATTGAGACTATCATGTAAATTTAATGAAAAGAGTGGGAACCACAAACCTGGTCTAAGGTTACAGTGTCTGAGTTTCATAATCAACTATGTCTTCAGGAAGTACGACTTAATGCTAGAATCTGCAGGTAAATATTTTTACGCCATAAGGTAAATATTAATTTAGAGAGAGAGCCATAAAATTTTCCTTAGTGCAGCCTAAAAGATGAAATAATCAAACATTAATGAGTACTCAGGTAGCTGATTTGGTTGGTTAGCAAACCAGGCTGCCATCTAAAACAAAAAAGAGGAAAGTTTTTCTTAGTGAAAGCAAATCTGCAAAGGGGTATTTTTATGGTGCTATGAGTATGGGAGAACTGACGAAGCATTTCTATTCAAATTTCAGAGCAAGTAAAATCAGACATCAGCTCACTCGTTAACTCTTACAAGATATCCATCAAGCATGCATGTGCAAGTGAAGTAGGGAATTCTGTGAGTTATAGAAATTGATGTACCAGCCGCTTCAGAGTTGACGGGGTTCTGATTTCAATGACCTGCCAAAGGTGCAAGTCAAAAACTCAGGCCTCATAGCCCGAGAAAGAACAAACACTGGTAAGAGATAGTGCAAAGAAAGTTAAATCATGGCACCTAGACAAGAACCCATAAATATAACCATATGTTTCATGGTGCTAATGTATGTTTAGTTGTCCAAAAGTTCAGTAGGTCTTTTGAGAGCCCATAAACCTATATAGGCAATCTTTTTTAAGAATGTAAGTTTTACTCGGCTGATGTCTGTTTGGTTGTCCAAGAATTCATTATGTTTTTGAGAAAATAGAACATACATACTGACTAAAAAAAGTGAACATACATGCCATAGATGACCGGTTGTGCATCGGCACAAATGGCAAAAGCAAGACATTACTCAAGGAATGTGATTACATTATGGCTATTGAGGTATTTAGACTTAGTGAAATAACTGCTTGTGTTAATTACGCAATATTGTCCCACGCTTCTTTGTATATGTCCATGGATTACAATATGGCCCACTACGCATACTCATGGTGACCATGATAAATTTCATAAACACAACCATATACTTGGATGAAATATGTAAAGAATGTGTCATTTCCTATATTCTATAGGAAAGATGTGTTCAATGTACAGAAAGACATAAAACTGCATTGTATTTAATTCATAAATGTAATATCAATATCAGTCTCTCGACAGTTAACCATATATAAGTTGGGTACTCTTTTATAGGCACTAAAACATCTGCACAATATTTATAGAGATATATGTATCATCCCTCTCGAATTCAGCACAAGTTATCTGCAATAGGAAAAAACATTTTCACTAAGCCAAAAAGAGAAAAGAGATCACAATAAAAAGCAAGCAGCAAGGACTGGTCAAACTCAAAATAGGATGCATCTGGCCGATTTATCCTGATTTGTCTGGCTAAAACATATAGAGGAAACAATAAATGTTTACCTGGTTGGGAAAAAAAAACCTGGCAACAGAGGATTGCTAAACACCACAAGTGACAAAGCTGCATAGATCATTCTGCATAGTCTGTGAATGGATAATTAGCAGAGGCATGATAAAATTTATCTACATAAGGGAGTATAATTAGTAGGGTTTACATAATTTGGAAAACAAGAAGGAAGTGAAATCCCGCGAAAAAATGAGCAAAGAATAGAAGCAATTACCCGCAGTCTGCTTTGTTTGTTGTTGCTGCTCACTCAACAGTCGACCCCTTGTGGCTCAAGGAAGTTGGCCCACCGAGAGTCTTGAGGCACATCATCCACGCTGATGCTCAGCCCTTCGCCCGTTTCCATCCATAATGACTCTACCATGGAAGGCCGGCATGGACAGTGAGCAAGGGGCTAGAGCGCGAAAATGGTGAGCCCACGGATGTCGTTGCAGCATCGCCGGTGAACATCCCGATGGACACCGGCTGTGGAAGATGGCAAGAAGCGAGGGACGGTGGCGATGAAGCTTCCTCCGGACATTGAAACCAGACCGTCAAACCAGGTCAGACCACACCGTCATATCATACTATTTGTGAACAGTATAAACCAGACCGGACCAGTTAGAACTGCGGCCAACGGTCCAGGTTGAGGAAACTGTACAACCCGTCTTAAAACGGAAATGCCCAGAGTTATCGACCATAAGAGAATGTATCTGCTGAGCACAGTATATCAGCATGACATGATATGAGCACGATGCATAAAAAATGTATCTGCTAACCACTGAAAGTGAAAGACAAGTGAAAGACGGATGGATATAGAGCCTCAATATAATTTTACTTACAAAATTCATATTTATGAAGCATGTGAAATTGTGTATACAGAAGGAATAATTAATTGGTTCACTCATTGTACATCATTTAATCATGGTTTGATAAAATTGTAAAATAAGTCCTTACACATTTGGCAAGCATACAACTGTCTTTCCCTTTTCATCAAAGCAATTAAGAGATGAATTATCTTACCATAGAAGCAAAAGCTTGGAATGCGGGACATCGAAGGTGATAATCTGAAATAATCTTCCAGAATTTATATATAGGCATACCTCCACGTAAAAGTTCAAGCCAATTTTCAAAAGAACGACTTTCTATGATCAAAAAACTCCTCCTGCAAATAGTCATATAAAATAACAATAATTATGCCTAGCTACAATAGATATCTAACAAATTCACCATAGGAAGTTTATGCTACCATTTTTCAATGGAAAGATAAACTAAAATACAAAATATAGATAGCGACATAATAGGCTAGCAATTTCCAGTGCTGACATAAACTAAATGCAAAAAATAGACTGGAAAATTCACTCAAAGTAGAAAATGAATCTTAGTCTAAGCAAGCCAATACATACTGCAGACTAAGAGTCTAAGATTAATTTATCAATAGACATAAAGAGAGGTGAGACGGGGATAGTTAGTTATCCTGTACTACTACACCCAGAATTAGCAAAGGAAATGACATCCTAAGAAAAAAAGAACAAAATCACAAAGTGCGAGCATGAATCTGTAGTTCTTGATAGATCTCTAGTAAGGTTCAAAGATGAACAAAAAATCGCGATATTTCAAAAATGGAAAGAGGAGCATCTGTATACTATATATACTGTATATTTAAAACTGCACATATTTGCATTAATAAGTTGTACTCCCTCCGTCCCGTGGAGAGTGTCAGACCCGCAATACAAAGTAACTTTTGCAAAAAAGTCTAGAAACAGTGAAAACGCATAGCTTCCAGATGATTGCCAAAACAATTAGCTAAAGCACAAACATAGCACAAGTACGCATAAATAATTTTTGAATACTTATTCATAGGAGATTAAATCAAATAACACAACTGAACCAGTTAGATGGTATATTAGTAGAGTGTATTAACCATGAGTAAATGACTAAATACATAGAAATGCAAATTCATAATTCTTACAGAATCTGTGTCAGTTCCACTTCTGCTCATTGCAATCAGTTTTAGTCCAGTCAACTATAGGTACTTGTACAGTAGAATGACTATGACAATGAGATTTCAGCGGTGCAAAAGGTAGTACAACATATTAGGCAAAAAAAAAAGGCGAGTCAGATAGACATGACTGAGTCTATGTACACTGAAATGCACATAAACCTTTGAATGAAACAAAGCTGTGGTGTCAAACTCATGCTGCGACCTTAGTGTTATGCTATGTATAGGACTAACCATATATTTGCTTACCAGCACAAGCAAGAACCACAAGGAAGTCTTATAGCAGTAAATGACAGTAACTCTGAAGGGTGCAAATGGTCAATTGTTTGAGATCATAATCATGCTCATGAACAGATAACAACATTCTTTCTTTTCCTCCCTAGCAAGAGAGACATAAGGGGTAGGGCATAAAGCACGTACATCAGTACATGGATAGCATAAATTTATTTACCCACAGGAACACCAATTGCAAAGAAGTATAATTGTAATCTAATACTCTATTAGAAAAATTATATTACCATATCATTTCTTTCAGTCTAAATAACACAAGTTGATGGAAACAAACTCTAATATAGATTTAAGTCGTCTATTAACCACAACATGGGACCAGGCGCCAAACTAAGTACGCCAAAATGAAAGCAAAGTTTGAATCACCATATGGCATTGAGAAAATAAGCTCTTTTGTTAACTGTGTACACACAAACAGCATGACTCAAAGTACCTAATCATGTGGCTTTCCTGACAGAAAATTCTCATGAATAAATTCAGCAACCCGAGGATCCTCAAAAGGATCATGCAACAATGAGAAGGCAGAAACAAAGAAAGCAAATAAATGCTGCAAACAAAAAATTCCTGATTGGTTTTGTGCCTAAAAGAAGCCAATGAAAACCAAGCCAAATTCCGCATATCAAATTGGCAACTCAAATATTTGCTCTTTTAGTCTCCAAATATGAACTGGGGGAAAAATAGAACATAACCTCGACAAAATTTTGGCATCGAGCCAAATAGTAACAAAAGCAATTAAGCAAAGATAATTTAAGAAGGCTGGCAAACTCTCAAGGGCATCAAAGCAAGCTGCCTTGTTCTTTGGCAGATATGTCCTTTTTCATCAGCATATGCTTCATTTATCTTTTTGCTTTAGCACATCAAATATTTAACTAAAATAGTAGCTGCAAAGAGGAAAAACAAACTATTAGGAGCTCTTAGCTAATACAAAAAATATCTGAAAACCAAACTGTATTAGAACGAACATAACCCAATCTAATACATGCTACTGGAATTATCAAACTAACTCAAGCAACTGTAAACATCTGACATGATGGAAATGAGTCACTTTACCTTCAGGAACCTGTCTGAGTCACCACAACAACGATAGTTGTGGTATGTACATTATACAACTCGATATACTGAGCCGGCACAAACACACTGAACAACCATTATAAAATATAAATCAGTCAATGAGAAGTTGAGAACCAAGATTTATCCATAAATGTCTGCAATAACTAAATGGTACTGTATTGGGATTGGGATTTGGGAAAAGCTCACCTTAAGCCCACCTTGGCGTCTTAAAACCAGCCATGCTTGCCGTTGCTGTCCCTGTATTGTCAAAATCCGTCGCCCGACATGATTTGGCCGGCCCTGCCCCGGATCCTGGCCATCCTTGACTCACACCCACTCCACCACCGTTCTCTACAGCTGAAAAGTGAGAAACAAGAGTGGGATCTGATAGAGATAGGTAAAGAGGAAGAGCGAGAGAGACAGGGGAAAAGCGCTGCCGTTCTGCCGCATCCAGCCGCCGCCGTCGGCTCCCGCTTCCAGTGCAGGTGGCGGGCGAATCGGAGCCGGGGATGCGCCCTCGCCGCTGCCGGTACAGCCGCCGCATCCAGCCGTCGCCGCATCCGGCCAGCGCCGCGCGTCTGGCCGTCCGGCGAGCCTCCACCGCCGCATCCAGCCGTCGCCGCGTCCGGCGAGCGCCACGCATCCGGCGAGCCTCCACCGCCGCATCCAGCCGTCGCCGCGTCCGGCCAGCGCCACGCATCCGGCGAGCCTCCATCGCCGCATGCGTTCGCTCGGGCGCGTGTTTTCTGCCGCTGCTGCGGCCGCGTCCAGGCGGAAGGTGGAGGTCGGCCAAGGAGAGGCGGCGGAGGGAAGTGGAGATGAGGATTGGGATTGGTCAGCTAGGGTTTGTCTACCCACCCCCACGAGAAAACAGCCAACCGCGCGACGCGGACGAGCAGCGTCGCTCCCTCTGCTCGGTGGATCCCACATGTATTCGGTCCCATGCGTCATGGACTTGCTTGGAGGATGAACAAGTGACGAAAAATGAACCGCATCCAACGGCTGGGGTAGAAGCGGGAGCCAACTTTTACTATGCTGGTGAAAACGTGTGAACCAGATTGATTTGCCCCCTTCAGACCCCCTGGTTGAGAGGGTAGTCTTTGAACATTTATAGAAGTAATATGCAAAATGGTTGCACGATCTTTATCCCAAGGTTCCACAGTGATTGCTGCACAAGACACAACAATTGTTCACTAAGATTTCCCTAGGCCTCACATTCCGAAGAATACGATATGGCATGCTCAGTTAACTAATATTGACTGCGATGACATGGTCAGTTAACTAATATTGTCCATTCACTGTGTCCATACCATGAGGATCTCATGTTTCCATTGGCAATCGGGGTGAAAAGACTATATGGACATGGACGAATAGCAGTATATGAAGCTGATTTGTCAAAATAGTTGACTGATATATGATGAAGTGAATAGAATGTGTATATATGGATATGGCAAAATATCAACTTTTATAGGACATAAATTTGACTTATGTAGAAACGTTTCTACATAAGTTCCGTGTAGTAAAAGCATGTCAGCCCACACTATGCTTGGTGGAAGTCCTGCGGGTACCTCATCCGGAAACACGTCGCCAAATTCCTACAAAACAGTAGAAACACCAAGAGGAAGAGGGGTCATGTCGTTAGAAACCAAAACCGTACCCCTGTACAATAGCACAAGAGGCATGGCTGTAGGATCCTCACTAAATTCTCTCATGTCTTATTTGGTGGCTAATGAGACTAAGGAATTCACTCTCTCACTTTTCGTTATATCACTCACAGATGGACATTGGCTTTCTTGTTCAACGCTGTCATTGATAGCCTTGATTTAAGAGAGGTGTTTATGTCCGGTCGACAGTTTACTTGGGCCAACAGCTTGCCTGAACCCACATACGAGAAACTAGATCGCGTGTTGATGGACACCTGATGTCTACGCCCCCTCCTTTTCCTGTAGACAGTGTTGGGCCTCCAAGAGCAGAGGTTTGTAGAACAGCAGCAAGTTTTCCCTTAAGTGATCACCCAAGGTTTATCGATCTCAGGGAGGAAGAGGTCAAAGATATCCCTCTCATCAACCCTGCAACCACAAAGTAAGAAGTCTCTTGTGTCCCCAACACACCTAATAGGTGCACTAGTTCGCGAAGAGATAGTGAAATACAGTATAAATAAGTAGTAGCAACTGCACTTAAAAGTGCTTTGCCCAGACAAGAAACAAGCAAAGACTAAACGCAGTAGTAACGCAAGAAAAAGAAACAAGCAAATGATAGCGATTTAGGAACAAGGCCTAGGGATCATACTTTCACTAGTGGACACTCTCAACATTGATCACATAATTAATAGATAAATGCATACTCTACACTCTCTTGTTGGATGATGAACACATTGCGTAGGATTACATGAACCCTCAATGCCGGAGTTAACAAGCTCCACAATTCAATGTTCATATTTAAATAACCTTAGAGTGTAAGATAGATCAACACAACTAAACCAAGTACTAACATAGCATGCACACTGTCACCTTCACACTATGTAGGAGGAATAGATCACATCAATACCATCATAGCAATAGTTAACTTCATAATCTACAAGAGATCATAATCATAGCCTACGCCAAGTACTAACACGGATGCACACACTGTCACCATTACACCGTGCAGGAGGAATAAAACTACTTTAATAACATCACTAGAGTAGCACATAGATAAATTGTGATACAAAACACATTGCAATCATAAAGAGATCGTTATCACCGGAATTTGACCGAGTCAGAGGTGGGCCGCGATCAAGATGGACTTAAAGAAATGTACATGGAAGAATTACGTGAATCGGCCTGTTATGCTGAGTTTGGGCTAGTTTGCCCTTGTATCTGTAACATATTAGATTACGTGTCGGTTTAGAGGTTAGAGTTTTACCCGGCACGATTAGGTGCACGGAATTAGAAAGTCCCTTGACTATAAATATGTATCTAGGGTTTATGGAATAAACAACAACACACGTTCAACCAAACAAACCAATCTCGGCGCATCGCCAACTCCTTCGTCTCGAGGGTTTCTATCCGTGGCGACATGTTTAGATCGCATCTCGCGATCTAGGCAGACAAGCTCCACGTTGTTCATGCGTTGCTCGATCAAGCCTTGTTGATGGCGAGCAACGTAGTTATCATAGATGTGTTAGGGTTAGCATTGTTCTTCGTATCATATGCTATCGTAGTGCAACCCTTGATATCTAGCCGCCCTCACACCTATCTCGTGTGTGCACCCCGCTTGATCTTAATTTAGTAGATCCGATCCGTTATGTTGCTCCTTGTTCTACAAGGATTAGTTTCATATCCGCAATAGTTAGGCCTTACAAAGGGTTGGAGGATCCAGCGGCACGTAGGGTGTCGTCGCTAGTCCTAGACAGATGTTCCGGGATCAACCTCGTGTTGGTTTTTAGGCCCTATCTAGGATCGGCTTACGATCACCGTGCGTGGCCGCGAGGCCCAATCGTGAGTAGGATGATCCGATTATGCGGTGAAAACCCTAGATCGTCGTAGATCGTATTAGCTTTATCTTGATAGCAGACCACCATATATTCGTTCACCCCGAACGATCATGGGTGATCCGCCTTGAGCCGATTCACAGATGACCCGAGAGCCGATCGAGGCTCTTATTTAATGTTTACGTATGCCATGCAGAAACTAAGCGAGGCATCTCCATCACCTTCGACCAGAGAAATGTGGCACGCCTGCACTCAAGATCGGACGTGTGACTGCTTTGCGGCCGTCGTGAGGGACCTCAGCCAGCCAGCTCTAGGTTGTTCCCGGCTCTAGCTGCTGACCGTCGCTGCCCGCCGTGGGTTTTGGCTCAACACATTCCGCACGCCGGGGACCAGCACATCAACCACATCGCCATCTACATCCGAGATGGCGGACGGCACGCCAGTCACCTACGAGGAGCTGCCCGACGAGCTCAAGAAGAGGTATGACGAGATCAAAGTCACCCTCGAAGCCGACATCGGCTCTTTTGAGAACCCGTTCCCATGGCATCGATGGAAGGGGTTCTCACCGCAAGGTGCACTCGATGGGATAGACCTTTCATCTGGAGGAACGCACCAGTCCCCGCGGCAGAGATCAACTACTTGGTGGTTCACTCACACCGTTACTCCGAGAACCCGGTCAACACGTTGGAGCGTGTCGCCTTCGCGTGATCCAGAGATCATGAGGGCACCGCATCGCCGTCAGACCACCCTGACGCATCAAGGGGAGTTGCCACCCAAACCGTCCACCGCCGCCATATGCGTTGTAGCACTGGGGCGCTGGCACACCGCATTCGCTCACAAGATTGGTGGTGACCCTAGTGACTACCAGTTCTTGCCCGAGGCGCCCAAGGAGATCCCTCAAGGGTACGCGTGCACGTATGTGCCGACCGTGGCAACCGGGGCACTCACAAACCAGGCCACAACGCGGGACTTCAAAACAGGAGGAACGTCGGCCGACGTAGCTCGAGAAGCGTACGTGGCTAACTAAGTACGCCACCCCGACGAACCTCCAGAGCTCGGCCTCTGTGGCTCGGAAAAGCAAGCATGGTCGGCAAGCACGCCACCCCTGGCGAATCTTCGAGTTCAACTCCCGCAGAACAAGACCGGATTAGATCGACCATACGAGAGACCAGTCGGCATGGTGCCGAAAAGGAGGGCAATCGGCTATTCCAAGCCGTACCCCGACGACTACGAGATGATCCCGCGCCACCTAAATATCGGCTCCCGATTTCTTCAAATTCATGGATCGATGGCTTGCTCATCGAGCACGTCGGGCCGATATTTGGCGCAACTAGGACCGGCCGTGTCGGATCACGCGTGAGGCTCTTCTCACAGTCCTCACGGATCGGCTGGATGGTATACCTCTTGCCACCAGACCCATACGGACTTGGAAGCAAGAAGAGCAGCCCATATGCGCACTATTCGTAGGCTTCCGAGTCCGGCATTGCCGATCTAGCACAACACGTCGAAGCGCGAGAAACCAGTAGTACATCCAGCTTTCAAGAATCTTAGGAACCGATGTTATTCGGTTCGTATAATCGAAAAGGAAGCGAAGTTGGCAGTAGCAGGCCTTGCAACACACTTCAAGGACATGGCCTCCCAAGCAGATTATCCCTCATTGGCGCACATGGTTCGAAACTGCCAAGATATGAACAGCGCCACCTGGACCGTACCAAGATAAGTTCAAGCGTGCGTAGTCCCGGTCGATGGCAGGAAGAAGACGGTTCTGCTGGAGACCAAGAGGTAGCAGGTCGAATGGACTCTAGGAACCCCCGTGCCCCGCAAATGGGTAAAGCCACCAGGCCCACCCAGGGGGATTTGATTTTGACGTGACCAAGACCGAGCAAATCTTCGACCTCCGCTCAAGGAGAAACAGCTGACGATTCCCGAAGGTCTCAAATTCCCTACTGCAAGAGCTGAACGAAAGCCATACTGTAAATGGCACAACTCGCTCTCCCATGCCACCAACGACTGCAGGGCGTCAAGACATCCACGGCGATGAAAGGGCGTCTAATTTTAACCAAGACGCCATGAAGGTCGACACCCAGCCCTTTTCCCGCCGTTAATATGGTGGAGTGCACTTACCCGAAGGTTGCCGCCAGATCCCTGCTCATCAACATGGTAGACCTGGGAACCACTTGAAAAGACGGAGACGAGGGCAGTGCTTCCGTAGCAAGGACACGAGGAGGCCGCTCCACGCGATCGTCCGTCATGATGGCAAGCGCTACGTCACGAGGGAGAGGTGAAAAACATAAGATATCGGGACCCTCTCGATCACCTCTCAACAAGTATGTGAGTCGGATGACCGACGCCGACGATCCAACGATGATGATGAAAGAGATGCCTGCTAGAGAAGCCGAAGACATCGTCGGCACGATCACGATGAGGAGGAGCACGAGCGCCGTGCACTCGAACAATCAAGGGAGCAAGATGACAACGCAGCATCGGACCGCCCTCTTCGCACACTGGGATTCAGAATGAGCCGATTGCCCACAATCGGCAATTGCCTAGAATGCAACCAGAAGAAGAAGGAGGCAGCCAACGTGTCCGTGTTCAAGCGCTTAGGGCCTCTCCCGCCACAAAGAAAACGTGCCGAGTCCCCTGGGCAGATCTCGAGGATTCCGAAGACGAGGGACAGAAGAAGAAGACAGTGTACCACCGTCCAAGGTGGTGCCCCACGGACCTGCCTGCTCCCAAAAGCAGGTTCAGCGGCTGCGCGCCCGGAGGAAGCCGAAAGGTTGTACTTGCATACGTTAAGGAAGGCACGGCTGATCCGGCAAAAGTTCGGCGACTCCGGATGAAGAGGGTCGTCCACCGAAAATGGAGTGCGTCCCAGGCAAAGAAAGCCGATGATGAAACATCACTGGCACAAACATGGTGTTCATCCTCCCTTCGGAGTTCAGTGCTCCATTTGACGAGGTACCCGTGGCACAACTTGATCTGCGGCCCACGGCCGGCTATCTTTGAGAAGCCACGAGAAAAGAGCTACAGACATCTGAAGGCCCTGTACTTGCGAGGTTATATCGATGGGAGGCCCGTAAATAAGATGCTGGTGGACACCGGAGCGGGCCAACATCATGCCGTACTCTATGCCACGCCGGCCGGGACGCCTAGCTCGATCTAATCAAGACCAACGTGACATTGAGCGATTTCAATGGCCAAGCGTCGAGGCACAAGGTGTTCTGAACGTGGATCTGCCGTAGGAAGGAAGACTATCCCTACAACGTCATCTGTCATCGATAGCACGAGCACTTATGTCGTTCTCTGCTAGGAAGAGATTGATCCACGCCAACTGCTGCATTCCTCCACGATGCACCAATGCATAATACAAGGATGGAGATGAGGTAGAGGTCGTCCAGCCATGACTCACCCGAAATTTCAACGTGGCATGAACGTGGGAAGCAAGAAAGCCAAGAACCCCTCTCAGTATCAATTTGGACGATCGCGAGCGCATCGACGTAACGAAGGGAAGGGTTAAGTTGGTTTTATCCACTGGCTTGACCATGTAGTTGAAGCGAAGCGATGATCAAGCATGGCGAGGCTGATCCCGTGATCGGCCCAAAAATCTTTGAAGGGACATCACAAAACCTCAGTCAATGCTTCAAGCATCATGGAGGCCGATCCCAGAATCGCCAAAATTTATCCTCACCACATGTTCTGCTTGTGTTCGTCCTTTTTCCTACCGGAGCCGACGTATGATTACAGAGCCGATATCCGCCATCTCCGACGATTCGGCTTCTGGGGCACCTAAATACGATGAACGTAGGAACAGATGCAGGAGGACATGTGTGCAATGAAATATTGGGGCCGATAGGAGAAAATCGGCCAGTAAAAAAAAAAATTTAGAATTGAGAAGCAGCCGATGCGCAGCCATCGACTCTAGTAGAATTATGCGAGGTTTCTCGAATCTCCACCAAATCCAGCCAACCGTGGTGCTTCGAGCCAATCCGAGAACCTTTTTGTCGAGGATTTCCAATCTTTGGTGCTAGTTCAGCCGGGGTTATCGGCTGTTTAAAGAAGAAAGGGGATCGGCTTTGGCGCGTTTTCGACATTCTCGCCGAGTAAGGCTCGGGGGCGCAGGCCTGGTGGATGCTCTGTTTTGCTCTGTTCAAGGAGCCGATTGGGATACCATCGGCTGATCTTTCGTTGCAACCTTCTTCGCAAAGGATGAGTATTAAAGAGGACCATTGGGCTTGGTTGGAAGAATTCAAAGGTTTTCCTGAAGATTCTATATTATCCGCCGACTTAAAAAATCATCAGTTGAAGAAGGGAAGGGCGATTTCGAGGGACCGTTGTTATCGGCTTATTACGCATTGGCAAAGGGACGAATCGGCAAGGTCAGTGAGGGAATCGGAAATTAAATAAAGGAAATCGGCAAAATCAAATTGGGAAAAGTTCTTCATTGATAGATTTCTTACATAAAGAGCCGATTGCTCTCAAAAGGAGGTCTAGGGGATACATTGCCCCATCTACTACTATGGCCTGTTCTAGAGGTCCTATCTACGGCCGTCACTCGCTCGCGCCGCCGCATGCCGCCGCTTTGCGCTGCTTTCCGGCTCTCGCTGTCGCTCCAATGGCCGCCACCGCCCTCATTGTCCTCGTTCTCTTCACCGCCACATCGCCGCCGTCGGTCGCCGAGGTTGCCCGGCCAGGCGGGGAACCGCGGCCGGCGGCTCTCGTCGAGGAGGTGTCATCTCCTCCTTCCGGCTCCCTCCTCCTCGGAAGAGGTGAAGTCGCAGAGAAGCGATCGTCATCGCTCTCCTCCTCCTCCGTTTCCCCGTTAGCGAGGAAGGAGGTCGCTTTCCCCATCGGTCAAGGACTTATCGTCCTCGGACTGCACGGAGAAGTCGTGGCTGGACTCCTCCCCGCCTTCAATGGCGCGGCGGTGTTCGCCGCGTGGACTTCCTCCCGGGTCGGCCCGCTCGGCTCACGGGAAGGGGAGGACTGTCGGAAAGATCCGATGAGGCAGAGGAGGAGGAAGACATGGTGGCGCAGGGCTTGATGAGTGCTAATGCGAAGGAGATGCAGGAGAACTGTTCATAGCGAAATAAAAGGGGATATGGGAAATTCAATGCCACAAACAGCTTCCGAGGAAGTGGTGCCTAAGAGAAAAAGAAAAAAAAACTGCTGCCAGGTCACGCGGGGAAGTTGAGAAGGCAAGGCATCATGATGACGGATACTGCAACGGTTCTGCCACGACATGACCCGGCGAAGGAAAACAGAGTGATTTTGGAATTACCAATTCCAAAACCAGGGGGGTGTTATCACCATAATTTGACCGAGTCGAGGTGGGCCGCGATCAAGATGGACTTAAAGAAATGTACATGGAAGAATTACGTGAATCGGCCTGTTATGCTGAGTTTGGGCTAGTTTGCCCTTGTATCTGTAACATATTAGATTACGTGTCGGTTTAGAGGTTAGAGTTTTACCCGTGCACGATTAGGTGCACGCTCGAATTAGAAAGTCCCTTGACTATAAATATGTATCTAGGGTTTATGGAATAAACAACAACACACGTTCAACCAAACAAACCAATCTCGGCGATCGCCAACTCCTTCGTTCTCGAGGGTTTCTATCCTAGCGACATGCGCTAGATCGCATCTTGCGATCTAGGCAAACAAGCTCCACGTTGTTCATGCGTTGCTCGTACGAAGCCTTTTGATGGCGAGCAACGTAGTTATCATAGATGTGTTAGGGTTAGCATTGTTCTTCGTATCATGCTATCGTAGTGCAACCTTTGCATATCTAGCCGCTCACACCTATCTCAGTGTGGGGTAATCCCGCTTGATCTTAATTTAGTAGATCCGATCCGTTACGGTTGCTCCTTGTTCTACAAGGATTAGTTTAATATCTGCAATAGTTAGGCTCATTAAAGTTGGAGGATCCAACGGCACGTAGGGTGTGTCGGCTAGTCCTAGACAGATGTTCCTGGATCAACCTCGTGTTGGTTTTTAGGCCCTATCTAGGATCGGCTTACGATCACCGTGCGTGGCCGCGAGGCCCAATCGTGAGTAGGATGATCCGATTATGCGGTGAAAACCCTAGATCGTCGTAGATCGTATTAGCTTTATCTTGATCAAGCAGAACCATATATTCGTTCACCCCGAACGAATCATGGGTGGATCGGCTCTTGAGCCGATTCACAGATGACCTGAGAGCCGATCGAGGCTCTTATTTAATGTTTACGTGTATGCCATGCAGAAACTAAGCGAGGCATCTCCATCACCTTCCCGACCAGAGAGTCAGGTGGCACGCCCTGCACTCATCGGACGTGTGACCGGAAGTGTGTCGTCGCCGAGGGGACTCTCGGTACCGCAGCTCTAGGTTGTTCCCCTCTTGTTGACTGTCGCACCGCCGGGTTTTTTAACAGAGATATAAATAAGCACTTCACTATGCCATTCATAACAAGTGAATAAGTATTCGTGAAATATAGCCTAAAAGACCCACACGGTGCACACACTGTCACCTTTACACACGTGGGACAAGGAGTCTCTGGAGATCACATAAGTAAAATTCACTTGACTAGCATAACGACATCTAGATTACAAGCATCATCATATGAATCTCAATCATGTAAGGCAGCTCATGAGATTATTGTATTGAAGTACATAGGAGAGAGATGAACCACATAGCTACCGGTACAGCCCTCGAGCCCGATGGAGAACTACTCCCTCCTCATGGGAGACAAGCGCGTTGATGAAGATGGCGGTGGTGTCGATGGAGGAGCCTTCCGGGGCACTTCCCGTCCCGTGCCAACAGACTCATGTCCCCCATCTTGGCTTCACGATGGCGCGCTCGGATGGCTTCTCGTACCGTGGCTTTTTTCGTGTCGAGGTTTTAGGTCCAGGGGCTTTATATAGGCGAAGAGGCGGGCCGAGGGTCGAAGGGCGACCACACTATAGGGCGTGGCCCCGGCCGCGCCGGCCCAGGGTTTGGTGGGCCGTGCCCCTCTCCGGCGGCTCCTGCACTTGGATGCTTCCGGCAAAATAGAACTCGGGGCGTTGATTTCGTCCGATTCCGAGAATATTTCGTTACTAGGATTTCAAACCAAAAACAGCAGAAACAGGAACTGGCACTTCGGCATCTTGTTAGGTTAGTTCCGTAAAATGCACGAATATGACAAAAGTGTGCATAAAACATGTAGATATCATCAATAATGTGGCATGGAACATAAGAAATTATCGATACGTCGGAGACGTATCAGCATCCCCAAGCTTAGTTTCTGCTCGTCCCGAGCAGGTAAACGATAACAAAGATAATTTTTGGAGTGACATGCCATCATAAACTTGATCATATTGTAAACATATGTAATGAATGCAGCGATCAAAACAATGTATATGACATGAGTAAACAAGTGAATCATACAAAGAAAGACTTTTCATGAATAGTACTTAAAGACAAGCATCAATAGTCTTGCATAAAAGTTAACTCATAAAGCAATAATTCAAAATAAAGGCATTGAAGCAACACAAAGGAAGATGAAGTTTCAGTTGCTTTAACTTGTAACATGTATATCTCATGGATATTGTCAACATAGAGTAATATAACAAGTGCAATATGCAAGTATGTAGGAATCAATGCACAGCTCACACAAGTGTTTGCTTCTTGAGGTGGAGAGAAATAGGTGAACTGACTCAACAATAAAAGTAAAAGAATGGTCCTTCAAAGAGGAAAGCATCGATTGCTATATTTGTGCTAGAGCTTTGATTTTGAAAACAAGAAACAATTTTGTCAACGGTAGTAATAAAGCATATGTATCATGTAAATTATATTCTCAAGTGCCTCATGCATAGTATACTAATATGCCCGCACCTTGTCCTAATTAGCTTGGACTACCTGGATCATCGCAATGCACATGTTTTAACCAAGTGTCACAATGGGGTACCTCCACCTGTATAAAGGTCTAAGGAGAAAGCTCGCATGGATTTCTCGCTATTGATTATTCTCAACTTAGACATCCATACCGGGACAAACATAGACAACAGATAATGGACTCTCTTTAATGCATAAGCATGTGGCAACAATTATTATTCTCATATGAGATTGAGGATATATGTCCAAAACTGAATCCCACCATGGATCATGGCTTTAGTTAGCGGCCCAATGTTCTTCTCTAACAATATGCATGCTCTAACCATAAGGTGGTAAATCGCCCTTACTTCAGACAAGACGAACATGCATAGCAACTCACATGATATTCAACAAAGAGTTGATGGCGTCCCCAGGAACATGGTTATCGCACAACAAGCAACTTAATAAGAGATAAAGTGCATAAGTACATATTCAATACCACAATAGTTTTTAAGCTATTTGTCCCATGAGCTATATATTGAAAAGACAAAAAATGGAAATTTAAAGGTAGCACTCAAGCAATTTACTTTGAAATGGCGGAGAAATACCATGTAGTAGGTAGGTATGGTGGACACAAATGACATAGTGGTTGGCTCAAGGATTTTGGATGCATGAGAAGCATTCCCTCTCGATACAAGGCTTAGGCTAGCAAGGTTGTTTGAAGCAAACACAAGCATGAACTAGTACATCAAAACTTACATAAAAGACACATTACAAGCATTATAAGACTATACATCGTCTTCCTTGTTGTTCAAACACCTTACTAGAAATTATCTAGACCTTAGAGAGACCAATTATGCAAACCAAATTTTAGCAAGCTCTATGTATTCTTCACTAATGGGTGCAAAGTATATGATGCAAGAGCTTAAACATGAGCACAACTATTGCCAAGTATCACATTATCCAAGACCTTTTTACCAATTACTACATGTAGCATTTTCCGATTCCAACCATACAACAATTAACGAAGCAGTTTCAACCTTCGCCATGAAAATTAAAAGCTAAGAACACATGTGTTCATACGAACCAGCGGAGCGTGTCTCTCTCCCACACAAGCATTTATTCAAATAAAAACAAAAACAAAAGCACACAGACGCTCCAAGTAAAGCACATAAGATGATGAATAAAATATAGTTTCAGGGAGGAACCTGATAATGTTGTCGATGAAGAAGGGGATGCCTTGAGCATCCCCAAGCTTAGACGTTTGAGTCTTCTTTGAAATATGCAGGGATGAACCACCGGGCATCCCCAAGCTTAGAGCTTTCACTTCTTGATCATAGTATATCATCCTCCTCTCTTGACCCTTGAAAACTTCCTTCACACCAAACTTCATAAACTTCATTAGAGGGGCTAGTACATAATCAAAAACTCACATGTTCAGAGGTGACACAATCATTCTTAACACTTATGGACATTGCTCAAAGCTACGGTAATGGAACAAAGAAATCCACCCAACACAACGAAAGAAGCAATGCGAAATAAAAGGCAGAATCTGTCAAAACAGAACAGTCCGTAAAGACGAATTTTTAATAAATACTTCCGTTGCTCAGATCAGAAAACTCAAAACTAATGAAAGTTGCATACATATCTGAGGAACACGCACGTAAATTGGCATATTTTTCTGAGTTACCTACAGAGAAAATAGCCCAGATTCGTGACAGATAGAAATCTGTTTCTGCGCAGAAATCTAAATCTAGTATCAACCTTCGATTAGAGGCTTCACTTGGCACAACAAAACACAAAACTAAGATAAGGAGAGGTTGCTACAGTAGTAAACAACTTCCAAGACACAAATATAAAACAAAGTACTGTAGCAAAATAACACATGGGTTATCTCCCAAGAAGTTCTTTCTTTATAGCCATTAAGATGGGCTCACAGTTTTAATGATGCACTCGCAAGAAATAGTAGTCGAAGCAAAAGAGAACATTCAAGAGGCAAATTCAAAACACATTTAAGTCTAACATGCTTCCTATGCATAGGAATCTTGTAAATAAACAAGTTCATGAAGAGCAAAGTAACAAGCATAGGAAGATAAAACAAGTGTAGCTTCAAAAATTTCAGCACATAGAGAGGTGTTTTAGTAACATGACAATTTCTACAACCATATTTCCCTCTCTCATAATAACTTTTAGTAGCATCATGAGAAAACTCAACAATATAACTATCACATAAGGCATTCTTATCATGAGTCTCATGCATAAAATTATTACTACCCACATAAGCATAATTAATTTTATTAGTTGAAGTGGGAGCAAATTCAACAAAGTAGCTATCATTATTATCATCATCAAATATAGGAGGCATATTGTAATCATAATCAAATTCATCCTCCATAACAAGGTGTAACAAAAGACTACTATCATTATAATCATCATAAATAGGAGGCAAAGTATCATCAAAGTAAATTTCCTCCTCAATGCTTGGGGGACTAAAAATATCATGCAAACCAGCTTCCCCAAGCTTAGAATTTTCCATATTATTAGCAACAATGGTGTTCAAAGTATTCATGCTAACATGTTCCATGGGTTTTTTAATTTTCGGATCAAACCATCCATGTCTTAACTCAGGAAATAGAATAAAAAGCTCATTGTTGTCCATTATGCCAAACTAGTGTAAACAAGAAACAAAAAGATGCAATTGCAGTGATCTAAAGGAAATAGCTTCGAGTACTTACAACGACGGAAAATAGCTTGGTAGCCGAGGTCCGGAGGTGTGAGTACCTTTACCTTTCCTCCCCTGCAACGGCGCCTTAAAAATAGCTTGATGTCTACGCCCCTCCCTTTCCCGTAGATGTGTTGGGCCCAAGAGCAGAGGTTTGTAGAACAGCAGCTAGTTTCTTAAGGGATCACCCAAGGTTTATCGATCTCAGGGAGGAAGAGGTCAAAGATATCCCTCTCATCAACCCTGCAACCACAAAGCAAGAAGTCTCTTGTGTCCCCAACACACCTAACAGGTGCACTAGTTCGGCGAAGAGATAGTGAAATAAGTGGTATAAATAAGTAGTAGCAACTAGAAAAGTGCTTTGCCCAGACAAGAACACAAATAGTAACTAAAAGTAGTAACGCAAAGAAACAAGAACAAGCAGCGATAGCAGATTTAGAACAAGGCCTAGGGATCATACTTTCACTAGTGGACACTCAACATTGATCACATAACATAAATAGATAAATGCATACTCTACACTCTCTTGTTGGATGATGAACACATTGCGTAGGATTACACGAACCCTCAATGCCGAGTTAACAAGCTCCACAATTCAATGTTCATATTTAAATAACCTTAGAGTGTAAGATAGATCAACACAACTAAACCAAGTACTAACATAGCATGCGCACTGTCACCTTCACACTATGTAGGAGGAATAGATCACATCAATACCATCATAGCAATAGTTAACTTCATAATCTACAAGAGATCATAATCATAGCCTACGCCAAGTACTAACACGGATGCACACACCGTCACCATTACACCGTGCAGGAGGAATAAAACTACTTTAATAACATCACTAGAGTAGCATAGATAAATTGTGATACAAAACACATTGCAATCATAAAGAGATATAAATAAGCACTTCACTATGCCATTCATAACAGAGTGAATAAATATTCTGTGAAATATAGCCTAAGAGACCCACACTCTGCACACACCGTCACCTTACACACGTGGACAAGGAGTCTCCGGAGATCACATAAGTAAAATTCACTTGACTAGCATAACGACATCCAGATTACAAGCATCATCATATGAATCTCAATCATGTAAGGCAGCTCATGAGATTATTGTATTGAAGTACATAGGAGAGAGATGAACCACATAGCTACAGCATGTCCCGAGCTCGATGGAGAACTACTCCTCCCTGGGAGACAAGCAGCGTTGATGAAGATGGCGGTAGTGTCGATGGAGGAGCCTTCCGGGCACTCGCTTCCGCGGCGTGCCGAAATGAGATCTCCTGTCCCCGCATCTGGCTTCGATGGCGGCGGCTCGGATGGTTTCTCGTACCGTGGCTTTTTCGTGTCGAGGTTTTAGGTCCAGGGGCTTTATATAGGCGAAGAGGCGGCTGAGGGGTCGAAGGGGCTACTCACACTATAGGGGGCTCGCCCGCCGCCTCGCCTAGGGTTTGGTGGGCCTGTGCCCCTTCCTCCGGCGGTTCTCGGGTGTTCTGATGCTTCCGGCAAAATAGGAACTCGGGCGTTGATTTCCCGATTCCGAGAATATTTCGTTACTAGGATTTCGAAACCAAAAACAGCAGAGAACTGGCACTTCTGCATCTTGTTAATAGGTTAGTTCCGTAAAATGCACGAATATGACATAAAGTGTGCATAAAACATGTAGATATTATCAATAATGTGGCATGGAACATAAGAAATTATCGATACGTCGGAGACGTATCAACACCGAATGGGAAAATAAATACCCTATGGTGTCAGTCCGTGCACTAGAACGTATTGAAAAACTGTCTGACCATGCTCCCATCCTCCTAACTACTGGGAATCCCCGTCCGTTTGTAAACGGCCGTTCAAATTTGAACTTGGTCGGCTACATCGAGAGGGATTTCATGATATGGTTAAGAAGGTTTGGGAGAGACCAATGGGGGCAGCACTCCAATTTTGAGATGGAATAATACAACAATGCGCAAATATCTCTCTGGTTGGGCTGCCCATACGGCTGGTATCCTTAAAAAAGAGAAGGCTCGCTTATCAAATGTAATTGATGAGCTTGAGGCTGTTGCGGAGGTTAGACCATTGTCTACGCAAGAGATTGAACTTAAAAATCAATCAAATGCGCAGATGGCGAGTCTTCTTCGCGAGGAGGAACTTAATTGGTATCAACGTTCCAAAGCTCAATTCATATTGGAAGGAGATTCAAATACGCGATATTTCCATGGCTTAGCCAATGGGAGACATCGAAAAAAACGTATTCACTCTCTTATTCAAGATGAAGGATTGATTGAAGGCCATGAGAAACTCAAATCTTACATTAATAATTATTATAAAGGTCTGTTTGGTCCTCCGGAGGAAAGCACCTTCTCTCTTAATGAGGACTTAACGGACGATATGCCCCAAGTTTCTATGGAAGAAAATGGTCTTATAACCGCACCTTATACTGAGGAAGAGGTTCAGAAGGCAATTTTCCAAATGGAATGCAACAAAGCACCGGGTCGTGATGGTTTTCCAGCGGAGTTTTATCAAACTTTCTGGGATACGATTAAATCGGACCTTCTAGATTTGTTCAGTGACCTACACATTGGACAACTACAATTATTTCGTCTAAATTTTGGTGAAGTAATCTTGTTACCGAAAGTTAATGAGGCACAAAGGATTCAACAATATAGACCTATTTGCCTCTTAAATGTAAGTTTCAAGATTTTCACGAAAGTGGCCACCATTAGACTTAATACGGTTGCGGATCATGTTGTCCAGCCATCACAGACAGCCTTTATGCAACGAAGGAATATTCTTGATGGAGTGGCGGTCTTGCATGAGACGGTACATGAGATGCATTCTAAGAAATTAAATGGGGTTATTTTAAAACTAGATTTTGAAAAGGCGTATGATAAAGTCAAGTGGTCTTTCCTACAGCAGACACTCAGGATGAAAGGTTTTTCTCCAGAGTGGCGCGCTCTAATAAATGATTTTGTGTATGGAGGTAGTGTCGCAATCCGGGTTAATGATGACACCGGCCACTATTTCCAAACACGAAAAGGGTTACGCCAAGGGGATCCGTTATCACCATGTTGTTTAACATTGTAGCGGATATGCTGACTATACTCATAGAGCGGGCCAAGTCTGATGGCCAGATTGGGAGTGATTCCACATCTGGTTGATGGTGGTTTATCTATACTTCAATATGCCGACGATACAATTCTTTTTATGGATCATGATCTTCAAAAAGCTCAAAATCTGAAATTAATTTTGGCGGCTTTTGAGCAGTTGTCGGATTGAAAATTAATTTCCATAAAAGCGAATTGTTCTGTTTTGATGCCCAAAACGATACGGCTCAGATACAGAGTTGTTTGGGTGCGGCAAGGCCAATTTCCTATTCGTTATTTGGGTATTCCGATTCATTATCGAGACTTACAATCACGGAATGGAAATTAGTGGAAGAAAGATTACAAAAACGCCTTAGTAGTTGGAAAGGTAAATTGTTGTCCCTGGGAGGAAGATTGGTACTCATTAATTCGGTACTACAAATATGGTACTGTATATGTTATCATTCTTCATCCTACCAAAAGGAATTCTGCATAAACTCGATTACTATCGATCCAGATTCTTTGGCAAGGGGACAGCGAGAAAAAGAAATATCGACTGGTTAAGTGGAGTATAGTTTGTAGTCCCAAAGATCAAGGAGGGCTTGGAGTTCATGACCTGGAGGTCAAGAATTCAGCTCTACTGGGTAAATGGCTGTTTAAGCTACTTACCGAGGATGGGACTTGGCAAACTATTCTTCGGAGAAAGTATATCAGTTTGAAGACACTATCCCAAGTGGTTTGGAAACTGGGGATTCTCACTTCTGGGCTGGTCTTATGGCGACAAAAAATGTATTCTTTCGCCATGGTACTTTCTCAATCAGGAATGGAGCACAAATACGGTTCGGGAAGATGCTTGGCTAGACAATGCACCCTTAAGTGAACAGCATCCTCGCTCTTATAGGATTGCTCGTCGATAAGGTGATACCACTGCGTAATGGCTACCTCACCTCCGAATGTGACGTTCAGACGGGTTTTACTTGGACAAAGACTTGTGGCATGGAATACCCTAATTCAACGGCTCGGAGATATTCATTTATCGCCTGAACCAGACGAATTTAGATGGAACCTTCATGTAGATGGTACTTTTTCCGTAAAATCTTTCTACAATGCGATCCTTCTTTCTGATTTACCAGTTGATAGCAATAAGAAGATTTAAAGATGAAGATACCATTAAAAATTAAAATATTTGGATGGTATCCTCGTGGGGTTATTCTCACCAAAGACAATCTTGTTAAGCTAATTGGCATGGAAGTACACTGTGTTTTTTGTCATCATGACGAAACAATCAAACATTTATTCTTCCAAGCTAGTCACGAGATCTATATGGTCACCATCCAAGTAGCCACCGTATCTTCAGACTAGTGTCGCCAATGTCTTTGGCAATTGGCTTCATGGTTTAGATTCAAGGCTTAAGATGCTTCTTAGGGTGGGGGCGCTAGCAGTTATCTGGGCGCTTTAGCTATGTAGAAATGACAAGATCTTTAATGACAAAAATTGCTCTTTGTTGCAGGTCATCTACAGATGTACATGTATTCTCCGTTCATGGTTACCTCTTCAGAGAGTGGAGAACCGAGACCTATTTAGGTCCATTACACTGGAGGCTACGGCGAGGGATACTTTTTCCCTACATGGGTGGCAGCATAATCTACGGATAGATGCCCCACCTATACCTTAAGCGTTATATGATTCATCGTTCCGATGTATCTCGCCTAGTTTTTATTATTTATCCTTTTGGACTTGAGACAACAAAACGGCTGTGTGCATCCTGGTTATGCAGAGGCTGGATGTAATTGCTTCTTAAAGTAATAAAGCATCCTTTATCGAAAAAAATATAGGCATGGCCCTTTTGTCGCGGCCGTATTATGACCCGCGACAAAAGGGTGCCGGCAGGAGGCGCCAGACCTCAGACACCTTTGTCGCGGGTTGTGATACGGCCCGACACAAGGGCGCGACAAAAGGCCCGGCTCGCTCCAAATGGTTTCGGGGCGACGTGGCCACGCCATTTGTCGCGGGTGTAGTCGCGCCCGCGATAAAAGGCTCCCACGAAAACCCTATTCTCCACTAGTGAAAGGTCGCAGCTGTTAACTGCTCTAGACTCGGCAAGGATACCTTCTCTGCCATTCTAAGAGGCATCCTGACGATGCAGCTCTTCCGTCGAACGCTGGACAGTGAGTCCGCGGCGAGCTCAGCTGCATCCACCGGCACCGCCCCTCCTGTTCTCACGTCGCCGCTCGCCATGGTCCTGCTCCCACAGTCCAGCCAGCATGCGCCAACCCGCGATGCCGCCGTGCGTCGAAACAATCATAACCAAAAGTATGAAGTTCCAGTCTGTTGCTGGTTCTGCGATAGACCAATCGGAGATTTTATGACATATGCTATGTCTCTGCACACGTAAATTGGGCACCTCGTTATGCCTAAGAATGAATTTTTTTTTTACCTCCAAGTAATATTAATGGAAGAATCCAGCAAAAAAAAATATGAATGGAAGAAGTATTTTGGAGATGCGGGGTATCGATCCCCGTGCCTCTCGCATGCTAAGCGAGCGCTCTACCATCTGAGCTACATCCCCGTGATGCTAGCAGTAACTTTTATTTTATATATGTAAAGTATTTTTACTTGTACGATATGATACATGATGTGGCTGTGCTGTCAAAAAATGGTTTCTCGTCTTTGGATCCACGGAATACTCCACAGAACTTGGCAGCTCAAGCCGATATCGGCGGTCCGACGTGGCCCAACGGTACCTCCGGAAAGGCTATCCAACTTCGAGGCCCATCATCAAAACGAAATTCCGATTCGCCGCAAAGTTCGGGTATCACTATTAAAAGGTTTGCCTTCGCGAAGGGCAGTGCCCCCGTCCGCGCTTGACGCGTGGCGGCACGTGCGTTCACAAAAGAGCAACCCGGCCGAGCCAGCTTAGAGCATGTCTAGTAGAGCCCCTAAACCCCTAAATCTGTAAAAATAACCGCTTTTTTACAGTTTTTGACGAAAAAATCGCAAAGACTAGAGCCCCTAAAACTGTAAAACTGTAAAAAAATTCCCAGGTCGGACCTGGGAATCCCTTCTTGGCCTGTAGAAACGAGGGTTGGGCAATCCAACCCGTCCCCGACCTGGGAACGCCTCGGACACGCGCGGGAGGGACATTTCAGCTCCCTCTTCCTCCCTCCCCCGATCCCGCCGCCGCCGCCGCCCCCCGCCGCGGCCCGCCTCCGCCGCGCCCGGGCTCCTCCGCCCCGCCTCCGCCCCCGCCTCCGCCGCGCCTTCGCTCTTCCGCCTGCTCGCCTCCGCCGCTTCGTCCCTCCGCCCCGCCACTTTCCCCGCCTGCCGCCTCCGCCGCGCCCGCCTCCGCCTTCCTCTCGCCTCTCCTCCGCCCGCCCGCCCCGCCTCCGCCGCGCCCCGCCTCCGCCCCGCCCGCCTCCGCCCTTCCCGTCCGCGCTCCGCCCCGCTCCTCCGCCCCCCGCCCCGCCTCCGCGCCTTCCCGCTCACGCTGCAGCCCTGTGGCCGCCGCCATGGACGCTCCCTCGCTTCGCCCGTGCCGCCGTGGCGCGCCGCCGCCGCTCCGTGGCCCGCGCCCGCCTTCGCCGCCCGTGGCCGCGCGCCGCCGCCGTCGCCTCGGCCCGCCGCCCGCCCCGGCGCCCGTCGCTTCCGCCCCACCCGCACCGCCGCCCACCCGCACGTCGCCGCCGTGGTCGGCGCGGGCGGCGGCGTGCGGGGCATCACCGTGCCGGCCGCCGCCCGCACCGCCGTCGCTCCCCGCCCCGCGCACCGGCCGCACCACCCGCACCTCCCCGGGCACGGGCGAAGGTGCCCTCCGGTGGTCCTCGTGCTGCCAAGGCCAAGGCGGCTTCCTCCCCGGCGCCGAGGAAGGCCGTGGCCAAGAGGAGGGCCCCGGCGAAGCAGCCAGTGGCCGCCGCCGTGCCGCCCGCCCCGGCCGCCGTGTCCTTCATGGACATGCTCAATGAGGTGGAGGTGGACATCAACGCTCCACCGCTTGATCCCTATAGGGATGATGATTTGGAGGGAGGAGAGGATGCGGAGGGAGGAGATGAGGAGGAGGAGGATGATGATGATGAAGACATCACAGAGATACAAGAGGAAGCTTCTCATCACCGAGCAAAAGAAGGTGGTCAAGCTTGCACACATTGAAGCAAAGCGTGAGGAGGCAGCCCGCAAGGCCGACTTGGAGGAGAGGATGCTCAAGGTGAAAGAAGCAAAGGTATGGAAAGAACTCATGGTGGAAGAGAAGGAGCACATGATGATGTGCAAGAAAGACATGGATGAAGAGCAATTGCAATGGTGGAAGGAGTACAAGGAGGACATCGCCGAGAGGAAGAGGATGTTCCGAGGGTCCTCCTCTACCTTTGTAGTTGACACTACCATGAGCGATGGCGGTGTCGACAACTCGCATGATGGTGGGGTTTGATGGTGGTGGAGTGGCCTAGCATATGGCACCGACGTGTAATTTTTTGGTGATGGTGCCAATGAGATGGGCAAGATGATGATTATGTGATGTAAAAACTACTAAACCATGCATCCATGATTATTACTTTTGTAGTATGTTTGATGATTCATTGTGTTTTTGTGTCATATTGTGATGAATATGTGACAGGTTTAGAGGTTGGGGTTGAGGCAAAGAATAGAACCCCTAAACCCTCAAACCCCTAAAACGGAATATTCTGTTACACGGGTTGGGTTTAGGGGTTCTATTCTTTGCCCCTGTTTTTCAACCTGTAAATGTGTCCAAAACTTGCAAATCTCGGCCTGTAAATCCTAGAAAACTTTTACAGTTTTAAGGGTTCTACTAGACATGCTCTTACGTCCCGCGCAGCGCCGCGCGTACTGTTAAGATTCAACATACGCCTCTACGGAACCGATTTGAAGCAAACCGTCATTAGCAACTGTCATTAGTTTAGGCATGTGTTAATTATGTCCAAAGCGTCGTACGGACGCCTGTGTCCGTACGGACGCCTTCTCGTATGCCAAGAGGCATCTCTTTGTAACAGGCGCCTGTACAAGGCGTCCCAAACTCCTGTATAAATAGGGCTTTGCCCACAAGCAATAGATCACAAGTTTTACTCTCTAATCTGAGTTCTAACACGTTATCAGCCACGCTAGATTCTACCAAGAGCAATCACCGGAGAGAAATCACCGGAGAAGAAGAAAGGAAAGAACATCAGGTAAAAATGGCAAGAAACCTGCCAGCGATTGCATCCGCCTTCGTTCGTTTCCTCCAGATGGAGACTCGTCGCCGCCCCAGGTTCGTACGACGCCGGCAGACAGGATTCCGTCGCTACGGCCGCGCGACCGGTTTCCGTCGCCACCGCCGCTGGACTGGTTTCCGCCGCCACAACCACGGCCGTGGCCTCCGCCACCGCTCTGGACTTGGTCGTCGTCGTCGCCTTTTCCACTGGAACCGCAGTCGTCATGGCGGTCGTCGCCACGGCAACCGCCGCCAGGCGCCTCGCACTGGACGCTGTGCCCAGGCAGTGAGCGCCCAAGGCACTCAATCTGCCCCAGCGGCACCACCCAGCCCACCTGCTCCTCTGCAATCGGCGTTCCACATACCGCCGATGGAGTGGCTCCTCGGCGGTCCTGCTGCTCCGTTCCTTGGGGAACAGGACGACTTCGGCGCTGCCCGCGCACCACCACTGTTCCCAGGGAACTTCCCTGGCGCGGTCTTCAACCCGCCGTCTCCAACACCGTCCATCGACCTCCCCGAGTACGACTTCTCCAACACCGTCCATCGACCTCCCTGGACTGGAACCGCTGCCACAAGAAGAGGAGACCAGCGCTCCCGTCGCTGCCGCGCCGTTGGCCATCGACCTCAACGTCGAGCCCGAGGACGAGGAGACCAGCGCTCCCGTTGCTGCCGCACCGTTGGCCTTCGACCTCAACGTCGAGCCCGAGGACGAGGAGACCAGCGCTCCCGTCGCTGCTGCGCCATTCGCCTTGGACCTCAAAGCCGAAGTCGAGCCCAAGGACGAGGAGACCGGCGCTCAGGCACCGCTGCCGGCTGGGCCAGCACCGCCGCCACCCGAAGCTCGCCGCCTCCTGCGCCGATTCGCCGCGGCCATGGCCTCCCGCCAGCCCAGCTTCCGTGATGGGTCATGGAACCCCGCCTCCCTTGGCTTCTCCAATCTCGCCATGCCCAACACCAGCCTCCCTGACGGCTCCACCGACGAGGAAAGACGCGGCGGAAGCTGCTCTCGTCGCTGATGAATTGGTGATTCGGAGTAGCCATGGGGCTTCCGCCTGGGTCAGTCAATGGATTGGGGATAGAGACGCTCCTGGATGTTCTCTCCTTATCCGACCGGCCGGCCAAGCCACTCCATTTTAACCAACTAAATTATTAGTCTGTTTGCCTATGCCCATCCACTTGCGTTGTGGCAGCACTAAAGTAGTATTTGTTTAGTACAGTACATGAGTCACATAAGTATTTGTACGGTTCTCAAGTACTTATCATGTCATAGACCTATGTATTATGTATTTACATCATGTACTAAATTATATTGTATACTGATGTTGTAGACTACACTGTGTCTATATAAGATTATATGTTCAATGTGTTTGCATTTTGCAATCCCTATAACATATATATATGGTACAATAATATTATTTTGCAAGTGAGATTAATTTTCTTGCAAAATTAACTGTTAATTCATCATCGATTAAGTCCATATATGCTTAATATAGCATCAAATTGACTTAAATCAAATGGAATTAACAAGCAAAATTAAAGTGACTACCTCAAATTTATATATGGGATCACAAGGTAATGTGGTATCTACTGCGATAATAAGCAGATTATCCACAATTATTGTGAGGTCTACATTTTGTCAAAATTGACATTATGACTACCTTCAACGTGCTCTCCCATATATTTAAATCAAATCATAATATAAGGTACTAAGATCAAAGGCATCTACTGATTTTGGTCAGATTATGCTTCTTAGTACTGTGAGATGTACTCCATGAAAATGGTGATTATCTACAACGTGTTATGAAAGATAATTTGGGGTCCACACTAAAACTCAAGGATTCACTTGAGTTCAGCAATTTTGCAAATTTTATTACGACATAACCATGATGATTTTAATTTACATACAAGTAAATTTACAAATCACTGGTTCTCATTCATGTAGGACAAAATGACCGTCAAAGAATTTGAAGAGCTCGCGCTCGACGGAAATAATTATCCTACATGGGCTATGGATGTTAAAATTAGTCTTTCATCCCGTGGAATTGCAGCTGCACTCATACCACCTGAGGATCCCCTTCCGCAGGGAGTTGCACAATTAACCGAGCCACAAAAATATGGTGCTTTATACATTATAAGAAACCATATTCACCCAGATTTGAAATCTGAATATTTAACGGAGGAATCTCCAAGCAATATGTGGCAAGCACTCAAAACTAGATATGAACAGCAAAGGGCAGTTATACTACCTGAAGCTAGTCATGAGTGGACCCAGTTAAGACTCCAAGATTTCAAATCCGTCGGAGCTTATAACCATGAGGTTCATAAGATTTGTTCGAAGTTACGGTTTTGCGAGAAGGAACCTTCAGAAGAGGAGAAGATAGAAAAGACTCTATCAACTATGCTCCCAGCTGATAGGATCCTACAGCAACAATATCGTGCAAGGAATTACCAAGTTTATTCTGAACTTATACATGTTCTCCTCCAGGCAGAAAAACATGATGAACTTCTTTTAAAGAATAGTCATCAACGCCCGGTTGGGGCTGCCCCTCTACCTGAGGTACATGCAAATTTTCAGAAAAACAATAAGTTCAATGGCTCTTTCAAAGGTCGTAAGAAGAACTTTAAGGGTAATTACAACCGCAACCGCAACAACAAGAACAAGCCACATAATTCAGACAAGGGAAAGGGCATTGCAAAGAACAAGTTTGATAAAACTAATCTTTGCCAGAAATGTGGATGCTACAAGCATGTCACCAAAAAATGCCGCACCCCAAAACATCTGGTAAACCTCTACCTGCAATCCATGGGACGTAACAGACCTGCCCAAGGAGCAAGATATGAAGCACACTTCAATCTTCAACCCGAAAACAACATGGAAGTTGGATGTTCACGAGATGTTCAAAGAGCACCAAGCAACACCGAGGAATTACATGTACCACGGGACTCCATGGACAAGGAGAATATGATGATCGAATACGCCTCCAACGACGTGTTCGGAGACTTTGACTAGTCAATCAACTCCATTATATAGAATATTTGTTTACATCCATTTGATTGTTGTAATAAGAACATAGTATTATTGTTGTTGTCATCACCCTATATTGTAAAGCACAATATAAATATTGTATCAGCACTTTGATATCAATAAAGTTGTATATATTCTATATATCCAATAAGTCTTTTCATTGATGAAAATTCTACATTTCAATATATAGATTTCTACGGGAGTCAATCCAAATGGAGGAGGAAATGTGCCTTGTGGATAGTGGTACCACAAACTCTATACTTAGGGAAATAAAGTATTTCCAAACTCTTACAAAGATGAATGGAGATATTTTAACAATCGCTGGACGCGATGCGGTAATTGTTGGCACAGGACGCGCCATATTTACCCTCCCTATGGGTACACAAATTATAATTGAGGATGCTTTATTGTATCCCGATTCAACTCGTACCCTCATAGGATATAAAGATATCCGTAAAAATGGTTTTCACATTGAAACCCATGAAGACAACAAGGAGGAGTATCTCCTCTTTACCAAAGACAACGGATATGGCAAACAAATATTTGAGAAAATTCCCTCTTTATCATCAGGATTGTACTACACATACATAAAACCCGTAGCACACGTTGCGTACAAGGTAATTTTTCAGAATGTCAATGCATTCCAAACTTGGCATGATCGCCTTGGTCATCCCGGTATCGGGATGATGAGGAAAATTATCGGCAATTCCAATGGTCATGACTTAAATGAAGCCAAATTCCCACAATCTTCGGATTTTGTGTGCACTGCATGTGCTACCGGGAAACTCATTTTACGACCCTCTTATCTTAAAATTCAAGCGGAACCACTCCAATTCCTTGAACGAATTCAAGGTGATATTTGTGGTCCTATCCAACCATTATCTGGACCTTTTAGGTATTTCATGGTTCTAATTGATGCATCTACACGATGGTCTCATGTGTGTCTATTATCCACACGAAACCATGCATTTGCCAAAATAATGAGACAAATTATTAAATTACAAGCTCATTATCCCGAGAATCGAATTAAATCAATTCGAATGGACAACGCTGCTGAATTTTCCTTGCGTGCCTTCAATGATTATTGCATGGCACTAGGAATTGAGGTTCAACACTCGGTCCCATATGTCCACACACAAAATGGATTGGCTGAATCCCTAATTAAGAGAATTAAGCTCATTGCACGACCATTATTAATGAATTGCAAATTACCAACTTCATGTTGGGGTCACGCAGTTTTACACGCTGCTGACTTGATTCAATTGCGACCAACTGCATATCACAGCACTTCCCCTCTGCAATTAGTACGTGGAAATCTACCAAATATTTCCCATCTGCGTAAATTCGGATGCGCCACATATGTGCCGATCTCACCACCGCAGCGTACATCCATGGGCCCACATAGGAAATTGGGGATCTATGTGGGGTACAAATCACCGTCAATAATCAAGTACCTTGAACCCCTCACAGGGGATTTATTCACAGCCCGTCACGCTGATTGCATCTTCAATGAGGACCATTTCCCGGCATTAGGGGGAGACATCAAGTACCAAAAAGAATGCCCGGAAATCGATTGGAATGCCCAAGGCATTTCCTCCTCTGATCCACGTACTCAAGAAACTGAACTTCAAGTTCGGAAAATAATTGATTTGCAACACATTGCAAATAACCTGCCAGATTCATTTACTGACTATAAAGGTGTTACAAAATCCTATAATCCTGCCAGAAATGCGCCCGAAAGAGTGGAGGTACCAACAAAAACCACTCAACTCCCTGTTCAAAGGAAGAGGGGGAGAAGTACGGCCACCGAACATGATTCAGCTTCTCGCAAGCAACAAAGGAAACAGAGGAAGAAACCCTCTGAACCAGTAAATGTAAATCAACCTAGCGTTGATAATCATCTAATGGGTAATGAACACCCAGTGGAAGAACGACCTCCACAACCCAGCTCAGTTGTGCACTCAATGACTGGGACATCGGAAAACCCTGACTCAATCGTATTGGGAAATCTCGACCAGTCAACAAGGGTAAATGAAATTTCCACAAACTATATAGATTCTGGAGAATCTTACAATCGTAAGTCTACAATTGTCGACATATATTTCTCAACTACAGTTGCAAACAACCTTCTAAATGATCATGATCCAAAGACCATGGCAGAGTGTGAGAAACGCTCCGACTGGCCTAAATGGAAGGATGCAATCCAAGTTGAATTAGCCTCGCTCAATAAAAGAAAGGTATTCAGTGAAGCAATACCTACACCTCCCAGAGTTTTCCCTGTGGGATTCAAATGGGTTTTCGTCCGTAAGAGGAACGAGAACAATGAGGTGGTGAGATATAAAGCAAGGCTTGTAGCCCAAGGTTTCACGCAGAGACCAGGCATTGATTTCAATGAAACATATTCTCCAGTAATGAGTGGTATTACTTTCCGATATCTTATTTCAATGGCAGTACAAAATCGTCTATCTATGCAGTTGATGGACGTGGTGACCGCTTACCTTTACGGCTCACTTGATTCGGACATATACATGAAAGTTCCTGATGGAGTTCCAGTCCCGAATCCGAATGCAAAACGCAACGTATATTGTGTAAAACTAAATAAGTCTTTGTATGGCTTAAAACAGTCGGGACGCATGTGGTACAACCGACTTAGTGAGTTCCTTTTAAAAAGGGGATACTCCAATAATGATGATTGTCCATGTGTTTTCATCAAAAAGTCCGAGACCGGATTTTGCATTATTTCGGTGTATGTCGATGATTTAAACATCATTGGTAACACACAAGATATTGATGAAGCACGCAATCATCTAAAGACGGAATTTGAAATGAAGGATTTGGGTAAAACCAAATTTTGCTTGGGATTACAACTCGAGCACCTTCCCTCAGGTATTTTGGTTCATCAAACCGCCTATATCCAGAAAATATTGGAGAAATTCAATATGGACAAATCCTATCCATCCAAAACTCCCATGGTTGTTCGATCTCTAGACGTAGAGAAAGATCAATTTAGACCAAGGGATGAAGGAGAAGAGATATTGGGATCAGAAGTCCCATATCTCAGTGCTGTTGGAGCGCTCATGTATCTCGCAAATTGCACCAGGCCTGACATTGCATTTGCAGTAAATTTACTAGCTAGACATAGCGCAGCTCCCACCAAACGCCATTGGACGGGAGTCAAGAATATCTTTCGATATCTCCAAGGCACAAAGGATCTTGGCCTATTCTTTCAATTTCAGAAAAATCTGGACATTGAGATGATTGGGTATACCGATGCTGGCTACTTATCCGACCCCCATAATGCCAGATCACAAACCGGTTTTGTGTTCCTACATGGTGGGACAACCATCTCATGGAAGTCTTCTAAACAGACTCTAGTGGCTACATCCACCAATCATTCTGAAATAATCGCATTATATGAAGCATCACGTGAATGTGTGTGGCTTCGCAGAATGATAAACCACATACAACAATCATGTGGTAAAGGTTCTATCGAATCTCCAACCATTATCTACGAAGATAATGCTGCTTGTGTTGCTCAGATGCAAACGGGTTACATAAAGAGCAATATCACTAAACATATTGCACCTAAATTGTTTTATCCTCATGAATTACAAAAGAGTGGGGATATAAACATCTTGCAAGTTAAATCATGCGATAATCTCGCTGACCTATTCACAAAGTCTCTACCAGCCTCAACATTTGAAAAATATGTTCGTGGAATTGGTATGCGACAACTTCGTGATTTGCAAGGATCAGGGGGAGTATCTCTCTGAATTATAACCCATTCAAACATTATATTACACTCTTTTTCCCTTTATGAGTTTACTCTCATGGTTCTCATCAAGGTTTTTAATGAGGTAATATCAACACAAGAATATATGTCATATATCCTATTTTCCCCACCGGGGTTTTTAATGGATGTATACAAAACATATTAATTGTCATCTAAACTTAACAATGAGTTTTATCCTTTTAAGGTTTTCTCATATAAGTTATCAAAGAGACAATGATCATTATATGTTGTATCATTTTCTCCTTATTTTTCCCACCGGGTTTTAAAGGAGTTTTCACAACATATCAAATACTATTCTCCTCATATTTTTCCCACAGGGTTTTTGGGGGAGTTATTCAAGAAAACATATGCTTGTGATCAAGACCAATATTTTCAAGACTATACAAGGAATAAAGACATACGAGAAGCAGCTTTGTACAAGGGGGAGTGTTAAGATTCAACATACGCCTCTACGGAACCGATTTGAAGCAAACCGTCATTTGCAACTGTCATTAGTTTAGGCATGTGTTAATTATGTCCAAAGCGTCGTACGGACGCCTGTGTCCGTACGGACGCCTTCTCGTATGCCAAGAGGCATCTCTTTGTAACAGGCGCCTGTACAAGGCGTCCCAAACTCCTGTATAAATAGGGCTTTGCCCACAAGCAATAGATCACAAGTTTTACTCTCTAATCTGAGTTCTAACACGTACGTCGCCGCGCGCGTACTCGTCCTGCGCCGTACGCGTACTCGTCCCGGCCACGCGCGTAACTCCCCCGCGCAGGTACAGTGGCACACATGTGCGAGTACAAGTACAAAACAGCACACGAGCAGGTATAGTCACGCACAACACAGGAGTACAGTTGAACACACATGCGAGTACAGGTACAGTCACGCACACGAGCAGGTACAGTCACACACAACACACGAGTACAGTTGAACACACAGGCGAGTACAAGTACAGTCACGCACACGAGCAGGTACAAACACGCACACCAGGTACAGTCACGAACACACAAGTACAGTACAGATACAAGTGCGCACACGAGCAGGTACAAACGCGCATACGACAGGTACAGTCGTGAACACAAACAAATACATGTACAAGTACAAGGGCGCACACGAGCAGTACGCGCGTAAGTACAGTACAGCCCCGCACACGGGCGAGTATAGTTAGCGAGTAAAGGGAAAAATTACACCAAATACACTAAAAACAGAAGTACTTATCAGTTGAAACACGAGTACAGTTAGGTACACACCACAGGTACAACCACAATATTATTGGAAGTACAAAAAAAAGTATCTTCAAACCTATCAACATGGGATCTAGTTTTGAAGATCTCGACGCGGGGATCTCAAAAGTGAAAACGGTTCGTGATTTGGACTTACGGTTCTCGAGATATTTCATTTTGAAAAAACGAATCTACAAAAAAAGGGAAAAACTGACACAATCCAGCCTCCCCGTTGCTTTCTCTTTCCTCCCTCATCCCCACCTTGCTTCCCCTTGCGACACGTGGCGAGCAGGGAGACCACTTTCCAGAGATTTTCTGACACCACAGCGCGCCACTTGTCGCGTGCGGAGCGAGTTGCGTTCCCTTCGCGAAGGTCGGCCTTTTTCTAGAGTTTTCCCAAACTCCCCCACCCGCCACAAAACAAATTGTAAGAAGCTAGCTCTAGCCGAACTAAGCTGAGGTGACCACAAAATCATGCAATGCAATGCATAGTTTGCATATCCCTCACACACATGCCATACATGCATTGTCTTTCGTTCATCTTTCCCTCGCCAATAAACTTGAGGAGCTTAGAGCATGTCTAACAGACCCCTTATTTCTCTGTCCCGTATAACGCGAGTTTTTCGTCCCGTATCCCAAAAATGCGTCTTGCTGAACCATTCCGTCTAGCAGACCCCGTATTTCGCACTGTATTTTTAAAAATTAAAACCCCGGGAAAACTAAACCATAGTTCATCTTCATTGATCATACACTAGATCATACATATACATAGCAATCTACTGCGATCCTAGCTACTCGAGGATGATGAATGGCACGAAAGGCTGGCGCCCTGGCACGCCCGGCCCCCTGGCGGCAGCCTCCTTCGCCTGGAATTCCGCCACGGCGGCGATGGCCGCCGCCTCCTCCTCTGCCTCCGCCCGAGCTTTCTCGGCGGCATCCGCCTCGGATTCGGCCACCGCACGCCGGAAGGCCGCCTCCTCCTCTGCCGCCTCCTCTTCCTCCTCACCGCCTCCGCTTCCTCCGCCGCTAGTGCTGCCGATGGTCGCCGCCCATGCCGCCTTGGACGCGCGGTCGCGGTGCCACTCGGCGAGCCACTTCTCGAAGGCTGCGCCGCTCATCGGCTTCGATCCGCTCGCCGGCGACGCGGTACTGCGGCGGCGGGAATCCATGGCGAAGATCGGGTGGAATGCGGCGCGGGGGAGCGAGTAATTTGTCGCCGGAGCAGGAAGGAGGAGGCGGCGGCGCACGGCGGAGCTAGGGTTGCGAGTGAGGGTTAACCTCACGCACCACGCCCACTATAAGTACGGGGCGACGGGGCCGATTTCCTGGGCCCCGTATTTGCCGAAACGGGCCGGCCCGAATACGGGACCTGCTAGACAAGCGCCGGCCCCGTATCCCGCCGGAATTTTACGGGGTGGACGGGTTACACGGGCCTGTTAGACATGCTCTTAGGCAAACACCCTTACGTACGCAGCCAAGCAACTCGAGGAGCTTAGGCAACCACAAAATCATGCGATAGTACAATGCATAGTTTGCATACTACATGCATGCGCGCCATACATTGCCTCTCGGTCTCTTCCCCGCCAATCACCACTCCTTGGTAAGCCAAAGTGACCGATGCTAGCTTTGGGTGGCCAACAGCCATTGCTTGCCAAATGCCAAGGATAGTGGTCAGCCGTCAGCTTCACTTAGAAAGGAAAAAAGAGTAGTCGTCAGCTACGTGGGCTATAAATTGACATGTAGGGCTCCGTTCATTGCATCACAAAGCAACGCAAACAAAATCGCTCTTATAGCTTGGCTCCACAAGAGCTAGGGAGTACGTAGTACTAGCAAGTAACGTACGGCCTCGCATGCACGACCATGGCTTCCACGTCGAGCTTCATGACCGTGGTGCTTGTCATGGCGACCATGCTCCTGAACGGCGGTGGCTTCAGGTGCCGTGCAGCGCGCCTCCTCGCCGACATCCCGGCTCTGCCTGAACCCACGCTGCCAACCTTGCCTACTGTGCCGGGTATCCCCGCGGTGCCAGGCGCCGTCGTGCCGACGGTGCCCACTCTTCCCACGGTGCCAGGCACGGTCGTGCCCACAGTGCCCACCGTGCCAGTGCCTACCATACCAGCTCTCCCCACCGTGCCTACAGTGCCGCTGCCGGCGCCCGGCACCGTTGTGCCGACAGTGCCGGGTGTCCCGACGGTGCCACTGCCGTCAGTACCCGGCGCCGTTGTGCCGACGGTCCCCACTGTGCCAACGGTGCCCCTGCCTTCCGTGCCTGGCGCCGCAACTCCCACGTTGCCCACCGTTCCTGGAGTGCCGACATTGCCTCTACCGACCGTCCCCGGGGTGCCTAACCTGCCGATGCCGTCCATCCCCGACGTGCCCAAGCTGCCGGTGGCACTCCCGCCGATGCCGTCCCTACCAAACCTTCCCAACGTGCCACTGCCCTCAGTGCCGACCATCCCTGGCGTGCCTAAGGTGCCGATGCCGTCTATTCCCGGTGTGACCGTGCCGTCGTCCGGGCACTAGGCGTGGCCATGGCAGTGCATGCAAGGGGTATTTGCGTTATTTGTACGGATTGTCGTTGTTCCCCTGCCTACACTAGTGGAAAACGGGGCAATAGGCCCGGTCCATTTGGGCCTTTAGACCCGGTTCCCGAACCGGGACCAACTAGGCGGGACTAAAGGGGTACTTTTAGTCCCGGTTCAAAGATCAACCGGGCCTAAAGGCCTCGACACGTGGTGCGGCCAGGGAGCTCGCGGTGGAAGGCCTTTGGTCCCGGTTCGTGTACGAACCGGGCCTAGTTTCTCCAGAGAATTGCTATTTCTCTGCCGCGGCATGATTTCCGGCGTTTCTCGCCGCGGCAGAGTTTCAGCAATGCATATATATCATTCAAGAAACCACAAAAAATCGTCATGAATATATATAGACATCGTCAACAGTACACGACATAGTCAACACAGTACACGTAATGCATGCATATTTACAATACAACATCTCCTGAACGAATATCCTCCGCCGTCACGATCTTCCGATAGTGCTCTCCACCTGGGGTAAGGACCTCGGTAATAAAGAATCCCGCGATTTCCTCTTGAATTGCTTTTATTTGATCCGCTGTTATGAGAGTGTCCCGCAGGCGTGTCATCTATATTTAAAAAGGAGATCAATATATGAATGGAACTCAATACAATAGATGGTACTAATTAAGATTAATTGTGAAAATTTGTTATCGTACACGAGTGTGGTGTATTTGGGCATCCCCACCCTTGGGACAGACATGTCACGCATGAAGGTGCAGACGTAGTATCCACATAAGTTATTCCCTTGTTCCTGCCTCATACACTTTACGAAAAAATAGTTCGATCAAACTAATAATCAAGCATCGTATTGAAAGTAAATATCATATATAAAGTTTCACGGACATAGCTATATATATAGTACTACTTACAGGGTAATCTTTAAATGTAAGCTCCGGTTTCCATTCACCCGGAACAGTATTGATGAACCGTTTCCAAGCCCTGCCCGGCAAAAAATAATGAGTAAATGAGTAATTGATTAGTTGATGATATCTTCGAATTAGAGCAGATGAAGATGCCAATACGAAATTGATTGAAACTACCTCTGGAGGATGGCAGCCATGTCCGCCCATTCCGCATATTCTTTACGTTTCGAGTCCATGACGTTTACGACTCCAAGGTGAAGATCAATGATTAGGAGAATAAAGTGGAAACTGCACAAGCATAGCTCAATGATTACGAGAATAAAGTGGAAGGTGCACAAGCATAATGTATGTTATATATAACACTCACTTGAAGTTGTAGGGAAAGAATATATCCTCTTTGTCTGCTTGCTTCTCTAAAAACATTACGATGTTGTCCTCTGTGTCCTTGGCGTACCGTCGAACCGTAACTTCATGAACTGTGTTTGGGTCTATGAACCCCAGCGGTAGGAGCTTGCCTCTTTTGTATTCCAGCTTCTTCATTCTGCATAATTAAATGTATAGCGTACACAAAGAATATAATGAGGATAATTGTTAGTGCAAATGAATGAGCTACAAACTTAATTACACAAATAAATCACTTACAGGCAGTAGCAACTGATGACAGCTTTGTCGAGGGCGTCTTGATTGAATAACTGAAACAGTTCTTCTAACTCAAGGTTTATCTCGTCTTCCCCCGGAAGTAATGCTCATCTCTAAGATACACCGTGATGTAGCTTTCACATCTTCGACAGGCTTTCAGGTACCAGTCATGCAACCTTCGCATCTGAGTCCCTAGACGCGCGAGCTCGCCAGGTTTGACGAGATCAGATCCGTATCTATACTTGTTTACCACTTGAGCCGTTGGATAGTAATCTTCGTACTCAACTGATGCTCCCTGAGCTCTAGCCGCCCGTTCGATCATCGATGCCGTCTCTGGATCATGATAGGGCTCCACGATGAAGTGGGGCCTGAATGTCCTGCTGTCCAAGCTGGGCGACTTTTTTTGCTTCTTTGCTCGCTCTAGAGGACTGTCCAAGAGAGCGGTCATAATCAGCTCTCAGCTCAGTCTCTTCATTCTCGTCTCGGCAAAGTGCTTCACTGTCTGCGTGGAATAAACATCTTCTTCGGCGCAAGAAACGCCTTTTGCTCTTCAGTCTGCTCATGTGGTAACAACTCTGGAGTCTGTGCCCTCATTGGAGTTGATGATCTCTTCGGAGCTGTAGGAGGTGCCGCGGACCTCTTCCTCTTTGCTTAGGTGGAGGCGGCGGAGTCTCGACGAGGAGGAGGAGGCGGAGTATTTTCACGCGGAGGAGACTGGTCATGGATAGGGGAATCATCATCGCGCAGAGGAGAATCATCACGCGGAGGAGACACAGGTGGCGGAGGAGGCGGAGGTGGCCTGCTTGTTGGCTTCTCACCTGGAAACACAATGTTCTCCTTCCGCCATTGCACGGTGGTTCTACGTGCTTCTCCCAGTTCTTTGATTTCCCCATCTTCACCTGCAGGGTGCTCAAGCACCAACCCCTCATACTCTCTCAACACTTCATCCACCATCACAACAGCAAAGTCGTCTTGGACCGGACGGCAATGGTAAGACCTTGTAGGTAAGAGGATGCCGACCGCCGCCTTGAAGGATAGGTTGAAAACTTTAACATGCAGCTCACAAGGACGGCTCTCAGTGAGATCATCCACGGGGGGGTAGCGAGGAGGCTCGACCACCTGGTCATCATCATCATCATTATCCACCTGCTGAGAGGAAGCCACGCTGCTTTGGTGTGGTTGAGATTGCAGCGGGGCGAGGGCATTGAGCAATGCAGGATCTACAGCCTGCCCCCGAGCCATCTGAGATGTAAGTACTTGGGTTACCATGGTTAATTGGGCTTTCATGGTGCTCATACCCTCCTCTAAGTTAGCCAGGCGGTCTGTTTCCCTTGCCTTCCTCCTCTCATGGCTTTTATCAGGAAATCTCTTCCTTTCCGCAGGAAAGCCATACTTCCACGGAACGGAGCCTTCTGTGCCTCGTGTTCGTCCGCCGTGTTCTTTGTTCCCAAGGGCGCGTGTCAGCTCATCGTTCTCTCTTTCGGGCTGGAACAACCCCGCCTCCACGTCCCTATGTGCTTGTTCCAGGGCATCAATGGGAACCTTCAGATGAGCTTTCTTATAGATGCACTTCCCTGTTTCTGGATCCAACGTTCCCCCAATCCCGTAGAACCACTCCTTGCACCGTTCGATCCAACCGTGTGTCCCTAATCTGATCCCTTTCCTGGTCAGTTCCGCCTCAGCTGCCTGCCACTTAGGACGGTTAGCCCTGTATCCACCTGGACCCAGAATTTGGTGATATAGCTTCAACGCAGCATTTGCCTTATTTATTTCCGACCTTCTCTTAAATTCTTCTGACTCCGTGTGTACTTCACGAATCCCAGTGATTTTTTACCTTCTCACTGTCCGGAGTCTTCTTTAACTTGATAAGGCGGCGCAATCTTTTCTTGTGGCTCTTGAATAGTTTGGCCATCTTCTTCTTGCCAAACTCGCGGAGGGCCTGCTCCATCTTGGCCTTTTCAGCGTCACCCCCCTCTTCGGGTACTATGTTGAAATGTGACATGAGCTTGTTCATAATGCTGTTTTTGGCTACATCATCGATATAAAGACCTTGAGCTTCTTCCTCTGCAGACAACACTAGTCCCTTCGGCTTGTGCCATTCTCGAACGGTGATCGGGACGTGGTCCCTAACAAGCACTCCGCATTGAGCTATAAATGCCTTTGCACCTTTCTCTGGAGCAATCGGTTTACCATCCTTTTCGATGTGGGTGATGTCGTGCCTAACACCGTCATCCAACTTTTTGGCCGGGCCTCGCTTCCTCGACTTTACAGAAGAAGTGCTCGATCCGGAGGGCTAAAAAAGAAATAGTTCATAGTCAGTACAATTTAATTAGTTAATGCATCTAGTCGATCAACAACGGCTTAATTAATTTATATACCTCGGTGATAACTACAGTTCGGGAGCCATTATGATGATCTTGTTCCTCACCGGCGCCACTAGGATCTTCTTCCTCAATATTCTCCGCTCCCTCACCGGAGTCATTCAAATAAGTTGCGGTGACATCGTCACCGCCATCATCTGGAATAACGTCGTCGTCGCGATCATCCAGAGTACCGTTTGCTATGAGTTCCTCCATGAAATTTTCTTGAATTTCATCTCTGTCCATGCTTTCTACAACGACCTGCAAGCTATACATAGGAACCATCATATGATCAAATTAAGGATAATGCAGAAAACTGAAAATGGAGTTACATATGTAGTTCTTAACTAAGGATCGATAATATAGTGCTGAAAGCAGATACTGCAGTTACATGCATACATAGATCGGGTTCATGTTTATTTAACCCTAATACATATCAATCACTACTACAACCACTCAACCGCGCAGACCGGGTCCTAGAGGGCGCCGACCGGGTCCTGAGCCGCGCTGGGTGTACCCCCAAAGCCACGGAACAACAACGGGAGCATAGCTAACATGAGATCCCCGCATAACGCTCCATCCGGTCCTATACATGTTGTCTAACGCGTACATGTAACGGCGAACGTGCTGGTCCTCCGCTTCAATGCGCTGAGCTACCTCCTCCGGCGGGGCCGGCTCCCTCTGAAACGACCGTGGCCCATAAGACCTCCACCAAAGAATATCCGGTCGACAACGGGACCGGATTCCGCACCAAGGTGCGGGACCCAAGCTAAGACCTCCCAGTGCCACCCCGGCGAGCCCAGTCCCGGACCTCCCCATCTCGCTCCATCTCCTCTAGAAGAGTCGGACCACGGCGCGGCGGCTGTCGCGGCATCGCGGCTAGAAAACAAATCATATATGTACTAATATAAATAAAAACATGATATTGTGCTAAATAAAAAACTTCACTACTTTTGTACTAACGCCGCGTTCGACGACCCTGTTTTGGGGGCGTCGGCAGGGGCGCCGGCAGTACCGGCACCGCCACGGACTCGGCGCTCCTCCTCGCTCGCTCTTTCTCTATTTCGCGACCCTAAGTCTATGTCACGGCGGCACCGCTACGGACTCGGCACCGCCACGGTCTAAGTCGTCGGCGCGCGCGGGGGGCGGCGCCGACACAAATGAATCTATTTTGTAACTTTTGTAACTTTTTTCTAACTAATTTTACTAACTTTTTTATAACTAATTTTACTAACACTAACTAACTAATTTTCTAACTTTTCTCTAACTAATTTTACTAACACTAACTAACTAATTTTACTAACACACTAACTAATTTTACTAATTAACACACTAACTAATTTTACTAACACACTAACACATTAACAATATATACTAACAACTATACTAATTAACAACTATACTAACAAATTTTATAATTAACTATACTAACAATTAATAATATACTAACAATATACTAATACACTAATTAACAAAAATAAATAAGAAAAAAAGGGGCCGGGGCGCGCGCGGCTCACCTTGCCGGCGGAGGAGGGGCGCGGCGGTGGAGGAGGACGCGGCGGTTGAGAGAGGAGGCGGCGGCGGGCGTGGAGGAGGCGGCCGGCAGTGGAGGAGGAGTCGTCGGCGGCGGGCGGAGCGGCGGCGAGGCGGCGCCGCGGCGGGACGGGCGCGCGGCAGAGCGAGGACGGAGCGCGGCGGCGGCGCGCGAGGCGGCGGGCGGTGCGCGAGGCGGTGGCGGCGCGGTGGTGCGGCGCGGTGGCGACGGCGGAGGCGCGGCAAACGGGCAGCCTGGCGGCGCTGTGTTCTCCTCCTCGCGCGATTGATTTGCGCGAGGAAGGAGACGAGCAGTTATAACGCACTCCCTTTGGACCCGGTTTGTATTACAAACCGGAAAGCCTTTTGACCCGGTTTGTAATACAAACCGGGACTAAAAGCCATTTTTGTTTGCTGCGCGTCACAGAAAAGGTTTTAGTCCCGGTTTGTAATACAAACCGGGTCCAAAGGCCATTTTTTAAAAAAGTTTCATTCCCGCCTTATTTCAAATGAAAAAAGCCACCGCACTGCCACGTCCACCGCCGCTACCGCCATGCATTTACGAGCCACCGTCGCCACCGTCGTGTACCGGCCACCGTCGCCACCGCCATCGCCTGGTCACACACCGTCACCGCCATGTACGGGCCACCGCCATGTACTGCCACCACCGCCACCGCCATGTACCGGCCACCACCGCCACCGCCACACGTGTCCCTTCCCGTGCCATGTGTCGCCGCCGCTTCCACGTGCCTCGCCCGCCGCCACCGCCGTGCGACGTGTAGATCCCGCTTCCACGTGCCACGCCCGCCGCTTCCCGCGCCACCTGTCGCCGCCGCTTCCACGTGCCCCGCCGCTTCCCCGTGCCACCTGTCGCCAAACTTGCCGCGTCGCCGTGCTATAAAGCGCCGCGTGCGCGCGGAACCACACGCCGTCGCCTCCTTCGTCGCCGGGATGCCGCCGCGCCGTCGCGGCTCGTTCGGCTTCCGTGCGTCCGAGCGTCGAACGGTAGGTTCTACGCCGAGATGCGCGCCGTGGCTTCCGGCTCACCCTCGGCACGTACAACACCCGGAGCTGGCGGCGCGCGCTTACGACGCGGCCGCATGGCGATTTCGGCGGCCACGGTGCGACATGAACTTCCCGACGTCGAATCGCTAGAGGAGGCGGAGTTCCTCGCGCCGACGCCGTGCCTCGTCGACGACGAGACCGCCGCGCCACCGCCAGGTGCAGCGCCGATCGCAATCGCCGAGCACGACGAGGAGTTGATGCGCCGAGGGCGCAGTTCCCAACGACGCCGACAACACCGCCGCGTTCTTCGCCGACCTCCGGGCACCAGGTCCAACAGCGCCACTGCCGCCGCCGCCGTGTTAGAGCTCGATAACCCGAATACAACTTGGGCCGACAATGACCCTCGGTGGGACGACATTTGGACCGAGACAACCTCCGACGACGAGTAGATCGCGACTAGACTAGTTGTTTAATTATCTATTTTATTGTATTTTCAATAAAGTCGTTGTGGCAGACGCTGATGATGAGAAAAGTTTCCCGCCAGATTACATGTGGAATTAAAGTACAGAACTCAACTGAAAATTAATTAAGATACATGGCCAGATAGTACTCGTGCCCTATAGTACTCGTGCCTAGCTCAACTGAAAATTAATTAAGATACATGGCCAGATTCGACTGTTCGAGTCATTCAGTCATCGTGCCTAGCCCTATAGTACTCGCCACTGTAGTCGCCGTAGTCGCCGTCATCATCGTCGCTGGCATCGGGGTCGCGGTAGTCAAACCTCGGCGGGAGAGCACGCGTGGGCGGGGACGAGGGTAGCGCAGGCGGCCACGGTGGGCCATGACGGGAGAGTTCGGTCGCGCCACCACAGCCGACGGCCGGCCTCGTTGAAGTTCGAAGAGGCGGGCCGCCCTCCTCGTGCCTGGCGAGCGCCCTCTCACGCCGATTGATGAAGAAGCTCTCCCAAGTCGGGCTGTAGTCGGGATGCCACTGGGGATTCCTCCGCTGCTCTGGCGTGAGCTCGAAGTAGTAGTGGTTCGTGATGGCCATCTCGCGCGCCACACCTAGAGGGACAGGAGGGACCGGTACCCTCCGACGCTCAGCAACCAGCCGGTAGGGACGCGGTAGCCCGGCGGGCAGGGGTAGTTCGACGCGCAAAGCGCCTCCGCCTCCCGGAGGGTTAGAGATACGATGGAAGCCATGTGACCTGGTGATGAGCGTTTGCAGATATGAGTCTAGATGTGATATGTAAATGGAGGCCAAGCCAACATATATATAGTGAAAAATGGCGGGAGGACGGAGGCGGGAAGCAGTGGAAAGCGCGGGAAGAAAAATAGGCGGGAACGCAATGGCGCCAAAAACGTCGGTGGGATAAGGACGTGTGGGTAACCTTTAGTCCCGGCTGGTGGGTACAACCGGGACTAAAGATCCTTTTTTGTGTCATCTAACAAACTGTCGGTGGGATAAGGACGTGTAACCTTTAGTCCCGGCTGGTGGGTACAACCGGGACTAAAGATGTCGGCAGGATAAGAACGCATGGGTGGACGCACCGCTCGATGAGATAAAGCATGTAGCGCACGACGCCCGTCGAAGGAACAAGACAAAGTAGAAGAGGTGCCGTGCCTATAAAAGGAGCATCGATACGACTTGCCAAGCGCATCAACAAGCCAAACAGAGTTTCATTCCCATGGATGAAGGGAAGGGTTGGGAATCTCCCGCGGCGCTTCTCGAAGATGTCGTTGGTGCACACGCCCTACGACATCTTCGGAAGCTGCTCCTCGAATTTTTCCCTGCAAGCCCCTAAACGACTACATCTCATCTAACAATGTTGGGGAAAGGGTTGGGAAATCTGGCGTGCTCGAAGATGTCGTTGGTGCACACGCCCTACGGCATCTTCGAAACTGCTCCTTGGAATTTTTTCCCAAGCCCCTGAACGACTACATCTCATCTAACAGTGTTGGGGAAAGGGTTGGCTTCGGGCGTTTCTCGAAGATGTCGTTGGTGCACACGCCCTACGGCATCTTCGAAGCTGCGCCGGAATTTTTTCTGCAAGCCCCTGAACGACTACATCTCATCTAACAGTGTTGGGGAAAGGGTTGGGAAATCTCCCGTGGCGCATCTCCACTTTTAATATCTTACATATACAGTTACATGATTACACAAAAATAAATGGGAAATTGATTGCCATGTTGAGATACTCATTTGTGCCATGAACATTCTTCAATTAACTTGATGATGGAGCATCTTCATCATTTAATTAATCTTCTTCGGCCGTAACCATGGAGCATCTTCATCATTTAACTTGATGCTTGGATCAATGTTCACTCGAAGGGTGGAATTTCATCAAACTTATTATAATCTTCTGACATGTCTGTCTTGTCCTCCACTCCCACGATGTTTCTTTTTCCAGAAAGAACTATGTGGCGCTTTGGCTCATCGTTTGATGTATTTGTTTCCTTATGTTTCCTTTTTCTTGGTTTGGTAGACATATCCTTCACATAGAAAACCTGGGCCACATCCTTGGCTAGGACGAATGGTTCGTCTCTATACCCAAGATTGTTGAGATCCATGTTGTCATTCCATACAACTTGTCTACCTGAACCCCGCCTCCTGTTTTGTTGACCCATTTGCACCTAAACAAAGGGACCTTAAAAGAAGGTCCATAGTCAAGTTCCCATATATCCTCTATGTAACCATAATATGTGTCATTTGGGCCTTCATTCATTATTGCATCAAACCGGACACCACTGTTTTGGTTGGTGCTCTTTTTATCTTGGGCGATCGTGTAAAATGTATTCCCATTTATCTCGTACCCTTGGAAAGTCACTACAGTCGAAGATGGTGTCTGGGCCAGCAAGTACAACTGATCTTCAATATGTTTGTTATTCAGGAGATGTTTTTGCAACCAACCGCCGAAAGTCGACATGTGTTCACGTCTAATCCAATCGTTCGACTGCCCCGGGTTCTGGGAGCGTAGAAAGTTCTTGTGGTCACCGATATACGGAGCCACCAAGGTGGAACTTTGTAGAACTGTGTAGTGTGCTTGAGTCAAAGAAATCCCGTCCCTACATATCATTGATTTCCTTCCTAGCGTGCCTTTTCCACTTAGTCTCCCTTCATGCCGCGATTCAGGAACACCAATCGGCTTAAGGTCAGGAATAAAGTCAACACAGAATTCAATGACCCCTCTGTTCCATAGCCCTTAGAGATGCTTCCTTCTGGCCTAGCACGGTTATGAACATATTTCTTCAAGACTCCCATGAACCTCTCGAAGGGGAACATATTGTGTAGAAACACAGGACCGAGAATGGAAATCTCATCGACCAGGTGAACGAGGAGATGTGTCATAATATTGAAGAAGGATGGTGGGAACACCAGCTCAAAACTAACGAGACATTGGACCACATCATTCTGCAACCTCGGTAGAATTTCTGGATTTATTACCTTCCGAGAAATTGCATTGAGGAATGCACATAGCTTCACAATGGGCAGTCGAACATTTTCCGGTAGAAGCCCCCTCAATGCAATCGGAAGCAACTGTGTCATTATCACGTGACAGTCATGAGACTTCAGGTTCTGGAATGTTTTCTTCTCCATATTTATTATTCCCTTTATATTGGAGGAGAAGCCAGACGGGACCTTGATACTGCTAAGACATTCAAAAAATATTTCCTTCTCTGCTTTTGTAAGAGCGTAGCTGGATAAATGACGTCATTTAACTCTCTCATGCAGCTTTTTGGGGTCTTTCCAACGTTGCTGGTCCTCCCGTGCTTCTGGTGTATCTTTTGTCTTCCGTACACACCCGAAAGCCTAGCAGTTCACGCAAAGATTCTTCGTCACGTGCATCACATCGATTGAAGAGCGGACCTCTAAGACTTCCCAATAGGGTAGATCCCAAAATATAGATTTCTTCTTCCACATGGGCGCGTGTCCGGCATCGTCATTCGGAACAGACCGTCCGCCAGACCCTTTCCAAATATTACATCTAGATCCTTGACCATACCAAATATATCAACACCATCACGATGGGGAGGCTTCCTCCGGTGATCAGCCTCACCGTTGTAATGCTTGCCTTTCTTTCTTACGGGATGGGTAAGCCTAAGAAATCGACGATGCCCCAGGTACACGACCTTCTGACCTTTTTCCAAATAATCACCTTCGAGCTCATGTAAACAGTGTGTGCATGCATTGTATCCCTTGTTTGACTGTCCTGAAATGTTACCAAGAGCAGGCCAGTCATTGATGGTTACGAAAAGCATCGCTCTTAGGTCAAATTCCTCCTGCTTGTGCTCGTCCCACACACGTACACCTGCTAGGAACCACAGCTGTAGAAGTTCTTCGACTAATGGCTTCAGGTACACATCAATGTCGTTCTCGGGTTGCTTCGGGCCTTGTATGAGCACTGGCATCATAATGAACTTCCGCTTCATGCACAACCAAGGAGGAATGTTATATATACAAAGAGTCACAGGCCAGGTGCTATGGCTGCAGCTCTGCTCTCCAAAAGGATTCATGCCATCGTACTTAGACCAAACCTTAAGTTCCTTGCATCCTGTGCAAAGTTTGGGAACTCTCTATCGATTTTTCTCCATTGGGAGCCATCACAGGGTGCCTCAACATCACGTCTTTCTTACGGTCTTCTTTGTGCCATCGCAACAACCTAGCATGCTCTTTATTTCTGAACAAGCGTTTCAGCCGTGGTATTATAGGAGCATGCCACATAACCTTGGCAGGAACCCTCTTCCTCGCCAACATCACCAGGGTCATCTCGTCGATCTTATACCGCAATGCAGTGCACACCGGACATGCATCCAAATTCTCGTACTCATCGCGGTAGAGGATGCAGTCATTAATGCATGCATGTATCTTTTGCACATCTAATCCTAGAGGGCAGACAATCTTCTTCGCTTCGTACTGGCGGGCAATTCGTTACCCCTTGGAAGCTTCCTCTTAATTATTGTCAGCAACTTTCCAAATCCTGAGTCGTTGACACCGTTTCCGCCTTCCATTGCAACAATTCCAGTGCTGCCTAGCTTTTTATGGCCATCTTCGCAAGTTGGGTATAACAATTTGTTGTGATCTTCTATCATCTTGTCGAAGGCCAACCTTTCCTTTTCAGTTTCACATTCTCTCCTTGCATCAGCAATGGCCCGGCCAAGATCATCATCAGCAGGCTCATCTGGTGCCTCTTGATCTTCTACTTCATTGTCTTCATTGCCTTCTGCAGTATCATCGTATTCAGGGAAATTGGGATAACCGTCATCATCCTCTTCCTCTTCGTCATTGTCTTCCATCATAACCCCTCTTTCTCCGTGCTTGGTCCAACAATAGTAACTGGGCATGAAACCGGATCGCAGAAGGTGGCTGTGAATGAGACTCGAGTGAGCGTAATTTACGGTATTCTTGCAGTCCACACATGGACAATACATGAAGCCACCATGTTTGTTTGCCTCCGCCACGGCCATAAAATTATCCAGGCCCGCAGTGAACTCGTCAAACCGTCCGTCAATGTACATCCATTGCCGATTCATCTGCATGATATAATTAAGCTGATCAAAACCATTACAGAACATCACGATGTATATATACACATGCATTTTATCAATTGCAGATGAAAAGGATAAAGTTGTTAACCTCGATGAAGAAGAAAAAGCAAGTTAAGTGTGGCTTGATTTGTGTAAACTCAAGTGGCAAATCCTCTTAAGCATTTCATCGAACACCTCTTGTGTATGTGAAGAAGAGAGCAAAGCAATACACCCTCTTGTGAAGATAGTGAAAAAATGGCTAAGTGTGGCTCACACTTGGGCAGGGGCAAGGTTATATAGCCGAGGGGGTTTGGACCCGGTTTAAACCGGACTAAAGGGTTCCCCACGATCACACACGCCTGCTGCGGATTTAGTCCAGCAGTATGGCCCCCACTACGACAGCCACATGTGGTCGTTCCAAGAACAACCGGTCCAATAGGGGCATTGGACCGGTTGGTTCAGCATGACATTTGCTTGGGACCAAAGGCCTCTTCTCCACTAGTGCTAGTTTACGAGTGTAATGTCGTAATTAACGGTGTTTAACGGATATGGTTACTTTGGCTTGACAACATTAATTTGTATGAGCATGCTGTACTTATGTGTGTGTGGTACGTCTCTTTTCGGTTGATGGGTGTGGTGACTGGTGTGCGTGTGGTGTACTTGTATACTTTACATCTATGTGGTGTGAATCATTCTTCATGTAAGGGGTATTTGCGTCATTTGTACGTGTGACACTATATATGAATATATTTTCATTAGATTGATATACATACACGGATACACCACTACTCATATATTTATCATAAGCAACATGATTCGTTGTGAGTGTAGATTTTTCTTCATTGTGAATCTCGTACATACATTAAGAATAAATCATGCATGCTTCAGTTCAAGTATATCATAATGAGATATTGTAATCTATCTTCACATAACCCAACAAAAGTTATACTACCTCCATTTCAAATAAATAAGGCGCACACTTATTTCAAGACGAATTTTAACCATAAAAATTAAACAACAAAATCTTAATTATATTATGTGTAATTAGTATCGTTGGATTCGTATTGAAAAGCACTTTTTAATGATACTAATTTCATACAAATAATCCTTATCTATTTTAAGTAATTCTTGGTCAAACAAAAAGCTCGTAAAACGAGGGCGCCTTATTCCTTAAAACGGGATAGTAGTATATTAGGACATTGACACGTTGTTCAAAATAAAATAAAAGGGTACCATTGATTCTAGAGTAATAAAGTTATTAGATAACACAACAATTTTTTTAGAGCAACCACATTTTTAATTAATAGAAAATTAAGTTACAAGAACTAGGAGAAAACCGATTTATTGGAAACTCTGCATATAGAACAACAAAGATAGAAAAAAAACAGAATTATCCCTAGGGTTTCTTGCACTCGCCGAAACTAGTGGCCGTTGACAAACTCCAATGACGCCTAGGCACACATTTAAGGAGAAGCCGAACGTCCACCATTGTCAGATTCGAAGAGGCACCATCGCCAACGAGGCTTTGTGAGTCGATGAACAGGCCAGATGTAACCATTGAGGTATGTGTGTCGCTATGGCACGTCGACTAGGAGACGTCCCCGTACTTCCTTTAACCAAGATCCACCGCATCCCATCGATGAAGTCGGGGAACAACAACAGATTCACCATCTCTGGACTAGCATCCTCGCTCCAGAGCATCCAACTCGCCCCGATACCCAGTGCCGTCGTGGACAACAACGAACGCTAGCGACTCATCGAGAAATAGATCTAAATAACAATGAAAAGACCAAGCTGCCGCTCTGAAGAGACAAGCACATGTTGCATGCCATCAACTCCAAGACGTCGCCGTGAAGGTCGATGACGGTCTGGGAGTAGAGTTAAGGAAGATTTATTCACCCGGACGCCACTCCCACCACCGCAACGACGCATCACAACAGATAAACCCTAACCCTAACTACAAAATGGAGGAACGAGGTCCCCCCCTCCATCCTGCCGCCGGAGCCACAACCGACAAACCCTAACCCTAACTACAAATCAAAATCATCTCCAGTATACTTAACACCCGTCCTAGCCGCCCTACTCATGATCCCAAAATCAGATAAGACATAAAAGTAGTTATGGGACTCAAAAGTTTTCACATGGCAGTTTACGGTTCTTGCACAGGCCAGCACACTCCACCACATTGACATTGGCCTTGTCCAAGTTACCCTTGCCGAATCTTTGAGCCAGCTCCACCATCCCAGCACTCTCAAGCAACCCATCACCATTCGCCTCATCATTAGGAGACTCCATGGACTCATTTAGAACAGAATCATCAGGAGACTGGAGACTGAATATACTATATTGCCATTTTGATTGGTGGAGAATTTTTTTTTACAAAGGACGGACCTCGAATACCATGGTGGTACTTCCATTAAAGAAACACGTGGCAGCTTCAAATTTTAGGCTGGCCCTTTACAACACTCTCCCTAAAGAACCTAGTATTTGAGGATAAGGCATGCACATTTACATAAAACGCCCTAGAACAAAAGGTAAAAAAGCAATCAGGTCCATGTGTGCCTTCATCACCAGATGCCGGTGCCTCAAGGCGTAGCCGCCGAGGAACAGGGCCAGAGAGCTCAAACGCCCCCTTGCGGCGAAGAACCGTCACTGCTTGTACCTCCAAGCCACTAGGGACACACCACTTGGTGGCAAAGAAGCGCCGAGCTCCGGCAGCCAAGACGGAGAAGAGCCTCTGATCTAGAGGTTGATGATGTGCCACCATGCCACCCAAGGATAGCAAAGGCGAGGATGCCCCGAGCTTGGTTGCGCGCGTCGATGTAGAACCACCGCATCTAGGGTAGGCGCCATCTGAAGAAGAGAAAAGCTCCACCACATCCTCTGCCCTCGCCACCACCGCAGGACGAAGAAAGAATCAAAGTGGAGTTCCCCCTCCCCAAACCACCCCCACCAAGAGCTTCGGCTTTATTTAAGAATACGGTGCTCCTCATCCTCGCATCTAGCTCTGGCCATTGGAACAACAAGACAACGAAGAGGAACCCTAAACTACACTAGATCTGTCCGAACAGATCAAGCACGCCGCTCCAAACTAATGGCATAGAGCCAGTCTTCGCATTGGTAGACAACCTAAAACTACTACTATACATGGGAGAAGGCCGGCCTCTCCTACCCCTTGCCCTCCGGCCAGCGAAGCTACCTGAGGAAAGGGGGGAGAGCCGAGGCGGCTCTCAGACGAGAGGGAGTTGGAGAGAAAAAGGAGGGGGGGAAATGAGAGCCTTCCTCGGGATTGGTGGAGAATTAGAATTTCATTCCAGCTCAACCACATTAGGAAGCTTTGGCCAAATTTCCTGGCTCGGTGACTCACCGGAGACTGGGACGACACTAACTAAGGGAAGGAAGAGAACTTAATGGGCTTAGGATGGGGTGGGGTGCAAGTGCATGGAGCTCGTCGGAGGTAGGACCTTAGGGTTTGGGTGTTGGGTGCAGGGACGCGGCTGGAAGTGGGTGTATGTGTGGGGGGTGGGGGTGGGTTAGAGGGAGGTCGGGGCGGCGGTGGGCTGCGGTGGAGGACTGCGTCAGCAGTGCCAGCCTCGGGTGGCGGCAGCTTGCGGCCTAGCCAGCGGTGACAACGGGGAGACAGACTGGATCGGATAAGAAGATAGAGATAAGGAGAAGAAGATGGGAGCCCACGAGGCGTTGCTGCCCGTAGTGGTATTTGCCAACGCTGAACCCGTCAAATAGGAGCACCCCCTCCCCACTAATTACGTCCATAGTGATCAACCAGTAATATGCAAAATCAGAGGTGCTCCCGTACGGTGCAATTCTATGATACTACTACCAGATGGCAGATTCTACCAAAGCATTATCCCAACTCCGAAGAACGTGATTTGCTTGGTCATTTGGTACCTATTGATTCAGTGTGTCATCTTATTCGCAACTACCAGATGGCAGATTCTACCAAAGCATTATCCCAACTCCGAAGAACGTGATTTGCTTGGTCATTTGGTACCTATTGATTCAGTTTGTCATCCTATTCGCAATTACCGTGTGAAGAAAAAAATAACAGCGGTTCTAATGACAGAAACCCCTGAACTATATTTCGAAGATACAGTTATTGACGTACTTTCAGTCAACACACTTGCCAGTACCCTTCGCGACGAAGACAGTTGAGAAATGGTGACACTAAACAGTTGAGCAAATTCACGCTGCATAGCCAGCTCCTCACCTAAACAGAGAAAATTGCAGCCATTGCTTGTCTCCATCATACAAAACACTTCCCTTTTTGGATCGACGATGTACAAGCATTCTAAATCCGCCCAACAACCAACCTAATCGCACCCTCTCATTGGACTATAAATTGTCAGGCATTGACCCATGTTCCTGCATCGCAACAGAACATAAGTGATCTTTAGTACAATCACCTCTCACAGCCGGGCACAGGAGAGAAAACCATCTCGACCACTAGTACCTAGCCAGCTCTAACCATGGCTTCCAACGCGAACATGTTGGCCATGATCATAGCGTGCACGCTTCTCCTCACCGGCACCACCTGCGATGCCGCCCGCCACCTGGCCGACACGACCCCGGCGGCTGCAGCTCCGGCTGCTAGCGCTGTCCCTGGACTTCCGGCAGTGCCGACTTTGCCATCCGTGCCCACCGACACGGTCACCCTGCTGCCACCCATGCCGGCGGTCACCCTTCCCACCATGCCGCAAGTGGCACTGCCGCCCACGCCGGCCATCGTCGTGCCTAAGGCGGTCCTGCCGCCCATGCCCAAGGTCACCATGGCCCCGATGCCCGCCATCGTCGTGCCCAAGGTGACCCTGCCGCCGATCCCCAACATTGTCGTTCCCAAGGTGACGCTGCCTCCGATGCCGTTCGTCCCCAATGTGAACGTGCCTATGCCGTTCGCGGCACCTCCTCCGTCAGCGTAGGCGTGCTCACCCGGTGGCCCTGGTGGCCTTGATGCGGGAGTGGCTAGATCACTCCGTTACCATGGCGCGTATTTGCGTGTAGCTCTGCGTTTTACATGTGATCGATGTATCTGCTGCTCTACCTTTTTTTTACGGGTCTCAGTATATGTACTGTGTGTTTACTGTTGAGGGCTGTTGCAATTGTGTCCCAAACTTATGACGGTCAGTTTGAATGAAGAAAGTGATCGTTTTGTTTGGATTCTCACATTAAATGGTTTGTTTACGGTTAAATCAATGTATGAGAATATTATGTCGGTCATCGACCTCTTCTTCTATGTGATTGATACGTCTTCCGGGATGTATTCTCGAAAAAAAAATATTATGAGTGATCATACCACTTTTTTAAGAAAGTATCTATGGAAGGTTAAAATTCCACTTAAGATAAAGATATTCATGTGGTTTTTTGAGTAATAAGATTCTGTTAACTAAAGATAATCTAGCCAAAAGACACTGGAATGGGTGTACGAAGTGTGTCTTCTGTGGAGAAGAAGAATCTATTCAACACCTATTTTTCGAGTGTCCTTTAGCTAAGCTTCTTTGGCGCACAGTGAATTTTACATATGATCTTCCACCTCCAACCAATAGTACTAATATGTTTAGTAATTGATTGAATGGAGTAGATAGACAATCTAAGGCTTTTATCCAGATTGGGGTTTCTGCTTTATGTTGGTCCATATGGAGGGTCAGAAATGATATTGTCTTTAACAAAAAAATAATCTTTCCATTTCTTGCAGTTTATCAATATGGTGTCCCATTGGGTTCAGCTTTGGGCTCTTCAGTCACCGGAGGGACAGCGGGATGCCATGGTTTCTGGATGCACACGGCTCCAGATGATCGCTCAGGCTGGCTGGCGTCATACTAGAAGATTGCTTTGATGGCTACTCAGAGTAGTTTGTGTGTCTTTCGCTGGTTGATTTTTGTATCAATTCTGGGTGATGCTTGATTTGTAAAACTATACTAAACTTGGATTTATTAATAAAAGGTCGTGTGCATCATCATGATGCAGAAGCCGGGTGATACTCCCTATTTCAAAAAAAAACTGTTGAGGGTTGTCCAACTCTACTCACGTTTTACGTTCTCTTTTTTTTCGTGTAAGACTAAAGTAAATCTCATTTTGTGGTTGGTAAGTGACTGCTAAACTATTTTATGGTGTGCCATCTAAGAAATAGCTAGGGGACATCAGGAAATAAAGTGTTAGCTAAAAAAAGTATGGGCAAAACATTAAGGTGACATCATTCGGTGAAAATCTCGAAACTTTCCACATTAACCATTGGATCGTGCATGGACGCTTTGAATCAGAGGTGGGATGGCACCCAACCACTTAAACAGACTTTACGGAAGACGTAACCATAGATTCATAAATACCATCTTTTTTCTTTACTATTAAATTGAAAACGGACGTGATGATTCCCGATGGTACGTCCTATCGCCTCCTTTCATTGGTCGCTAGACGTTCCGCACGATCGATGCACGGCAGCCCAACCGGCTTGGTTTCAAACATGGCATGTACGGGACCAGAACTCCCAGAAGTCCTACGAGTTCATGTAAAAAAAGTCCTAACAGTAAACGCACCGGACCTGATACGACTAGGAGGAGGAGCCAGGCCTATCCCACCTGTCATGCGCCGATATCTCCTGCGCCGACGCTGTCCTAGGGCACATCGTAGTGGTGATCGCGAGAGATTTCCGGTCCGGCTATCCATGACCTCGCATGGCCTTTATAGCGGCAATGGCGGCGGTGGACAGCCGGTTCCGTGCCACCCGTGTCTCGCTTCGTCCGTCTCCGCCGGAGGCAACCCTTATCCAAGCCACCTCGATCTCCCACGAACCCAATCTCCCTGAAAACTCCGGCCCAAAAATTCTCAGACGTAGATCGGCACGGACATGGATCCAGTGCCTTGACATTCACAAGGCACGTTGTGCCTCGAGGCCCTACATCCACCATCCATTCCCATCCAAGGGCCAGCAGCGTTTCAGTGCCATCTTCCCCAAGTTGCAAGTCGAGGCTGACAGTAAAAGGAAGGAAGCACCATGGCCTTGTCCGTCGGAGCTCTGCTGCTCCCGCCACCTCACTGCAGAAAACCGAGGGGATCCACGCTGGCCTCTCCTCCAGATTCTCGGTCCGCCTCCTAGCCGACTATCTATCCTATAATCCGGTCTCCCATCAACCACCTTGAGACCGGTAAAAGGAAAACCTATCAAGGTCATACCTTTGCCTTGCGCATCCCGCTTGATCTTGATGATAACTCTTCAAGCTCTACACAAACCGGAATGCCTTACTTGATCATTGTTACTTCGTGAAGACTCACAAATGCTCCCCCATACACTATGATGGGTGATACGTCCAATTTGCATCACTATTTTATATCATAATTTGCTGTTATTCATTGATATATTTCATATTTGGAGACAATACTTATGTTATTTCATCTATTTTGCATGTTTCATGATTATTGGAGGATCGCGCACCGGAGCCGGATTCTGCTGGAAAAAGCGCCGTCGAATGCAATATTTCGGAAGATCAACAGTTGATGGAAATTATACGAAAATCCTATTTTTCCAGAAGACGAAGTGAGCCAGAAGGGGGAGCCGAGGGGACCCAAGGTGGGCCCACCCCATAGGCCGGCGCGGCCCAAGGCCTGGCCCGCCGCCCGTGAGGAGAGGGCCCACAGCCCCCTCTCGCCTCCTTTTCTTCGCGTACGCCTTCGTCCCGAAAACCTAAACTCCGAGGGTACCTCGCGAAGAGATACAGCCGCCTCTGCGCGGAGAACACCGAGAGAGAAAGAGCTCTCCGGCAGTTGAGATCCGCCGGGAAATTCCCTCCCGGAGGGGGAAATCGACGCCATCGTCACCGCCATCGAGCTGGACATCATCTCCATCACCATCATCATCATCTTCATCATCATCACCGCCGTCTCCACCGCTGCACATCGCCACCGCTGTAGCAATTTGGGTTTGATCTTGATTGTTTAATAGGGGAAACTCTCCCGGTGTTGATTTCTACTAGTTATTGATGCTATTGAGTGAAACCGTTGAACCAAGGTTTATGTTCAGATTGTTATTCATTATCATATCACCTCTGATCATGTTCCATATGATGTCTCGTGAGTAGTTCATTTAGTTCTTGAGGACATGGGTGAAGTCTAAATGCTAATAGTGAAGTATGGTTGAGTAATATTCAATGTTATGATATTTAAGTTATGGTGTTATTCTTCTAGTGGTGTCGGTGAACTACGACACTTCACCTTTATGGGCCTAGGGGAATGCATCTTGTACTCGTTTCCAATTGCGGGGTTGCCGGAGTGACAAAACCTGAACCCCGTTGGTATATCGATGCAGGAGGGATAACAGGATCTCAGAGTTTAAGGCTGTGGTTAGATTTATCTTAATTACTTTCTTGTAGTTGCGGATGCTTGCAAGGGGTATAATCACAAGTATGTATTAGTCCTAGGAAGGGCGGTACATTAGCACAGGTTCACCCACACAACACTTATCAAAACACTGAAGATTAATTAGCCGTATGTAGCGAAAGCATTAGACTAAAATCCCGTGTGTCCTCGAGAACGTTTGGTCATTATAAGTAAACAAACCGGCTTGTCCTTTGTGCTAAAAAGGATTGGGCCACTCGCTGCAATTGTTACTCTCGCACTTTACTTACTCGTACTTTATTCATCTGTTACATCAAAACTCCCTGAATACTTGTCTGTGAGCATTTACAGTGAATCCTTCATCGAAACTGCTTGTCAACACCTTCTGCTCCTCGTTGGGATCGACATTCTTACTTATCGAAGATACTACGATACACCCCCTATACTTGTGGGTCATCAAGACTATTTTCGCGCCGTTGCCGGGGAGTGAAGCGCTATTGGTAAGTGGAATTGGTAAGGGAAACTTCTACTGTTTGTGCTGATTTTATTTCTGCCTGCTGCTATAATTCATTATGGAGAGATCTTCTCTTGAGTTTTTATTTGGGAAATCTACTACTACTGCAAAGGTAGTGGATGAGGCGCCAGGTGAGGAAGAAATACCATACAAAATACCTATGAAAATTATTGAGCGTGTAGTGGATAACCGTTATACAGGGGATGGAACTGTCCACCCCGAGATCATTTACTGTTCTTACATGAATTATGCGGTTTATTCAAGTGTGCAGGTATAGCTATGGATGAAGTGAGGAAGAAACTATTCTCTATATCGCTGTCTGGTAAAGCGGCGCATTGGTATAAATTACTGGATAATGGGGATTCTCTTGAATGGAATGATATTGTGCCCCGGTTTTATTCTAAGTTCTATCCTCCAAGTGAAATTCACAAAGATCGGAATCGCATATATAATTTTTTGCCTCATGATGGAGAGAGTATTGCCCAAGCGTGGGGGAGATTGAAGTATTTAATGCTCAAATGCCCCATTCATGAGCTTCCTGGTAATATTATTGATAATTTCTATGCAAGACTTTCTTTTGAAGACAAGACCTTGGATACTTCTTGTTCGGATCATTCACGCGCAATAAGGAAGAGTTTAAAAGGGACCTTCTTAATCGGATCCGGAGAATACCGAAGGATGGGAGAATGTCAAAGATAGAGAATCGTATAAATTATGATTATAAATGCATTGAAGCTTTTATGGATACTGATAAATTTTGTAATATGAGTGCTACTTATGGTCTTGATTCTCAAGTTGTTGCAAATCTTTATAAAGCTTTTGCTTCTCATTATGAATTGCCTAAGAAGAACTTTGATAAGTATCATGAACCGTATAAAGATAAAATTGATCCATCTATTAATAAATGTGTTGTAGTTGAAACCGTTGATCATGTTATTCCTGAAGCTTATATTGAAAAAACTCCTTTCCCTGCTAAAATGAAGGAGTACTCTGTTATAAATAGTGCGGTTCATAAAAGTGAAAAGAAACCTATAGAACCCGAAGAACAAATAAAAGTTGAACCTGCTGTTGCAATAGTTAAAGATCTTGTGACTGAAAATGTGGAGGATGGTCATATTATTTTCTGTGAAGATGCCTCTAATATTGTTTCACATCCTAATAAGTCCAAGCAAGCTAGTGTTCCTATGCTATCTGTTAGAATTGGTGATCATTGTTATTATGGTTTATGTGATATTGGTGCAAGTATTAGTGCTATTCCTTATGAGCTTTACACGGAGATTATGCACGAAATTGGTTCTTGTGAACTTGAAGATATTGATGTGGTTATTTGGCTGGCTAATAGAGAAACTATTTCTCCAATTGGTATTGTTCGAGATGTGGAAGTTCTATGTGGTAAGATTAAATATCCTGCTGACTTTTTGGTACTTGGTTCTGCTGCTAGTAAATATTGTCCTATCATTTTTGGTAGGCCTTTTCTAAATACTTGTGGAGCTATTATAGATTGCAAGAAAGAGAAAATTTTGACTAAATTTGCTGGTGAATCTTATGAGTTTAACTTCTCTAAATTTGCCAAAACTCCTTATAAAATTGATTCGCCTAATAATGATTTTAAAGTTAAACAGTGTGCATCTATTGCTCTTGCTCCTGATAATCCTTTGCAGCAACATTTGGAGAATAGTGAGAGTGAAGTTTTTAGGGAAGAAAGAGATGAGCTTGATGAAATTTTCCTTCGTCAACCTATTCTTAAGCATGATTTACCTGTAGAAGATCTGGGTACAACACCACCACCAAAGGAAGATCCTGTCTTTGATTTAAAACCATTGCCTGATAATCTTAAATATGCTCATATTGATGATAAGAAAATATATCCTGTTATTATTAGTTCTAAGCTTTCAGTTTGAAGAAGAAAGGCTATTGGAAATACTGAAGAAACACCGAGGTGCTATTGGCTACACTCTTGATGACTTGAAGGGGATTTCTCCCTCTATTTGCCAACACGCCATTAATATGGAAGATGATGCGAAGCCTGTTGTTGAACCTCAGCGTCGTCTAATTCCTAAGATGAAGGATGTGGTAAGAAATGAGGTATTAAGACTCCTTGAAGCTGGTATTATATATCCTATTGCCGATAGTAGATGGGTTAGTCTGCATTGTGTTCCTAAGAAAGGAGGGATGACTGTTGTGCCTAATGATAATGATGAGCTCATACCTCAAAGAGTAGTTGTAGGGTATAGAATGTGCATTGACTATCGAAAAGTTAATAAGGTTACTAAGAAAGATCATTACCCTTTGCCTTTTATTGATCAAATGTTAGAAAGGTTATCTAAAAATACTCAATTTTGCTTTCTTGATGGTTATTCTGGGTTTTCACAAATTGTCAAAACTAAGGATCAAGAGAAAACCACTTTCACTTGTCCCTATGGAACTTATGCTTATAGACGTATGCCTTTTGGTTTATGTAATGCTCCTGCTACTTTTCAAAGATGCATGTCTGCTATTTTTCATGGCTTTTGTGAGAGTATTGTAGAGGTATTCATGGACGATTTTTCCGTTTATGGGAATTCTTTTGATAATTGCTGAACCTTGATAAAGTTTTGCAGAGATGTGAAGAAACTAACCTTGTTCTTAATTGGGAGAAATGCCACTTTATGGTTAATGAAGGAATTGTATTGGGACATAAAATTTCCGAGAGAGGTATTGAAGTTGATAGAGCTAAAGTTGAAGCAATTGAGAAGATGCCCTATCCTAGGGATGTTAAAGGTATTCGTAGTATTCTTGGTCATGCTGGTTTTTATAGGAGGTTTATTAAAGACTTCTCCAAGATTTCAAAGCCTCTTACTAATCTTCTTCAAAAAGATGTACCTTTTGTTTTTGATGATGATTGTAAGGAAGCTTTGAAACTCTAAAGAAAGCCTTAACAAATGCTCCTATAGTTGAACCTCCTGATTGGAACTTACCATTTGAAATTATGTGTGATGCTAGTGATTTTGCTGTAGGCGCTGTCTTGGACAGAGTAGATAAAAATTGAATGTTATTCATTATGCTAGTAAAACCCTTGATGCTGCTCAAAGAAATTATGCTACAACTGAAAAAGAATTGTTAGCTGTAGTCTTTGCTTGTGATAAGTTTAGATCCTATATTGTTGATTCAAAAGTTACTATTCATACTGATCATGCTGCAATCAGATACCTTATGCAAAAGAAAGATGCTAAGCCAAGGCTTATTAGATGGGTACTTCTACAAGAATTTGATTTACATATTGTAGATAGGAAAGGTGCTGATAATCCTTTGATAATTTGTCTAGATTGGAAAATATTGCTTATGATCCCGCCTGTTAATGATAGTTTTCCAAATGAACAATTGGCTGTAATAAAGGTGAGCTCGGAGATAGCCCTTGGTATGCGATTATGCTAACTTTATTGTTTCCAAGTACTTGCCTCCAACCTTTTCAGCTCAGCAAAGGAGGAAATTCTTTTATGACTTGAGGCATTATTTTTGGGATGACCCACACTTATATAAAGAAGGAGTGGATGGTATTCTGCGAAGATGTGTTCCGGAATATGAACAACAAGAGATATTAAGTAAATATCATGGTAGTGCTTATGGAGGACATCACGCTAGATAGAACCGCGCAAAAGGTTCTACAATCAGGTTTTTATTGGCCGACTCTCTTTAAAGATGCAAGGAAGTTTATTTTATCTTGTGATGAATGTCAAAGGGTTGGTAATATCTCCGGACGCAATGAAATGCTTATGAATTATACTCTTGTTATTGAACCATTCGATTGTTGGGGATTTGACTTCATGGGACCTTTTCCCTCTTGAAGGTAACACTCATATACTTGTTGCGTTGATTATGTTACTAAATGGGTGGAAGCCATACCTACAAAAAGTGCTGATGGTGAGACCTCTTTAAGAATGCTTTTAGATATTATTTTTCCTCGATTTGGAGTTCCTAGATATATTATGACTGATGGAGGTTCTCATTTTATTCATGGTGGTTTTATAAAAACTCTTGCTAAATATGGTATTAATCATAGAATTGCTTCCGCTTATCATCCTCAAACTAGTGGGCAAGTAGAACTATCAAATAGAGAAATTAAATCTATCTTGCAAAAGACTGTTAATAAAACTAGAAAGAATTAGGTTAGTAAATTGAAGGATGCACTATGGGCTTATAGAACTGCTTATAAAAATCCCATGGGAATGTCACCTTATAAAATGGTTTATGGGAAAGCTTGTCATTTACCTTTAGAACTAGAGCACAAAGGTTATTGGGCTGTTAGAGAATTAAATAAAGATCCTAAACTTGCCGGTAATAAGAGGTTGCTGCAATTGAGTTCTCTAGATGAATGGAGAAGTGAAGCTTATGAAAATGCTAAATCTTTAAAGAGAAAGTTAAGAAATGGCATGATAGAAGGATTATCAAAAGAGAATTTAATATTGGGGATAAAGTCCTATTGTATCGGTCTCGTCTCAGATTCTTTAAAGGAAATTACTCTCGAAATGGGAAGGACCATATGTTGTTGAGGAGGTGTATCGTTCAGGAGCAATTAAAATTAGCTCTCTCCAAGGCAATGCCACGCAAGTGGTGAATGGACAAAGACTCAAGCATTATATCTCAGGTGATTCTTATAATGTAGATGTTGATATTATTCGAGTGGAAACACCGGAGGCTTTTATCAAAGGTCAAATCGACAGTCCACCAGAACTTGACTTTGAATAGGTAACAGTACAGGTAATGAAAAGTTCGCGATTTACTTTCCGAACAATATTTTTGCTGTTTTTGGAAAATATGAAAAATTACGAGATCGAAACGGAGTGGAGGAGACGCACGAGGGCGTGCCCTCATAGGCCGGCGCGGGCCCCAGCCTGGCCGCGCCGCCCTGTGAGCTGGCCTCCTCGTCGCCTCTGTTATCACCAGATTTTGGTCAAATCAGGAGGTGGGCCGTAAGAGAGATGGGCTTGGAAGATTACACATGGAAGATCTTCGAAGCGGCCTTGCACGGAGAATTTGGGCTAGATTGCCCGTGTATCTTTAGTTATAGTAGATTATATCTTAGATCAAAAGTTAGAATTTGTATCGTGCACGATGGGGATATTCCCACGTTAGAAAGTCCCCTGGACTATAAATATGTATCTAGGGTTTATGGAATAAACAACAACACAACGTTCACCCCAAAACAAACCAATCTCGGCGCATCGCCAACTCCTTCGTCTCGAGGGTTTCTATCAGGTAAGCGACATGCTGCCTAGATCGCATCTTGCGATCTAGGCACAAGCTCCACGTTGTTCATGCGTTGCTCGACTGAAGCGTCTTTGATGGCGGGCAACGTAGTTATCATAGATGTGTTAGGGTTAGCATAGTTCTTCGTATAACATGCTTACGTAGTGCAACCCTTGCATGTCTAGCCGCCCTCACGCCTATCTCAGGTGTGGGGCGGCACCGCTTGTTCATTATTTAGTAGATCTGATCCGTTACGATTGCTCCTTGCTCCAAGGATTAGTTTAATATCGCAATAGTTAGGCCTTACGAAGGGGAGGATCCAGCGGCACGTAGGGTGGCGTTCGCAAGTCCTAGAACAGATGTTCCGAGGATCAACGTCATGTTGGTTTTTTGGCCTTGTTTAGGATCGGCTACGAGCACCGTACGTGGCCGCGAGGCCCAACCGGGAGTAGGATGATCCGATTATGCGGTGAAAACCCCTAAATCGTCGTAGATCTCATTAGCTTTATCTTGATCAAGCAGATCACCAAGTATTCGTGCACCCCGTACGAATCATGGGTGAATCGGCTGAGCGATTGGCCGGATAACCCGAGAGCCGATCGAGGCTCGTATTTAATGTTTACGTGTATGCCATGCAGAACTAAGCGAGGCATCCCCTTCACCTTCCTGACCATAGGTCGTGGCACGCCCTTGCACTTCGCATCGCCGCGTGTGACCGAAGAGCATTGCGGGCCGTCGCCGGAGGGGTCTCAATGCAGCCTCTAGGCTCTTCCCGCTCTACCGTGTTGATTCGCCGCCCGCCGGTGGTTTGGCGTCAACACATTCTCGCACGCTTGCGGGACCATCGTCTACATCAACCACATCGCCATCTACATCCGAGATGGCGCGGGACGGCACGCCGTCACCTACGAGGAGTTACCCGCCGAGCTCAAAAAGAAATATGACGAGATCAAGGTCACCCTCGAAGCCGACCTCATCGGCTCTTTTCGTAGAACCCGTACCCATGGCATCGATGGAAGGGGTTCTCACCACAAGGTGCACTCGATGGGATAGATCTCTCGCCCCGTCGGAACGCACCAGGGCCCTGCGGTAGGAGATCAACTACTTGGTGGCTCACTCGCTACACCGCCACTCAAACCTGGTCAACGTGTTGGCGTCGCTCTGCGCGTGATCCAGGAGATCATGAGCCACCGCATCGCCGTCGTGACCAGCTCGGACGCATCAAGGAGAGTTGCCACTCCAGCCCCGTCCACCGCTGCCATATGCGTTGGCAGCACCAAAGTGCCGGCTACACCGGCATTCGTCGACAAGATCGGTGGTGACCCTAGTGACTACCAGCTCTTGCTTGGATTGCACATGCCCAACCTCAAGGCCACAACGTACTGCACGTTGTGCTCAGGGCAAACTCGGCCAGAAAACCAGCCACAACGTCAAAACGAAGGGGAATCTTCGAAAGTACGCCCACTAACGGCTTCGTCCTAGTCCAGAGCTTATAAAAGAGACAGTGGCTCGTACGCCGCGAAAAGCAAACAGGCGGCAATCGCTCTTCGGCAAACAGCTCATCTCGAGAGACCAGTTCGCATGGTGCCGAAAAGAAGGGCAATGGCTATTCCAAGCCGTACCCTGACGAGTACGAGATGATCCCGCTGCCACCTAAATATCGGCTCCCTCGACTTCTCCAAATTCAGTGGATCGGATGGCTCCAGCTCCATCGAGCACATCGCCGATATTTGGCGCAACTAGGACCGGCTTCTGGATCAGCTACGCGTGAGGCTCTTTCACAGTCCCACAGGATCGGCTTTTGGATGGTATACCTCTTGCCAGCAAACTCCATCCACCTTGGAAGCAATTGGAAGAACAGTTCCATATGCAATACCATTCAGAAGCTTCCGAGTCTAGCATTGCCGATCTAGCACAACTACGCGAAGCGCGGAGAAACGGTGACAGTACATCCAGCGCTTCAGGAATTTTAGGAACCGATGTTATTCGGTTCGTATAACTGAAAAGGAAGCACGAGTTGGCAGTAGCTGGCCTTGCAACACAGCTCAAGGACATGGCCTCCCAAGCAGATTATCCCTCGCTGGCCCACATGGTTCAGAAACTATCAGCATATGAACAGCGCCACCCGGACTGTACCAAGACAAGTTCAAGCGTGCAGTAGTCATGGTCGATACAGAGGAAGGTGAAGTGCCCGGAGACCAAGAAGTAGCAAGTGGGAGTGGACTCGGAGGAACCCCCGTGTCTCCGCAAATGGGTAAAGCCACCGGGGCCGCCTAGGGGATTTGATTTTGACGTGACCAAGACTGAACAAATCTTCGACCTCCTGCTCAAGGAGAAACAGTTGACGATTCCTGAAGGTCTCAAGTTCCCCACGGCAAGAGCTAAACGGAAAGCCGTACTGCAAATTCCACAACTCGCTCTCCCATGCCACCAACGACTGCAGGGTGTGGCGTCAGCACATCCAAGCGGCGATAGAGAAGGGCGTCTAATTTTCAACCAGTACGCCATGAAGGTCGACACCCAACCCTTCCCCGCCGTTAACATGGTGGAAGTCACCTACCCTGAGGGTTGCCAGCCAGGTCCCTCGTTCAGCATCAACATGGTAGGACCTGGAACCACTCTGGCAAAGATGGAGATGAGGGCAGCTCTCACAGCAAGGACACAGAGGAGGCCGCTCCACGCGATCGGCTCCATCATGATGGCAAGCGCTATGTCACAGAGGGAGAAGTGAAGAATATAAGATATCAACGACCTCTCTCTAATCACCTCCTCAACAAATATGTGAGTCAGTACGACCAACGCCGACGGTCCAACTATGATGATGAAGGAGCTGGCTAGAGAAGCCAGAAGACATCGTCGACATGATCGCGATGAGGAGGAGCACGAGCGCCGTGCCACGGACAGGCCAAGGGAGCAAGATGACAACGCCGACACCGGGACTGCCCTTTCTTCGGACACTGCTGGGATTCAGGAACGAGCCGATTGCCCACAATCGACAATTGCCCAGAATGCAACAAGAAGAAGAGGGAGGCAGCCAACGTGTCCGTGTTCGAGCGCTTAGGGCCTCTCCGCCACAAAGCAACGCGATCACCTCAGAAGACGAGGGGACCAGAAGAAGAAGACAGGTACCACCGTCCAAGGTGGTGCCCTGACGGACTCAGCCGTTCACAAAAACGCAGGGTTCAGCGGTTGCGCGGCCTGGAGGAAGCCGAAAGGTTATACCTGCATACGCTAAGGAAGGCACGGCCTGATCTGGCTGCCAAGGTTCAGCGAGCCCTGGATGAAGAAGGACGTCCACGGAGAATGGAGTGGCGTCCCAAGCAAAAGAAAGCCGATGATGAAACATCGGCTGGCACAAACATGGTGCTTGTCTTGCCGACAGAGCTTAGTGCTCCACGATTATACGATGCACTCAAGGTGGATGACAGCAGGCGCATCAAGTCAGAGGTTGGGTTGGTTTTATCCAGCCACGAGTAGCAAGATTAACCAATGAACAAAAGCGAGGCTAATCCTTGTGATCGGCCCTAAAATTTATGGAGGGACATTACAAAACCTTCATCAAACAAGGTGTGGAGGCCGATTCCAGGCAATCGGCCAAAATTATCCTCTGTACATATTCTGCTGGTGTTCAGAACGATCCACCAACGCCACGGAGATGAAAGGCAGCATGAATCTTTGCGAAGCCGACGTGCAAGTGTGGCCCTGACTAACCATAAAAGCCGATATCTCACAGTCATTTGCATTCGGCTCTGGGCATATACGATGAACACATGCAGATAAGCATGTGCAAACATGCGTGCAGTGGAACGTTGGGGGGCCGGTTAAGAAAAATCGGCCAAATAAAAAAAAAATTCAAAAGAGGCAAAGCCGATGCGCAGCCATCGACTCTAGTACAATTACACGAAACCAAGGCCTGCTGGCTATGTGCTCAAGGCTCGGGGGGCAGCTCGCCTTAAAAAAATTCTCTGGGAAGCCGATTTTGATAGAATCGGCTGATTCTTCATCAAAATTCGGAGGCCGATGGTGGCACGTGTGGTTGGCTCACTACTGTTCTCGCCTTGATGAAAGCTCGGGGGGCAATGGACTACATGGATATTTGGTTCTTAAGAAACCAATTGGAGTTGCATCGGTTGATCCTGCATCGTGATCCTCTCTGAAAGCAGTTCCGGTTGAAAGAAGATTGCGAAGCCATAGAGAGAAATCAGGGAAGAAGGCCGTCGGCTTTTGCAGGTTGTGGACTGTCCTGTCGTTACGAAGGGACTAGATTCTCGAAATAGCCGATGAGTAGTCGTCGGCTAAGGGATTGCGGAAAGTTATGGTCAGACACCAAATCGCAGTCTGGAATTGAGAAGTTCTTGGCCTACGAGCTAATTGACATGGGAGTCCGGCTTCATGGGCGTCCAAAAGAAGAGGAATCCGATACGTTGCTATCGGTCTCGGCATGACAGGCGGAAGGAATGAAATTGGAGTGATTGAAGGATGAATCAAAAGAACAATTTCATTAATTCAAAGGAGCGGCTTTACAAGAAAGAGCCGATGGCTCTCAAAAGAGGGATCTGGTGCCTAGTGCACTGCTACTACTAGTCCTATCTACTAGTCGTCGCTGTCCTCGTCATCACCGCCGTCGATGTCGTCGGCGCTGCTCCCAGGAAGCTCGTCGTCGCTGCTGCTCTAGCCTGTCGCCGGAGCCTCTTCCTCCTCGTCATCATCATCATCCTCGTTGTCCGCCCAGGAGCGGAAGCGCTTGGTTGGCGGGTACCCGGCGGAAGAGGAAGATTCATCTTCCTCCTCCTCTTCTCCTTCTTCCTCGTCATCTTCGTCCTCGCTGTCCGCCCACATACGCGAGCGTTTCTTCGGCGGGAGCTTGGTGGAGGCCTTGGCCTTCGCTACTTCTCCTTCTTTCTTCTCATTATCGGAGGAGAGGGGGTTCACCTCGGAATGAGGCTTGTCCTCGTTTTTCTTCTTCGGCGAGAATGGGGGGAAGAGGTTTGAGAAGGACGAGGAAGAGGAAGACATGGCTGAGGGAGAAGAGGGTTTTTGGGTGCCGATGGCTGGAACAGAGGAAGGGGATGAAGAAAGCTAATCGATCGGCACAGTTAAATAATGAGAAGCCTGGTGGAAATTTAATGTCATTACAGTTTCCAAGGGGGATGACGCCAGGGCTATCGAATTTTGCAGAGAAGTTGAGAAGACAGGGCATAATGATAACGGATACTGCAACAGCTCTGCTCTGCCACGACATGACCCGACGAAGGAAAGCATGATGATTTTGGAAAAATTATTTCCAAAACCAGGGGGCATGTGTTATCACCAGATTTTGGTCAAATCAGGAGGTGGGCCGTAAGAGAGATGGGCTTGGAAGATTACACATGGAAGATCTTCGAAGCGGCCTTGCACGGAGAATTTGGGCTAGATTGCCCGTGTATCTTTAGTTATAGTAGATTATATCTTAGATCAAAAGTTAGAATTTGTATCGTGCACGATGGGGATATTCCCACGTTAGAAAGTCCCCTGGACTATAAATATGTATCTAGGGTTTCTGGAATAAACAACAACACAACGTTCACCCCAAAACAAACCAATCTCGGCGCATCGCCAACTCCTTCGTCTCGAGGGTTTCTATCAGGTAAGCAACATGCTGCCTAGATCGCATCTTGCGATCTAGGCAGCACAAGCTCCACGTTGTTCATGCGTTGCCCGTACTGAAGCGTCTTTGATGGCGGGCAACGTAGTTATCATAGATGTGTTAGGGTTAGCATAGTTCTTCGTATAACATGCTTACGTAGTGCAACCTTTGCATGTCTAGCCGCCTCACGCCTATCTCAGTGTGGGGCGGCACCGCTTTGTTCATTATTTAGAAGATCTGATCCGTTATGATTGCTCCTTGCTCGCAAGGATTAGTTTAATATCTGCAATAGTTAGGCCTTACGAAGGGGGGAGGATCCAATGGCACGTAGGGTGGCGTTCGCAAGTCCTAAACAGGATGTTCCGAGGATCAACGTCATGTTGTTTTTTGGCCTTGTTTAGGATCGGCTTACGAGCACCGTGCGTGGCCGCGAGGCCCAACCTGGAGTAGGATGATCCGATTATGCGGTGAAAACCCTAAATCGTCGTAGATCTCGTTAGCTTTATCTTGATCAAGCAGGATCACCAAGTATTCGTGCACCCCGTGATCATGGGTGAATCGGCTCTTTGAGCCGATTCACGGATAACCTGAGAGCCGATCGAGGCTCGTATTTAATGTTTACGTGTATGCCATGCAGAACTAAGCGAGGCATCCCCATCACCTTCGACCAGGTATAGGTCAGGTGGCACGCCTGCACTTCGCATCGCCGCGTGTGACCAGAAGAGCATTGCGGGCCGTCGCCGAGGGGTCTCAGCCAGCCGCAGCTCTAGGCTCTTCCCGGCTCTACCGTGTTGATTCGCCGCTGCCCGCCGGTGGGTTTTGGCAGTCAACAGCCTCTTTCCGACTCTGGTTCGACCTGGTACCTTCCCTGTGACATACAAATTCCTGCTATATAATCCCCCGGATCCCTGGAGGTCCGTATATCGTTTTCTCGACGTGTTTTGTTTCGAGCTGTTTCTGCCAGGATCTGTTTTCAAACTAGAAGCACCATGGTCTCCAAGAACAAGGGCAAGGGGCTTTCGGATGAAGATATTCAAGATCTCGAGTGGAAAGAGGTAGACGAGAGCGTCAAGGAAGAAGATGAAGAAGAAGTGGAGGAAGACTCGCGCGCATACCCGCGTGCTACCATCGCAAGCATCGAGGTGGTGGATAACCCTTTTAGTGCAAACAGGAGCGCAAGAATTCGCACCGGAGGAAGGATTCCACGTCATTACCTAGCTCCAAAGACATCTTCTTCAGGCACTTACCACCCCTTCCGCAATCTAATTTACAATAGTCAAATTGAAAGGACTCCCAAGGCAGCATTGCCTAGCAATTGGGACATAGATCGTTCTAACACTGCAGGAAGGATAAAGCCTGAAGCTGAAGGGTGGGGAAATAACTCCAAGAATTGGGACTCGCCGTCGGACATACTTCTTAATCGCGTCGAGCACAATTCGGAGATGATCCGCAACCTCATGTACAAGATTGATGAGCTTCAGGAGCTTGTTGAGAAGCTTGTCGAGAATTCATCACCACCATCGCGAAGGAGTAATTCATCATCGGTATTGGCATCCCCTTGGTTTGTTCCAAGCTTGGGGAGTGCCGCGGTATCACATCATCACTATCTTTTACTTTTTACTATTAAGTAGTGTCATATCATGAGTAGGGAAGTTATCATATAAGATGTGTTGCAGTGTGGAAGTATCTCTCCTTTAGTTGGTTGTCTATGTATCCCTTGGTGTGAGTTATCATTATGAAATATTAATGAGAAGTCTTATCATTTACATATTGCACACCTTATTTTAGTTTGCAATCTCTATTATATGATTGATCTTGATTTTAGTATTGGTATCACTTTGGGAGCATTGAATAAATCTATTTGGTTTTGGCAAACTTAGCATTGGTCAATAGCAACAAAACTTTGAGGTTTAAGTAGAAAAGAGAAATACATGTAGTTATTTCGTTGTCTTCCTTTCTTGTTAGCTCATAGCTTATTATTATGAAGTTAAAATTGTTTGTGCTTACAAGAAAGATGCATGATTGTTTCTATCACATGTATATTTGTTTGTCTCCCTCGACTCTTATGCTTGCTAATTAACCTTGCTAGCCAAAGACCTGTACTGAGAGGGAATGCTTCTCGTGCATCCAAACCTCAACCCAAACCTATGCCATTTGTGTCCACCATATCTACCTACTACATGGTATTTCCTGCCATTCCAAGTAAATACTTCGTGTGCTACCTTTAAATAATTCAAAATTTATTATCTCTTATTTGTGTCAATGTTTTATAGCTCATGAGGAAGTATGTGGTGTTTTATCTTTCAATCTTGTTGGGCAACTTTCACCAATGGACTAGTGGCTTCATCCGCTTATCCAATAATTTTGCAAAAAGAGCTGGCAATGGGATTCCCAGTCCCAAATTAATTAACCTAAATAGACACTCCTCCATGGTATGTGATTGTTGGACGGCACCCGAAGGATTCGGTTAGCCATGGCTTGAGAAAGCAAAGGTGGGGAGGAGTGTCATCATAATAAAACTAAAATAAAAAGGCACTCCTTCATGGTATGAGATTGTTGGCAGGCACCCGAGGATTCGGTTAGCCATGGTTTGTGAAAGCAAGGTTGGAAGGAGTGCCAACCCAAAATAAAACTTTATGGGAGCCGCTCTTCGAGAGTTTGTCTGGCAAGAGGGTTAGAGTACCCACTACCAGTCGTTGAGAACAACAAACATCTCTCAAAATGTTACTTTTATTCTCTTTATATGATTTCAAAACTGAAAAAGCTTTAGCACATGATTTAATCCCTGCTTCCCTCTGCGAAGGGCCTGTCTTTTACTTTATGTTGAGTCAGAAACCTATTTCCCTCCATCTCAAGCAAGCATTTGAGTAGTTGTGATCAAACCATTATATTGTGATTTGCTTCATCATGTCTTTTATTCTTCCTTGTTTAGTACAAGTTTTATCTGAATGAATATAGCTTTGAAAGTTATCAATGATCATGAGGAGATTATTATGATTGAGTGTGCAAGTTGTGCCATATAAACTTTAACATGAGAGCGCTGCTCGATAGATAAATATAACCTGTTAATTGTTCTCTGACCAAGAACGAAGTTTGCCATCACCAACTATGATTTCTTATGCACCTTTATTTGTGATTACCTTGTACTTGTTTCAAGTTGAGTTATATGAGGAAGTTGTTTACTAGAATGTCTTGTGTGAATGAATATGATGCTTCTTGTCCGTATTTTATTTATCGACTCTTCACTCCATAAACATATGGTCCTGTTTACCGAGTTCAGTTTCGCTTGGGGACAAGCGAAGTCTAAGCTTGGGGGGAGTTGATACGTCCAATTTGCATCACTATTTTATATCATAATTTGCTGTTATTCATTGATATATTTCACATTTGGAGACAATACTTATGTTATTTTATCTATTTTGCATGTTTCATGATTATTGGAGGATCGTGCACCGGAGCCAGGATTCTGCTGGAAAAAGCGCCGTCAGAATGCAATATTTCGGAAGATCAACAGTTGACGGAAATTATACGAAAATCCTATTTTTCCAGAAGACGAAGTGAGCCAGAAGGGGGAGCCGAGGGGACCCGAGGTGGGCCCACCCATAGGCCGGCGCGGCCCAAGGCCTAGCCGCGCCGCCCTGTGAGGAGGGGACCCACAGCCCCCTCTCGCCTCCTTTCTTCGCGTACGCCTTCGTCCCGAAACCTAAACTCCAGAGGGTACCTCGCGAAGAGACACGCCTCTCGGGCGGAGAACACCAGAGAAAGAGCTCTCCGGCAGGCTGAGATCCGCTGGGAAATTCCTCCCGAGGGGGAAATCGACGCCATCGTCACCGCCATCGAGCTCGACATCATCTCCATCACCATCATCATCATCTTCATCATCATCACCGCCATCTCCACCGCTGCACATCGCCACCGCTGTAGCAATTTGGGTTTGATCTTGATTGTTTAATAGGGGAAACTCTCCCGGTGTTGATTTCTACTAGTTATTGATGCTATTGAGTGAAACCGTTGAACCAAGGTTTATGTTCAAATTGTTATTCATTATCATATCACCTCTGACCATGTTCCATATGATGTCTCGTGAGTAGTTCGTTTAGTTCTTGAGGACATGGGTGAAGTCTAAATGCTAATAGTGAAGTATGGTTGAGTAATATTCAATGTTATGATATTTAAGTTGTGGTGTTATTCTTCTAGTGGTGTCGTGTGAACGTCGACTACACGACACTTCACCTTTATGGGCCTAGGGGAATGCATCTTGTGAACGTTGATGATACATCTGTAGGAGCGACCAACATCAATAGGTCAAGGTGTCCAGCTCTTAGCGGGTCAAAGAGCTCTCTTCTTTACAAATTGTAAAAGTGTGGAATTTCTCTAGTTTGACTCCCAGGTTTGGAAAGCTTACATTCATGTGTGGCACCATGATTTAAAATGATTAATCACGCTAACCACCGTTCTTTTTAGAAAAAACATTTTTGTTTTACGATGTATGTGATTGTTGTGTATGATCGGTTTTCTTTGCTGAGTATGATTTATCATACCAACCCGTGCTTCTTCCATTTGTTTTAGATGCGTCCGACGCTATTGTAAAATCATGAATAGAAAACGTCATTAGCAAAAAATTTCATCTTCAGTAGATTAGGCTGAACTAGAGGGTAGGAAGCGATAGGGATTTTTATTATAATTATTGCATAATTATAATTAAACTTGTAAAATAATGTATATGAGCTTTTTGAGATGGCGGACGCTAGGCGTCGGTCGCCCGATTTTGGGTGGGAAAATCGGTCGCACGTGCACCGTTGGATGAAAAGGTGCCTTCGTTGGATGACCAGAACGAGAAACATCGCTATCACATGCAATTCGGACAGGCAAAACGTCGCTTTCCACATGCATTTGAGACCAGCTAACCTCACGCATCTATCTGGCTCTGTAACACATTGCTTTCAGGCAACCACAGACAAGCATCCGCTTAATCATACAATTCTTTGTAGAAAAAAACCGTTCACAACAAAATAGACCAAAACAAATAAAATTTTGTTGTAGTTATTAGCAACAATAATCACCAACCAAAAACAACAAAATATTGGCTATTTACAACAATAATCAGCAACAAAAACAACAACAAAATTAGATATTCACAATAATAATCAATAACAAATCGAACAAACTATTATCTATTTACAACAATAATCAAGAACAAAGTCCAACAAAAATTCTTGATATTTACAACAATAATCAAGAGCGGAATTATTGGGTATTTACAAAAATGGTGGACAAAAAATCAAACAAAAATACTAGACATTTACAAAAATAATCAACACCAAAAATGTTGGCTATTTACAACAATACTAAGCAAGAATTCCAACAGATTTTTTTGGCTATTTACAACAATTCCAGCAATTGGGAAGACAGTAGAGCAAACCGGTGGGTGTCTCTTGATTCAGAACTTGAGCTTGGGCAGGGGAAGACTCAAGACGGCGGCAGGACCTGACGAGGGAGTCTTGCGGCACCACCGTCGAGGAGATGGCCGATAGCTTGCAATATTAGCCCTCTACGGCGGCTCCCGAGCACGGATGTGCGGGAGGGCGCGGCGGCGCAACGCCGTCGACGAGCGCCGAGGTACAGGAGGGCGCGGAGAAACGCCGGAGACGAACACGAAGGTACGGGAGGGCGGCGGAGCAAAGCCGGCGACGAGCTCAAAGGTGTGGGATGGCGGCCGTGAGGCACATGAGGAGAAAATCCATGGAGGCTACTACTGCCTGGGACGCGTCGTTGGTGGGCACTGGGCAGGATAAGGGAAGAAGATAAGAGAAGGAAGGAACGTGGGTGGGCCCAGGGGCGCTGCAGCCTTGACACACACGGTCACACGCGGCCAGCACATGGCGACCGATTTGGAGCGAAGTATCGGTCGCCGGATTTCAAGCATTTTCCTTTTGAGATCCACTATGCTGATTTATGCATGCTTTCTTAACCTTGCGCGTATATTTTTTTTTTGAGAAACACAGTACAAACGCAGGCGCTCACATACACACGCATACACTCACCCCTATGAACGTACACACGCACACCCTACCCCTATGAGCACCTCCAGAAGATTGAGTCGGCGGATTGGATCTTGAAATTGACGAAGTCACCACGGCGCCTCGCTGTCGACGGGAACATCGCCTCCCACTGAATGAATATTCCGCCTTTATGAGACACACAGATGTCAAACCTGGTGTTTGAACTCTGATGGGCTGGGGGTACAACCACCCTCCTAACCACCCAACCTCAGGTGGTTGCGCGTATATAGGTGTCTCTGTCTATGTACTTAATTTTTTTTTTCGAAATGGGGGCTGACCCCGGCCTCTGCATCAATCGATGCACGCAGCCCTCTTTTATTACCCAGATAACATAATCCTTAGTTTTACAATTCACGAATCACAAAGCGTGTACACAAAAACTAGCCAATGGAAAATAAGAGAGACTCGCTTATACATCTGAAAGTCGTTTAACAGGACGCCAGCCATCCTGGTTGTATATAGCCCGTGCCACCGCATCCAGCCGGCGGCATCCAGCATGCATAGGCTCGCGTTGCGTCTCCGGCAGTAAAAGCGACCATTCGTGGATCCAGTGTGAGACCATACGGGTAACCTGTAAAAAATTTGAGTTCGTACTCTTGTTAAAGACAATATCATTGCGGCAGTTCCATATAGCCCACATGAGCGCGCAAAACCCAATTCTAATTCTGAACTTGGACACTTTGTCAACTCCGTTTAACCAATTTCCAAACATATTTGTAACATTTGTTGGAGGAACAATATTGAAAGTAAACTGAATAACTCTCCAAATAAGTTTAGCGAAGGGACAATCAAAGAACAGATGATTGATTGATTCCGATGAATCACAGAACGCACATTTCATGCAACCATTCCAATTTCGGCGAGCTAAATTATCTTTAGTGAGTATAACTTTTCTATGAAGAAACCACATAAAAATATTGACTTTCAGTGGTATCTTAAGTTTCCAAATATATTTACGAAGATAGATCGTATGACCGTTCATATAATCTTCATACATGGACTTTACCGTGAAAGATCCAGATGTTGTTAACTTCCATACAAAAATATCCTTCTCCTCTGACAAGGTTACAAGAATAAGGCGTTGGACCAACGCAATCCAAGCATCCCACTTGTTTCCTGTCAAAGTCCTTCTAAACTCTATATTCAGAGGTGTATTTGAAAGAACATCGGCGACTAAAACATTTTTTCGTCGGACGATATTATATAACGAAGGATATTGGGACGCTAAAGGAGCATCGCCCAGCCAAATGTCTTCCCAAAAGCGTACTTGCTGGCCATTCCCAATTGTGAACGAACCTCGTGAGAAGAAATCGTCTTTCACTCCCATGAGTCCTTTCCAAAAGGGAGAGTCGGTTGGTTTCATAGTCACTTGTGACAAAGTCGTGTTCTTGAGGTATTTATTGTGTAAAAGTTCTTGCCAAACTCCTTCTTCATTAAGAAGTTTATATAACCATTTACTTAACAAACATTTGTTTTTCAGTTCCAAAACCTCCACCCCCAACCCCCCTTGCTTCTTGGGTCTACAAATAATGTTCCATTTAGTCAATCTGTACTTTCGTTTTAGCTGATCGTTCTACCAAAAAAAACGAGATCGATAAAAGTCTAATCTTTTCCTAACCCCTTTGGGTATTTCAAAAAAAGATAGCATGAACATCGGTAGACTTGTCAGCACTGAATTTATCAAGACCAGCCTATCTCCGTATGAAAGAAGCTTGCCTTGCCAGCATCCCAATTTACGTTCGAAGCGAGTTTCAACTGAACTCCATTCCTTGTTCAATAATCGTCTATAATGAATTGGGATGCCCAGATAATTAAAAGGAAGTGCCCCAGATTCGCAGCCAAAAATCTACTTGTACTGGTCTTCCACTTCTTTCGCCTTACCGAAGCAAAAAATTTCACTCTTGTGAAAATTTATTTTTAGCCCAGATAAATGTTCAAAGATACAAAGTATGAGCTTCATATTAACGGCCTTCTCAAGGTCGTGCTCCATAAATAAAATTGTATCATCGGCATACTGTAAAATAGAGACTCCTCCCTCTACTAAGTGAGGTACAAGTCCCCCTACTTGGCCATCTTCTTTCGCTCGAGCGATTAAAATAGCCAACATGTCCGCAACAATATTAAAAAGAATCGGAGACAGGGGGTCACCTTGTCTCAGTCCTTTCATAGTTTGGAAATAATGGCCAATGTCGTCATTAACCCGTATTCCCACAGATCCTCCCTCGACAAAAGTACTTATCAAATGACACCATTTTTGGGAGAATCCTTTCATACGCAAGATTTGTTGGAGAAAAGACCACTTAACCTTATCGTAGGCTTTTTCAAAATCAATTTTGAAGAGTACACCATCCATTTTCTTCCGATGAAGTTCATGGATGGTTTCATGCAACACTACTACTCCTTCTAGAATATGTCTCCCCGACATAAAAGCTGTCTGGGTAGGTTTTATCACCTTGGGTGCAACACTTGTAATTCTATTAGTGCCTACTTTCGTAAAAATCTTAAAGCTTACATTAAGTAGGCATATCGGTCTATATTGTTGAATTTGTGTTGCATTCTCTTTCTTCGGTATCAACGTAATGATTCCAAAATTGAGCTTGTAAAGCGGCAACTCGCCATGTTGCAATTGTACAAACAAAGCCATAAGGTCATTTTTAAGCACCTCCCAAAAGCATTGATAAAATTCAGCCGGGAACCCATCTGGTCCCGAAGCTTTATTATGTTCCATTTCCATAATAGCATCTAACACTTCCTTCTCGGTGAAGGCAGCAGTTAGAATTATATTCTCCTCAGGAGTTACTCTAGTAATATCCGCAACGAAATTCTCTCTCATAGTAAAATTATTTTTAGCCGGTACTCCAAATAACTTCTTATAGAAATCAGATATGTATATTCTAAGGTTTTCCTCACCAATAATTGTCCCTTCTTCTTGCTCTAATTGGAAAATTCGCTTCTTTCTATATCTACCATTAGCCATTAGGTGAAAATATTTCGTATTATTTCCACCTTCTTGGATAAATTTAACTTTGGCACGTTGAGCCCACTTTGATTCCTCATCACGTCTCAACTTTCCGATCTTATCATTTGCACTCCTTAACATCTTACTCTCTGTTTCATTAAGGGGTGATGATTCCGCCTTAATATCAAGATCATCAATAATTTTAGTGAGTCTATCTCTCTCTTTTTTATACTCCCCACTTTTATTCTTCGCCCATCCGCGAAGAAACCGTCTCAAATGTCTAATCTTTTTTTGCCAAGTATCAATGGGACTGTAGCCGTTTGCCACAGATTCCCACTCATTTTTAACCAATTGAAAAAAACCTTCTTCCCTTAGCCATGATAATTCAAAGGAAAAGAGAGCCGTATTACCTAAATGGGCATGATCTCCTGAATCAAGCAAAAGAGGTGTGTGATCCGACCCCGTACGGGTCAGTGCGCGCACAGAAGTTAACGGAAATTTTTGTTCCCACTCTACACTAGCTAGCACACGATCTAACTTTTCGTAGGTGGGATTTTCACGACGACTCGCCCAAGTGAACTGTCGGCCCGACAAAATCAACTCGCGTAGGTTAAGTGAACCTATGATTGCATTGAAGACAAACGGCCACTTTGCATTATAATTTCCGTTATTTTTCTCTAATGGACTTCGAATAATATTAAAGTCTCCGCCTACAAGCAAAGGTGTTCCTGGAATATCACACAATCTAACTAACTCAGCCAAAAAGGCTGCTTTGTGTGCCTCCTGAGCTGCCCCGTATACAGCCACAAAGGACCATTCAAAACCATCCTTTTTTGATCGCAAATTCAAACGCACTAAAAAATCACCATAGTCAACGTCTTTGACTAAGAGTGTTTCAGCGTTAATCCCCACTAGGATTCCGCCAGACCTTCCGTGTGAAGGTAAGCAGAACCAGATAAAGTCCTTGCCAGCCGAGAGATTTGTAAGAAAGGAAGCCGAAAAATCCCTCCTTCCAGTCTCAAGAATAGCGACAATATCTAGATTTTGTTCCCTAATATTTTCATGAATAATAGAATGCTTGCCAGTATCTCTAATGCCTTCACTATTCCAAATAAAAGCTTTCATTTTTAAAAGTCTAAATGTGGCTGTCTCGCTTTAGCGTTTAGCCTGGTCTCGGGGCGTGACAGCACCTTCCTCCCCTGCGCGTAAGTACGCTACCACATAGCTGGAGGCCGGTCACAGGAACCGCCGACCGCCGGAACGTTGGCTCCGGGATGTCCTCTTCAGAATCCTCGCGACCACGTGACTACGTCCTTACCCCGCGGCGCCGCGAAGCCGAAGGGCACGGTGCAAATTGGGATCCACATCGGCGGCATCACATATGCAGCGCGGATGAGCGAGCGCGGGGTGACCGCGACCAGCAACGCCTGCGCTTCGTTCCACAGCGCACCGTCTGCCCTTTTTCACGGCACGCTCGACATCGTGCACGCGGAGCACGAGCTGGTGGCAGGCTGGATGGTCTCCGGCGTCAACATGGCGCTCGAGTTCGCGTTGTTCTACATCTACGGCGTGCTGAGGCCCGGGGCTTGGTCTGGCTCGACCACTTCGGCTTCCCCGACGCGCAGTTGAACGCAACGTATGCGCCAATGTATGACCACGTGGGATTCAAGAAGCTGCGATGGAACGATGAACGGAAGCTGGATGTCGGTGCGGAGAAGAACGAGTGGTACATCTCGGCACTGCTCGAGAAGCCCATGACCTGCAAGAGGCATCAATTTTTATTAGCTTATTTGTTGAAGGGAACCAGCTACTCCAAGTCATCAATCTCGACAAGCGAATGCATCCTAGGCTCCTAGCTATTACGTACCTCGGTATACCACCACAAGAAAAGGTATACTGACTTATTGTACTTTAAGTGCCACATCTGCAAGCAAGACAATTCATGAGTGTTGGGCAGAAGCTGCCCATAGCTCAGTTTGACCGAGTTTTGATTGTCGATGTTTTCCGTAGGCCTCTCATTCTAAATATTGGTGTGTGCACGGGGTACTGCATGTATGCCACATTGCGATCATGTTTTACATGATCGAATCAGCTGAATTGTGCATACTCCCTCCGTCCACAAATAAGTGTACATCTAGGTTTTTGGATAAGTCAAACTTGTTTAATTTTGACCAACTTATTATCAAAAATTATACGCATATGTGACATTAGATTACTATATTATGAAACTACATTTCAAGGTGGATCTAGTGATACTAATCTAGTGTCATAAATGCTGCTACTTTTTCCTAAAAAGGTGGTCAAATGTAATAAAGTTTGACTTATCAAAAAACCTAGATGTACACTTATTTGTGGACGGAGGGAGTAGAGTCATAGACCTATTGGAAAGCTTATATGGTGCTAGTTGATGAAAAGGGTTGGGCATGGAAGTGAAAAGAAAGTGATACGTGTATATATGGTCGAGCAAAATATCAGTTGTTTGTACGAAAAAAATTAGATTTATGAGGATGGTTGAGTAGCACAAGTAATATGTCAGGGTTTCATGACGTAATAGCTTGACGACCTACGCTACAAGCTCTGTGCTAATATATTTGGTCCGTGGGAAATTCGAGCAGAGGAGCAACGTGCCATGATTTTTTTTTCCGAAATGCGGAAAATGACCCAGCCTCTGCATCGAAGCGATGCTACATCCTTTATTACCTTATTGAAAAAATCTCCAATTCACTTTATCACAACCTTTACATTACGGATCACTCAAGGTCGAAACATGTATCAACCATCTAAAAAGAGATGAGAAAAACAAACGCTGGAGAATTAACATGGTGTGATCCTGCGATCAAGCTGCCAGCCGCACCGGTTGAATAAATCTAGAGTGACCGTCTCCAAAACAGCTGCACCCAAAATCCATCTACTGGCGTTGCTCCTCCGGCTGAAGACATAACCACGTACGCGTCTCGTGGATAGCAAGAGGGATGACCTGTAAAAAAGAAGTATTTTTTGACTTGTTAAAAATATAATCATTTCGGATATGCCATATTGCCCATAAAAGAGCGCAAATACCAACTCTTATTTGGCTGTTGACTCTCTTATCTAAACCGTATAGCCAATTTCCGAATAGATTGGTAATATTCTTGGACAGTAATATTCCAAAAGACATATGAATAATTCTCCAAACAATCTTAGCAAGCAGACAATCAAACAACAAGTGTTGAATTGTTTCATCTTTGTCACAAAAACAACATGTTTTACTACCTTACCATTTCCTCTTGATCAGGTTATCTTTTGTGAGAATAACTTTGCGGTGTAAGAACCACATGAAAATTCTGATTTTTAGTGGAACTTTTAGTTTCCAAATATATTTACGAAGATACGTAGTATGCCCATTTAACATGTCAAGATACATGGACTTAATTATATATCCTCATGATACGGTTAAGTTCCAAATGAACACATCATCATCAGCGGAGAGGTTTACATTAACTAGTCGACCTAGCAAATGCAACCATCTTGTCCACTTATATTCAGTAAGGTTTCTTCTAAAAGCTACAATAACCCGGATAAGACATTTGCAACTAAGACATTTTTATGTTGCACCATATTGTATAGAGAGGGATATTGCTGCGCTAGAGGCTTATCTCCTAGCCAAATATATTCCCAAAATCTAGTATATAATCCATTCCCTACCTTAAAAGACCCCGAGAGAAGAACTCTTCCTTCACATTCATCATACCCTTCCAAAAAGGTGAATCAAAAGGTTTAGCTTAGACTTGGGATAACGTATTAGAAAGCAAATATTTATTTTGCAGCAACTCTTTTCACACTCCATTTTCATTTAAGAGTTTAAATAGCCACTAAGCAAACACTTATTTTTTATATTTAAGACCTATATTGTAATGTCCCAGGTTTAGAGACGATCGAGGGGTAGATTTTAGAAAGGGATGTGCATGGCATTGTAATTTACGGGGAAATTTCGCGTTTTTAAAACAAAACTGCATCGAAGGGGAACAGGTTTCTCTCTCGACACCTTACAAGGTTAGGGTTTCGAGAGTGCGATGAACTGGTTCCTACTTATCTAGATTAGGGTTTTGAGAAGAGAGAAGGGATATTTCATCAAAATCTTAAGTTGCATGATTGAATTATAAGTTAAGTTGTTTGAATGAATTCAAACCAAATTTGAATTTAAATTTCAAATTCAAACATTAAATAATCATCACATAATTCAAATTTGAGATAATTTCACAAACAATTACCATTAAGCAATAATATGAGTAATACAACAATTACATTAAGCTCAATAAGGAAAACTTGAGCTTTATTGATCATCACACACATAATACATTGTCTTTACAATATTCAGATTTGAATTATGAAATTACAACACATTACAAGAATTAAATAAATAGAAAAAGAAAAAGGAAAATTACAAGTTATCTAAATAACCTAAACTACATTGTGATTTTCATGAATTCTATGATCTTGATGATCTTGAATTCATCCTGATCAGCACTGGGTACCTGCACACATACACAAACAATCAAACATTTAAGCCAAGTGGCAAAGCCACTTGGCAGGTTAGCTAACAATTGAAATGAAGAGGATATGATCAAGTCTCTGCCGAGCAGATCCAGGCCACAGACAGAACCAAGTCCAAGTGCACAGCACTAGCACACACACACAGCTAGGCTGCTCACACAGCAGTGTGCATGCAGCACACCACACACACACACAGCTGGTGAGTCACAACAGGCTGCCAGGCCTTGTTGTCGACCAGAGATGGAGGTGGAGATCATATAAAGTCTCCACAGTAAACCCTAACCATTGCCATCGACAGAACTGCACTGGTAAGCCACCAAGAACAGCTAGAACAGGAAGAACAGCTTCACTGTTCAACCTGCTCCATCACACCACTGAATTAAATCAAGCATCAAGCTCACCAGGAGGAGCAGGGCAAGTAAATCAACCATAAGATCAACACAGAAGCAAACCCTCTACACCAACACCAAATTCTAGGAGCTGGAGTGAGGTATACCAAGCATCATGAGCAAACCATGGTTTTGCTCATAATTAAGCATACTCATGCATCACAGAAGCAAAAAGGGTATGAAACCCTGGATGTATCATCACTTGGTTGCTAAACCAATTGGTGCCAGCAAATACAACTAAGGCTAGAAGGAAATCAAACCAGGGAACACTGGTTGTGACAACACAGTGTCACAACCAGAGAAATCCAGCATGGATTTAATCCTATGTAGCCATCCAGATTCACCAAGCACCTAACAGTCTAGCTAAACCATCAGACGGATAGGCAACATGTTCCTATCTTGTTTATCAACACCAAAGCCACTGATAAATCACCAAGTGAATAGTCAGTGAGCACTTATTCATCAAAGAAAGCCAACACTGGTGGGAGCCACCCTAACAGCAAGAACCTACTGTCAGGGTTACCTCAACCACACAACCAATCCAAACAGTTAAGCCTTACACATGCATCATCACCCAAGTGGGTTCAGAATGGGCTAGGGTCCCCAACAATTGTTGGCATCCCTCTAGCCCAAGTAAATCAATTGATATGATCATCACTGTGTTACAGTTCACATCATTTATCCAAATAACAAAGCAAATTAAGCAGATAAATGAAACAGATAAGCTACTGATGCACAGGGTCTTGCAGATGATCCAAAGGATCATTGCACACAGTCACTGAGGCTTGGACAAGCACCAGCACACCCAGACTAAGTCTGTAGGAAGCACATATAGCACTGAATGAGCACCAGTGAGTCACAGAGAGGGGCACCCACTAATTCACACACAAGAAATGATCATATGTTAGACTGTGTACATACGTAGCCTCTGTAGTTGTATTTGTACACCTTGTAACTTGTATTTGTACACAACGTGTACGTCTATATATATTGAGAGCCGAACCCCAGCTAGGGGTGTCGAGCAGTTCCCAAACACATTGTTTTACATGGTATCAGATTAGGTCACGATATGTCTTCCGCTGCCCCTACTTCCGCCGTCGCCGCGCGGGATCCCGCCGCCGTCGCTCCTCCGCCGGCCTCTGCTCCCTCCTCGCCGTTCCTCGCGTCACGGCCTCTTGCGCCTCCCGCCTGGTGGCACGCCCGGTCTCCAGGGGCTGCGCCTCCGCAGCCCGCTCCGATCGGCTCCTCCTCGTCCGCTCCTGCCGCCGCCGTCGCGGGGAAGGGCGATCTGCCGCCGCCGGTCTCCGATGGTGGTCCCACTGCTTCGACCGATGCGGCCGCGCCTCCGCCATCTGGTGGTTCCGCGCCGCCGCCCTACGGTGGCTCCGCACCGCCACCCTACGGTGGTTCTGCGCCGCCGCCCCACGGTGCTTATGCGCCGCCGCCTTACGGCGGCTACTATGGCGCTCCGACTGCACCGATCTACGGTGCCCCGCTTGCGTCGGCTCACGGCGCCCCTGCGCCGTCCTACGGCGGTCCTCCGCTCTCTCCTTCGGCTTGGTCGGTGCCACCATACGGTGCCCCGCCCTCGTCGTCCTACGGTGTTCCGCCTCAACCGACCTACGGCACCGCCCCGCCTCCGTCCGCCTACGGGGGCCCGTCCGCTGCTCCCCAAGGCGGGTATCCGTCGTCGGCTTACGACGGCGCTCCGCACGCCTATGGGCCTCCCTCGACGCATGCCTCTGCACCGTCTATGGGGACGGCCCCGCCGATGAGCTTCTACCCTCCACCGCCGACGGCCCCGGTTGATCACGCATCTGCGCCGGCGCCGTTCTACTTCTCGCATCTTGTGCCGGTGAAGCTCACGCCGGACAATTATCTGGCTTGGCGTGCTCAGATTCTCCCGCTCCTCCGCAGTCGCTACTTGGAGGGCTATGTCGATGGGTCGATGCCTTGCCCGCCTGTGTACCACCCGTCGTACCACGCCTGGGTGGCCCAGGATCAGGCTATCCTCTCGGGCATCCAGTCCTCGCTCATGCCGAGCGTGTCGTCGCTGGTTGTTTTTGCCGCTACATCTCGTGAGGCTTGGGCGGCGCTCTACACCAGCTTCGCCTCCCAGTCTCAGGCCCGGGCTCATGCCATCCGCACCGAGCTGAGTGAGACCAAGCTCCGCGACCTCAGCATCACGGACTACTTCAACAAGATGTCCAGCCTCTCCGACACGTTGGCCTCCATTGGCCAGCCCCTTCGCCCTGAGGAATTCACCACTCATGTCCTGAACGGCCTGGACGACGACTATGACAACCTCGTGGAGAACGTCAATGGTCGTGACACCCCGCTTCAGCCTCGAGAGCTCTACTCACGCCTCCTCGGTCGCGAACAGCGCGTCAAGGCCAAGCATGCCTCTCCGCACTTCTCCTCCGCCAACGCTGTGACTCGCGGAAAAACTACCAAGGCGCCACCGTCCGGTGGCAAGACGGCGTCCGCCCCCCAGTCGGGGTCGCGCCCTGCTGCGCCTCCCACCACGGGGGGCAATCGTCCGCGAGCCTGCTGCCCCTCGTGTGGGGCACAGCAGGCGTGTCAGCTGTGTGGTCTTGAGGGGCATATTGCCTCCCGCTGTCATCGACGCTTCAAGCAGGATTTCCTCGGGATTGGCAACAACGGCAAGGGCAATGATAAGCAGGCTGCTGCAGCGGTGTCTGGCGACGAGCATGGGTATACACCCTCATATCCTATCGACCCCGCGTGGTACTGCGACACGGCAGCCACCAATCATCTGACAAGTGAAACTGCCAAGCTGTCCGTCCAGGAGCCCTACCGTGGTCATGATCAGGTTCGCACCGCCAATGGAGCAGGTATGCGCATCACACATCTTGGTCAGGCTTCTCTTCTTGCACATGATTCTCGAAAATTGCATCTTCTCAATGTTCTCCGTGTTCCCTCTGCCACACGTAGTTTGTTGTCTATTCCCCAACTTACTCGTGATAACAATGTCTTTGCTGAATTTCACCGTTTCCATTTTTTCATTAAGGATCGGGACACGAGGGACGTGCTGCTTAGAGGCCGACTCCGCCACGGCCTATATGCGCTTGATGCGCCCCATGTGCTCACTTCGCCGCCTACTCCCCAGGTGTTCAGTGGCGTTCGCGTGTCGTCTTCGCATTGGCATGCGCGTCTTGGTCACCCTGCTGCCCCTATAGTTCGGCATGTTCTTCATCGCCATGAACTTCCAGTTGTGTCTAATAAAATAGCTGCCACCATCTGTGATGCCTGTCAGCAAGGCAAGAGTCATCAGCTTCCGTTTTCAGAGTCGAGTCGTGTAGTGAAACAGCCTCTTGAGCTTGTGTTTTCTGATGTATGGGGGCCTGCCCAAACGTCTGTCAGTGGTCACAATTATTATGTCAGTTTTATTGATGCTTATAGTCGGTTTACTTGGCTTTATCTACTTAAATGCAAATCTGATGTGTTTAATGTTTTCATTCAGTTTCAAACGCATGTTGAGCGTCTCCTTAAGCACAAAATACTTCATGTTCAGTCCGACTGGGGGGGTGAATACCGCAACCTCAACTCGTTCTTTAATAAGCTTGGGATTTCTCACCGTGTGTCCTGCCCACATACACATCAGCAAAACGGCGCAGCCGAGCGTAAGCATCGTCATCTTGTAGAAACTGGCCTCACTTTGTTAGCGCATGCCTCCGTTCCGTTTCGGTTTTGGAGTGATGCTTTTTCCACTGCCTGTTTTTTGATCAATAGGCTCCCCTCACGACTCTTACAGATGAAAACCCCCCTTGAACTCTTGCTCAACGAACTTCCAGATTATACTTTTTTTAAGGTGTTTGGATGTGCGTGTTGGCCTCATCTCCGTCCATATAATAAGCATAAACTTGAGTTTCGGTCTAAAAAGTGTGTCTTCCTTGGGTATAGTTCCCTTCACAAAGGATACAAATGTCTACATGTTCCCACTAATCGCGTTTACATCTCTCGTGATGTCGTTTTTGATGAGAATGTGTTTCCCTTTTCCGCACTTCCGACTCAATCCACCACTCCTGTTTCACATGTGCAATCCACTATACCTCTGCCTGATCAATTTGTTGATGTTGCATATGCCCCTGCGTTGCTTCCTAACCATGCTGCAGGTATTGGACGCGGCGCTCGCCTTGAACTGCTGAACGATCAGGCATCGGACGTCGATCACGTCCAGCACGTCGATCCGGTGCATGCTGCATGCATGCCGGGTCGCGTCTGCTCGCCCGCTGGTGCTGCGCCCGTGGCGGCCACGCCCGGCCCAGCGCCCCAGCCTCACTCACCCAGCCCAGCTTCCCCGGCTCCTGCGTCGCCCGGCCCGACTGCCGAGCCGGCCTCGCCTGCTCCGGCCCCGAGTGGGCCGCCTTCTCCTGGACCGGCGACGCCTGCCTCCGCGTCACCTGCTGCGACGCCCAGCTCCGCGTTGCCTGCTTCGGCCTCGCCGGAGCCTGCTCCACCTGCTTCGACGCTGCCTGATCTGCTTGCTGCTGTTGGTGCTCCTCGCCCTCGCACGCGCAGCCAGTCAGGTGTCTTCCGTCCCAAGACGCGCACTGATGGGACTGTGGCATGGATTGCTGCTTGTGTTGCTGATGCTGTTGCTGATCCGACTGCTGAGCCCAGACATTTTCAGGCTGCACTTGGTATTCCTCATTGGCGTGCTGCGATGGAACAGGAGTTTGATGCGCTGCAGAAGAATGGTACTTGGCGGCTTGTTCCTCCTGTTTCTGGTGTCAATGTTATTGATTCCAAGTGGGTCTTCAAGGTGAAAAAGCATGCTAATGGTTCTATTGAACGTTACAAGGCACGCTTGGTTGCGAAGGGTTTCAAGCAGAGGTATGGTCTTGACTATGAAGACACGTTCAGCCCAGTTGTTAAGCCTACCACTATCCGTTTGTTGCTCTCGTTGGCTGTCACTCGAGGGTGGTCTCTTCGTCAGCTTGATGTGCAGAATGCCTTCCTGCATGGGTTATTGGAGGAGGAGGTCTATATGCGTCAGCCCCCAGGGTTTGTTGATCCCTCTTGTCCTCAGCATCTCTGTCGTCTTGTGAAGGCTCTGTATGGACTGAAGCAGGCTCCTCGAGCATGGCATGCTCGTCTTGGCTCTGTTCTTCGGGCTCATGGATTTGTTGCATCCACTGCGGACACATCCCTGTTTCTTCTTCGGCGTCCTGAGGTTACGATGTACCTGTTGGTTTATGTCGATGACATTATTCTCATTAGTTCCTCTGATGCTGCGGCCGATCGTCTTGTGAGTAATCTCAGTGGTGATTTTGCTGTCAAGGACTTGGGTGCTCTGCATTATTTCCTTGGCTTAGAGGTTGCGCGGTCTTCTGCTGGGTTGACTCTCACACAGCAGAAGTATTCTATGGATCTGTTAAGGCGTGCTGGTATGTTGCAGTGCAAGCATGCTCTCACTCCTATGTCTGCCTCTGATCGGTTGTCTGCCTTTGATGGAGATCCTCTTTCGCCTGATGATGCCACTGAGTACCGTAGCCTGGTGGGTGGTCTCCAGTATCTCACTATCACCCGGCCTGACATCTCTTTTGCTGTGAACCGTGTCTGCCAGTACCTTCATGCGCCCCGGACACCTCATTGGTCTGCCGTGAAGCGTATTCTGCGCTATATTCGTCTTACTGCCTCCTATGGTTTGCTTCTTCAGCCTGTGCAGTCTTGTTGCCTCTCGGCTTTCTCGGATGCGGACTGGGCTGGGAATCCTGATGACAGGCGATCCACGGGGGGATATGCAGTGTTCTTTGGCTCTAACTTGATCGCCTGGAATGCTCGCAAGCAAGCTACGGTATCTCGCAGCAGCACTGAAGCTGAGTACAAGGCAGTCGCGAATGCTACAGCTGAGATTATTTGGGTACAGTCCTTAGTGAGAGAATTGGGCATCCCTCAGGCTCGGCCTCCGGTTCTTTGGTGTGACAACATTGGTGCTACATATCTTTCATCTAACCCGGTGTTTCATGCTCGCACCAAACATATTGAGGTAGATTATCATTTTGTCAGGGAACGCGTTGCACAGAAGCTACTCTGTATCAAGTTCATCTCGTCTAAAGATCAACTTGCTGACATCTTCACGAAGCCTCTTCCACAGCCACAGTTTGTAGGTTGTAGGCGCAATCTCAACTTGCTTTGTACTTCAGGTCACAGTTGAGATTGAGGGAGGGTGTTAGACTGTGTACATACGTAGCCTCTGTAGTTGTATTTGTACACCTTGTAACTTGTATTTGTACACAACGTGTACGTCTATATATATTGAGAGCCGAACCCCAGCTAGGGGTGTCGAGCAGTTCCCAAACACATTGTTTTACATCATATGATCATCAGGGCTTGCTATAGCATGCCAATACATGTTAGAGCATCACTGAGCAGCAGAGCATGAACCAGATAATTGAATAGCTACACATAACCAACAATTACTTCACAGATAATCAAATGGATAACTTATAATTGTATCCAGAAGCACATCAAATACATGATGTACCACTGGATCATGATAAACAAGTAAAGCACTTAGTGCTCATCACTAAATCATACCAATAAGCCAACAGTAATGCTCAGATGAGCATGCTCATGAATTTGAGCACAAGAACTAGCCACAGAAGCTCAGGCACTTGCAAATTTGCAAGAATTGCATACTGCAATTAAGCCATTGAAGCATATATGAATACCCATGAGTGTCAGGCAAGCATAGAAACAAGAACAGAGGCACAAGGAAGAATTCTAGCAAGTAAAGCAAGCTTTCACAGGCACATAGCTTAGCAATCTTGCACAGCAGCACAAGCAGCATATCAGCGTAAGCAGCACAGCAGCACACGCAGCACAGCAGCAGCGCAGCAGCAGTAAGCACGGCCACAGAGCAGCATGAGCACGGCTATCCTCTCCACGAGGAGGAGAAGCTGTGACCAGAGCTAAGGAAGGAGGAAGAAGAACAAGCACACAAGAGAGAGGGAGTGATGGCGAACTTACCGTGGTCGAGCAGATAGGCACGACCATGGCGGCCATGGCGGCACACGCCAGAGCGCGGCGGCGCCAAGCCAAGCCAGGCCATGGCGGCACCACGGCACCACCCGCACCACGGCGGCGAAGCGGGCGGAGTCCAAGCACCAGGAGCGCCGGGAACGGCGGGATCGAGCGGATCCCGTAACCCTAGCACCGGAAGGGTCGAGGCCGAGAGCAGCAGGTCGCCCGCGTCAGATCGACGCGGATAGGATTGACCGCCATCGTGGGGCGCGTCGATTGCGCACCATGGCGGGGGCCAGGTCCGGCGAATCTCGCCGGAATCGAGCGGCGACGGCGGAGGCGACGCGAGTCGCCAGAGCGGGCTAGGGTTAGGGTTCGGTCGCGCGTGAGAGGGAGAGAGAGAAGTGGGGCTGGTCGAGCCGGACCAGGCCGGTCGGTTCGACCTAACCCACTGGGTTGCACCGACAGGTGGGCCCAGGGGCATTTTTGCCATTTCACAATTCAATTAAATTACATAAACTTTGGTAAATCACAATAAATATTTAAATAACTCTAAAAAAAATAATTAAAAATATGAAAATTGATCAGCATAAAATTCTCTACCTGAATAAAATATCAAAGGGAATTTTTGAAGACAACTAAGAATAAGTCTTAATTTGATGATTTAAATAATCATTTAAATCACTCATATTATTTTCAATAATGAAAATTAGTTCAATAATGCCTTTGGACTATAAAAACACCTTGACAATATCTCAAGGTTGTATTTACCCTAAATCCAGTATCTCCAAGTTGTTCTTAGTATTAACCTCTCACATGAAATTACAACGACATCGGAAGGGGGAACAAACCCTAAAAAATGGAATCATGCATAATTGCTTCTTTAACCATTGCCCTTATCGGACAATGATGCTATTTTTCAGAGAAAGAGGACAAGGGTCAGTCCACACCTTCAAACTGCAAAACTTTGCGGTGTTCAGGCAAGTTCATCACTTGCTCATGTCATTTGAGTATTTCTATCAAATTACTTGCAAAGTACTATTATTATCACTATTGCATAAAAACCAAAACCACTACTTTCATAACTATGAATATGACTATGTGGTGGGCAATGGAACCATGGATTGTGTTGATATGGTGGAGGTTCCATTGCAAGGGTTTATATCCATCTAGGATTAAACAACAAATGTCGCCAGTGATTTTTGCCGTAATACCCGTGTTAACCATAAGATCCGGAGTGGGACGGAATAGTCAAAAGTGTTTCCACCTCTCGTTCATCAACGGATGCGCTTTACCGTAGTACACTTGTAATCCAAGGGGCAAGCGGTGAGGCTGGGGAGTCCTAAGTCCCCACGGCATAGTCAGTAGTACACTTGTCGCCCGAAGGAGCAAGCGGTGAGGGGGAGTCCTAAGTCCCCACGGTATTGCGGTCTATGATGGGTTGCAGCTACCGGCGTAGGAGTGTATGGTAGAGCCCAGCACTGTGTCGTGGTTGGGGTCCACCTTGAAATCTACAGGAATAATGGGACCGGCGTGGACCGGGCATGCAACAAAGGGTGGGTGTTCGAGGTAGCGGAGGAACATGATTGGCTAGACCTTATACCGGGCCTCACACCGAAGGAAGTGTGGACGGAAAGCTGCCCTTGGCACCAAGGTTAAGATCTCTTATGGGTAAAGCAACACACCTCGCGAGTGTAAAGAACTGACCTGTCACTCCCCGTTCGGATAAGGAACTGCGAACGCGGCAAAAAGGAGCTCCATGAAGTTCTAGTAAACCGGTGAAGGCTGACGGACATAGCTCTTTGGAATAAAAGCAATCTCTTGAAGAAATGTTTATCAAAACTTGCATTGGTATTAGACTTTCTGGTCTAATATCGTAGCTAGAGCATTAAACACCTCTTATCTATAATGAACTTGTTGAGTACTCTCGTACTCATACCACTCTTAAATCCCATGCTTAGATTGTCTGAATCATCTGGAGGAGGACTACGACAACAATGAAGGAGCCGAGATCATCGGCTATGAAGAACCAGACCTCTCGGGAGGTATCGAAGGCGTAGACTATCTCATCGTCTACGGCCCAGGGAGGCTTCCGGAGGAGATCAAGCCTATAGACATCTAGTAGTAGTAGTAACCGAGCAGCCCGAACCCTTAGTAGCTGCTCGAGGAAATAAATGTATAACTTAATGAGACTCTTATATTGTAAGCTAAGTTGGGTTCGCCTCGAACCCAGGAGTATTCCTCTTAGGACCCAAGAGGAGCTCCGAGACGACTTGTGTATGATGTTTGTAATAATAAATGAATGAGTTATGGACCTGCTATGTTCTGTTGTACTACTCTGAGGGATGTAATATTTGCGGAATGGTACTTCGTGAATGTTATATCAACGACTGGCATACTACAACATGCAGTGGTATGCACCATTGCTATCAGAGCAGAAGCTTTGACCTTAGGTTGGAACCTAGTAAATGGGACCAAACGTTAGGAGTCAAATAGGATTAGTAAAGAATTCTCTAAAAATATGGTGTATATTCAATTGAGAATACAACAATCATATATTTTAGTGCGATAATTCTTTATTATCTCTATTATGATGCATTATTACTAATCTTATAATCCTTCTATTTCTACAGCCAACATGGCAAGTTCACGTCCAGGACGAAACGTGAAAGTGATGGATTCCACACTGAGTGAATACGAAGGAGGACTTGCAGATATTCTACGAGCCATGTTACTTGAATTTGGGTGTGATCCCCAGATCCAAGTAAAGAAATACATGTACTATGATGGTACTGTATTGGCCAAGTGTAGGGTAGGACTGCGACTTCCCGAATCTCTGGGAATGAGCGTAGTCATGCCAGCAGGGGAAGCCAGGACTATCAACACAGCCTACCATATAGCTGTTATGAGAGCCATAACCGACATTCGGGAACATAAGACGAAAGAGCTTATGGGTTCCGAATTCTCCCATATTCCTCACAATCAGGAGGAAGAAGATCCCATGCTTAACCACTACAAATATGCAAAATGCAAACCCATAGCAGCTGCAAAATACATGGATAATAGCCGCAACTTCATATCATTACTCTTTCAGTTGAACCATCATCTGACGGGAGCAATTGATACGATGCTAGAGGAGTTTACTGAACCCAAGGTGGAGATTAGGGGGAAAGAACCTATGGAGAATGTGGTGCACACACTAGTTTACTCAGCTGGTGACTACATTAGTATTGATCCTCTTGCGCATGAAACTACACCTGTTACACCTGGGAACTATCTGGGTAGTTCCTATGGGGGATACGAGGGCGGAGAGGAATCCGGAAACAATCAGCGTTCCGAGACTCCTATAGAAAATTCCACGGGTTGGCGTTGGGGATCTGATACTGGAACTCATAGTACTTCAGTGTATTATGATGGGGAGATGAATGATGACGCCACAACCCAGAACCAGAGTTATCCTAGTAATGAAGGAGTTGATGGAGGGTATCCGACACAGGTTGAGTCGGGTACGAGTGTTGGAAACACCTATGGTGGAGCTACAGGGGAGTACACCCGATGGGTGGACTATGATGCACTTAACGATCAGTTTGTGAACACCGATTTCTCCCTAGGATCATCATCTGATTCGGATTACCAGCCAACGGGGAGACCTTATGTTCCAGGGTCTATCAGGAGGACGACACGTTCGACCGGATGGAAGCCTGGGATGTACCGGGAGTGAAGATCGACTAGAGTCCACCAAGGGAGGCGAGGCTATAATACACAAGTACCACATGTATTATAGTATGTAATATTTGTATAAATTTGTACATATACTTTAATAAGTGAGTTTGCATACTCACATCGACTTGAGTATTGTAATAAGACCACTTAAGTATGTATATACAGGGTATATGTTTTGTATGATTTGGATTTGCTTCTTGATTTCCATTGCGTGACTAGTTCTGTGCACAAAGTTGAGCTCAGAAAACTTGCGCATGGAGTAATTATGAGTATCATCTTGTGTTGCAGAACTAGGGGGTTATGTCGGGAGCGTTAGGAGAGGAGACCGAAGCGCAGCGCATGGAGCGCGAAGCAAAACAAAAGGAAGAGGCTGAGGAGCCAGAGATCAGTCCCACCACCACCACCACCCATGACGCAGCAGAACCGTCCCCACATGCACCGGGAGGAAAGACAACGTGTGACGTTGGAGCAGCAGAACAAATTCTTACAAGAGCTGTGATGGCGTGTAACTCACACGTTCATTGGGAACCCCAAGAGGAAGGTATGATGCGCACAGCAGCAAGTTTTCCCTCAGAAAGAAACCAAGGTTTATCGAACCAGGAGGAGCCAAGAAGCACGTTGAAGGTTGATGGCGCGGATGTAGTGCGGCGCAACACCAGGGATTCCGGCGCCAACGTGGAACCCGCACAACACAACCAAAGTACTTTGCCCCAACGAAAAGTGAGGTTGTCAATCTCACCGGCTTGCGTAACAAAGGATTAACCGTATTGTGTGGAAGATGATTGTTTGCAGAAACAGTAGAACAATATTGCAGTAGATTGTATTTCAAGAAAGAGAATTGGACCGGGTCCACAGTTCACTAGAGGTGTCTCTCCCATAAGACGAACAGCATGTTGGGTGAACAAATTACAGTTGGGCAATTGACAAATAAAGAGGGCATGACCATGCACATACATATCATGATGAGTATAGTGAGATTTAATTGGGCATTACGACAAAGTACATAGACCGCCATCCAACCGCATCTATGCCTAAAAAGTCCACCTTCAGGTTATCATCCGAACCCCTCCAGTATTAAGTTGCAAAGCAACAGACAATTGCATTAAGTATGGTGCGTAATGTAATCAACAACTACATCCTTAGACATAGCATCAATGTTTTATCCCTAGTGGCAGCACAACACAACCTTAGAACTTTCTGTCACTGTCCAATGCATGCATGAACCCACTATCGAGCATAAGTACTCCTCTTGGAGTTACAAGCATCTACTTGGCCAGAGCATCTACTAGTAACGGAAAGCATGCAAGATCATAAATAACACGTAGATATGACTTTGATAATCAACATAACAAGTATTCTCTATTCATCGGATCCCAACAAACGCAACATATAGAATTACAGATAGATGATCTTGATCATGTTAGGCAGCTCACAAGATTCGACAATGATAGCACAATGGGGAGAAGACAACCATCTAGCTACCGATATGGACCCATAGTCCAGGGTAGACTACTCACACATCACACCGGGAGGCGACCATGGCGGCGTAGAGTCCTCCGGGAGATGATTCCCTCTCCGGCAGGTGCCGAGGCGATCTCCTAGATCCCCGAGATGGGATCGCGTGGCGGCGTCTGGAAGGTTTTCCGTATCGTGGCTCTCTGCACCGGGGGTTTCGTCACGGAGGCTTTAAGTAGGCGGAAGGGTAGGTCAAGAGGCAGCGCGAGGTGCCCAGACCATAGGGCCGCGCGGCCAGGGCAGGGGCCGCGCCGCCCTATGCTCCGCTGCCTCGTGGCCCTCTTCGCTTCGTCTTCGGACTTCTCGGAAGCTTCGTGGAAAACTAGGCCCCGGGGCTTTGATTTCGTCCAATTCCGAGAATATTTCTTACTAGGATTTCTGAAACCAAAAACAGAAAACAAAGAACGGCACTTCGGCATCTTGTTAATAGGTTAGTTCCGAAAATGCACGAATATGACATAAAGTGTGCATAAAACATGTAGATAACATCAATAATGTGGCATGGAACATAAGAAATTATCGATACGTCGGAGACGTATCAGCATCCCCAGCTTAGTTCTGTCGTCGAGCAGGTAAAACGATAACACAGATAATTTCTGGAGTGACATGCCATCATAATCTTAATCATACTATTTGTAAAGCATATGTAGTGAATGCAGCGATCAAAACAATGTATATGACATGAGTAAACAAGTGAATCATAAAGCAAAGACTTTTCATGAATAGCACTTCAAGACAAGCATCAATAAGTCTTGCATAAGAGTTAACTCATAAAGCAATAATTCAAAGTAAAGGTATTGAAGCAACACAAAAGAAGATTAAGTTTCAGCGGTTGCTTTCAACTTGTAACATGTATATCTCATGGATATTGTCAACATAGAGTAATATAATAAGTGCAATAAGCAAATATGTAGGAATCAATGCACAGTTCACACAAGTGTTTGCTTCTTGAGGTGGAGAGAAATAGGTGAACTGACTCAACATTAAAAGTAAAAGAATGGTCCTCCATAGAGGAAAAGCATCGATTGCTATATTTGTGCTAGAGCTTTGATTTTGAAAACATGAAACAATTTTGTCAACGGTAGTAATAAAGCATATGCATCATGTAAATTATATCTTATAAGTTGCAAGCCTCATGCATAGTGTACTAATAGTGCCCGCACCTTGTCCTAATTAGCTTGGACTACCGGATCATCACAATGCACCGTTTTTACCAAGTGTCACAAAGGGGTACCTCTATGCCGCCTGTACAAAGGTCTAAGGAGAAAGCTCGCATTGGATTTCTCGCTATTGATCATTCTTCAACTTAGACATCCATACCGGGACAACATAGACAACAGATAATGGACTCCTCTTTTATGCATAAGCATGTAACAACAATTAATAATTTTCTCATTTGAGATTTGAGGATATATGTCCAAAAACTTCCACCATGGATCATGGCTTTGGTTAGCGGCCCAATGTTCTTCTCTAACATATGCATGCTTAACCATATGGTGGTAGATCTCTCTTACTTCAGACAAGACGGACATGCTTAGCAACTCACATGAAATTCAACAATGAATAATTGATGGCGTCCCCAGTGAACATGGTTATCGCACAACAAGCAACTTAATAAGAGATAAAGTGCATAATTACATATTCAATACCACAATAGTTTTTAAGCTATTTGTCCCATGAGCTATATATTGCAAAGGTGAATGATGGAATTTTAAAGGTAGCACTCAAGCAATTTACTTTGGAATGGCGGAAAAATACCATGTAGTGGGTAGGTATGGTGGACACAAATGGCATAGTGGTTGGCTCAAGTATTTTGGATGCATGAGAAGTATTCCCTCTCGATACAAGGTGTAGGCTAGCAAGGCTTATTTGAAACAAACACAAGGATGAACCGGTGCAGCAAACTCACATAAAAGACATATTGAAAACATTATAAGACTCTACACCGTCTTCCTTGTTGTTCAAACTCAATACTAGAAATTATCTAGACCTTAGAGAAACCAAATATGCAAACCAAATTTTAGCATGCTCTATGTATTTCTTCATTAATGGGTGCAAAGAATATGATGCAAGAGCTTAAACATGAGCACAACAATTGCCAAGTATCACATTACCCAAGACATTAATAGCAATTACTACATGTATCATTTTCCAATTCCAACCATATAACAATTTAACGAAGGAGAAACTTCCATGAATACTATGAGTAGAAACCAAGGACATACTTGTCCATATGCTACAGCGGAGCGTGTCTCTCTCCCATAAAGTGAATGCTAGGATCCATTTTATTAAAAAAAAAAAAAAAACAAAACAAACCGACGCTCCAAGAAAAAGCACATAAGATGTGATGGAATAAAAATATAGTTTCAGGGAGGAACCTGATAATGTTGTCGATGAAGAAGGGGATGCCTTGGGCATCCCCAAGCTTAGACGCTGAGTCTTCTTAATATATGCAGGTGAACCACCGGGGCATCCCCAAGCTTAGAGCTTTCACTCTCCTTGATCATGTTGCATCATACCCTCTCTGATCCTTGAAAACTTCCTCCACACCAAACTCGAAACAACTCATTAGAGGGTTAGTGCACAATAAAAATTAGGGATTTCTATTTTCGTGTCCCTGCCCTTAGTTGTGCTTTTCCCCAGCCCCTTAGTTTTTCCTCACTTTTCCCCAAGTCCTTGTTTGAAACCCAGAAGGAGCTCAGACGGCAGGATTCCCGTTAAGTTGACCGTCCGCTTGACGTGTGGGGCCGCGTTGGTGGGCTCGTCACAGGGGCTGGTAGAAAGGGACCGCGTGGGACAGACGAGATTGTTTGGTTGCACGTGAGCAGAGCTGGGTTTTGTCTCTCTCGCCATTGCATTTCCCTTTTAAGAGTACCTTTTCTGCCTCCTTCTCTCTGCCTTTTTTCACATAATTAGTATCAAATCTAGAGAAGCTTGCATTTCTGTCTTTCTTCAATTATTATTTGTGCCTTTTGGCCCTGGTTGTTTTCCCAATATGGCAGCAAATCTAGTACCCAATCTAGTACTCCATCTGGTCCATATGTATGTAGTTAAATCTAGAAGCAAATCTACAGGGAATGTACGATAAATTCACAAGGTCATATAGTAGAATAGGGATAGATAATATAGATAATAAGCTGCATTCAGCAGCCAAACATAGTAGGGTTCGAGGTTCTTCACAACAAACACCATCATACTAACAACATAAACAACGAGGGATCCCTAACTAACAACAAAGGGATCCCAACAACAAATGGAGGAGGCAGCAGCAAGCACACGTCCAGACTCGCCACCCCATCCGCCTCTCCACTTCTTGTTGCTCCTTGGGAGCCTGGCTTGAGCGGAGGCATGCGCCCGCCGGAGATCTCCACCCGCGGATGTCGGAGGTGCATGCCGAGCGCCAAGTGCTTGGCGCGGAAGGAGCTGGGGTTCACCGACGCGCCGACCTTGGGGTGGTGTGGCCGATGTTCTCGGCATGCGTGAGGACGCAAGTCAGTGCCGCCGAGCCTCCTAGTGCAGAAGGCACCGTAGACACCCTTGGCGACGTCGAGGTAGAGAGACCGGCGACCTGCAGCCTCCGCAGCACCTGGTAGTCTTGACGCCATGGTGCCTGCTGTCGCGCCGACGTCGCTGCACAGCTGATCCATATCAAACGGGAATTTATTAGTGAATGAGTTGCAAACGTGCATGATAACAAAGTTAGGAAAAACAGAGGCAGCCTCAGTTAGAGTGGACACGATTATATGTCTACAGGGACGGTGTAAGCGAACCAAAGCTCATGCACAATAGATTTGTACACAGAAATGGTTCGCTGAACCCTCCCTGAAAATCAGCCCACCGATTCATCATAGGCAAAGAAACAGATTCCGATCTGAACTTGAACACATTCCAGATTATTTGCAAAATTAAACTGTTGATATCTTTTGATTCGTATAAAATAACTGATTGAGATCCTATGATTACTTGCATAAATTAACTGATTGAGATCCCATTATTACTTGCATAAATTAACCGAACGGTCGAAACCCAAATCTTGAACGAAATCAAGGAGGGATCAAAGCAAAATGGAATAAAATCGGCGCAAATATTAGCCCAATACTCATCCATCCACAGATCCATCTACACCAGCACAAATAGGGTTCAAAAAGGAATGGGGAACAAAAAGGAAGCAAACCGTAGTTATTACCTCGTTCCATGGGTCCTCTATGGAGGTGTCGTAGCGGTTCGGGGGCTGGACGTACGGCACTGCTCTCGTAGGGGTCCCATCCCGGTGATCTGACCGCGACCGGCGGCAGCAGCCTCCGATGCACCGGCGGAGGCGGCGGCGACGTCCGTTGAGGGACGGCGGCGACGTCCGTTGAGGGGACGGCGTCGAAGAGGGAGGCGTCGCGCTTGGAGCCGACGGCGCCGTGGACGATGGGATTGGCATTCTCCTTGTCCATCTCGCCGGCAGAGAGAGAGGGAGAGGGAGAGGGTTTTTGCTTTGGAGAAGATGATGGGACGTGAGAGAGTTGGCGATGCGTAGGCGAGTGAGAGTGACAGAGATAGTGGGAGGAGGCGTCTATAAAGGCTAGTGGTGGTTAATGCGACCCGCGTCCTACGCGTCCACCGCTGCACGTCTGCACGTCTTGGACTTCTGCAATGTGCCACGCGTCCACGATTGCACGTCTTCGACTTCTGACTGCGACCGGCGTCTACGCGTCAAATATTGCACGTCTTTCATTTCTGCACCGCAACACGCGTCCTCGAGTCTAACCCTGAAAATTTAGATATACTCAGTTATAACCTCGAGCATTATACTAGCATTTTTTGTGTGCTCAGTTTTCCCCTTGAGTGCTAGTACGGCTAGTGCAATATGCTCGTTTACCTCAAGGTCAACAGATACCAACAAATGGGATTAACTAGTTAAATGAGTCATTTAATGTGCAAAAATTCCGAAAAATAGTGGCACATACTCATGGAGTCTTTACCACAAATTTCCAGTTCTCAAAACATAGATAAGTCATAGATAAATCAAGTTTTACCACAAATTGCCACTTCTCAAAGGCCTTCTCAAATCACCTAGTAGCTATGAAGGTGCATGGTTTTCCACAATAAGCCCTTCCCAAAACAGTTTTCCCCAAAACATACTTTGTCTAAATGAGGCCACAATTCTCACACTCATGTATATTTGTATTGCAAATAGTTTGAGATAGGCCAAGATGGGTTTTATTCTACAAAACACGCATTTTTCATTTTTTAAATCTCATATTTGAATCCCTTAGTCTGTTTATTACATAGGTGCCCTTGGTTTCTTGATACTACTCAGTTTTGCCCTCTCCCTCCACAAATTCTCTCACACGTGCAACATTGCCCTGATTGGTCTAGCCCATGTCACGCGGATCGTGCCCGCGACCGTTGATCGTATGATCTAACGGCAGATAACCCCTCCTCTCTCTCGTTTCTGGTTACCTTCCACTCTCTAAGTTTGCTAAATGGCGGTTTTCTGTATTTATTTTCACGCGCGAAAATTATAAACTCTTTTAGGCATTACTTTTCACGCAAAAATGATAAACCATCACCGATTTGTTGTAGCCATAAATTTTCACGCAAAAAATGATAAACCGTCACCGATTTGTTGTAGCCATTAATTTTCACGAAAATCCCAAATGATAAACCATCACCGATTTGTTGTAGCCATTACTTTTCACGCAAAAAATGATAGACCATCACCGATTTCTGTAGCCATTACTATTCACGGTAAAAATGATAAACGAACCAATCTATCTATCTCTGTATTTGAAGTTTGGAAGGGTTCACCATCTAGTTATGTTAACTTTCGAGGTTTTGATCTGAAAACAAATGGGTATTATAAAGGGAAATAAAAGTTCAAAAAGTAAAAACGAAACAATCTACCTATCTTTGTATAGAAGATCGTCTGTATGATTTTTGAGGTCATTTAGAGAAGGTAGAAAAAAATCCTTTTAGAAAACCTAACTTGTTACAAAAGCTGGTTTCAGTGAGACCTAACCAAATTTGGCATACATTATGCCATATCTATAACAACAAGGAATATCTAAAAGGGAAAGTTTCACAAAATTTGAAATTTATGGCGAAAATGATGCCATACATGATGTTGTTTTTCGAGGTTTTGACCTGAAAATCAATTGGATATTATAAAGGGAAATAAAAAGTTCGAAAAATATAAAAACGAAACAATCTATCTATCTATGTATAGAAGATCAGCTGTATGAAATTTGAGGTCATTTAGAGGAGGTAGAATAAATCACCTTGTTAGAAAAGCTGGTTTCAGTGAGACGAAACGGCTTAAGCAAAGTGATTTTTTCGAACATCTCCAAATGATCCCAAATTTGCCATACATGATGCCATACGTGTAACAACAAGGAACCCTATCTAAAAAGTGTCAAAAAGTTTGCCCAACCGTATAGCTCTATCAAAAAGAACCTCACCATGGCGCTAGTATAATTTTGGGCTTACTTACAAACTTTCGTTACCTAACCTTCAACACGAAACTTGTTTCAAATCACTTTGGCGTACAAGAAACAAATCCCTCCTTGATTCGAGCACCACAGCCTCCAAACTTTGCCGATGCCGATATCGGCATGGTCAGAACGGCTATGCTCGACGCCACTGCTAGGTCACCGTCGGGATGCACCCTCAATCCCGTCCTCATTCGATCACCGACACACCAGAGATACCACCGAGGCCAATGCCGAACGTACATGCCGATGCCAATGCCGAACATGCATCCACGCCGATGTGGGCACGGCCACGCTGCCCCGCTATGTTGGACGCCACAGACCACCGCGAGGTCTTTCCCTTCGCCACCACACTCTTCTAGCACCCATCTATACACGCCAGAAGGAGAGACACTAGTTTTCTCTACATTGCTCGCGTTCGTGTCGGACACGGTCAGTCAAAGTTTTGAGGTAGTCGTCGATGTCGTTGACCATTTCTTCTCTTCTTTGCATGGTTAAACGCGCCTAGTTCATATCTATCTAATGCGTCTGGTCTCGCCTCATGCAGTTCTTTGTGGACGTCGATCTCATCTCGGCACCCCGCATGCCACCTCCTCCGTGCCATCGCTGTAGAGCTCCGTTTAAAAATCTAATCCTACCCGTGTATTGCCCCTTGTATCAGCGCCATGGCCCCACTTGTCATTTGATATAGCGAAGCCCCACTCGTTCGCGTTTTGGTCAGGGATACAGCGATGCTTACGGTCAAACAAAGATGGATGGTCTAACGTGTCTTTGCAGGCTCTACATGGCCCCACTAGTCAGAAGATAACGGTCAACCGTCGGGCAACCGGGGCATCACGTGTGATGGTTTCAGACAAACGCTTGGGTAAAACTGAGGAAAAACTAAGGAGCTGGGGAAAACTGAGCACAACTAAGGACCCGAGGGCACGAAAATAGAAATCCCTAAAAATTAACATATTCAGAGGTGACACAATCATTCTTAACACTTCTGGACATTGCATAATGCTACTGGACATTAGTGGATCAAAGAAATTCATCCAACATAGCAAAAGAGGCAATGCGAAATAAAAGGCAGAATCTGTCAAAACAGAACAGTTCGTATTGACGAATTTTAAAATGGCTCCAGACTTGCTCAAATGAAAATGCTCAAATTGAATGAAAGTTGCGTACATATCTGAGGATCATGCACGTAAATTGGCTTAATTTTCTGAGCTACCTACAGGGAGGTAGACCCAGATTCGTGACAGCAAGGAAATCTGGAACTGTGCAGTAATCCAAATCTAGTACTTACTTTTCTATCAACGGCTTAACTTGGCACAACAAAACACAAAACTAAGATAAGGAGAGGTTGCTACAGTAGTAAACAACTTCCAAGACACAAAATAAAAACAAAGTACTGTAGGTAAAAACATGGGTTGTCTCCCATAAGCGCTTTTTTTAACGTCAGCTAGGCGCAGAAAGTGTGTATCAAGTATTATCGAAGGGTGGTGCATTCTCAGCGGGGTGCGGAGTGTTCTCAACTATGCATATTATCTTTTCTATGTGAGTTTCAGAGGCTCCCTTTTCATTAGTCTTGGGCTTGCTACTCTCATCAAACAAATCTTCAGGAACAATCCAATCAAAATTCTTTTCTAGTGCCTCACACATTCCCAAGAGCTTGCAAGGTATTGATGTTTTAATATCCCCCTCATAATTAACTTTATTAGTGTACTATCCTTTTCCATCTTCTCAAGGGTACTGGCAAAGTTGGTATAAGAACCTAGCATATTATATTTAGTGAAAACTTTTCTAGCTTCTCTCGCTATTCCCCCAAATTCTTTAAGAAGGGTTTCTAATACAAAATCTTTCTTTTCTCCTTCTTCCATATCACTAAGTGTAAGAAACATATGTTGAATCACAGGATTAAGATTAACAAATCTAGCTTCTAATGCGTGTACTAAAGAAGCAACAGCAATTTCATAAGTGGGGGCAAGTTCTGCCAAGTGTCTATCTTCAAAATCTTCGACCGTACTAATATGAGTGAAAAAATCTTCTATATTGTCTTTCCCAAGGATAGACCCTCGACCTACCGGTACATCTTTAAGAACAAACTTAGGAGGAAACATTATGAAATAAGTAAAGTAAATGCAAGTAACTAATTTTTTTGTGTTTTTGATATAGCAAACAAGATAGCAAATAAAGTAAAACTAGCAACTAATTTTTTTGTATTTTGATTTAGTGCAGCAAAGTAGTAAATAAAACTAAGCAAGACAAAAACAAAGTAAAGAGATTGAGAAGTGGAGACTCCCCTTGCAGCGTGTCTTGATCTCCCGGCAACGGCGCCAGAAAATATGCTTGATGGCGTGTAACTCACACGTTCGTTGGGAACCCCAAGAGGAAGGTATGATGCGCACAGCAGGAAGTTTTCCCTCATAAGAAACCAAGGTTTATCGAACCAGTAGGAGCCAAGAAGCACGTTGAAGGTTGATGGCGGCGAATGTAGTGCGGCGCAACACCAGGATTCCGGCGCCAACGTGGAACCTGCACAACACAACCAAAGTACTTTGCCCCAACGAAACAATGAGGTTGTCAATCTCACCGGCTTGCTAACAAAGGATTAACCGTATTGTGTGGAAGATGATTGTTTGCAGAAAACAGTAGAACAAGTATTGCAAGATTGTATTTCAAGAAAGAGAATTGGACCGGGGTCCACAGCACTAGAGGTGTCTCTCCCATAAGATAACAGCATGTTGGGTGAACAAATTACAGTTGGGCAATTGACAAATAAAGAGGGCATGACCATGCACATACATATCATGATGAGTATAGTGAGATTTAATTGGGCATTACGACAAAGTACATAGACCGCCATCCAACCGCATCTATGCCTAAAAAGTCCACCTTCGTGTTATCATCCGCACCCTCCAGTATTAAGTTGCAAAGCAACAGACAATTGCATTAAGTATGGTGCGTAATGTAATCAACAACTACATCCTTAGACATAGCATCAATGTTTTATCCCTAGTGGCAACAAGACAACACAACCTTAGAACTTTCTGTCACTGTCTCAGTGTCAATGCGTGCATGAACCCACTATCGAGCATAAGTACTCCTCTCTTGGAGTTACAAGCATCTACTTGGCCAGAGCATCTACTAGTAACGGAAAGCATGCAAGATCATAAATAACACGTAGATATGACTTTGATAATCAACATAACAAGTATTCTCTATTCATCGGATCCCAACAAACGCAACATATAGAATTACAGATAGATGATTTTGATCATGTTAGGCAGCTCACAAGATTCGACAATGATAGCACAATGGGGAGAAGACAACCATCTAGCTACTGCTATGGACCCATAGTCCAGGGGTAGACTACTCACACATCACACCGGAGGCGACCATGGCGGCGTAGAGTCCTCCGGAGATGATTCCCCTCCGCAGGTGCCGGAGGCGATCTCCCGGATCCCCCGAGATGGATCGGCGTTGGCGGCGTCTGGAAGGTTTTCCGATCGTGGCTCTGGGACGGGGCCGGCCACGGAGGCTTTAAGTAGGCTAAGGGTAGGTCAAGAGGCGGCCGAGGTGCCCAGACCATAGGACCGCGCGGCCAGGAGGGGGCCGCGCCGCCTATGCTCTGGCTGCCTCGTGGCCCCTCTTCGCTTCGTCTTCGACTGGAAGCTTCGTGGAAAAATAGGCCCCCGGGCTTTGATTTCGTCCAATTTGAATATTTCTTACTAGGATTTCTGAAACCAAAACAGCAGAAAACAGAACTGCACTTCGGCATCTTGTTAATAGGTTAGTTCCAAAAAATGCACGACATATAAAGTGCATAAAACATGTAGATAACATCAATAATGTGGCATGGAACATAAGAAATTATCGATACGTCGAGACGTATCAAGCTGCGCAAAGAATCGGGTGGAGAGACCCGAGAATCCGGAGTCACCTTAGCAGACTTCCAGAACACTGCCTATATCTTTCGCATACGCGCCGAGCCAATGGACGCGGAAGATTGGCTTATGGACACCGAGCGAAAGCTCAACACGGTTGGTTGCAATGACCAGGAGAAGGTCCGTTATGCTACACACTTATTGTGTGGACCTGCCGCATCATGGTGGGACAATATAGTAGCCGTTTATCCGGCTGGAAAGGTATTTACCTGGGAGGAATTCGCAAGGAAGTTCAGGGAATCCAATGTCCCTGAAAGTATTGTGGAACTGAAGCGTCGAGAGTTTGAAAGTCTCGAGCAGAAGGACAAGGCCATCCTGACTTATGTCAGGGAATTCTCAAAGCTGTCCCGGTATGCTGTTGATGAAGTCAACACCGAGGACAAGAAAAAGAAGAGGTTTTTGAGGGGGTTAAGTCCCCAGTTCAAGGTACAGCTCCGGATGATGAGAGCGACGGAGTTCCAAGAGTTGGTGGATGCAGCCATCACTCTGGAAGATGATTTCAAGCAACTGCAGGAGAAAAGAGGAAAAAGGCCAAGTTTGAGCCTAAGAGGTTTGTTAGTAACAAGTCCAATACCAGCTTGAGTTTCAAGCCAAGGTACAACAACAACAACAACAACAATAGCAACTACTACGGTAGTAGGAAGAACCAAGCATTCCAGACTGCAAATCAAATAGTTTGCAGAAGCTGTGGACTCACAGGGCATTTTGCCAAGGATTGCAAGAAACCAAGGATTATATGCTTTGGTTGTCGCCAGGAGGGGCACATGCTGAAGGACTGCCCCAAGAGAAACACCGGAGGAGGTCAGTCTGGAGGAGGTGGAAGCCGAGGAGGAAACACCGGAGGGAACTGGAAGAATAAGAAGCCCTTCGGCAAGCTGAATTGCACTAGTCTGGAGGAGGTGGTCAACTCCGATCAGGCGGTGATAGGTACGCTCCAGATACTCACTCATCCTGGCAAAGTACTTTTTGATACTGGTGCAACTACATCATTCATTTCTCAACAATTCATCATCAAACATGGGATTAGTTGCACTAAGTTAGACACACCCATAACCATACTTTCTGCGGGGGGAACGATAGTAGTAACTCATACTAAACAAAAACAAGTCATCATGATCAATAAGTGCGCGTTTGACGCGGACCTGTTCATTCTACCGATGAAGGACATTGATGTCATTCTTGGTATGAACTGGTTAGAAGCTAATGGAGCATTGATCGACTGTGTGAACAAGACAGTATCATTGAAAAGCCCCGATGGAAGTAGAATGATCTACCAAGGCGACAAACATACACAGATTGAAGTGGAGCTACAGCTGAACAGCATGAAGGAAGTGAAACTAGAGGATATACCTGTAGTGAATGAATTCCAGGATGTATTTCCTAAGGAATTACCTGGTATGCCACCAGATAGGGAGATAGAATTCACTATCGACCTAATTCCAGGAACAGCTCCGATTGCTAAAGCACCATATAAAATGGGGCCTAAGGAGTTGAAAGAACTTAAGGAGCAACTGGATGACTTGGAACAGAAAGGATTCATACAAGAAAGTGTTTCACCATGGGGATCACCTGTGATCTTCGTGGATAAAAGAGATGGAGGAAGAAGGATGTGTGGAGACTACAGGAATCTGAACAACGTCACAATCAAGAACAAGTATCCACTTCCAAGAATACAAGATCTATTCGATCAAGTTAGAGGCGCGGGAGTCTTTTCCAAGATTGACCTAAGATCCGGTTATCACCAGATAAAGATCAAGAAGGAAGACATTCCGAAAACTGCCTTTGTCTCAAGGTATGGACATCATGAATACCTTGTAGTGCCTTTTGGATTAACCAATGCCCCAGCAATATTCATGAATCTCATGAATAAGATTTTCATGCCATATCTAGACAAGTTTGTCATCGTATTCATCGATGATATCTTGATATATTCCAAGAACAAGGCCGAACATGCTGAACATCTGAGGTTAGTGTTGCAAACACTAAGGGAACATCAACTCTATGCCAAATTTAGCAAGTGTGAATTTTGGCTAGATCAAGTGGAATTCCTTGGTCATGTTATTAGTAAAGATGGAATAGCTGTTAACCCGAGTAAGGTAGCAGCAGTTCTAGAATGGGAAGCACCCAAGACTGTCAAGGAGATCCGAGGATTCCTAGGAATGGCAGGATATTATCGGAGATTCATTGAAGGATTCTCCAAGATAGCAGGACCAATGACAAAGCTGTTAAGAAAGAACACACCATTCGTGTGGTCAGAGGAGTGTGAGAAGAGTTTTCAAACTCTGAAGGAGAAACTCACCACGACACCGGTGTTAGCAGTTCCGGAAGTTGGCAAGGATTACACCGTGTACTGTGACGCATCCAAGCATGGATTGGGTTGCGTACTCATGCAAGATCGGAAAGTGATATCTTATGGATCGAGGCAACTCAGACCTCATGAAGTGAATTATCCAACACATGACTTAGAATTAGCAGCAGTTGTATTTGCACTTAAAACATGGAGACATTTTCTCTATGGAGCCAAGTGTGAGCTCTACACAGATCATAAGAGTCTCAAATATTTCTTCACTCAGAAGGAACTCAACATGAGGCAGAAAAGATGGCTTGAACTGATCAAGGATTATGATTTGACCATCAATTACACTCCAGGAAAGGCCAATGTTGTAGCAGATGCCTTGAGTAGGAAGAGCACCGGAGGAGTGGAACAAGAGATATCACCGGAGTTGAGGAAGGAAATAAGTCAAGCCCAAATACAACTCTGGGAGAAGGAAGCTCATGAAGGACTATCGGCTTTGCAAGTAGCCGATGAGCTAAATGTTAACCTGAAGAATGAGATAATGATGGGTCAGCTGGACGATCCATTCATCGTGGAGGAGATGAGAAGAATAGATGAGGGAAGACCATCAGAATTTCACCGAGGAGAATCTGGATCATTATGGTTCCAGAAAAGAATTTGTGTTCCGGATATTGCTGAAATTAAGGAAGTAATACTCCGGGAAGCCCATCAAACACCATACTCCATTCATCCGGGTAGTACAAAGATGTACATGGACCTAAAGGAGTTATTCTGGTGGAATAATATGAAGAGAGAGATAGCACAATATGTGGCGGAATGCCATACCTGCCAGAGAGTGAAGGCTGAACACCAGAGTCCGGCAGGCAAGTTACAACCTTTACCTATTCCAGAGTGGAAATGGGAGGAAATAGGGATGGATTTCATCACCGGACTACCCATGACTAATAAAAAGAAGGACATGATATGGGTAATCGTGGACCGGTTGACGAAGAGCGCACACTTCTTAGCAGTAAATCAGCAGGACAAAGGAGAGAAACTCATCGATCTTTACATTAAAGAGATCGTGAGTAAGCATGGAGTGCCTAAGAAGATCGTGTCGGATCGAGGATCCGTGTTCACATCAGCATTCTGGAAGCAACTACACGAAGCTTTAGGATCCAAGTTGGACTATAGTACCGCCTATCATCCCCAGACAGGTGGACAAACCGAGAGAACCAACCAAATCTTAGAGGATATGCTTAGGGCTTGTGCCCTAGACTTCGGAGGATCATGGGAGGAGCACTTACCACTAGCAGAGTTTTCATATAACAATAGTTACCAAAGCAGCATCAAGATGGCACCATTTGAAGCTCTGTATGGAAGAAAGTGTAGATCACCGATATGTTGGTATGAAGCCGGAGCAAGCAAAGAGTTCAACCCTGATTATGTCAAGGAAAAACAACAAATCATTGACATTATCAGAGATAGGCTCAAGATAGCCCAAAGTCGGCAAAAGAGTTATGCCGATCAGAAGAGGAGAACATGGGAGCCACGAGTTGGAGACATGGTATATCTTAAGGTAAGCCCGATGAAAGGACTCCAGAGGTTTGGAGTAAAAGGAAAGCTCAGCCCTAGATACATAGGACCTTTCAAGATTTTGAGTCAAAACCGAGGATTAGCCTTTGAATTGGAATTACCGGGAAGGTTATCTCAGGTTCACAATGTATTCCATGTGTCGCAACTCCGAAAGTGTCTGAAGACCCCCGATGAACCAGTATCACATGAAGAGCTCGAGTTACAACCAGACTTGACTTACATCGAGAAGCCAGCAAGATTCTCGAGGAGAACTGGAAACAACTCAGGAATCGAGCCATAAAATACTGCAAGATACAATGGAAGCACCATCCCGAGAGGGAAGCTACCTGGGAAAAGGAGGAAGACCTGAGGAAAACATACCCCGAACTCTTCAGGTATTACAACCACAACTTCGGGATGAAGTTTTCTTTAAGGGGGAAAGGCTGTAATGTCCCAGGTTTAGAGATGATCGAGGGGTAGATTTTAGAAAGGGATGTGCATGGCATTGTAATTTACGGGGAAATTTCGCGTTTTTAAAACAAAACGCATCGAAGGGGAACAGGTTTCTCTCTCGACACCTTACAGGGTTAGGGTTTCGAGAGTGCGATGAACTGGTTCCTACTTATCTAGATTAGGGTTTTGAGAAGAGAGAAGGGATATTTCATCAAAATCTTAAGTTGCATGATTGAATTATAAGTTAAGTTGTTTGAATGAATTCAAACCAAATTTGAATTTGAATTTCAAATTCAAACATTAAATAATCATCACATAATTCAAATTTGAGATAATTTCACAAACAATTACCATTAAGCAATAATATGAGTAATACAACAATTACATTAAGCTCAATAAGGAAAACTTGAGCTTTATTGATCATCACACACATAATACATTGTCTTTACAATATTCAGATTTGAATTATGAAATTACAACACATTACAAGAATTAAATAAATAGAAAAAGAAAAAGGAAAATTACAAGTTATCTAAATAACCTAAACTACATTGTGATTTTCATGAATTCTATGATCTTGATGATCTTGAATTCATCCTGATCAGCACTGGGTACCTGCACACATACACAAACAATCAAACATTAAGCCAAGTGGCAAAGCCACTTGGCAGGTTAGCTAACAATTGAAATGAAGAGGATATGATCAAGTCTCTGCCGAGCAGATCCATGCCACAGACAGAACCAAGTCCAAGTGCACAGCACTAGCACACACACACAGCTAGGCTGCTCACACAGCAGTGTGCATGCAGCACACCACACACACAGCTGGTGAGTCACAACAGGCTGCCAGGCCTTGTTGTCGACCAGAGATGGAGGTGGAGATCATATAAAGTCTCCACAGTAAACCCTAACCATTGCCATCGACAGAACTGCACTGGTAAGCCACCAAGAACAGCTAGAACAGGAAGAACAGCTTCACTGTTCAACCTGCTCCATCACACCACTGAATTAAATCAAGCATCAAGCTCACCAGGAGGAGCAGGGCAAGTAAATCAACCATAAGATCAACACAGAAGCAAACCCTCTACACCAAGACCAAATTCTAGGAGCTGGAGTGAGGTATACCAAGCATCATGAGCAAACCATGGTTTTGCTCATAATTAAGCATACTCATGCATCACAGAAGCAAAAAGGGTATGAAACCTGATGTCTACGTTCCCCCTCCTTTCCTGTAGACAGTGTTGGGCCTCCAAGAGCAGAGGTTTGTAGAACAGCAGCAAGTTTTCCCTTAAGTGGATCACCCAAGGTTTATCGAACTCAGGGAGGAAGAGGTCAAAGATATCCCTCTCATGCAACCCCGCAACCACAAAGCAAGAAGTCTCTTGTGTCCCCAACACACCTAATAGGTGCACTAGTTCGGCGAAGAGATAGTGAAATACAGGTGGTATGAATATATATGAGCAGTAGCAACGGTGCCAGTAAATAGCTTGCTGGCGTGTAGTTGATGGTGGTAGTATTGCAGCAGTAGTAACGCAGAAAACAAGAAACAAGCGAGTAACGCAGCAAGATTTAGAACAAGGCCTAGGGATTACACTTTCACTAGTGGACACTCTCAACATTGATCACATAACAGAATAGATAAATGCATACTCTACACTTTTGTTGGATGATGAACACATTGCGTAGGATTACACGAACCCTCAATGCCGGAGTTAACAAGCTCCACAATAATGCTCATATTTAAGTAACCTTATAGTGTAAGATAGATCAACAGACTAAACCAAGTACTAACATATCATGCACACTGTCACCTTCATGCATATGTAGGAGGAATAGATCACATCAATATTATCATAGCAATAGTTAACTTCGCAATCTACAAGAGATCATGATCATAGCATAAACCAAGTACTAACACGGTGCACACACTGTCACCTTTACACACGTGCAGGAGGAATAGAACTACTTTAATAACTTTGCTAGAGTAGCACATAGATAAATTGTGATACAAACTCATATGAATCTCAATCATGTAAAGCAGCTCATGAGATTATTGTATTGAGGTACATGGGAGAGAGATGAACCACATAGCTACAGCGGAGCCCTCTGGGGGTGGATTACTCCCTCCTCATCATGGAGGCAACGATGGCGGTGAAGATGACGGTGAAGACGGCGTGGAGATGGCTCCGGCACCCCGTCTCAGGTGCCGAAACAGAGTTCTATCCCCGAATTGAGTTTCGCGACATGCGGCGCCCGGAGTCTTTCTCGAGTTTCACAATTGGTACCGCGTTTAGGTCGAAAGGGCTTTTTATAGGCGAAGAGGCGGCGCAGGGGGCACTGGGGGCGCCACACCCCAGGCCGGCGCGCCAGCCCTGGCCCGCGCCGCCATGTGGTGTGGTGGCCCCCGCCCCCTCTCCGACTCTTCTTCGGTGTTCTGGACCTTCGGAAAAATAGGAGGTTTGGCGTTGATTTCGTCCAATTCCGAGAATATTGCCCGAACAGCCTTTCTGGAAACAAAAACAGCAGAAAACAGGAACTGGCACCGTGGCATCTTGTTAATAGGTTAGTTCCAGAAAATGCACGAAAATGACATAAAGTGTGCATAAAACATGTAGATAACATCAATAATGTGGCATGGAACATAAGAAATTATCGATACGTTGGAGACGTATCAGCATCCCCCTTAGTTCTGCTCGTCCCGAGCAGGTAAAACGATAACAAAGATAATTTCTGAAGTGACATGCCATCATAAACTTGATCATACTATTTGTAAAGCATATGTAGTGAATGCAGCGATCAAAACAATGTATATGACATAAGTAAACAATTGAATCATATAGCAAAGACTTTTCATGAATAGTACTTTCGAGACAAGCATCAATAAGTCTTGCATAAGAGTTACTCATAAAGCAATAAATTCATAGTAGAGACATTGAAGCAACACAATGGAAGATTAAGTTTCAGCGGTTGCTTTCAACTTGTAACATGTATATCTCATGGATATTGTCAACATAGAGTAGTATAATAAGTGCAATAAGCAAGTATGTAGGAATCAATGCACAGTTCACACAAGTGTTTGCTTCTTGAGGTGGAGAGAAATAGGTGAACTGACTCAACATTGAAAATAAAAGAATGGTCCTCAATAGAGGAAAAGCATCGATTGCTATATTTGTGCTAGAGCTTTGATTTTGAAAACATGAAACAATTTTGTCAACGGTAGTAATAAAGCATATGCATCATGTAAATTATATCTTATAAGTTGCAAGCCTCATGCATAGTGTACTAATAGTGCCCGCACCTTGTCCTAATTAGCTTGGACTACCGGATCATCACAATGCACATGTTTTGACCAAGTGTCACAAAGGGGTACCTCTATGCCGCCTGTACAAAGGTCTAAGGAGAAAGCTCGCATTGGATTTCTCGCTATTGATTATTCTTCAACTTAGACATCCATACCGGGACAACATAGACAACAGATAATGGACTCCTCTTTTATGCATAAGCATGTGACAACAATTAATAATTTTCTCATATGAGTTTGAGGATATATGTCCAAAACTGAAACTTCCACCATGGATCATGGCTTTAGTTAGCGGCCCAATGTTCTTCTCTAACAATATGCATGCTTAACCATAGGGTGGTAGATCTCTTACTTCAGACAAGACGGACATGCATAGCAACTCACATGAAATTCAACAATGAATAGTTGATGGCGTCCCCAGTGAACATGGTTATCGCACAACAAGCAATTTAATAAGAGATAAAGCGGAAAATCAAATCTGATCTCGGGTGCATATGCACCCGGTATATATAAAACATATTTCCAAACCGTAAAAAATTTAGAAAAAAAATTTAGCATGTAGAGGGACATGTTCTATGTAAATTTTCACCTAAAACCAACATTTTTTGTACCCTGTGTAAAAAAGGCAAATAATGCCTCAAAAAATAGACTATTTTAGCACCTAAGATTTGTCTTTTTTGCACAAGGCATGAAACATATCGGTTTTTGCTGAAACAACTTTGTAAGCATGTAACATGTCAAGGTATACACAAAGAATTTTTATTTGTATTTTTCTAACATTTTTAAATATATTTAATATGCGTTTCAAATAAAGGGTGCATATGCACCCGGGTGTAGAAACACCCTGTCCGAGATAAAGTGCATAATTACATATTCAATACCACAATAGTTTTTAAGCTATTTGTCCCATGAGCTATATATTGCAAAGGTGAATGATGGAATTTTAAAGGTAGCACTCAAGCAATTTACTTTGGAATGGCGGAAAATACCATGTAGTAGGTAGGTATGGTGGACACAAATGGCATAGTGTTGTTTGGCTCAAGGATTTGGATGCATGAGAAGTATTCCTCTCGATACAAGGTTTAGGCTAGCAAGGTTGTTTGAAGCAAACACAAGCACGAACTAGTACAGCAAAACTCACATAAAAGACATATTACAAGCATTATAAAACTATACATCGTCTTCCTTGTTGTTCAAACATCTTACTAGAAAATATCTAGACTCTAGAGAAACCACTCATGCAAACCCAAATTTTAACAAGCTCTATGTATTTCCTCACTAATGGGTGCAAGGTATATGATGCAAGAGCTTAAACAAGAGCACAACAATTGCCAAGTATCACATTATTCAAGACATCACACCAATTTCTACATGTAGCATTTTCCAATTCCAACCATATAATAATTTAACGAAGCAGTTTCAACCTTCGCCATGAATATTATGAGCTAAGAACACATGTGTTCATACGAACCAGCGGAGCGTGTCTCTCTCCCACACAAGCATTTATTCAAACACAAACAAAAACAAAAGCATACAGACGCTCCAAGTAAAGCACATAAGATGTGACCGAATAAAAATATAGTTTCAAGAGAAGGAACCTGATAATTTGTCGATGAAGAAGGGGATGCCTTGGGCATCCCCAAGCTTAGACGCTGAGTCTTCTTGAAATATGCAGGGATGAACCACCGGGCATCCCCAAGCTTAGAGCTTTCACTCTTCTTGATCATAGTATATCATCCTCCTTTCTTGACCCTTGAAAACTTCCTCCACACCAAACTCGAAACAACTCATTAGAGGGTTAGTGCATAATAAAAATTAACATATTCAGAGGTGACACAATCATTCTTAACACTTCTGGACATTGCATAATGCTACTGGACATTAGTGGATCAAAGAAATTCATCCAACATAGCAAAAGAGGCAATGCGAAATAAAAGGCAGAATCTGTCAAAACAGAACAGTTCGTATTGACGAATTTTAAAATGGCACCAGACTTGCTCAAATGAAAATGCTCAAATTGAATGAAAGTTGCGTACATATCTGAGGATCATGCACGTAAATTGGCTTAATTTTCTGAGCTACCTACAGGGAGGTGGACCCAGATTCGTGGCAGCAAAGAAATCTGGAACTGCGCAGTAATCCAAATCTAGTACTTACTTTTCTATCAACGGCTTTACTTGGCACAACAAAACACAAAACTAAGATAAGGAGAGGTTGCTACAGTAGTAAACAACTTCCAAGACACAAATATAAAACAAAGTACTGTAGCAAAATAACACATGGGTTATCTCCCAAGAAGTTCTTTCTTTATAGCCATTAAGATGGGCTCAGCAGTTTTAATAATCCATTCGCGGGAAATAGTATTTGAAGCAAAAGAGAGCTTCAAGAGGCAAATTCAAAACAAATTTAAGTCTAACATGCTTCCTATGAAGAGGAATCTTGTACACAAATGAATTCATGAAGAACAAAGTGACAAGCATAAGAGGATAAAACACGAGTAACTTCAAGATTCTCAACATAAAGAGGGGAAACTTAATATTATTAAGATGCATATAACCATATTTCCTCTCTCATAATAACTTTCAGTAGCATCATTGATGAAATCCACAATATACCCATCACTTAAAACATTCTTATCATGGTTCATATGCATAGAAGTATCATTAATTTTGGCATAAGAAGAGTTATTCTCATTATTAGTAATTGGAGCAAGATTATTATCAAGAATTTGAACATGGTAAACAAGTTGCATATTAAAAGAATTGTTTTTGGTAATCCAATCATGACTATGACAAGTTTCATAAGGATAATTATAACCTATATCATAGCATTCTTTATAATAATCATCAAAGATCGGAGGCACAGTGTCATCATAAGAAATAGAATAGTTATCTTTCACAATCGGTTTATCTATAACCATACCATCATTGTTATTAGAAGGAGATGTATCAAACACATAATGATCAGTAGCAAAAGGATTTTCAAACACCTCTTCCCCAAGCTTACAGCTTTCTATATTATTATGGGAAGAAGCATGGATAGCACTGACACTATGGCAATTATTATCATCATTTTCAGAATTAGTTTCCCAGAGATTTGCAATATCAAAAGTAGTGTGTTCATTCAAATCATGATTGCTAATGTATGTAAAGGGCATAGGAAGATCATCGTATTCAGATTCATTATCACAATAATCATTAGGAGCAACATACTTACGGTTACCTAGCGTTATCTCATTCACGCGGGGATACGCCGTTACCTCCTTTTTATTCTCCTTCTTCTTCTTCTTCTTCGTTCCCTTCTTCTTCTTCTTCCTTCTTCCCTCGTTCCCTTCTTTAGGAGGAAGAGGCTTGAAGGGTGGCTGTCCGCATAACCTGATTTACTTTCAGAAACAATAGAAGAAACTTGGGAGGATCCCTCCTTTTCATTAATTAGTTGAAAACACACAGCGGTCCTATCATATTTTGGCAAGGTGTCATCTTCTAAAATATTTTGTATGTAAGTATTTGTATGGCTATTATCAATGCAATAAGAAAAACACCCATGCAGGACATCATCAATATCAAGATCACTCATATGTAACAAAGAGATTTTTCTCGACAGCTCTTCACACCCCAAAAATAAAGTAAGTTCATCATGCTGATTAGGAGTAATTTCATCATCACAATACAAATTTGCAGCACTCATTGGGTTCAAATTATCATTGGAGGAGCATTGAAAATTAAAATGACCCACTTCATGGCAAACTTCACAAATAAAAGGATAGAGGGCACAAACTTTTTTACCAAGATCATCTAGAGCCCTAAACCACTTTCTAGTTTTTTCATTAATATGATGGATGCAATATTCATCTTTGACTTGATTAATTCCACAAGGCCTATGCATTCCACAAAAATTAACATGCTTATAAGAAATAGCATTCTTAGGAGTTTGAGCATGCTTATTGCAATAATTAACAACAATTTCATTCTTCATGCAAGCCTCTTTAAAAGGTTCATGATACTTATCAAAATTATTTTTAGGCAATTCAAAATGAGAAGCAAAGGCTTTATAAAGATTTGCAGCAACTTGAGAGTCAAGACCATAAGTAGCACTCATATTTCGAAATTTATCGGTATCCATAAAAGCTTCAATGCATTCATAATCATAATTTATAGCTGACTCTTTACCTTTGTCGTTCTCCCATCCTTCAGCGTTGTCCTCAATCCGATCAAGAAGATCCCACCTAGCTTCAACCTCTTTGCTTGTGAAAGATCCCTCCGAACACGCGTCCAGATAGTCCTTGTGTTGTCCTGAAAGCCTCGCATAAAAATTGTTAACAATAACATTACGGGGGAGCTCATGAATGGGACATTTGAGCATTAGTGACTTCAGTCTCCCCCACGCTTGAGAAATACTCTCTCCATCACGAGGATAAAAGTTATAAATATAATTCCTATCAATATGCACTTCATGAGGAGGATAAAATTTAGAATAAAAGAGAGATGCAATTTTCTCCCAACCAAGAGAATGTCTATTCTCCAACAATTTATACCAATGTGCCGCTTTACCAGACAGCGAAACGGAGAATAGCTTCTTCTTCACTTCATCCATAGAGATACCTGCACACTTGAATAACCCGCATAATTCGTGCAAAAACAGTAAATGATCTCTAGGATGGACAGTTCCATCCCCTTTATAGTGGTTGTCCATAACACGTTCAATAATTTTCATAGGTATTTTATACCGAATACTTTCAGCAGGTGGATTCAAAATATCAGAAGCATCATTAGAGTTATCGCATATGGGAGATAAAGCATTATCAGAACAAATTTTCTCCCCTAAAGATGGGAAGCTAAAAAGATCACAAAAACTAGCTTCCCCAAGCTTAGACTTCTCCATAGCATTAGCAGTAATTGCATTCATACTAATAACATCACTACTAGCATGCAAATAAGGTTCCATAGGTTTTTTAATTTTTGCATCAAACAATTCTAAATCAGGAAAAAGACTAAAAAGCTCACCAATTTTTTTGTTGTTTTCCATTATGCCTAACTAGTGTAAACAAGAAACAAAAAGTTGCAATTGCAGGATCTAAAGGAAATAGCTTCGAGTACTTACAATGGCGGAAAATAGCTTGGTAGCCGAGGTCCGGAGTGTGAGTACCTTTTACCTTTCCTCCACGGAACGCCTAAAAGTGCTTGATGTCTACGTTCCCTTCTTTCCTGTAGACAGTGTTGGGCCTCCAAGAGCAGAGGTTTGTAGAACAGAGCAAGTTTTCCTTAAGTGGATCACCCAAGGTTTATCGAACTCAGGAGGAAGAGGTCAAAGATATCCCTCTCATGCAACCCCGCAACCACAAAGCAAGAAGTCTCTTGTGTCCCCAACACACCTAATAGGTGCACTAGTTCGCGAAGAGATAGTGAAATACATGTGGTATAAATATATATGAGCAGAGCAACGGTGCAAAAATAGCTTGCTGGCGTGTAGTTGATGGTGGTAGTATTGCAGAGTAGTAACGCAGAAACAAGAAACAAGCAAGAGTAACGCAGCATTTAGGAACAAGGCCTAGGGATTACACTTTCACTAGTGGACACTCTCAACATTGATCACATAACAGAATAGATAAATGCATACTCTACACTTTTGTTGGATGATGAACACATTGCGTAGGATTACACGAACCCTCAATGCCGGAGTTAACAAGCTCCACAATAATGCTCATATTTAAGTAACCTTATAGTGTAAGATAGATCAACAGACTAAACCAAGTACTAACATAGCATGCACACTGTCACCTTCATGCATATGTAGGAGGAATAGATCACATCAATATTATCATAGCAATAGTTAACTTCGCAATCTACAAGAGATCATGATCATAGCATAAACCAAGTACTAACACGGTGCACACACTGTCACCTTTACACACGTGCAGGAGGAATAGAACTACTTTAATAACTTTGCTAGAGTAGCACATAGATAAATTGTGATACAAACTCATATGAATCTCAATCATGTAAAGCAGCTCATGAGATTATTGTATTGAGGTACATGGGAGAGAGATGAACCACATAGCTACAGCGGAGCCCTCAAATGGTGGATTACTCCTCCTCATCATGGAGGCAACATGGCGGTGAAGATGATGGTGAAGACGGCGTGGAGATGGCTCCGGGCAATTCCTCGTCTCAGGTGCCGAAACAGTTCTGTCCCCGAATTAGAGTTTCGCGACATGCGGCGCCCGGAGTCTTTCTCGAGTTTCACAATTGGTACTGCGCTTTTAGGTCGAAAGGGCTTTTATAGGCGAAGAGGCGGCGCAGGGGGCACTGGGGGCGCCACACCCAGGCCGGCGCGCCAGGCCTGGCCCGCCACCATGTGGTGGGTCCCCGGCCCCTCTCCGACTCTTCTTCTGTGTTCTGGACGCGGGAAAAATAGGAGGTTTGGCGTTGATTTCGTCCAATTCCGAGAATATTGCCCGAACAGCCTTCTGGAACCAAAAACAAGAAACAGAACGCACTGTGGCATCTTGTTAATAGGTTAGTTCCAGAAAATGCACGAATATGACATAAAGTGTGCATAAAACATGTAGATAACATCAATAATGTGGCATGGAACATAAGAAATTATCGATACGTTGGAGACGTATCAAAACCCTGGATGTATCATCACTTGGTTGCTAAACCAATTGGTGCCAGCAAATACAACTAAGGCTAGAAGGAAATCAAACCAGGGAACATTGGTTGTGACAACACAGTGTCACAACCAGAGAAATCCAGCATGGATTTAATCCTATGTAGCCATCCAGATTCACCAAGCACCTAACAGTCTAGCTAAACCATCAGACTGATAGGCAACATGTTCCTATCTTGTTTATCAACACCAAAGCCACTGATAAATCACCAAGTGAATAGTCAGTGAGCACTTATTCATCAAAGAAAGCCAACACTGGTGGGAGCCACCCTAACAGCAAGAACCTACTGTCAGGGTTACCTCAACCACACAACCAATCCAAACAGTTAAGCCTTACACATGCATCATCACCCAAGTGGGTTCAGAATGGGCTAGGGTCCCCAACAATTGTTGGCATCCCTCTAGCCCAAGTAAATCAATTGATATGATCATCACTGTGTTACAGTTCACATCATTTATCCAAATAACAAAGCAAATTAAGCAGATAAATGAAACAGATAAGCTACTGATGCACAGGGTCTTGCAGATGATCCAAAGGATCATTGCACACAGTCACTGAGGCTTGGACAAGCACCAGCACACCCAGACTAAGTCTGTAGGAAGCACATATAGCACTGAATGAGCACCAGTGAGTCACAGAGAGGGGCACCCACTAATTCACACACAAGAAATGATCATATGATCATCAGGGCTTGCTATAGCATGCCAATACATGTTAGAGCATCACTGAGCAGCAGAGCATGAACCAGATAATTGAATAGCTACACATAACCAACAATTACTTCACAGATAATCAAATGGATAACTTATAATTGTATCCAGAAGCACATCAAATACATGATGTACCACTGGATCATGATAAACAAGTAAAGCACTTAGTGCTCATCACTAAATCATACCAATAAGCCAACAGTAATGCTCAGATGAGCATGCTCATGAATTTGAGCACAAGAACTAGCCACAGAAGCTCAGGCACTTGCAAATTTGCAAGAATTGCATACTGCAATTAAGCCATTGAAGCATATATGAATACCCATGAGTGTCAGGCAAGCATAGAAACAAGAACAGAGGCACAAGGAAGAATTCTAGCAAGTAAAGCAAGCTTTCACAGGCACATAGCTTAGCAATCTTGCACAGCAGCACAAGCAGCACATCAGCATAAGCAGCACAGCAGCACACGCAGCACAGCAGCAGCGCAGCAGCAGTAAGCACGGCCACAGAGCAGCATGAGCACGGCTATCCTCTCCACGAGGAGGAGAAGCTGTGACCAGAGCTAAGGAAGGAGGAAGAAGAACAAGCACACAAGAGAGAGGGAGTGATGGCGAACTTACCGTGGTCGAGCAGATAGGCATTACCATGGCGGCCATGGTGGCACACGCCAGAGCGGCGGCGCCAAGCCAAGCCAGGCCATGGCGGCACCACGGCACCACCCGCACCACCGGCGAAGCCAGGGCGGAGTCCAAGCACCAGGAGCGCCAGGCGGCGGGATCGAGCGGATCCCGTAACCCTAGCACCAGAAGGGGTCGAGGCCGAGAGCAGCAGGTCGCCGCGTCGATCGACGCGGATAGGATTGACCGCCGTCGTGGGGCGCGTGATTGCGCACCATGGCGGGGGCCAAGTCCGGCGAATCTCGCCGGAATCGAGCGGCGACGGCGGAGGCGACGCGAGTCGCCAGAGCGGGCTAGGGTTAAGGTTCGTCGCGTGAGGGAGAGAGAGAGAAGTGGGGCTGGTCGAGCCGGACCAGGCCGGTCGGTTCGACCTAACCCACTGGGTTGCACCGACAGGTGGGCCCAGGGGCATTTTTGCCATTTCACAATTCAATTAAATTACATAAACTTTGGTAAATCACAATAAATATTTAAATAACTCTAAAAAAATAATTAAAAATATGAAAATTGATCAGCATAAAATTCTCTACCTGAATAAAATATCAAAGGGAATTTTTGAAGACAACTAAGAATAAGTCTTAATTTGATGATTTAAATAATCATTTAAATCACTCATATTATTTTCAATAATGAAAATTAGTTCAATAATGCCTTTGGACTATAAAAACACCTTGACAATATCTCAAGGTTGTATTTACCCTAAATCCAGTATCTCCAAGTTGTTCTTAGTATTAACCTCTCACATGAAATTACAACGACATCGGAAGGGGGAACAAACCCTAAAAATGGAATCATGCATAATTGCTTCTTTAACCATTGCCCTTATCGGACAATGATGCTATTTTTCAGAAAGAGGACAAGGGTCGGTCCACCTTCAAACTGCAAAACTTTGCAGTGCAAGTTCATCACTTGCTCATGTCATTTGAGTATTTCTATCAAATTACTTGCAAAGTACTATTATTATCACTATTGCATAAAAACCAAAACCACTACTTTCATAACTATGAATATGACTATGTGGTGGGCAATGGAACCATGGATTGTGTTGATATGGTGGAGGTTCCATTGCAAGGGTTTATATCCATCTAGGATTAAACAACAAATGTCGCCAGTGATTCTTGTGCCGTAATACCCGTGTTAACCATAAGATCCGGAGTGGGACGGAATAGTCAAAAGTGTTTCCACCTCTCGTTCATCAACGGATGCGCTTTACCGTAGTACACTTGTAATCCAAGGGGGCAAGCGGTGAGGCTGGGGAGTCCTAAGTCCCCACGGCATAGTCCGTAGTACACTTGTCGCCCGAAGGAGCAAGCGGTGAGGCTGGGAGTCCTAAGTCCCCACGGTATGCGGTCTATGATGGGTGCAGCTACCGGCGTAGGAGTGTATGGTAGAGCCCAAAGCGCCGTGGTCGGGGTCCACCTTGAAATCTACAGGAATAATGGGACCGGCGTGGACCCGGGTCGGGGCATGCAACAAAGGGTGGGTGTTCGAGGTAGGAGGAACATGATTGGCTAGACCTTATACCGGGCCTCACACCGAAGGAAGTGTGGACGGGAAAGCTGCCCGGTTGGCACCAAGGTTAAGATCTCTTATGGGTAAAGCAACACACCTCTGCAGAGTGTAAAGAACGTGACCTGTCACTCCCCGTTCCGGGATAAGGAAGCGAACGCGGCCGGAAAGGAGCTCCATGAAGTTCTAGTAAACCGGTGAAGGCTGACGGACATAGCTCTTTGGAATAAAAGCAATCTCTTGAAGAAATGTTTATCAAAACTTGCATTGGTATTAGACTTTCTGGTCTAATATCGTAGCTAGAGCATTAAACACCTCTTATCTATAATGAACTTGTTGAGTACGCTCGTACTCATACCACTCTTAAATCCCATGCTTAGATTGTCCGAATCATCTGGAGGAGGACTACAACAACAATGAAGGAGCCGAGATCATCGGCTATGAAGAACCAGACCTCTCGGGAGGTATCGAAGGCGTAGACTATCTCATCGTCTACGGCCCGGGGGAGGCTTCCGGAGGAGATCAAGCCTAGAGACATCTAGTAGTAGTAGTAACCGAGCAGCCCGAACCCTTAGTATTTAGCTGCTCGAGGAAATAAATGTATAACTTAATGAGACTCTTATATTGTAAGCTAAGTTGGGTTCGCCTCGAACCCAGGAGTATTCCTCTTAGGAACCAAGAGGAGCTCCGAGACGACTTGTGTATGATGTTTGTAATAATAAATGAATGAGTTATGGACCTGCTATGTTCTGTTGTACTACTCTGAGGGATGTAATATTTGCGGAATGGTACTTCGTGAATGTTATATCAACGACTGGCATACTACAACATGCAGTGGTATGCAGGGTCACCACATATATCCCTCTTTGATCGTTAGGTCGACATATAATGTTCCACTTAGTTAGTCTATACTTTCTTTTGTGTCCATCACTCTGCCAAAAGAATCCCGATCTAAAGAAATTCAATCAATTACATACCCCTTTAGGTATTTTGAGAAAAGATAACATGAACATGAGAAGATTAGTAAAAAATGAATTAATAATTACTAAACGATTTCCATAGAATAGTAACTTACCAATCCAACTACTCAGTTTTATCTCAAAACGATCTTCTACTGGTTTCCATTCGCCATTCTTCAGCCTTCTGAAGTGTATGGGAATGCCTAGATATCTGAAAGGTAGAGATCCAATCTCACAACCAAAAAGATCCCTATATTAACCTTCTATTTCTTTAGCTCGGCCAAAACAAAAGAGCTCACTTTTGTGAAAATTAGTCTTTAATCCCGAAAGTTGTTCGAAGATGCAAATAATTAACTTCATATTTAAAGCTTTCTCTTAGTTGTGTTCCAAGAAAATAATAGTATCATCAGCGTATTGTAATATAGACACTCCTCCGTCTACCAGATGAGGTATTACCCGTCAACTTGACCATCCTCCTTGGCTCTAGCAATAAGGATGGCAAGCATATCCGCTACTATATTAAATAATAATGGAGAAAGATGATCTCCTTGCCTAAGACACTTTTGCGTTTGAAATAATGCCCTATGGCATCATTAACTCTAATACCAACGCTGCCTTTTGAAACAAAATCATTAATCCAATCAGACCATTTCGGATCAAATCCCTTCATACGAAGAACTTGTTGCAAGAAAGACCAATTGACCTTATCATAAGCCTTCTTGAAATCAATTTTGAGAATTACCACATCAAGCTTTTTGTGGTGGAGCTCATGGATGGTTTCATGAAGTATAACTACCCCTTCCAAGATATGCCTACCATGCATAAAGGCTATCTGCATGGAACGGATTACTTTATGGGCTATAGTTGTTGCACGATTTGTGCCCACTTTTGTGAAAATCTTGAAGCTCACATTAAGTAGGCATATAGGCCTGTATTGCTAAATTTGGATTGCATTTTCTTTTTTTGGTAGGAGAATGATAGTGCCAAAGTTGAGTTGGAAAAGAGGTAGCTCACCTTTGGGAAACATGGCAAACATATTCATAAGATCATCTTTAATGATTTGCCAACATGATTGATAGAACTCAGCTGGGAACCCGTTTGGTCCCGGTGCCTTGTTCCGCTCCATTTGCATTATGGCCTCATAAAGTTCTTTTTCACAGAACTCAGCTGTCAGGATTAAATTTTCTTCATGGGAAATTTGGGGAACGTCATGCATATGGGACTCTACAAGAGATAAAAAAATTTCTGCCGATTCACCAAATAATTTCTTGTAGTATTCCGGGATATAAACTCGAAGATTTTCCTCCCCAACAATTGTCCCTCATCTTGCTCTAGTTGGAAAATCTTTTTCCGCCTGTGCTTACCGTTATCTATTAGGTGAAAGTATTTTGTATTATTTCCCCCTTTCCGTATGTGCTTTACTTTTGCCCGTTGTGCCCATTTCGATTCTTCGTCTCTACGAAGTTGCAGCACCTATTAATTAGCCTCTTGCATACCCATGATGTGGCCAATGGTTATTGGTTGCAGTGTGTATCCTTGTCCTGTGAAAGAACCTAAGGATGCCTCTGCTTTCCGATAAGTTATCACTTGGATTTGTAAAGTATATATGATTGTGATGCATGAGATGCAACGAGCTCCTTATGCAAGGGTACATGGCAATACTGACAGGCCAATGATACCTTCCGTGCAACAGGCACTCTGTATTTTCCACACATCGACCATGTTTATGACACACTATGCCCTCCCTAGTCGATCGACTTTCTGATGGAACTCTGCCGTTCAACGAATTTGATAGAGTTTGCCGTTGAACAATCCGCCGCTGCCGCTCTATGCTCCTATGATCCACCGATTTTGAAAAAAAAAAGTTACGCACTATGTAGCTTGAGTTCTGAATCAAAATTCTAGCGACCCACTCTATGCTCCTCTATGATCTTGAATTAGGTTTTTGCCCCACTTTATAAATAAAACCACACAATTAAACCGAAAAAAGTGATGAGCAAACTCTCTTACATAGAAAATCATAGATAAAAAAGAAAGTTGGAATAGCCACACCCAACTAAGAAACCCCTAGACAGCTGACAAAAAGTCACCAAAAAGCCTCCTTAGTAAAGCAGCGGACCTAGTTGCATCGCACACACCAAGTTATCACTGGAGAGGACCACATGTCCTCTCGCTCTGGGCTGTGGAGCGATGATCCTGCCATCATACAACAAGGGTAAAACAAACTGAAAATTCAGGTGCAAAAGATAGAATACCGTCATTCCCCTCATGACAGGCCAACAGACTTTGAATCAAGATCCAAACTTCCCCACTAGTGTCGACTTGCGGCGACCACAAAGTGCCTGGGCTCCACGACAAAGCTATGAAGAGGGTCGACACAAAGCTCTGCCGTCGCCGAGATCAAGAAGGTCAATGCTTTTCACCTAGAGCTCTATCGCAAGGAAGGTAACCACAACGCCCCCCGCAAGTGGGTCACGAATCCCACATGCATCGCCATCGCTAGTGCCAAAGTGTTATACTTTTGTCCGAAATAACCTCCACTGTGCTAAGGTACCATGATCTCGCACTCCGTCTGCCAACACCAAAATAGACCCCAGACAATGATCTGGGATCCACTATTGTCGAGACAATTCTAACACCAGGATCACCGACTTCCCACTCCTCGCTTCCCACACAACCAAAGATGTAACTTCGAGATGGCCCATAAGGCTTGTGTCGTCTAAAAAAATCCATCGGGTAACGGGCCTTTCTTGTAGAGTGATGGGGAGGTTTTATGATCCACTTCGAGATGGCCAGTCGTACCAGCTAGTCCCCCCTCAACTGTTGACGAGGGGCGAGGACTCGTGGGAGGCGTTGACCTAGTAGTCACCCCCACCTGTTTAGGATGATGTCCAGGAGGAGGAGGATGGCGATGACTTCGACGACGACAACATCGAGGGTGAGGACAAGGAGGATCATCGGTACCAACACTAGTCGGATCACGGGGAGGAGGAGTGGGATCTAGTAGTTCACACGGTATTTCTTTGTCAAAAGTGACACTCCGGGTATGGGTCTTCCGCTTCTTTTTACGAATAGGACGAGGAGGAGGAGGACCCGAGATGTGGAGTTGTCATCAAAGTTTGTTGAGACTAACATCTGGATGGCCTAGGGTGTTGGATGTGTTTCTGCGTGCATGGGATATTTTGCGCTCCCAGGTTGACCTTATCCCTATAGGAGTATTGTGCTCATACCTGAAGGGAAGAGGTGCATGATTTGAACCTTTTAATGGAGGCCAGGTTTTCCAAAATGTATTGCCCATGCACAAGCCGTGTAAGCAGCAAAATGGGCGGCGTAAAACGACTTGGAAGAAAAGGATCCTATAGGATACCATGTCCAAGTCCAAAGATCAACTGATTATGATGTCATCCCATAAGAAGAGAATTCGTAAGGATGCATGTATATATAAAATCTTCTTAATATCATTTATCCAATTGTTTTCGAAACCTCTCCCTAACCTCTCCCGCACCCTACCCTCCGCCGCCGCCGGTAGCGCCGCCGGGGCAAAGTCCCTCGGGGCGTGGCGGCGGCGGGGGCCTTCCTCGTCGATGCGTGGAGAACGGCGGCCGGATCCCACCTCCTCGATGCATGGCGGAGCAGGCGCGCGTGGGATGGGCAACGACGGCGGCGGCCCTCCTCCCGTCGGCTGTCCCCTAGCGGACCGGCCGGCGCGGTTGGGATGGGCGGCGCTGCGGTCTCCCTCCTCTCGTCGGCTTCCCGCAGCACCGGCAAGGTGGTGGGCGGCGGCCAGGCCCTCGGTCTGCGCCATGCCCCGCCTCTCGTCGGTGCGTGGAGGCGATCTCGGGCATCTTCCGCGACACGAGGGCGCCGGGTAGCAGCCTTGGGTTCGATGGAGGAGGTGGCCTCTTCTTCGCCGGAGAGGGTCGGCTGCGGTTGGTGGTGGTGGATTTTTGATCTATCACCGCCGGCGATGAGATGGAGGTGCATGGAAGCCGGCGATGGTGTCGCCGGTGGAGGGTTGGGTTGGCCAGCCCGGGATGGTCGCCGACGTGGGGGTCTGACCGGTATAAAGGCGGCAGTCCTAGGGCCTCTCTTGCCTGAAGAGGAGGACCTACTGATACGTCTCCAACGTATCGATAATTTCTTATGTTCCATGCCACTTTATTGATGATACCTACATGTTTTATGCATACTTTATGTCATATTTATGCATTTTCCGGCACTAACCTATTAACGAGATGTCGAAGAGCCAGTTGTTGTTTTCTGCTGTTTTTGGTTTCAGAAATCCTAGTAAGGAAATATTCTTGGAATTGGACGAAATCAACGCCCAGATCTTATTTTTCCACGAAGCTTCCAGAAGTACGGGGAGGAAACGAAGTGGGGCGACGAGGCGGCGACACGCCAGGGTGGCGCGGCCCAAGCCCTGGCCGCGCGGCCCTGTTGTGTGGGCCCCTCGCGTCGCCCCCTCCTCCGCCTACTTAATCCTTCGTCGATAATAACTCCGCACGAGAGCCACGATACGGAAACCCTTCCGAGACGCCGCCGCCACCAATCCCATCTCGGGGATTCAGGAGATCGCCTCCGGTACCGGGAGAGGGGAATCATCTCCGAGGACTCTTCACCGCCATGGTCGCCTCCGGAGTGATGAGTGAGTAGTTCACCTGGACTATGGGTCCATAGCAGTAGCTAGATGGTCGTCTTCTCCTAATTGTGCTTCATTGTTGGATCTTGTGAGCTGCCTAACATGATCAAGATCATCTATCTGTAATGCTATATGTTGTGTTTGTTGGGATCCGATGAACAGAGAATACTATGCTATGTTGATTATCAATCTATTATCTATGTGTTGTTTATGATCTTGCATGCTCTCCGTTACTAGTAGAGGCTCTGCCAAGTTTTTGCTTGTAACTCCAAGAGGGAGTATTTATGCTCGATAGTGGGTTCATGCCTCCATTAAATCTGGGACAGTGAGAAAGTTCTAAGGTTGTGGATGTGCTGTTGCCACTAGGGATAAAACATCGATGCTATGTCTAAGGATGTAGTTGTTGATTACATTACGCACCATATTTAATGCAATTGTCTGTTGTTTGCAACTTAATACCGAAGGGGTTCGGATGATAACCTGAAGGTGGACTTTTTAGGCATAGATGCATGCTGGATAGCGGTCTATGTACTTTGTCGTAATGCCCAATTAAATCTCACAATACTCATCATATCATGTATGTGCATGGTCATGCCCTCTTTATTTGTCAATTGCCCAACTGTAATTTGTTTACCCAATATGCTTATTCTTATCGGAGAGACGCCTCTAGTGAACTGTGGACCCCGATCCATTCTTTACATCGAATACAATATACTGTAATACTTGTTCTACTGTTTTCTGCAAATAATCATCATCCACACTATACATCTAATCCTTTGTTACAGCAAGCCGGTGAGATTGACAACCTCACTGTCATGTTGGGGCAAAGTAATTTGGTTGTGTTGTGTAGGTTCCACGTTGGCGCCGGAATCCCTGGTGTTGCGCCGCACTACACTCCGCCGCCATCAACCTTCAACGTGCTTCTTGGCTCCTACTGGTTCGATAAACCTTGGTTTCTTACTGAGGGAAACTTGCCGCCGTACGCATCACACCTTCCTCTTGGGGTTCCCAACGGACGCGTGCTGTACGCGTATCAAGCTCTTTTTTTGGCGCCGTTGATCAAGACACGCTGCAAGGGGAGTCTCCACCTCCAATCTCTTTATTTTATTTTTATCTTGCTTTACTTTATTTAGTACTTTGTTTGCTGCACTAAAACAAGACATAAAAATTAGTTGCTAGTTTTACTTTATTTACTATCTTGTTTGCATTCTCCATAGTAAAAACACAAAAAAAATTAGTTACTTGCATTTGCTTTACCTATTTTATCATGTTTCCTCCTAAGTTTATTTTTAAGGATGTACCGGTAGGCCGAGGGTCTATCCTCGGGAAAGATAATATAGAAGATTTTTTCACTCATATTAGTACGGTTGAAGATTTTGAAGATAGACACCTGGTATAACTTGCTCCTACTTATGAAATTGTTGCTGCTTCTTTAGTACACATGTTAGAAGCTAGATTTGTTAACCTCAATCCCGTAATGCAGCATATGTTCCTTACACTAAGTGATATGGAAGAAGGAGAGAAGAAAGATTTTATCCTAGAAACCCTTCTTAAAGAATTTGGTGATGTAGCAAGAGAAGCTAGAAAGGTCTTTACTAAATATAATATGCTTGGCTCTTATACAAACTTTGCTAGCACCCTTGAAAAGATGGAAAAGGATAGACAAAAGTACACTAATAAAGTTAATTATGAGGGGGATATTAAAACATCAATACCTTGCAAGCTCTTGGGAATGTGCGAGGCACTAGAAAAGAATTTTGATTGGATTGTTCCCGAAGATTTGTTTGATGAGAGTAGCAAGCCTAAGGGTAATGAAAAGGGAGCCTCTGAAACTTACATAGATAAGATACAATGCATAGTTTAGAAAACTCCAAACCCCGATGTAGATGCATCATCTCTTGATAATACTTGATACACACTTTCTGCGCCTAGCTGAAAGGCGCTAAAGAAAAGCGCTTATGGGAGACAACCCATGATTTTACTGCACTTTTATTTTATATTTGAGTCTTGGAAGTTGTTACTACTGTAGCAACCTCTCCTTATCTTAATTTTGTTGCATTGTTGTGCCAAGTAAAGTCTTTGATAGTAAGGTTCATACTAGATTTGGATTACTGCGCAGAAACAGATTTCTTGCTGTCACGGATCTGGGCCTAATTCTCTGTAGGTAACTCAGAAAATTATGCCAATATACGTGAGTGATCCTCAGATATGTACGCAACTTTCATTAAATTTGATCATTTTCATTTGAGCAAGTATGGTGCCTCTTAGAAATTCGTCTTTAAGGACTGTTGTTTTGACAGATTCTGCCTTTTATTTCGCATTGCCTTTTGCTATGCTTGATGTATTTTTCGATTCCATTAACTTTCAGTAGCAATGTCCAGAAGTGTTAAGAATTATTATGTCACCTCTGAACATGTAAATTTTAATTGTGCACTAACCCTCTAATGAGTTGTTTTGAGTTTGGTGTGGAGGAAGTTTTCAAGGATCAAGAGAGGGAGATGATACAATATGATCAAGAAGAGTGAAAGCTCTAAGCTTGGGGATGCCCCGGTGGTTCACCCTGCATATTTCAAGAAGACTCAAGCGTCTAAACTTGGGGATGCCTAAGGCATCCCCTTCTTCATCGACAACATTATCAGGTTCCTCTAATGAAACTATATTTTTATTCCATCACATCTTATGCACTTTGCTTGGAGCGTCGGTTTGTTTTTGTTTTTGTTTTGTTTGAATAAAATGGATCCTAGCATTCATTGTGTGGGAGAGAGACACGCTCCGCTGTTGCATATGGACAAATATGTCCTTAGGCTTTACTCATAATGTTCATGGCGAAGGTTGAATCTTCTTCGTTAAATTGTTATATGGTTGGAAACGGGAAATGCTACATGTAGTAATTGGTAAAATGTCTTGAATAATTTGATACTTGGCAATTGTTGTGCGCATGTTTAAGCTCTTGCATCATATACTTTGCACCTATTAATGAAGAAATTCATAGAGCTAAAATTTGGTTTGCATAATTGGTCTCTCTAAGGTCTAGATAATTTCTAGTAAGGGTCGAACAAAAAAAAGACGGTGTAGAGTCTTATAATGTTTACAATATGTCTTTTATGTGAGTTTTGCTGCACCGCTTCATACTTGTGTTTGTTTCAAATAACCTTGCTAGCCTAAGCCTTGTATCGAGAGGGAATACTTCTCATGCATCCAAAATCCTTGAGCCAACTACTATGCCACTTGTGTCCACCATACCTACCTACTACATGGTATTTCTCCGCCATTCCAAAGTAAATTGCTTGAGTGCTACCTTTAAACAATTCAAAATTTATCACCTCTGATTTGTGTCAATGTTTTATAGCTCATGAGGAAGTATGTGGTGTTTATCTTTCAATCTTGTTGGGCAACTTTCACCAATGGACTAGTGGCTTCATCCGCTTATCCAATAATTTTGCAAAAAGAGCTGGCAATGGGATTCCCAGTTAATTAACCATCATAATGTTACAAAAATAGACACTCCTCCATGGTATGTGATTGTTGGACGGCACCCGAGGATTCGGTTAGCCATGGCTTGAGAAGGCAAAGGTGGGGAGGAGTGTCATCATAATAAAACTAAAATAAAAAGGCACTCCTTCATGGTATGAGATTGTTGGCAGGCACCCGAGGATTCGGTTAGCCATGGTTTGTGAAAGTAAAGGTTGGAAGGAGTGCCACCCAAAAATAAATAATAAGCCGCTCTTTGAAGGTTTGCCTGGCAAGGGGTTAGAGTGCCCACTACCATTCGTTGACAACAACAAACACCTCTCAAAACTTTACTTTTATGCTCTCTTTATATTTTCAAAATCAAAGCTCTAGCACAAACATAGCAATCAATGCTTCCCTCTGCGAAGGGCCCTTTCTTTTACTTTTATGTTGAGTCAGTTCACCTATCTCTCTCCATCTCAAGAAGCAAACACTTGTGTGAACATTGATTCCTACATACTTGCATATTGCACTTGTTATATTAGTTTATGTTGACAATATCCATGAGATATACATGTTATAAGTTGAAAGCAACCGCTGAAACTTAATCTTCCTTTGTGTTGCTTCAATTCCTTTACTTTGAATTATTGCTTTATGAGTTAATTCTTATGCAAGACTTATTGATGCTTGTCTTGAAAGTACTATTCATGAAAAGTCTTTGCTATATGATTCATTTGTTTACTCATTGCATTTACCATTGCTTTGATCGCTGCATTCATTACATGTGCTTACAATAGTATGATTAAGATTATGATGGCATGTCACTCCAGAAATTATCTTTGTTATCGTTTACCTACTCGGGACGAGCAGGAACTAAGGTTGGGGATGCTGATACGTCACCAACGTATCGATAATTTCTTATGTTCCATGCCACTTTATTGATGATACCTACATGTTTTATGCATACTTTATGTCATATTTATGCATTTTCCGCACTAACCTATTAACGAGATGCCGAAGAGCCAGTTGCTGTTTTTCTATTTTTGGTTTCGAAATCCTAGTAAGGAAATATTCTCGAAATTGGACGAAATCAACGCCCAGGATCTTATTTTTCCACGAAGCTTCCAGAAGTCCGGGGAGGAAACGAAGTGGGGCGACGAGGCGGCGACACGCCAGGGCGGCGCGGCCCAAGCCCTGGCCGCGCGGCCCTGTTGTGTGGGCCCCTCGCGTCGCCCCCTGACCTATCTCCTCCGCCTACTTAAGCCTTCATCGATAATAACTCCAGTACCGAGAGCCACGATACGGAAACCCTTCCAGAGACGCCGCCGCCGCCAATCCCATCTCGGGGGATTCAGGAGATCGCCTCGGCCCCTGGAGAGGGGAATCATCTCCGGAGGACTCTTCACCGCCATGGTCGCCTCCGGAGTGATGAGTGAGTAGTTCACCCCTGGACTATGGGTCCATAGCAGTAGCTAGATGGTCGTCTTCTCCTAATTGTGCTTCATTGTTGGATCTTGTGAGCTGCCTAACATGATCAAGATCATCTATCTGTAATGCTATATGTTGTGTTTGTTGGGATCCGATGAATAGAGAATACTATGCTATGTTGATTATCAATCTATTATCTATGTGTTGTTTATGATCTTGTATGCTCTCCGTTACTAGTAGAGGCTCTGGCCAAGTTTTTGCTTGTAACTCCAAGAGGGAGTATTTATGCTCGATAGTGGGTTCATGCCTCCATTAAATCTGGGACAGTGACAAAAAGTTCTAAGGTTGTGGATGTGCTGTTGCCACTAGGGATAAAATATCGATGCTATGTCTAAGGATGTAGTTGTTGATTACATTACGCACCATGCTTAATGCAATTGTCTGTTGTTTGCAACTTAATACCGGAAGGGGTTCGGATGATAACCTGAAGGTGGACTTTTTAGGCATAGATGCATGCTGGATAGCGGTCTATGTACTTTGTCGTAATGCCCAATTAAATCTCACAATACTCATCATATCATGTATGTGCATGGTCATGCCCTCTTTATTTGTCAATTGCCCAACTGTAATTTGTTCACCCAACATGCTTATTCTTATCGGAGAGACGCCTCTAGTGAACTGTGGACCCCGGTCCATTATTTACATCGAATACAATCTACTGTAATACTTGTTCTACTGTTTTCTGCAAACAATCATCATCCATACTATACATCTAATACTTTGTTACAGCAAGCCGGTGAGATTGACAACCTCACTGTCACGTTGGGGCAAAGTAATTTGGTTGTGTTGTGCAGGTTCCACGTTGGCGCCGGAATCCCTGGTGTTGCGCCGCACTACACTCCGCCGCCATCAACCTTCAACGTGCTTCTTGGCTCCTACCGGTTCGATAAACCTTGGTTTCTTACTGAGGGAAAACTTGCCGCTGTACGCATCACACCTTCCTCTTGGAGTTCCCAACGGACGCGTGATGTACGCGTATCACCTACCGGAGGCCTGGACTCGTGATCTGGCCGGAGGGTTGAGTTTCGGAAGGCTCCGCCGGCGAATGTATGCTTTGCCTGGTTTGCTGATCGAGGTATTCGGTCGTGCGCATCCATGCGTTTATTCCGACCGTTTGGTTCGGAGGGAGCGGTGCGAAGCTCTTTTGTGTTGACATCAAGTGACTATGGATCCATGATGAAAGTCGGAAGCAGAGAATTTCATGAAGGCCGGAGGGGAGGACTAGCTAAGGGAGGTTCAAGTCTCCGCGCTGTTGAGGGCTTGCTTGGTGTCCGGGCTTCACAGAAGTGGTATGAAAGTCAACAAGTGCAAGTTGCGTGTCCTTTTTCCCGAAAGCCCAAGCTGTTAATTGGACCTTGGTGGAGGCATTGTTTTGAGAGTGAGGACTATCTTCAGGGTGAAAACCTAAGATTTTTGATCGGGCGACGATGGTGTTTGAGCATTGTTCCCTTCTTGGAGGCGTCATTTTTTGGAGAGTCTGTAATTCAGGTGTTGTCATGGCGGTGGATGTATTGCTGTTGTTAGGCCCGAGATTCTATAGCGGGACTTTTGTTTCTTAGTTTTCTTTTTATTTTTTTGGTTGTGTGCATCCGTAGTGCCATTAGGGTGGTGCGTTGTTGCAGAGGTTGGGTGTAATTGATATCTCTTGATATTAATATATTCCCTTTATCGAAAAAAATTGTTTTCGAAACACACTTCAGCGACTGTTTTCCTGGATATGAGGAAAATGATTACATCGTTGGCATATACCGAAAGCCGCTCGGGAATAGCATGTGTATCTTCCAACCGAGAGGGAAATTCTTCGTCTTCAGCCTTGCCAATGAGAAGACCCAAAGCATCCATCGCACGGGTGAAGAGCATAGGGGATAGAGCATGCATCACCTTGTGTGAGGCCCCTAGCATGCCATACTTTTGGGCCCGGAATCCCGTTTAAAAGGATGTCAGTAGAAACCGATGCAGGCAACATGGTAATCCATCTTGTGCTGAATCCTTTTTGTTGAGATGTACGGTAAGTACTACCAAAGCTAGAAGTGTGCTGACAGATAGTTGCGGAGAGGCTGCTGGCTGCTCCCTATGACCGAGTTTTCATTGTGAATATTTTCCTTAGGCCTCTCATTCCAAAGATACGCGTGCACAATATCGCACATACACCACATTATGATGATCGACCTAAATGCTCAATGTACATGGACTCTACCAAATAACATCACTAATATATGTGAAGCACAATTGGCCGTAGATTAGAAATTAGGAACGCAAGGACTCAAGGCTAGAGATAAATTATACGAGAACGTACACTATATATATGTGACTGGTTAATCAAAGGGGGCTGGTTTTACGTATGATAGAAGTGAACAGAAAAGTGTTGGGCGCATATATATGGTGGAGCACAATATCAGTTCTCTACCAATAAGTAGATTTATGGGCAGTGGTTTAGTAGCACATATAACTTCCCATTGCTTAAATATTTGACGACACACACTACGCTGGCTGGACACTGGTCTGTGCCAGTTACGTGATTTGTGGGATAATTGGAGCCAAGAGAGGAAGGTACAATGCATGGTGTGCCTCCACAACAGAGGAACAAATAAGGATGCGTTTGATATAGCGTGGGATTCGTGACTCACGGGCGCAGTGGTGCGAGGGCACGCCTTGCGTGTTCGGAACGAGCCACGGCCAGAACTGGCATATTGTCAGGTAGGTCGAGCTGCATAGTTTGGGCCAAGAAGTCTTTTTTGTTTGTTTGCCTGCAACCAACCCCAAATCTTGATGGAGATGAGATTACGTCTCTTTGGTACCATCCATGCATGCCTAAGGTCACCTCTTCTCTACAACGGGTAGCCTTATCATACTATCACCTTCCATTTCACAGAAATCTCGGTCCATCACAGTTGCAGACTAACGAAGCTAGCAGTTCACGAAATCATCCCTAGCTATTATGAATAGCAGTTTATCATCACGGGGTAGTTTAACATACGGGGATCAAATTGGGTTTCGAGAAACAAGGGATCAAGGAGGGGTTCTTCTTTTTCTTCCTCACTTCTTCACTTGTTCTTCTCCTTCTCAAATGGTGGTTCCTCTCGCTTTCCACATTGCATCTTCTCACTCTTGCCTCTTCCCCTTCCATGCTTCATTGTCGCTTGCCTCCACGCCATGGCATGTCTCAACTTCATAAAAAGTGACAACCTCATGAAACAAGTCATCCTCGCCCCAACCTAAGATCCAGTTGTGATGAATGCAGTAAGTAAGGACCAACTTTACTTGAGTGTCAAAAGTGTGAAACGATTTCTGGTCAATGACCTGGAACATGTTCTTCGATGCAGCAAAAACCCTCTCAATGGTGACTCTAAGGCTTGAGTGTCTCAGATTGAACAACTCTTTCACATTCTGAGGACCGTTCCTGCGAGTGAACTCGTTGAAGTGGTACCTTGTTTTCCTAAAGGGGTGTAGAATACCAGATCGGCATGCATATCTAGCATCTCCTAGGTAGAAATTATCAGCAGGGATTTGCAGCCCATCCGTCCTAGTTAAGTTGTCGGACAGGATGCTCGCATCATTAGCTGAACCCTCCCACCCAACAAGCACTTATGTGAATTAACCTCATATTAAAATCTACAGCTGCTAGCACATTCTGGTTGGTGTAGTGCTTCCTCCCGCGGAATGCTATAGATATTGATATCAGTACCTTTGCAGTCACATGAGTACCATCAATAGTCCCAATGCAATCTTATCAAACAGTTAGCACACAGTCATGAATCCGACTGTACCACACATCTGATAAGTAGAACAAACATGATTTTGTACTCACCCTGAAATACGGCAATCACCTGTAGCTGTTCTTGATCTTGGGTGGTGCGTTCGATGATGCTGGCTTGTATATTTCACCTTTGAGCTTCCCAATTATGTACAACACCTGCTGGAAGTACCGAGAGATAGTCTCCTTGGATCGCCTGAATGTGCTATGGATGACTCTGAACCTCTGGTTAAGACCCACAACATGAAGAAACATTGCGACTTGTTCTTTGACATAGGTGTGGATGCTATCAACTAGCAGTCCTCTAGACCTGAACATTTTCACAAGTGCATAGAAAGGGGCTCTTCTCATCCGTCTGGATAGCCTCTACATCGTTGCAGTTGTAGATGTAGTTTAGGTTGGCAATCCTCTCATGATCGCGTTGTAACATAGGACCGTAACTGATAGGAGGAAAAGCAGCATACCTAACTGCTCTGTTGTGGGCCATCAGGATCCAGACTTGTATGTAAATGATGAGTGTTGCGGCGTGATGCACAAGCTGGAGCTAGTCGGTCTACTCAAACAAGATCTATGCATTGCGAACGATCTTGACATACGATGGACACGGCCGAAATCTGCCGCAGATGTGCACAAGCTCCGCCGCGGCTGGAAACAACCACCTTGCTCTAGCGCTGGAGACCGAAGGGAGATGCGCGCTGCCAGATCTAGGTCGTTGCAGCCGCCGCCGGTGTGAAAAATGGGAAAAGGGGAAATTTGGGAGGGGGCTAATGGAGAGGGTAACCGAAGAGGGAGGTTTCCCCTACCTTTGCCGCACAACGACGCTCGGATTTCGGCTTCTCCCGCCATGCCGAGGTAGAGCGCCCGCGCCAACCGCGTTGTCCGTTTTCTTCTCCCCTGAGCCTATCCCTGAAAAAACTGTCAAATTTGGTGTTTCAGCCGAGCTTGTCCTGGAGGTGCTTTAAGGTCCGTGTGGTGCGACGGGGAGGAACAAAAGAAACCAAATGATCTAAAAACTGCGGGACACATGCAGGCTTAGACCATCTCCAGCCGTGTCCCCCAAAGCGTCCCCCAAAACGCGCCGGATTGAGCGTTTGGGGGACATGTTTCGTTCGTGCCGCGTTTGGGGGACGTCGCTCCCAGTCGCGTCCCCCAAACAAAATTTCGGAAATTTTAAACTTAATGAGATTCGATTAGATTCATCCAAACTTACATAGATTCGAACGAAATTTGACTAAACTTAAACTAAACCTAAACTAGAACCACTTGCGGCGGCCGGAGGCGTCGTAGTACTGCTGGAAGTTGTACATCTCGTCAGTGACGCCCTCCTGCTTGACGCGCTCGGGGACGGGTTCGTCGACGGGCTCGTCCTTCACCAAGCCGCTTGGTCCTGCCTCGCCGTCGTCGGTGAGGTCCACGAGCGGTTTGCCGGAGTCGCGGATGGACATGGCGATCGCCGTCTCGACGTCGCCCCTCCAGACGTCCTTGTCGTTGAGCGACGCCAAGAACGCCGCCCGCAGACCTGGGCAGTCCTCGGGGTCGTCGCTGCTGGCGATGAGCCGTTGCTGCCGCTCGTACTCCGCAGCGCCGCCTGCGACGCTTCCTCCGGCTCCTCCTTCACCTCCGGCTTCGGGATGAGGAGGGCGCCGCCGCGCCTCCTTTGCTGCCGCCGGCTGCCGCCACGCCTCGTGTTCACGGGCGTCGCCGGCTCCTCCTTCACCTCCCGTTTGGGGACGGTGTAGGGCGCCGAGCGGTACAACGAGGACGGCGTCGATCGCGCCGGTCCTGAGGAAGAAGAGTGCAAGGAGCACGAGTACGTCGTCCTCCTCGGCTGCCATTGCGGTCATCCTCCTCGAGGAGACGGTGGCGGTGACGACGGCGTCTCCAACCTTGGAGCGCCGTTGCGGATGCCGCGGATGACGTTCTCGAGGGAACGCCCCAGAACAGGGCGCGGCCGTCCTTGTTCCAGCTATTGGGCCGGCCGAGGAGCCCCTGGGTGATGTGCATCTCGACGTCATACTTCGCCTTGAAGTACGTCTTCCACCAGTCGTCGTTCTCGTTCGCCGCCCACGTCGGATCCTACCGCTCGGCGGCGGTGAGTTGAGCCCGCCGGGCCCTGATGCCGTCCCTCCATTGCTCCGTGACCGGCTTCGGCGGCGGGATGCTAATGCCGTTCACGGCCATCTTCCAGCCGCCGTTGCTTGGCAGCCGCATGTCCGGCGGGACTGGATATTGGGCGTGGTACAGCGCCCACGCCTCCGGCACGGTTAGGCTGCCGCGTGGCCGGCCGCGCGGCGATCTTGCGGGAGGACGAGGTCGACATTGTCTGGAGCGGCGAGGAGAAGATCTAGGAGGGGGGAGGCGGCGGCGACGAGAAGGTTTGGGAGTGGTGAGAGATTGGGACGAACCGCATGGCATCTTAATGTACAGCGGCGGCAGCGGGTGGTTGCACGCAATAACGCCGGCGCGGACGGCCACACGGCCATGCACGACGAGACGCGTCCCGTCGCCTGGGAAAACAGGGACGCCATTAACGTCGCTTGACCAAAGGTAGGCGACGAGGTTTTAGGCTTCCGAGCCGCTGACGCGTCGGCCCGCGTCGGTTCGCGCTCGCTTCGTTGTGTCCGGCGTGCCCGGAGCGTCCCCTGTGGACGGGGACGGGCTCGGGGCGCCGGACACCGTATCGGGACGCGCCGGACAAAAATGGTCTTTGAGGGACGCGGCTGAAACGTTTTTTTGATCCGGCGCGCTCCAAATTGTTTTTGGGGACGCTTTGGGGGACGCGGTTGGAGATGCCTTAAGGGCGCTCAGCCTACCAAATCCGCCCTAATAAGTGCGGTCTATGATTGCTTGTGTATGGTCCTTGTGGTGTGAGAGAACCGAAGATGCCCGTTGCTTGTTGGTAAGTTTATCCCATGGAATTGGGCTGCAACGGATCGAATCCTTATGCAAAGGGTCGCAGCTGTTAACTGCTATATACACGGCAATGATGCCTCCTCTGCCATTCTAAGAGGCATCCTGACGATGCACCTCTTCCGTCGAACGCTTGGACAGTGAGTCCGCGGCGAGCTCAGCTGCATCCACCGGCACCGCCCCTCCTGTTCTCACGTCGCCGCTCGCCATGGTCCTGCTCCCACAGTCCAGCCAGCATGCGCCAACCCGCGATGCCGCCGTGCGTCGAAACAATCATAACCAAAAGTATGAAGTTCCAGTCTGTTGCTGGTTCTGCGATAGACCAATCGGAGATTTTATGACATATGCTATGTCTCTGCACACGTAAATTGGGCACCTCGTTATGCCTAAGAATGAAAAATTTTTTTACCTCCAAGTAATATTAATGGAAGAATCCAGCAAAAAAAAATATGAATGGAAGAAGTATTTTGGAGATGCGGGGTATCGATCCCCGTGCCTCTCGCATGCTAAGCGAGCGCTCTACCATCTGAGCTACATCCCCGTGATGCTAACAGTAACTTTTCTTATATATATGTAAACTATTTTTACTTGTACGATATGTTCCATGATGTCTGTGCTGACAAAAAATGGTTTCTCGTCTTTGGATCCACGAAATACTCCACAGAACTTGGCAGCTCAAGCCGATATCGGCGGTCCGACGTGGCCCAACGGTACCTCCGGAAAGGCTATCCAGTTTCGAGGCCCATATCGATCAAAACGGAATTCGATTCAGCGCCGCAAACTCCCCCACCCGCCACAAAACAAATTGTAAAAACGTCGCGTCGCGCAGCATTCAATTCTCCGGACGCATTGTTGGACGTGGACAGGGCAGGAGGACATGTCTTTCCGAAATTTCCAAGCTATTATGAAATGCAGCTCGCGTTATACTTGAGTAGTCAGTGGTTGAGAAAAAAAAAGGAAAGCAGTTGAGCTGCTGCCTCAAGGAGAGAAAGAAAGCTTGGACATCCAACTTAGAATTTCGTAAAGTACTGTATTTGATGATGAAAAAACCTCACTGCATTGCAATTGCATCATGTAAATTAAGAAGCTAGCTTTAGCCGAACTAAGCTGAGGTGACCACAAAATCATGCAATGCAATGCATAGTTTGCATATCCCTCACACATGCACATGCCATACATGCATTGTCTTTCGTTCATCTTTCCCTCGCCAGTAAACTTGAGGAGCTTAGGCAACCACACCCTTACGCAGCCAAGCAACTCGAGGAGCTTAGGCAACCACAAAATCATGCGATAGTACAATGCATAGTTTGCATACTACATGCATGAGCGCCATACATTGCCTCTCGTTCTCTTCCCCGCCAATCACCACTCCTCGGGAAGCCAAAGTGACCCATGCTAGCTTTGGGTGGCCAACAGCCATTGCTTGCCAAATGCCAAGGATAGTGGTCAGCCGTCAGCTTCACTTAGAAAGGAAAAAAGAGTAGTCGTCAGCTACGTGGGCTATAAATTGACATGTAGGGCTCCGTTCATTGCATCACAAAGCAACGCAAACAAAATCGCTCTTATAGCTTGGCTCCACAAGAGCTAGGGAGTACGTAGTACTAGCAAGTAACGTACGGCCTCGCACGCACGACCATGGCTTCCACGTCGAGCTTCGTGACCGTGGTGCTCGTCATGGCGATCGTGCTCCTGAACGGCGGTGGCTGCAGGTGCCGTGCAGCGCGCCTCCTCGCCGACATCCCGGCTCTGCCTGAACCCACGCTGCCAACCTTGCCTACTGTGCCGGGTATCCCCGCGGTGCCAGGCGCCGTCGTGCCGACGGTGCCCACTCTTCCCACGGTGCCAGGCACGGTCGTGCCCACAGTGCCCACCGTGCCAGTGCCTACCATACCAGCTCTCCCCACCGTGCCTACAGTGCCGCTGCCGGCGCCCGGCACCGTTGTGCCGACAGTGCCGGGTGTCCCGACGGTGCCACTGCCGTCAGTACCCGGCGCCGTTGTGCCGACGGTCTCCACTGTGCCAACGGTGCCCCTGCCTTCCGTGCCTGGCGCCGCAACTCCCACGTTGCCCACCGTTCCTGGAGTGCCGACATTGCCTCTACCGACCGTCCCCGGGGTGCCTAACCTGCCGATGCCGTCCATCCCCGACGTGCCCAAGCTGCCGGTGGCACTCCCGCCGATGCCGTCCCTACCAAACCTTCCCAACGTGCCACTGCCCTCAGTGCCGACCATCCCTGGCGTGCCTAAGGTGCCGATGCCGTCTATTCCCGGTGTGACCGTGCCGTCGTCCGGGCACTAGGCGTGGCCATGGCAGTCCATGCAAGGGGTATTTGCGTTATTTGTACGGATTGTCGTTGTTCCCCTGCCTACACTAGTGGAAAACGGGGCAATAGGCCCGGTCCATTTGGGCCTTTAGACCCGGTTCCCGAACCGGGACCAACTAGGCGGGACTAAAGGGGTACCCTTTAGTCCCGGTTCAAAGATCAACCGGGCCTAAAGGCCTCGACACGTGGTGCGGCCAGGGAGCTCGCGGTGGAAGGCCTTTGGTCCCGGTTCGTGGTACGAACCGGGCCTGGGTTTCTCTGCCGCGGCAGAGAATTGCTATTTCTCTGCGGCACGATTTAGGTGTACCAGCGTTTCTCGCGGCAGAGAAACAGGGCAGAGTTTCAGCAATGCATATATATCATTCAAGAAACCACAAAAAATCGTCATGAATATATATAGACATCGTCAACAGTACACGACATAGTCAACACAGTACACGTAATGCATGCATATTTACAATACAACATCTCCTGAACGAATATCCTCCGCCGTCACGATCTTCCGATAGTGCTCTCCACCTGGGGTAAGGACCTCGGTAATAAAGAATCCCGCGATTTCCTCTTGAATTGCTTTTATTTGATCCGCTGTTATGAGAGTGTCCCGCAGGCGTGTCATCTATATTTAAAAAAGGAGATCAATATATGAATGGAACTCAATACAATAGATGGTACTAATTAAGATTAATTGTGAAAATTTGTTATCGTACACGAGTGTGGTGTATTTGGGCATCCCCACCCTTGGGACAGGACATGTCACGCATGAAGGTGCAGACGTAGTATCCACATAAGTTATTCCCTTGTTCCTGCCTCATACACTTTACGAAAAAATAGTTCGATCAAACTAATAATCAAGCATCGTATTGAAAGTAAATATCATATATAAAGTTTCACGGACATAGCTATATATATAGTACTACTTACAGGGTAATCTTTAAATGTAAGCTCCGGTTTCCATTCACCCGGAACAGTATTGATGAACCGTTTCCAAGCCCTGCCCGGCAAAAAATAATGAGTAAATGAGTAATTGATTAGTTGATGATATCTTCGAATTAGAGCAGATGAAGATGCCAATACGAAATTGATTGAAACTACCTCTGGAGGATGGCAGCCATGTCCGCCCATTCCGCATATTCTTTACGTTTCGAGTCCATGACGTTTACGACTCCAAGGTGAAGATCAATGATTAGGAGAATAAAGTGGAAACTGCACAAGCATAGCTCAATGATTACGAGAATAAAGTGGAAGGTGCACAAGCATAATGTATGTTATATATAACACTCACTTGAAGTTGTAGGGAAAGAATATATCCTCTTTGTCTGCTTGCTTCTCTAAAAACATTACGATGTTGTCCTCTGTGTCCTTGGGGTACCGTCGAACCGTAACTTCATGAACTGTGTTTGGGTCTATGAACCCCAGCGGTAGGAGCTTGCCTCTTTTGTATTCCAGCTTCTTCATTCTGCATAATTAAATGTATAGCGTACACAAAGAATATAATGAGGATAATTGTTAGTGCAAATGAATGAGCTACAAACTTAATTACACAAATAAATCACTTACAGACAGTAACGATGACAGCTTTGTCGAGGCGTCTTGATTGAATAACTGAAACAGTTCTTCTAACTCAAGGTTTATCTCGTCTTCCCCCGGAAGTAATGCTCATCTCTAAGATACACCGTGATGTAGCTTTCACATCTTCGACAGGCTTTCAGGTACCAACCTTCGCATCTGAGTCCCTAGACGCGCGAGCTCGCCAGGTTTGACGAGATCAGATCCGTATCTATACTTGTTTACCACTTGAGCCGTTGGATAGTAATCTTCGTACTCAACTGATGCTCCCTGAGCTCTAGCCGCCCGTTCGATCATCGATGCCGTCTCTGGATCATGATAGGGCTCCACGATGAAGTGGGGTACGGCCTGAATGTCCTGCTGTCCAAGCTGGGTGACTTTTTTGCTTCTTTGCTCGCTCTAGAGGACTGTCCAAGAGAGCGGTCATAATCAGCTCTCAGCTCAGGTCTCTTCATTCTCGTCTCGGCAAAGTGCTTCACTGTCTGCGGTGGAATAAACATCTTCTTCGGCGCAAGAAACGCCTTTTGCTCTTTCTGCTCATGTGGTAACAACTCTGGAGTCTGTGCCCTCATTGGAGTTGATGATCTCTTCGGAGCTATAGGAGGTGCCGCGGACCTCTTCCTCTTTTGCTTAGGTGGAGGCGGCGGAGTCTCCTGACGAGGAGGAGGAGGCGGCGGAGTATTTTCACGCGGAGGAGACTGGTCATGGATAGGGGAATCATCATCGCGCAGAGGAGAATCATCACGCGGAGGAGGCACTGCGGAGGAGGCGGAGGTGGCCTGCTTGCTTCTCACCTGGAAACACAATGTTCTCCTTCCGCCATTGCACGGTGGTTCTACGGGCTTCTCCCAGTTCTTTGATTTCCCCATCTTCACCTGCAGGGTGCTCAAGCACCAACCCCTCATACTCTCTCAACACTTCATCCACCATCACAACAGCAAAGTCGTCTTGGACCGGACGGCAATGGTAAGACCTTGTAGGTAAGAGGATGCCGACCGCCGCCTTGAAGGATAGGTTGAAAACTTTAACATGCAGCTCACAAGGACGGCTCTCAGTGAGATCATCCACGGGGGGTAGCGAGGCTCGACCACCTGGTCATCATCATCATCATTATCCACCTGCTGAGAGGAAGCCACGCTGCTTTTCCGGTGTGGTTGAGATTGCAGCGGGGCGAGGGCATTGAGCAATGCAGGATCTACAGCCTGCCCCCGAGCCATCTGAGATGTAAGTACTTGGGTTACCATGGTTAATTGGGCTTTCATGGTGCTCATACCCTCCTCTAAGTTAGCCAGGCGGTCTGTTTCCCTTGCCTTCCTCCTCTCATGGCTTTTATCAGGAAATCTCTTCCTTTCCGAAAGCCATACTTCCACGGAACGGAGCCTGCTGTGCCTCGTGTTCGTCCGCCATGTTCTTTGTTCCCAAGGGCGCGTGTCAGCTCATCGTTCTCTCTTTCGGGCTGGAACAACCCCGCCTCCACGTCCCTATGTGCTTGTTCCAGGGCATCAATGGGAACCTTCAGATGAGCTTTCTTATAGATGCACTTCCCTGTTTCTGGATCCAACGTTCCCCCAATCCCGTAGAACCACTCCTTGCACCGTTCGATCCAACCGTGTGTCCCTAATCTGATCCCTTTCCTGGTCAGTTCCGCCTCAGCTGCCTGCCACTTAGGACGGTTAGCCCTGTATCCACCTGGACCCAGAATTTGGTGATATAGCTTCAACGCAGCATTTGCCTTATTTATTTCCGACCTTCTCTTAAATTCTTCTGACTCCGTGCTGTACTTCACGAATTCGTCCCAGTGATTTTTTACCTTCTCACTGTCCGGAGTCTTCTTTAACTTGATAAGGCGGCGCAATCTTTTCTTGTGGCTCTTGAATAGTTTGGCCATCTTCTTCTTGCCAAACTCGCGGAGGGCCTGCTCCATCTTGGCCTTTTCAGCGTCACCCCCTCTTCGGGTACTATGTTGAAATGTGACATGAGCTTGTTCATAATGCTGTTTTTGGCTACATCATCGATATAAAGACCTTGAGCTTCTTCCTCTGCAGACAACACTAGTCCCTTCGGCTTGTGCCATTCTCGAACGGTGATCGGGACGTGGTCCCTAACAAGCACTCCGCATTGAGCTATAAATGCCTTTGCACCTTTCTCTGGAGCAATCGGTTTACCATCCTTTTCGATGTGGGTGATGTCGTGCCTAACACCGTCATCCAACTTTTTGGCCGGGCCTCGCTTCCTCGACTTTACAGAAGAAGTGCTCGATCCGGAGGGCTAAAAAGAAATAGTTCATAGTCAGTACAATTTAATTAGTTAATGCATCTAGTCGATCAACAGCGGCTTAATTAATTTATATACCTCGGTGATAACTACAGTTCGGGATTATGATGATCTTGTTCCTCACCGGTGCCACTAGGATCTTCTTCCTCAATATTCTCCGCTCCCTCACCGGAGTCATTCAAATAAGTTGCGGTGACATCGTCACCGCCATCATCTGGAATAACATCGTCGTCGCGATCATCCAGAGTACCGTTTGCTATGAGTTCCTCCATGAAATTTTCTTGAATTTCATCTCTGTCCATGCTTTCTACAACGACCTGCAAGCTATACATAGGAACCATCATATGATCAAATTAAGGATAATGCAGAAAACTGAAAATGGAGTTACATATGTAGTTCTTAACTAAGGATCGATAATATAGTGCTGAAAGCAGATAGTGCAGTTACATGCATACATAGATCGGGTTCATGTTTATTTAACCCTAATACATATCAATCACTACTACAACCACTCAACCGCGCAGACCGGGTCCTAGAGGGCGCCGACCGGGTCCTGAGCCGCGCTGGGTGTACCCCCAAAGCCACGGAACAACAACGGGAGCATAGCTAACATGAGATCCCCGCATAACGCTCCATCCGGTCCTATACATGTTGTCTAACGCGTACATGTAACGGCGAACGTGCTGGTCCTCCGCTTCAATGCGCTGAGCTACCTCCTCCGGCGGGGCCGGCTCTGAAACGACCGTGGCCCATAAGACCTCCACCAAAGAATATCCGGGTCGACAACGGGACCCGGATTCCGCACCAAGGTGCGCGACCGGAAGCTAAGACCTCCCAGTGCCACCCGGCGGAGCCCAGTCCCGGACCTCCCCCATCTGCTCCATCTCCTCTAGAAGAGTCGGACCACGGCGGCGGCTGTCGCGGCATCGTAGCTACGAAAACAAATCATATATGTACTAATATAAAAAAAACATGATATTGTGCTAAATAAAAAACTTCACTACTTTTGTACTAACGCCGCGTTCGACACCCTGTTTTGGGGGCGTCGGCAGGGGCGCCGGCAGTACCGGCACCGCCACGGACTCGGCGCTCCTCCTCGCTCGCTCTTTCTCTATTTCGCGACCCTAAGTCTATGTCGCGGCGGCACCGCTACGGACTCGGCACCGCCACGGTCTAAGTCGTCGGCGCGCGCGGGGGCGGCGCCGACACAAATGAATCTATTTTGTAACTTTTCTAACTTTTTTCTAACTAATTTTACTAACTTTTTTATAACTAATTTTACTAACACTAACTAACTAATTTTCTAACTTTTCTCTAACTAATTTTACTAACACTAACTAACTAATTTTACTAACACACTAACTAATTTTACTAATTAACACACTAACTAATTTTACTAACACACTAACACATTAACAATATATACTAACAACTATACTAATTAACAACTATACTAACAAATTTTATAATTAACTATACTAACAATTAATAATATACTAACAATATACTAATACACTAATTAACAAAAATAAATAAGAAAAAAAGGGGGCCGGGGGCGCGCGCGGCTCACCTTGCCGGCGGAGGAGGGGCGCGGCGGTGGAAGAGGACGCGGTGGTGGAGAGAGGAGGCGGCGGCGGGCGTGGAGGAGGCGGCCGGCAGTGGAGGAGGAGTCGTCGGCGGCGGGCGGAGCGCGGACGGCGTGGCGAGCGCCGCGAGCGGAGGGCGCGGCGTGCGAGACGGAGCGCGGCGGCGGCGCGCGCGCGGCGGCGGCGAGGCGGCGGCGGTGGTGCGTGGCGGTGGCGATTTGTGGCGGAGGCGCTATCGGGTGGGGCAGCCTGGCGGCGCTGTGGTCTCCTCCTCGCGCGATTGATTTGCGCGAGGAAGGAGACGATTATCTGCACCCCCTTTGGACCCGGTTTGTATTACAAACCGGGACCAAACTGGACCCGGTTTGTAATACAAACCGGGACTAAAGGCCATTTTTGCTGCGTTTTCGCTGCGCGCGCAAAAAAGGCCTTTAGTCCCGGTTTGTAATACAAACCGGGTCCAAAGGCCATTTTTTTAAAAAAGTTTCATTCCCGCCTTATTTCAAATGAAAAAAAAAGCCACCGCACCGCCACACGTGTCCACCGCCGCCACCGCCATGCATTTACAGCCACCGTCGCCACCGCTACCGCCACCGTCGCCACCGCCACCGCCACCGCCTGGCCACCACCGTCACCGCCATGTACGGGCCACCGCCATGTACTGCCCACCACCGCCATGTACTGGCCACCACCGCCACCGCCACACGTGTCCCTTCCCCGTGCCATGTGTCGCCGCCGCTTCCACGTGCCTCGCCCCGCCGCGTGCGACGTGTAGATCCCGCTTCCACGTGCCACGCCCGCCGCTTCCCCGCGCCGCCGCTTGCCGCCCCGCGCTTCCCCTGCCACCTGTCGCCAAACTTGCCGCGTCGTGCTATAAAGCGCCGCGTGCGCGCGGAACCACACGTCGCCGTCGCCTCCGTCATTCGTCGCGGATGCCGCCGCGCCGTCCGCGCTCGTCCGGCTTCCGTGGCGTCCGAGCGCGGAACGGTAGGTTCTACGCGAGATGCGCGCCGGTGGCTTCCGGCTCACCCTCGGCACGTACAACACCCGGAGCGGCGGCGCGCGCTACGACGCGGCCGCATGGCGATTTCGGCGGCCACGGTGCGACATGAACTTCCCGGACGTCGAATCGCTAGAGGAGGCGGAGTTCCTCGCGCCGGCCGTGCCTCGTCGACGACGAGGACCGTCGCCGCCGCCGGTGCAGCGCCGGATCGCAATCGCCGAGCACGACGAGGAGTTGATGCGCCAGTGGAGGGCGCTCCCCAACGACGTCGACAACACCGCCGCGTTCTTCGCTGACCTCCGGGCACAACGCAGGTCCAACCACCGTCGGGCCGTCGCCGTGTTCGAGCTCGATAACCCGAATACAACTTGGGCCGACAATGACCCTCGGTGGGACGACATTTGGACCGAGACAACCTCCGACGACGAGTAGATCGCGACTAGACTAGTTGTTTAATTATCTATTTTATTGTATTTTCAATAAAGTCGTTGTGGCAGACGCTGATGATGAGAAAAGTTTCCCGCCAGATTACATGTGGAATTAAAGTACAGAACTCAACTGAAAATTAATTAAGATACATGGCCAGATAGTACTCGTGCCTAGCCCTATAGTACTCGTGCCTAGCTCAACTGAAAATTAATTAAGATACATGGCCAGATTCGACTGTTCGAGTCATTCAGTCATACTCGTGCCTAGCCCTATAGTACTCGCCACTGTAGTCGTCGTAGTCGCCGTCATCATCATCGCCATCGGGGTCGCGGTAGTCAAACCTCGACGGGAGAGCACCCGTGGGCTGGGACTGAGGGTAGCGCAGCGGGGGCCACGGTGGGCCATGACGCCCTGGAGAGTTCGGTCGCGCCACCACAGCCGACGGCCGGCCTCGTTGAAGTTCGAAGGAGGCGGGCCGCCTCGTGCCGGCGAGCGCCCTCTCACGCCGATTGATGAAGAAGCTCTCCCAAGTCGGGCTGTAGTCGGGATGCCACTGGGGATTCCTCCGCTGCTCGGCGTGAGCTCGAAGTAGTAGTGGTTCGTGATGGCCATCTCGCGCGCCACACCTAGAGGGACAGGAGGGACCGGTACCCTCCGACGCTCAGCAACCAGCCGGTAGGGACGCGGTAGCCCGGCGGGCAGGTAGTCGACGCGCAAAGCGCCTCCGCCTCCCGGAGGGTTAGAGATACGATGGAAGCCATGTGACCTGGTGATGAGGTTTGCAGATATGAGTCTAGATGTGATATGTAAATGGAGGCCAAGCCAACATATATATAGTGAAAAAATGGCGGGAGGACGGAGGCGGGAAGCGGTGGAAAGCGCGGGAAGAAAATAGGCGGGAACGCGGTGGCGCCAAAAACGGTCGGTGGGATAAGGACGTGTGGGTAACCTTTAGTCCCGGCTGGTGGGTACAACCGGGACTAAAGATCCTTTTTTGTGTCATCTAACAAAACTGTCGGTGGGATAAGGACGTGTGGGTAACCTTTAGTCCCGCTGGTGGGTACAACCGGGACTAAAGATGTCGGCAGGATAAGAACGCATGGGTGGACGCACCGCTTCGATGAGATAAAGCATGTAGCGCACGACGCCCTGTCGAAGGAACAAGACAAAGTAGAAGAGGTGCCATGCCTATAAAAGGAGCATCGATACGCCTTGCCAAGCAGATCAACAAGCCAAGCAGAGTTTCATTCCCATGGATGAAGGGAAGGGTTGGGAAATCTCCCGTGGCGCAGCTTCTCGAAGATGTCGTTGGTGCACACGCCCTACGACATCTTCGGAAGCTGCTCTCGGAATTTTTCAAGCCCCTAAACGACTACATCTCATCTAATGTGTTGGGGAAAGGGTTGGGAAATCTCCCGTGGCGCTTCTCGAAGATGTCGTTGGTGCACACGCCTACGGCATCTTCGAAACTTGCGCCCCCTGCAAGCCCCTGAACGACTACATCTCATCTAACAGTGTTGGGGAAAGGGTTGGGAAATCTCCGTGGCGTAGTTTCTCGAAGATGTCGTTGGTGCACACGCCCTACGCATCTTCGTAAACTGCGCCTGGAATTTTTTCCTGCAAGCCCCGAACGACTACATCTCATCTAAGTGTTGGGGAAAGGGTTGGGAAATCTCCGTGGCGCATCTCCACTTTTAATATCTTACATATACAGTTACATGATTACACAAAAATAAATGGGAAATTGATTGCCATGTTGAGATACTCATTTGTGCCATGAACATTCTTCAATTAACTTGATGATGGAGCATCTTCATCATTTAATTAATCTTCTTCGGCCGTAACCATGGAGCATCTTCATCATTTAACTTGATGCTTGGATCAATGTTCACTCTGAAGGGTGGAATTTCATCAAACTGATTATAATCTTCTGACATGTCTGTCTTGTCCTCCACTCCCACGATGTTTCTTTTTCCAGAAAGAACTATGTGGCGCTTTGGCTCATCGTTTGATGTATTTGTTTCCTTATGTTTCCTTTTTCTTGGTTTGGTAGACATATCCTTCACATAGAAAACCTGGGCCACATCCTTGGCTAGGACGAATGGTTCGTCTCTATACCCAAGATTGTTGAGATCCACTGTTGTCATTCCATACAACTTGTCTACCTGAACCCCGCCTCCTGTTTTGTTGACCCATTTGCACCTAAACAAAGGGACCTTAAAAGAAGGTCCATAGTCAAGTTCCCATATATCCTCTATGTAACCATAATATGTGTCATTTGGGCCTTCATTCATTATTGCATCAAACCGGACACCACTGTTTTGGTGCTCTTTTATCTTGGCGATCGTGTAAAATGTATTCCTATTTATCTCGCACCCTTGGAAAGTCACTACAGTCGAAGATGGTGTCTGGGCCAGCAAGTACAGCTGATCTTCAATATGTTTGTTATTCAGGAGATGTTTTTGCAACCAACCGCCGAAAGTCGACATGTGTTCACGTCTAATCCAATCGTTCGACTGCCCCGGGTTCTGGGAGCGTAGAAAGTTCTTGTGGTCACCGATATACGGAGCCACCAAGGTGGAACTTTGTAGAACTGTGTAGTGTGCTTGAGTCAAAGAAATTCCGTCTCCACATATCATTGATTTCCTTCCTAGCGTGCCTTTTCCACTTAGTCTCCCTTCATGCCGCGATTCAGGAACACCAATCGGCTTAAGGTCAGGAATAAAGTCAACATAGAATTCAATGACCTCCTCTGTTCCATAGCCCTTGGAGATGCTTCCTTCTGGCCTAGCACGGTTATGAACATATTTCTTCAAGACTCCCATGAACCTCTCGAAGGGGAACATATTGTGTAGAAACATAGGACCGAGAATGGAAATCTCATCGACCAGGTGAACGAGGAGATGTGTCATAATATTGAAGAAGGATGGTGGGAACAACAGCTCAAAACTAACGAGACATTGGACCACATCATTCTGCAACCTCGGTAGAATTTCTGGATTTATTACCTTCGAGAAATTGCATTGAGGAATGCACATAGCTTCACAATGGGCAGTCGAACATTTTCCGGTAGAAGCCCCCTCAATGCAATCGGAAGCAACTGTGTCATTATCACGTGACAGTCATGAGACTTCAGTTCGGAATGTTTTCTTCTCCATATTTATTATTCCCTTTATATTGGAGGAGAAGCCAGACGGGACCTTGATACTGCTAAGACATTCAAAAAATATTTCCTTCTCTGCTTTTGTAAGAGCGTAGCTGGATAAATGACGTCCTTTAACTCTCTCATGCAGCTTTTTGGGGTCTTTCCAACGTTGCTGGTCCTCCCGTGCTTATGTATTTTTGTCTTCCCGTACACACCCAGGCCTAGCAGGTTCACGCAAAGATTCTTCGTCACGTGCATCACATCGATTGAAGAGCGGACCTCTAAGACTTCCCAATAGGGTAGATCCCAAAATAGATTTCTTCTTCCACATGGGCGCGTGTCCGGCATCGTCATTCGGAACAGATCGTCCGCCAGGACCCTTTCCAAATATTACATCTAGATCCTTGACCATACCAAATATATCAACACCATCACGATGGGGAGGCTTCCTCCGGTGATCAGCCTCACCGTTGTAATGCTTGCCTTTCTTACGGGATGGGTAAGCCTAAGAAATCGACGATGCCCCGGTACACGACCTTCTGACCTTTTTCCAAATAATCACCTTCGAGCTCATGTAAACAGTGTGTGCATGCATTGTATCCCTTGTTTGACTGTCCTGAAATGTTACCAAGAGCAGGCCAGTCATTGATGGTTACGAAAAGCATCGCTCTTAGGTCAAATTCCTCCTGCTTGTGCTCGTCCCACACACGTACACCTGCTAGGGACCACAGCTGTAGAAGTTCTTCGACTAATGGCTTCGGGTACACATCAATGTCGTTCCCGGGTTGCTTCGGGCCTTGTATGAGCACGGCATCATAATGAACTTCCGCTTCATGCACAACCAAGGAGGAATGTTATATATACAAAGAGTCACGGGCCAGGTGCTATGGCTGCAGCTCTGCTCTCAAAAGGATTCATGCCATCTGTACTTAGACCAAACCGTAAGTTCCTTGCATCCTGTGCAAAGTTTGGGAACTCTCTATCGATTTTTCTCCATTGGGAGCCATCAGCAGGGTGCCTCAACATCACGTCTTTCTTACGGTCTTCTTTGTGCCATCGCAACAACCTAGCATGCTCTTTATTTCTGAACAAGCGTTTCAGCCGTGGTATTATAGGAGCATGCCACATAACCTTGGCAGGAACCCTCTTCCTGGGGCGCTCGCCCTCAACATCACCAGGGTCATCTCGTCTGATCTTATACCGCAATGCAGTGCACACCGGACATGCATCCAAATTCTCGTACTCATCGCGGTAGAGGATGCAGTCATTAATGCATGCATGTATCTTTTGCACATCTAATCCTAGAGGGCAGACAATCTTCTTCGCTTCGCGTACTGGCGGGCAATTCGTTACCCCTTGGAAGCTTCCTCTTAATTATTGTCAGCAACTTTCCAAATCCCGAGTCAGTGACACCGTTCCTTCCATTGCAACAATTCCAGTGTGCTGCCTAGCTTTTTATGGCCATCTTCGCAAGTTGGGTATAACAATTTGTTGTGATCTTCTATCATCTTGTCGAAGGCCAACCTTTACTTTTCAGTTTCACATTCTCTCCTTGCATCAGCAATGGCCCGGCCAAGATCATCATCAGCAGGCTCATCTGGTGCCTCTTGATCTTCTACTTCATTGTCTTCATTGCCTTCTGCAGTATCATCGTATTCAGGGAAATTGGGATAACCGTCATCATCCTCTTCCTCTTCGTCATTATCTTCCATCATAACCCCTCTTTCTCCGTGCTTGGTCCAACAATAGTAACTGGGCATGAAACCGGATCGCAGAAGGTGGCTGTGAATGAGACTCGAGTGAGCGTAATTTACGGTATTCTTGCAGTCCACACATGGACAATACATGAAGCCACCATGTTTGTTTGCCTCCGCCACGGCCATAAAATTATCCAGGCCCGCAGTGAACTCGTCAAACCGTCGGTCAATGTACATCCATTGCCGATTCATCTGCATGATATAATTAAGCTGATCAAAACCATTACAGAACATCACGATGTATATATACACATGCATTTTATCAATTGCAGATGAAAAGGATAAAGTTGTTAACCTCGATGAAGAAGAAAAAAGCAAGTTAAGTGTGGCTTGATTTGTGTAAACTCAAGTGGCAAATCCTCTTAAGCATTTCATCGAACACCTCTTGTGCATGTGAAGAAGAGAGGAAAAATACACCCCTCTTGTGAAGATAGTGAAAAAATGAGTGTGGCTCACACTTGGGCAGGGGCAAGGTTATATAGCCAGAGGGGCTTTGGACCCGGTTTGTAATACAAACCGGGACTAAAGGGTTCCCCACGGCACTGCGCTGGTGACCTTTAGTCTGGTTTGTATTACAAACCGGTCCAAAGCCACTAGGAGAGCGCCGTGGTGGGGTCGTCCTGGGCATAAACGAACCGGGTCCAATAGGGGCATTGTACCCGGTTTGGTTCAGCAGTGGGACATTTGCTTGGGACCAAAGGCCTCTTCTCCACTAGTGCTAGTTTACGAGTGTAATGTCGTAATTAACGGTGTTTAACGGATATGGTTACTTTGGCTTGACAACATTAATTTGTATGAGCATGCTGTACTTATGTGTGTGTGGTACGTCTCTTTTCGGTTGATGGGTGTGGTGACTGGTGTGCGTGTGGTGTACTTGTATACTTTACATCTATGTGGTGTGAATCATTCTTCATGTAAGGGGTATTTGCGTCATTTGTACGTGTGACACTATATATGAATATATTTTCATTAGATTGATATACATACACGGATACACCACTACTCATATATTTATCATAAGCAACATGATTCGTTGTGAGTGTAGATTTTTCTTCATTGTGAATCTCGTACATACATTAAGAATAAATCATGCATGCTTCAGTTCAAGTATATCAGAATGAGATATTGTAATCTATCTTCACATAACCCAACAAAAGTTATACTACCTCCATTTCAAATAAATAAGGCGCACACATATTTCAAGACGAATTTTAACCATAAAAATTAAACAACAAAATCTTAATTATATTATGTGTAATTAGTATCGTTGGATTCGTATTGAAAAGCACTTTTTAATGATACTAATTTCATACAAATAATCCTTATCTATTTTAAGTAATTCTTGGTCAAACAAAAAGCTCGTAAAACGAGGGCGCCTTATTCCTTAAAACGGGATAGTAGTATATTAGGACATTGACACGTTGTTCAAAATAAAATAAAAGGGTACCATTGATTCTAGAGTAATAAAGTTATTAGATAACACAACAATATTTTTAGAGCAACCACATTTTTAATTAATAGAAAATTAAGTTACAAGAACTAGGAGAAAACCGATTTATTGGAAACTCTGCATATAGAACAACAAAGATAGAAAAAAAACAGAATTATCCCTAGGGTTTCTTGCACTCGCCGAAACTAGTGGCCGTTGACAAACTCCAATTACGCCTAGGCACACATTTAAGGAGAAGCCGAACCTCCACCATTGTCAGATTCGAAGAGGCACCATCGCCAACGAGGCTTTGTGAGTCGATGAACAGGCCAGATGTAACCATTGAGGTATGTGTGTCGCTATGGCACGTCGACTAGGAGACGTCCCCGTACTTCCTTTAACCAAGATCCACCGCATCCCATCGATGAAGTCGGGGAACAACAACAGACTCACCATCTCTGGACCAGCATCCTCACTCCAGAGCATCCAACTCGCCCCGATACCCAGTGCCGTCGTGGACAACAACGAACGCTAGCGACTCATCGAGAAATAGATCTAAATAACAATGAAAAGACCAAGCTGCCGCTCTGAAGAGACAAGCACATGTTGCATGCCATCAACTCCAAGACGTCGCCGTGAAGGTCGATGACGGTCTGGGAGTAGAGTTAAGGAAGATTTATTCACCCGGACGCCACTCCCACCACCGCAACGACGCATCACAACAGATAAACCCTAACCCTAACTACAAAATGGAGGAACGAGGTCCCCCCCTCCATCCTGCCGCCGGAGCCACAACCGACAAACCCTAACCCTAACTACAAATCAAAATCATCTCCAGTATACTTAACACCCGTCCTAGCCGCCCTACTCATGATCCCAAAATCAGATAAGACATAAAAGTAGTTATGGGACTCAAAAGTTTTCACATGGCAGTTTACGGTTCTTGCACAGGCCAGCACACTCCACCACATTGACATTGGCCTTGTCCAAGTTACCCTCGCCGAATCTTTGAGCCAGCTCCACCATCCCAGCACTCTCAAGCAACCCATCACCATTCGCCTCATCATTAGGAGACTCCATGGACTCATTTAGAACAGAATCATCAGGAGACTGGAGACTGAATATACTATATTGCCATTTTGATTGGTGGAGATTTTTTTTTTACAAAGGACGGACCTCGAATACCATGGTGGTACTTCCATTAAAGAAACACGTGGCAGCTTCAAATTTTAGGCTGGCCCTTTACAACACTCTCCCTAAAGAACCTAGTATTTGAGGATAAGGCATGCACATTTACATAAAACGCCCTAGAACAAAAGGTAAAAAAGCAATCAGGTCCATGTGTGCCTCCATCACCAGATGCCGGTGCCTCAAGGCGTAGCCGCCGAGGAACAGGGCCAGAGAGCTCAAACGCCCCCTTGCGGCGAAGAACCGTCACTGCTTGTACCTCCAAGCCACTAGGGACACACCACTTGGTGGCAAAGAAGCGCCGAGCTCCGGCAGCCAAGACGGAGAAGAGCCTCTGATCTAGAGGTTGATGATGTGCCACCATGCCACCCAAGGATAGCAAAGGCGAGGATGCCCCGAGCTTGGTTGCGCGCGTCGATGTAGAACCACCGCATCTAGGGTAGGCGCCATCTGAAGAAGAGAAAAGCTCCACCACATCCTCTGCCCTCGCCACCACCGCAGGACGAAGAAAGAATCAAAGTGGAGTTCCCCCTCCCCAAACCACCCCCACCAAGAGCTTCGGCTTTATTTAAGAATACGGTGCTCCTCATCCTCGCATCTAGCTCTGGCCATTGGAACAACAAGACAACGAAGAGGAACCCTAAACTACACTAGATCTGTCCGAACAGATCAAGCACGCCGCTCCAAACTAATGGCATAGAGCCAGTCTTCGCATTGGTAGACAACCTAAAACTACTACTATACATGGGAGAAGGCCGGCCTCTCCTACCCCTTGCCCTCCGGCCAGCGAACTACCTGAGGAAAGGGGGGAGAGCCGAGGCGGCTCTCAGACGAGAGGGAGTTGGAGAGAAAAAGGAGGGGGGGAAATGAGAGCCTTCCTCGGGATTGGTGGAGAATTAGAATTTCATTCCAACTCAACCACATTAGGAAGCTTTGGCCAAATTTCCTGGCTCGGTGACTCACCGGAGACTGGGACGACACTAACTAAGGGAAGGAAGAGAACTTAGTGGGCTTAGGATGGGGTGGGGTGCAAGTGCATGGAGCTCGTCGGAGGTAGGACCTTAGGGTTTGGGTGTTGGGTGCAGGGAGGCGGCTGGAAGTGGGTGTATGTGTGGGGGGTGGGGGTGGGTTAGAGGGAGGTCGGGGCGGCGGTGGGCTGCGGTGGAGGACTGCGTCAGCAGTGCCAGCCTCGGGTGGTGGCAGCTTGCGGCCTAGCCAGCGGTGACAACGGGGAGACAGACTGGATCGGATAAGAAGATAGAGATAAGGAGAAGAAGATGGGAGCCCACGAGGCGTTGCTGCCCGTAGTGGTATTTGCCAACGCTGAACCCGTCAAATAGGAGCCCCCCCTCCCCACTAATTACGTCCATAGTGATCAACCAGTAATATGCAAAATCAGAGGTGCTCCCGTACGGTGCAATTCTATGATACTACTACCAGATGGCAGATTCTACCAAAGCATTATCCCAACTCCGAAGAACGTGATTTGCTTGGTCATTTGGTACCTATTGATTCAGTGTGTCATCTTATTCGCAACTACCAGATGGCAGATTCTACCAAAGCATTATCCCAACTCCGAAGAACGTGATTTGCTTGGTCATTTGGTACCTATTGATTCAGTTTGTCATCCTATTCGCAATTACCGTGTGAAGAAAAAAATAACAGCGGTTCTAATGACAGAAACCCCTGAACTATATTTCGAAGATACAGTTATTGACGTACTTTCAGTCAACACACTTGCCAGTACCCTTCGCGACGAAGACAGTTGAGAAATGGTGACACTAAACAGTTGAGCAAATTCACGCTGCATAGCCAGCTCCTCACCTAAACAGAGAAAATTGCAGCCATTGCTTGTCTCCATCATACAAAACACTTCCCTTTTTGGATCGACGATGTACAAGCATTCTAAATCCGCCCAACAACCAACCTAATCGCACCCTCTCATTGGACTATAAATTGTCAGGCATTGACCCATGTTCCTGCATCGCAACAGAACATAAGTGATCTTTAGTACAATCACCTCTCACAGCCGGGCACAGGAGAGAAAACCATCTCGACCACTAGTACCTAGCCAGCTCTAACCATGGCTTCCAACGCGAACATGTTGGCCATGATCATAGCGTGCACGCTTCTCCTCACCGGCACCACCTGCGATGCCGCCCGCCACCTGGCCGACACGACCCCGGCGGCCGCAGCTCCGGCTGCTAGCGCTGTCCCTGGACTTCCGGCAGTGCCGACTTTGCCATCCGTGCCCACCGACACGGTCACCCTGCTGCCACCCATGCCGGCGGTCACCCTTCCCACCATGCCGCAAGTGGCACTGCCGCCCACGCCGGCCATCGTCGTGCCTAAGGCGGTCCTGCCGCCCATGCCCAAGGTCACCATGGCCCCGATGCCCGCCATCGTCGTGCCCAAGGTGACCCTGCCGCCGATCCCCAACATTGTCGTTCCCAAGGTGACGCTGCCTCCGATGCCGTTCGTCCCCAATGTGAACGTGCCTATGCCGTTCGCGGCACCTCCTCCGTCAGCGTAGGCGTGCTCACCCGGTGGCCCTGGTGGCCTTGATGCGGGAGTGGCTAGATCACTCCGTTACCATGGCGCGTATTTGCGTGTAGCTCTGCGTTTTACATGTGATCGATGTATCTGCTGCTCTACCTTTTTTTTACGGGTCTCAGTATATGTACTGTGTGTTTACTGTTGAGGGCTGTTGCAATTGTGTCCCAAACTTATGACGGTCAGTTTGAATGAAGAAAGTGATCGTTTTGTTTGGATTCTCACATTAAATGGTTTGTTTACGGTTAAATCAATGTATGAGAATATTATGTCGGTCATCGACCTCTTCTTCTATGTGATTGATACGTCTTCCGGGATGTATTCTCGAAAAAAAAATATTATGAGTGATCATACCACTTTTTTAAGAAAGTATCTATGGAAGGTTAAAATTCCACTTAAGATAAAGATATTCATGTGGTTTTTTGAGTAATAAGATTCTGTTAACTAAAGATAATCTAGCCAAAAGACACTGGAATGGGTGTACGAAGTGTGTCTTCTGTGGAGAAGAAGAATCTATTCAACACCTATTTTTCGAGTGTCCTTTAGCTAAGCTTCTTTGGCGCACAGTGAATTTTACATATGATCTTCCACCTCCAACCAATAGTACTAATATGTTTAGTAATTGATTGAATGGAGTAGATAGACAATCTAAGGCTTTTATCCAGATTGGGGTTTCTGCTTTATGTTGGTCCATATGGAGGGTCAGAAATGATATTGTCTTTAACAAAAAAATAATCTTTCCATTTCTTGCAGTTTATCAATATGGTGTCCCATTGGGTTTAGCTTTGGGCTCTTCAGTCACCGGAGGGACAGCGGGATGCCATGATTTCTGGATGCACACGGCTCCAGATGATCGCTCAGGCTGGCTGGCGTCATACTAGAAGATTGCTTTGATGGCTACTCAGAGTAGTTTGTGTGTCTTTCGCTGGTTGATTTTTGTATCAATTCTGGGTGATGCTTGATTTGTAAAACTATACTAAACTTGGATTTATTAATAAAAGGTCGTGTGCATCATCATGATGCAGAAGCCGGGTGATACTCCCTATTTCAAAAAAAAACTGTTGAGGGTTGTCCAACTCTACTCACGTTTTACGTTCTCTTTTTTTTCGTGTAAGACTAAAGTAAATCTCATTTTGTGGTTGGTAAGTGACTGCTAAACTATTTTATGGTGTGCCATCTAAGAAATAGCTAGGGGACATCAGGAAATAAAGTGTTAGCTAAAAAAAGTATGGGCAAAACATTAAGGTGACATCATTCGGTGAAAATCTCGAAACTTTCCACATTAACCATTGGATCGTGCATGGACGCTTTGAATCAGAGGTGGGATGGCACCCAACCACTTAAACAGACTTTACGGAAGACGTAACCATAGATTCATAAATACCATCTTTTTTCTTTACTATTAAATTGAAAACGGACGTGATGATTCCCGATGGTACGTCCTATCGCCTCCTTTCATTGGTCGCTAGACGTTCCGCACGATCGATGCACGGCAGCCCAACCGGCTTGGTTTCAAACATGGCATGTACGGGACCAGAACTCCCAGAAGTCCTACGAGTTCATGTAAAAAAAGTCCTAACAGTAAACGCACCGGACCTGATACGACTAGGAGGAGGAGCCAGGCCTATCCCACCTGTCATGCGCCGATATCTCCTGCGCCGACGCTGTCCTAGGGCACATCGTAGTGGTGATCGCGAGAGATTTCCGGTCCGGCTATCCATGACCTCGCATGGCCTTTATAGCGGCAATGGCGGCGGTGGACAGCCGGTTCCGTGCCACCCGTGTCTCGCTTCGTCCGTCTCCGCCGGAGGCAACCCTTATCCAAGCCACCTCGATCTCCCACGAACCCAATCTCCCTGAAAACTCCGGCCCAAAAATTCTCAGACGTAGATCGGCACGGACATGGATCCAGTGCCTTGACATTCACAAGGCACGTTGTGCCTCGAGGCCCTACATCCACCATCCATTCCCATCCAAGGGCCAGCAGCGTTTCAGTGCCATCTTCCCCAAGTTGCAAGTCGAGGCTGACAGTAAAAGGAAGGAAGCACCATGGCCTTGTCCGTCGGAGCTCTGCTGCTCCCGCCACCTCACTGCAGAAAACCGAGGGGATCCACGCTGGCCTCTCCTCCAGATTCTCGGTCCGCCTCCTAGCCGGCTATCTATCCTATAATCCGGTCTCCCATCAACCACCTTGAGACCGGTAAAAGGAAAACCTATCAAGGTCATACCTTTGCCTTGCGCATCCCGCTTGATCTTGATGATAACTCTTCAAGCTCTACACAAACCGGAATGCCTTACTTGATCATTGTTACTTCGTGAAGACTCACAAATGCTCCCCCATACACTATGATGGGTGATACGTCCAATTTGCATCACTATTTTATATCATAATTTGCTGTTATTCATTGATATATTTCATATTTGGAGACAATACTTATGTTATTTCATCTATTTTGCATGTTTTATGATTATTGGAGGATCGCGCACCGGAGCCAGGATTCTGCAAAAAGCGCCGAATGCAATATTTCGGAAGATCAACGTTGATGGAAATTATACGAAAAATCCTATTTTTCCGAGACGAAGTGAGCAAGGGGGAGCCGAGGGGACCCAAGGTGGGCCACCCCATAGGCCGGCGCGGCCCAAGGCCTGGCCGCGCCGCCCGTGGAGGGGGCCCACAGCCCTCTCGCCTCCTTTTCTTCGCGTACGCCTTCGTCCCGAAAACCTAAACTCCAGAGGGTACCTCGCGAAGAGATACAGCCGCCTCTGCGGGGTGGAGAACTCCAGAGAGAAAAGAGCTCTCCGGCAGGGTGGAGATCCGCCGGGAAATTCCTCCCGGAGGGGGAAATCGACGCCATCGTCACCGCCATCGAGCATCATCTCCATCACCATCATCATCATCTTCATCATCATCACCGTCTCCACCGCTGCACATCGCCACCGCTGTAGCAATTTGGGTTTGATCTTGATTGTTTAATAGGGGAAACTCTCCCGGTGTTGATTTCTACTAGTTATTGATGCTATTGAGTGAAACCGTTGAACCAAGGTTTATGTTCAGATTGTTATTCATTATCATATCACCTCTGATCATGTTCCATATAATGTCTCGTGAGTAGTTCATTTAGTTCTTGAGGACATGGGTGAAGTCTAAATGCTAATAGTGAAGTATGGTTGAGTAATATTCAATGTTATGATATTTAAGTTATGGTGTTATTCTTCTAGTGGTGTCGTATGAACGTCGACTACACGACACTTCACCTTTATGGGCCTAGGGGAATGCATCTTATACTCGTTTGCCAATTGCGGGGTTGCCGGATGACAGAACCCCCGTTGGTATATCGATGCAGGAGGGATAGCAGGATCTCGAGTTTAAGGCTGGTTAGATTTATCTTAATTACTTTCTTGTAGTTGCGGATGCTTGCAAGGGGTATAATCACAAGTATGTATTAGTCCTAGGAAGGGCGGTACATTAGCACAGGTTCACCCACACAACACTTATCAAAACACTGAAGATTAATTAGCCGTATGTAGCGAAAGCATTAGACTAAAATCCCGTGTGTCCTCGAGAACGTTTGGTCATTATAAGTAAACAAACCGGCTTGTCCTTTGTGCTAAAAGGATTGGGCCACTCGCTGCAATTGTTACTCTCGCACTTTACTTACTCGTACTTTATTCATCTGTTACATCAAAACATCCCTGAATACTTGTCTGTGAGCATTTACAGTGAATCCTTCATCGAAACTGCTTGTCAACACTGCTCCTCGTTGGGATCGACATTCTTACTTATCGAAGATACTACGATACACCCCTATACTTGTGGGTCATCAAGACTATTTTCGGCGCCGTTGCCGGGGAGTGAAGCGCTATTGGTAAGTGGAATTGGTAAGGGAAACTTCTACGTTTGTGCTGATTTTATTTCTGCCTGCTGCTATAATTCATTATGGAGAGATCTTCTCTTGAGTTTTTATTTGGGAAATCTACTACTACTGCAAAGGTAGTGGATGAGGCGGTGAGGAAGAAATACCATACAAAATACCTATGAAAATTATTGAGCGTGTAGTGGATAACCGTTATACAGGGGATGGAACTGTCCACTGGAGATCATTTACTGTTCTTACATGAATTATGCGGTTTATTCAAGTGTGCAGGTATAGCTATGGATGAAGTGAGGAAGAAACTATTCTCTATATCGCTGTCTGGTAAAGCGGCGCATTGGTATAAATTACTGGATAATGGGGATTCTCTTGAATGGAATGATATTGTGCCCCGGTTTTATTCTAAGTTCTATCCTCCAAGTGAAATTCACAAAGATCGGAATCGCATATATAATTTTTGGCCTCATGATGGAGAGAGTATTGCCCAAGCGTGGGGGAGATTGAAGTATTTAATGCTCAAATGCCCCATTCATGAGCTTCCTGGTAATATTATTATTGATAATTTTTATGCAAGACTTTCTTTTGAAGACAAGACCTTGCTGGATACTTCTTGTTCTGGATCATTCACGCGCAATAAGGAAGAGTTTAAAAGGGACCTTCTTAATCGGATCCAGGAGAATACCGAAGGATGGGAGAATGTCAAAGATAGAGAATCAGGTATAAATTATGATTATAAATGCATTGAAGCTTTTATGGATACTGATAAATTTTGTAATATGAGTGCTACTTATGGTCTTGATTCTCAAGTTGCTGCAAATCTTTATAAAGCTTTTGCTTCTCATTATGAATTGCCTAAGAAGAACTTTGATAAGTATCATGAACCGTATAAAGATAAAATTGATCCATCTATTAATAAATGTGTTGTAGTTGAAACCGTTGATCATGTTATTCCTGAAGCTTATATTGAAAAAACTCCTTTCCCTGCTAAAATGAAGGAGTACTCTGTTATAAATAGTGCGGTTCATAAAAGTGAAAAGAAACCTATAGAACCTGAAGAACAAATAAAAGTTGAACCTGCTGTTGCAATAGTTAAAGATCTTGTGACTGAAAATGTGGAGGATGGTCATATTATTTTCTGTGAAGATGCCTCTAATATTGTTTCACATCCTAATAAGTCCAAGCAAGCTAGTGTTCCTATGCTCTGTTAGAATTGGTGATCATTGTTATTATGGTTTATGTGATATTGGTGCAAGTATTAGTGCTATTCCTTATGAGCTTTACACGGAGATTATGCACGAAATTGGTTCTTGTGAACTTGAAGATATTGATGTGGTTATTCGGCTGGCTAATAGAGAAACTATTTCTCCAATTGGTATTGTTCGAGATGTGGAAGTTCTATGTGGTAAGATTAAATATCCTGCTGACTTTTTGGTACTTGGTTCTGCTGCTAGTAAATATTGTCCTATCATTTTTGGTAGGCCTTTTCTAAATACTTGTGGAGCTATTATAGATTGCAAGAAAGAGAAAATTTTGACTAAATTTGCTGGTGAATCTTATGAGTTTAACTTCTCTAAATTTGCCAAAACTCCTTATAAAATTGATTCGCCTAATAATGATTTTAAAGTTAAACAGTGTGCATCTATTGCTCTTGCTCCTGATAATCCTTTGCAGCAACATTTGGAGAATAGTGAGAGTGAAGTTTTTAGGGAAGAAAGAGATGAGCTTGATGAAATTTTCCTTCGTCAACCTATTCTTAAGCATGATTTACCGGTGAAGATCTGGGTACAACACCACCACCAAAGGAAGATCCTGTCTTTGATTTAAAACCATTGCCTGATAATCTTAAATATGCTCATATTGATGATAAGAAAATATATCCTGTTATTATTAGTTCTAAGCTTTCAGAGTTTGAAGAAGAAAGGCTATTGGAAATACTGAAGAAACACCGAGGTGCTATTGGCTACACTCTTGATGACTTGAAGGGGATTTCTCCCTCTATTTGCCAACACGCCATTAATATGAAAGATGATGCGAAGCCTGTTGTTGAACCTCAGCGTCGTCTAATTCCTAAGATGAAGGATGTGGTAAGAAATGAGGTATTAAGACTCCTTGAAGCTGGTATTATATATCCTATTGCTGATAGTAGATGGGTTAGTCCTGTGCATTGTGTTCCTAAGAAAGGAGGAATGACTGTTGTGCCTAATGATAATGATGAGCTCATACCTCAAAGAGTAGTTGTAGGGTATAGAATGTGCATTGACTATCGAAAAGTTAATAAGGTTACTAAGAAAGATCATTACCCTTTGCCTTTTATTGATCAAATGTTAGAAAGGTTATCTAAAAATACTTATTTTTGCTTTCTTGATGGTTATTCTGGGTTTTCACAAATTGCTGTTAAAACTAAGGATCAAGAGAAAACCACTTTCACTTGTCCCTATGGAACTTATGCTTATAGACGTATGCCTTTTGGTTTATGTAATGCTCCTGCTACTTTTCAAAGATGCATGTCTGCTATTTTTCATGGCTTTTGTGAGAGTATTGTAGAGGTATTCATGGACGATTTTTCCGTTTATGGGAATTCTTTTGATAATTGCTTGCGGAACCTTGATAAAGTTTTGCAGAGATGTGAAGAAACTAACCTTGTTCTTAATTGGGAGAAATGCCACTTTATGGTTAATGAAGGAATTGTATTGGGACATAAAATTTCCGAGAGAGGTATTGAAGTTGATAGAGCTAAAGTTGAAGCAATTGAGAAGATGCCCTATCCTAGGGATGTTAAAGGTATTCGTAGTATTCTTGGTCATGCTGGGTTTTATAGGAGGTTTATTAAAGACTTCTCCAAGATTTCAAAGCCTCTTACTAATCTTCTTCAAAAAGATGTACCTTTTGTTTTTGATGATGATTGTAAGGAAGCTTTTGAAACTCTAAAGAAAGCCTTAACAAATGCTCCTATAGTTGAACCTCCTGACTGGAACTTACCATTTGAAATTATGTGTGATGCTAGTGATTTTGCTGTAGGCGCTGTTCTTGGACAGCGAGTAGATAAAAAATTGAATGTTATTCATTATGCTAGTAAAACCCTTGATGCTTCAAAGAAATTATGCTACTACTGAAAAAGAATTGTTAGCTGTAGTCTTTGCTTGTGATAAGTTTAGATCCTATATTGTTGATTCAAAAGTTACTATTCATACTGATCATGCTGCAATCAGATACCTTATGCAAAAGAAAGATGCTAAGCCAAGGCTTATTAGATGGGTACTTCTTTTGCAAGAATTTGATTTACATATTGTAGATAGGAAAGGTGCTGATAATCCTGTTGCTGATAATTTGTCTAGATTGGAAAATATTGCTTATGATCCTGTTCCTGTTAATGATAGTTTTCCAAATGAACAATTGGCTGTAATAAAGGTGAGCTCGCGAGATAGCCCTTGGTATGCTTGATTATGCTAACTTTATTGTTTCCAAGTACTTGCCTCCAACCTTTTCAGCTCAAAAGGAGAAAATTCTTTTATGACTTGAGGCATTATTTTTGGGATGACCCACACTTATATAAAGAAGGAGTGGATGGTATTCTGCGAAGATGTGTTCCCGAATATGAACACAAGAGATATTAAGTAAATGTCATGGTAGTGCTTATGGAGGACATCACGCCGGAGATAGAACCGCGCAAAAGGTTCTACAATCAGGTTTTTATTGGCCGACTCTCTTTAAAGATGCAAGGAAGTTTATTTTATCTTGTGATGAATGTCAAAGGGTTGGTAATATCTCCAGACGCAATGAAATGCTTATGAATTATACTCTTGTTATTGAACCATTCGATTGTTGGGGATTTGACTTCATGGGACCTTTTCCCTCTTCAGAAGGTAACACTCATATACTTGTTGGTGTTGATTATGTTACTAAATGGGTGGAAGCCATACCTACAAAAAGTGCTGATGGTGAGACCTCTTTAAGAATGCTTTTAGATATTATTTTTCCTCGATTTGGAGTTCCTAGATATATTATGACTGATGGAGGTTCTCATTTTATTCATGGTGGTTTTATAAAAACTCTTGCTAAATATGGTATTAATCATAGAATTGCTTCCGCTTATCATCCTCAAACTAGTGGGCAAGTAGAACTATCAAATAGAGAAATTAAATCTATCTTGCAAAAGACTGTTAATAAAACTAGAAAGAATTGGGTTAGTAAATTGAAGGATGCACTATGGGCTTATAGAACTGCTTATAAAAATCCCATGGGAATGTCACCTTATAAAATGGTTTATGGGAAAGCTTGTCATTTACCTTTAGAACTAGAGCACAAAGGTTATTGGGCTGTTAGAGAATTAAATAAAGATCCTAAACTTGCCGGTAATAAGAGGTTGCTGCAATTGAGTTCTCTAGATGAATGGAGAAGTGAAGCTTATGAAAATGCTAAATCTTTAAAGAGAAAGTTAAGAAATGGCATGATAGAAGGATTATCAAAAGAGAATTTAATATTGGGGATAAAGTCCTATTGTATCGGTCTCGTCTCAGATTCTTTGCAGGGAAATTACTCTCGAAATGGGAAGGACCATATGTTGTTGAGGAGGTGTATCGTTCAGGAGCAATTAAAATTAGCTCTCTCCAAGGCAATGCCATGCAAGTGGTGAATGGACAAAGACTCAAGCATTATATCTCAGGTGATTCTTATAATGTAGATGTTGATATTATTCGAGTGGAAACACCGGAGGCTTTTATCAAAGGTCAAATCGACAGTCCACCAGAACTCGACTTTGAATAGGTAACAGTATAGGTAATGAAAAGTTCGCGATTTACTTTCCGAACAATATTTTTGCTGTTTTTGGAAAATATGAAAAATTACGAGATCGAAAAGGAGTGGAGGAGACGCACGAGGGCGTGCCCTCATAGGCCGGCGCGGGCCCCAGCCTGGCCGCGCCGCCCTGTGAGCTAGCCTCCTCGTCGCCTCTTTCCGACTCTGGTTCGACCCGGTACCTTCCCGTGACATACAAATTCCTGCTATATAATCCCCGGACCCTGGAGGTCCGTATATCGTTTTCTCGACGTGTTTTGTTTCGAGCTGTTTCTGCCAGGATCTGTTTTCAAACTAGAAGCACCATGGTCTCCAAGAACAAGGGCAAGGGGCTTTCGGATGAAGATATTCAAGATCTCGAGTGGAAAGAGGTAGACGAGAGCGTCAAGGAAGAAGATGAAGAAGAAGTGGAGGAAGACTCGCGCGCATACCCGCGTGCTACCATCGCAAGCATCGAGGTGGTGGATAACCCTTTTAGTGCAAACAGGAGCGCAAGAATTCGCACCGGAGGAAGGATTCCACGTCATTACCTAGCTCCAAAGACATCTTCTTCAGGCACTTACCACCCCTTCCGCAATCTAATTTACAATAGTCAAATTGAAAGGACTCCCAAGGCAGCATTGCCTAGCAATTGGGACATAGATCGTTCTAACACTGCAGGAAGGATAAAGCCTGAAGCTGAAGGGTGGGGAAATAACTCCAAGAATTGGGACTCGCCGTCGGACATACTTCTTAATCGCGTCGAGCACAATTCGGAGATGATCCGCAACCTCATGTACAAGATTGATGAGCTTCAGGAGCTTGTTGAGAAGCTTGTCGAGAATTCATCACCACCATCGCCGAAGGAGTAATTCATCATCGGTATTGGCATCCCCTTGGTTTGTTCCAAGCTTGGGGAGTGCCGCGGTATCACATCATCACTATCTTTTACTTTTTACTATTAAGTAGTGTCATATCATGAGTAGGGAAGTTATCATATAAGATGTGTTGCAGTGTGGAAGTATCTCTCCTTTAGTTGGTTGTCTATGTATCCCTTGGTGTGAGTTATCATTATGAAATATTAATGAGAAGTCTTATCATTTACATATTGCACACCTTATTTTAGTTTGCAATCTCTATTATATGATTGATCTTGATTTTAGTATTGGTATCACTTTGGGAGCATTGAATAAATCTATTTGGTTTTGGCAAACTTAGCATTGGTCAATAGCAACAAAACTTTGAGGTTTAAGTAGAAAAGAGAAATACATGTAGTTATTTCGTTGTCTTCCTTTCTTGTTAGCTCATAGCTTATTATTCTGAAGTTAAAATTGTTTGTGCTTACAAGAAAGATGCATGATTGTTTCTATCACATGTATATTTGTTTGTCTCCCTCGACTCTTATGCTTGCTAATTAACCTTGCTAGCCAAAGACCTGTAGAGGGAATGCTTCTCGTGCATCCAAACCTCAACCCAAACCTATGCCATTTGTGTCCACCATATCTACCTACTACATGGTATTTCCTACCATTCCAAGTAAATACTTCGTGTGCTACCTTTAAATAATTCAAAATTTATTATCTCTTATTTGTGTCAATGTTTTATAGCTCATGAGGAAGTATGTGGTGTTTTATCTTTTAATCTTGTTGGGCAACTTTCACCAATGGACTAGTGGCTTCATCCGCTTATCCAATAATTTTGCAAAAAGAGCTGGCAATGGGATTCCCAGTCCCAAATTAATTAACCTAAATAGACACTCCTCCATGGTATGTGATTGTTGGACGGCACCCGAAGGATTCGGTTAGCCATGGCTTGAGAAAGCAAAGGAGGGGAGGAGTGTCATCATAATAAAACTAAAATAAAAAGGCACTCCTTCATGGTATGAGATTGTTGGCAGGCACCCGAGGATTCGGTTAGCCATGGTTTGTGAAAGCAAGGTTGGAAGGAGTGCCAACCCAAAATAAAACTTTATGGGCGCCGCTCTTCGAGAGTTTGTCTGGCAAGAGGGTTAGAGTACCCACTACCAGTCGTTGAGAACAACAAACATCTCTCAAAATGTTACTTTTATTCTCTTTATATGATTTCAAAACTGAAAAAGCTTTAGCACATGATTTAATCCCTGCTTCCCTCTGCGAAGGGCCTGTCTTTTACTTTATGTTGAGTCAGTAAACCTATTTCCCTCCATCTCAAGCAAGCATTTGAGTAGTTGTGATCAAACCATTATATTGTGATTTGCTTCATCATGTCTTTTATTCTTCCTTGTTTAGTACAAGTTTTATCTGAATGAATATAGCTTTGAAAGTTATCAATGATCATGAGGAGATTATTATGATTGAGTGTGCAAGTTGTGCCATATAAACTTTAACATGAGAGCGCTGCTCGATAGATAAATATAACCTGTTAATTGTTCTCTGACCAAGAACGAAGTTTGCCATCACCAACTATGATTTCTTATGCACCTTTATTTGTGATTACCTTGTACTTGTTTCAAGTTGAGTTATATGAGGAAGTTGTTTACTAGAATGTCTTGTGTGAATGAATATGATGCTTCTTGTCCGTATTTTATTTATCGACTCTTCACTCCATAAACATGTGGTCCTGTTTACCGAGTTCAGTTTCGCTTGGGGACAAGCGAAGTCTAAGCTTGGGGGAGTTGATACGTCCAATTTGCATCACTATTTTATATCATAATTTGCTGTTATTCATTGATATATTTCACATTTGGAGACAATACTTATGTTATTTTATCTATTTTGCATGTTTCATGATTATTGGAGGATCGCGCACCGGAGCCAGGATTCTGCTGGAAAAAGCGCCGTCAGAATGCAATATTTCGGAAGATCAACAGTTGACGGAAATTATACGAAAAATCCTATTTTTCCAGAAGACGAAGTGAGCCAGAAGGGGGCCGAGGGGACCCGAGGTGGGCCCACCCATAGGCCGGCGCGGCCCAAGGCCTAGCCGCGCCGCCCTGTGAGGAGGGGACCCACAGCCCCCTCGCCTCCTTTTCCGCGTACGCCTTCGTCCCTAAACTCCCCGCGAAGAACAGCCACAATCTGAGAGCGAGAAGAGAGAAAAGAGCTCTCCGGTGAGATCCGCCGGGGAAATTCCCTCCCGGAGGGGGAAATCGACGCCATCGTCACCGCCATCGAGCTCGACATCATCTCCATCACCATCATCATCATCTTCATCATCATCACCGCCATCTCCACCGCTGCACATCGCCACCGCTGTAGCAATTTGGGTTTGATCTTGATTGTTTAATAGGGGAAACTCTCCTGGTGTTGATTTCTACTAGTTATTGATGCTATTGAGTGAAACCGTTGAACCAAGGTTTATGTTCAAATTGTTATTCATTATCATATCACCTCTGACCATGTTCCATATGATGTCTCGTGAGTAGTTCGTTTAGTTCTTGAGGACATGGGTGAAGTCTAAATGCTAATAGTGAAGTATGGTTGAGTAATATTCAATGTTATGATATTTAAGTTGTGGTGTTATTCTTCTAGTGGTGTCGTGTGAACGTCGACTACACGACACTTCACCTTTATGGGCCTAGGGGAATGCATCTTGTGAACGTTGATGATACATCTGTAGGAGCGACCAACATCAATAGGTCAAGGTGTCCAGCTCTTAGCGGGTCAAAGAGCTCTCTTCTTTACAAATTGTAAAAGTGTGGAATTTCTCTAGTTTGACTCCCAGGTTTGGAAAGCTTACATTCATGTGTGGCACCATGATTTAAAATGATTAATCACGCTAACCACCGTTCTTTTTAGAAAAAACATTTTTGTTTTACGATGTATGTGATTGTTGTGTATGATCGGTTTTCTTTGCTGAGTATGATTTATCATACCAACCCGTGCTTCTTCCATTTGTTTTAGATGCGTCCGACGCTATTGTAAAATCATGAATAGAAAACGTCATTAGCAGAAAATTTCATCTTCAGTAGATTAGGCTGAACTAGAGGGTAGGAAGCGATAGGGATTTTTATTATAATTATTGCATAATTATAATTAAACTTGTAAAATAATGTATATGAGCTTTTTGAGATGGCGGACGCTAGGCGTCGGTCGCCCGATTTTGGGTGGGAAAATCGGTCGCACGTGCACCGTTGGATGAAAAGGTGCCTTCGTTGGATGACCAGAACGAGAAACGTCGCTATCACATGCAATTCGGACAGGCAAAACGTCGCTTTCCACATGCATTTGAGACCAGCTAACCTCACGCATCTATCTGGCTCTGTAACACATTGCTTTCAGGCAACCACAGACAAGCATCCGCTTAATCATACAATTCTTTGTAGAAAAAAACCGTTCACAACAAAATAGACCAAAACAAATAAAATTTTGTTGTAGTTATTAGCAACAATAATCACCAACCAAAAACAACAAAATATTGGCTATTTACAACAATAATCAGCAACAAAAACAACAACAAAATTAGATATTCACAATAATAATCAATAACAAATCGAACAAACTATTATCTATTTACAACAATAATCAAGAACAAAGTCCAACAAAAATTCTTGATATTTACAACAATAATCAAGAGCGGAATTATTGGGTATTTACAAAAATGGTGGACAAAAAATCAAACAAAAATACTAGACATTTACAAAAATAATCAACACCAAAAATGTTGGCTATTTACAACAATACTAAGCAAGAATTCCAACAGATTTTTTTGGCTATTTACAACAATTCCAGCAATTGGGAAGACAGTAGAGCAAACCGGTGGGTGTCTCTTGATTCAGAACTTGAGCTTGGGCAGGGGAAGACTCAAGACGGCGGCAGGACCTGACGAGGGAGTCTTGCGGCACCACCGTCGAGGAGATGGCCGATAGCTTGCAATATTAGCCCTCTACGGCGGCTCCCGAGCACGGATGTGCGGGAGGGCGCGGCGGCGCAACGCCGTCGACGAGCGCCGAGGTACAGGAGGGCGCGGAGAAACGCCGGAGATGAACACGAAGGTACGGGAGGGCGGCGGAGCAAAGCCGGCGACGAGCTCAAAGGTGTGGGATGGCGGCCGTGAGGCACATGAGGAGAAAATCCATGGAGGCTACTACTGCCTGGGACGCGTCGTTGGTGGGCACTGGGCAGGATAAGGGAAGAAGATAAGAGAAGGAAGGAACGTGGGTGGGCCCAGGGGCGCTGCAGCCTTGACACACACGGTCACACGCGGCCAGCACATGGCGACCGATTTGGAGCGAAGTATCGGTCGCCGGATTTCAAGCATTTTCCTTTTGAGATCCACTATGCTGATTTATGCATGCTTTCTTAACCTTGTGCGTATATTTTTTTTTTGAGAAACACAGTACAAACGCAGGCGCTCACATACACACGCATACACTCACCCCTATGAACGTACACACGCACACCCTACCCCTATGAGCACCTCCAGAAGATTGAGTCGGCGGATTGGATCTTGAAATTGACGAAGTCACCACAGGCGCCTCGCTGTCGACGGGAACGTCGCCTCCCACTGAATGAATATTCCGCCTTTATGAGACACACAGATGTCAAACCTGGTGTTTGAACTCTGATGGGCTGGGGGTACAACCACCCTCCTAACCACCCAACCTCAGGTGGTTGCGCGTATATAGGTGTCTCTGTCTATGTACTTAATTTTTTTTTTCGAAATGGGGGCTGACCCCGGCCTCTGCATCAATCGATGCACGCAGCCCTCTTTTATTACCCAGATAACATAATCCTTAGTTTTACAATTCACGAATCACAAAGCGTGTACACAAAAACTAGCCAATGGAAAATAAGAGAGACTCGCTTATACATCTGAAAGTCGTTTAACAGGACGCCAGCCATCCTGGTTGTATATAGCCCGTGCCACCGCATCCAGCCGGCGGCATCCAGCATGCATAGGCTCGCGTTGCGTCTCCGGCAGTAAAAGCGACCATTCGTGGATCCAGTGTGAGACCATACGGGTAACCTGTAAAAAATTTGAGTTCGTACTCTTGTTAAAGACAATATCATTGCGGCAGTTCCATATAGCCCACGTGAGCGCGCAAAACCCAATTCTAATTCTGAACTTGGACACTTTGTCAACTCCGTTTAACCAATTTCCAAACATATTTGTAACATTTGTTGGAGGAACAATATTGAAAGTAAACTGAATAACTCTCCAAATAAGTTTAGCGAAGGGACAATCAAAGAACAGATGATTGATTGATTCCGATGAATCACAGAACGCACATTTCATGCAACCATTCCAATTTCGGCGAGCTAAATTATCTTTAGTGAGTATAACTTTTCTATGAAGAAACCACATAAAAATCTTGACTTTCAGTGGTATCTTAAGTTTCCAAATATATTTACGAAGATAGATCGTATGACCGTTCATATAATCTTCATACATGGACTTTACCGTGAAAGATCCAGATGTTGTTAACTTCCATACAAAAATATCCTTCTCCTCTGACAAGGTTACAAGAATAAGGCGTTGGACCAACGCAATCCAAGCATCCCACTTGTTTCCTGTCAAAGTCCTTCTAAACTCTATATTCAGAGGTGTATTTGAAAGAACATCGGCGACTAAAACATTTTTTCATCGGACGATATTATATAACGAAGGATATTGGGACGCTAAAGGAGCATCGCCCAGCCAAATGTCTTCCCAAAAGCGTACTTGCTGGCCATTCCCAATTGTGAACGAACCTCGTGAGAAGAAATCGTCTTTCACTCCCATGAGTCCTTTCCAAAAGGGAGAGTCGGTTGGTTTCATAGTCACTTGTGACAAAGTCGTGTTCTTGAGGTATTTATTGTGTAAAAGTTCTTGCCAAACTCCTTCTTCATTAAGAAGTTTATATAACCATTTACTTAACAAACATCTGTTTTTCAGTTCCAAAACCTCCACCCCCAACCCCCCTTGCTTCTTGGGTCTACAAATAATGTTCCATTTAGTCAATCTGTACTTTCGTTTTAGCTGATCGTTCTACCAAAAAAAACGAGATCGATAAAAGTCTAATCTTTTCCTAACCCCTTTGGGTATTTCAAAAAAAGATAGCATGAACATCGGTAGACTTGTCAGCACTGAATTTATCAAGACCAGCCTATCTCCGTATGAAAGAAGCTTGCCTTGCCAGCATCCCAATTTACGTTCGAAGCGAGTTTCAACTGAACTCCATTCCTTGTTCAATAATCGTCTATAATGAATTGGGATGCCCAGATAATTAAAAGGAAGTGCCCCAGATTCGCAGCCAAAAATCTACTTGTACTGGTCTTCCACTTCTTTCGCCTTACCGAAGCAAAAAATTTCACTCTTGTGAAAATTTATTTTTAGCCCAGATAAATGTTCAAAGATACAAAGTATGAGCTTCATATTAACGGCCTTCTCAAGGTCGTGCTCCATAAATAAAATTGTATCATCGGCATACTGTAAAATAGAGACTCCTCCCTCTACTAAGTGAGGTACAAGTCCCCCTACTTGGCCATCTTCTTTCGCTCGAGCGATTAAAATAGCCAACATGTCCGCAACAATATTAAAAAGAATCGGAGACAGGGGGTCACCTTGTCTCAGTCCTTTCATAGTTTGGAAATAATGGCCGATGTCGTCATTAACCCGTATTCCCACAGATCCTCCCTCGACAAAAGTACTTATCAAATGACACCATTTTTGGGAGAATCCTTTCATACGCAAGATTTGTTGGAGAAAAGACCACTTAACCTTATCGTAGGCTTTTTCAAAATCAATTTTGAAGAGTACACCATCCATTTTCTTCCGATGAAGTTCATGGATGGTTTCATGCAACACTACTACTCCTTCTAGAATATGTCTCCCCGGCATAAAAGCTGTCTGGATAGGTTTTATCACCTTGGGTGCAACACTTGTAATTCTATTAGTGCCTACTTTCGTAAAAATCTTAAAGCTTACATTAAGTAGGCATATCGGTCTATATTGTTGAATTTGTGTTGCATTCTCTTTCTTCGGTATCAACGTAATGATTCCAAAATTGAGCTTGTAAAGCGGCAACTCGCCATGTTGCAATTGTACAAACAAAGCCATAAGGTCATTTTTAAGCACCTCCCAAAAGCATTGATAAAATTCAGCCGGGAACCCATCTGGTCCCGAAGCTTTATTATGTTCCATTTCCATAATAGCATCTAACACTTCCTTCTCGGTGAAGGCAGCAGTTAGAATTATATTCTCCTCAGGAGTTACTCTAGTAATATCCGCAACGAAATTCTCTCTCATAGTAAAATTATTTTTAGCCGGTACTCCAAATAACTTCTTATAGAAATCAGATATGTATATTCTAAGGTTTTCCTCACCAATAATTGTCCCTTCTTCTTGCTCTAATTGGAAAATTCGCTTCTTTCTATATCTACCATTAGCCATTAGGTGAAAATATTTCGTATTATTTCCACCTTCTTGGATAAATTTAACTTTGGCACGTTGAGCCCACTTTGATTCCTCATCACGTCTCAACTTTCCGATCTTATCATTTGCACTCCTTAACATCTTACTCTCTGTTTCATTAAGGGGTGATGATTCCGCCTTAATATCAAGATCATCAATAATTTTAGTGAGTCTATCTCTCTCTTTTTTATACTCCCCACTTTTATTCTTCGCCCATCCGCGAAGAAACCGTCTCAAATGTCTAATCTTTTTTTGCCAAGTATCAATGGGACTGTAGCCGTTTGCCACAGATTCCCACTCATTTTTAACCAATTGAAAAAAACCTTCTTCCCTTAGCCATGATAATTCAAAGGAAAAGAGAGCCGTATTACCTAAATGGGCATGATCTCCTGAATCAAGCAAAAGAGGTGTGTGATCCGACCCCGTACGGGTCAGTGCGCGCACAGAAGTTAACGGAAATTTTTGTTCCCACTCTACACTAGCTAGCACACGATCTAACTTTTCGTAGGTGGGATTTTCACGACGACTCGCCCAAGTGAACTGTCGGCCCGACAAAATCAACTCGCGTAGGTTAAGTGAACCTATGATTGCATTGAAGACAAACGGCCACTTTGCATTATAATTTCCGTTATTTTTCTCTAATGGACTTCGAATAATATTAAAGTCTCCGCCTACAAGCAAAGGTGTTCCTGGAATATCACACAATCTAACTAACTCAGCCAAAAAGGCTGCTTTGTGTGCCTCCTGAGCTGCCCCGTATACAGCCACAAAGGACCATTCAAAACCATCCTTTTTTGATCGCAAATTCAAACGCACTAAAAAATCACCATAGTCAACGTCTTTGACTAAGAGTGTTTCAGCGTTAATCCCCACTAGGATTCCGCCAGACCTTCCGTGTGAAGGTAAGCAGAACCAGATAAAGTCCTTGCCAGCCGAGAGATTTGTAAGAAAGGAAGCCGAAAAATCCCTCCTTCCAGTCTCAAGAATAGCGACAATATCTAGATTTTGTTCCCTAATATTTTCATGAATAATAGAATGCTTGCCAGTATCTCTAATGCCTTCACTATTCCAAATAAAAGCTTTCATTTTTAAAAGTCTAAATGTGGCTGTCTCGCTTTAGCGTTTAGCCTGGTCTCGGGGCGTGACAGCACCTTCCTCCCCTGCGCGTAAGTACGCTACCACATAGCTGGAGGCCGGTCACAGGAACCGCCGACCGCCGGAACGTTGGCTCCGGGATGTCCTCTTCAGAATCCTCGCGACCACGTGACCACGTCCTCACCCCGCGGCGCCGCGAAGCCGAAGGGCACGGTGCAAATTGGGATCCACATCGGCGGCATCACATATGCAGCGCGGATGAGCGAGCGCGGGGTGACCGCGACCAGCAACGCCTGCGCTTCGTTCCACAGCGCACCGTCTGCCCTTTTTCACGGCACGCTCGACATCGTGCACGCGGAGCACGAGCTGGTGGCAGGCTGGATGGTCTCCGGCGTCAACATGGCGCTCGAGTTCGCGTTGTTCTACATCTACGGCGTGCTGAGGCCCGGGGCTTGGTCTGGATCGACCACTTCGGCTTCCCCGACGCGCAGTTGAACGCAACGTATGCGCCAATGTATGACCACGTGGGATTCAAGAAGCTGCGATGGAACGATGAACGGAAGCTGGATGTCGGTGCGGAGAAGAACGAGTGGTACATCTCGGCACTGCTCGAGAAGCCCATGACCTACAAGAGGCATCAATTTTTATTAGCTTACTAGATGACCCGGTGCGCCCCGGCGCACAGGCAAATGCAAGACATTAATATAACCATAAGTTTATGTGACTGATGTTTGTTTATTTGTCCAAGCATTCAGTAGGTCTTCTATAACCCTTAAGCCTGTATAAGCAATCTTTTTATAGAAAATAAAAACTTTCAAGCAACTATCTACAGATAACACATGTACAACACATGAGCAACTTTTTGCGCATCCAACCATTTGTTCATAGCAAAGAGAAATAAATGTGTATAAACATTATGTTTTTCGGTGCCATCAAGACATTCAATAACCCAATAAGTACATAAGAATACATCAGGAGCATCACTAAGAAGCAAAGAACAAATGGGCCCAGGCCACCAAATGGTCCTGATCATACTTGCATACCAAGATCACTATACATCATTACCGGCGGTTCCTCTAATATTAAGCCTATCAAACAAATACAAAAGAACTACAATCAAATATACAGTTGAAAAAATAGAACATACATACTGACTAAAAAAAGTGAGGACTATTAACCTTGCTATGAGGGCATGCGTGTGACTTAACAAGATTTCAAGTATCCTCTACTTTGGACTCCAAAAAAAATGAATTTGGTAAGCACATAATAAAATAGAAACAAAAGTGTTCAACCAACAGTGTAGCTATCTGCATAAGATACTACTTTAGAAACACATTATCTGGGATAGTTTTCAAATCTATTTCTCCCTCGGTCCATAAAAGGATGTCGGGAGGTTCGTCTAAATTTAGATGTATATTTATGTACTATAGAGTGTCAAGATACATTCGAATTTAGACAAACTTTCGACATCATTTTATGGATAGAGAAGTATGTTCTATCAGTACAAACATTGAGGTTGCGGTTCCCAGCCAACAAACTGCAGCAACATGCATAACTTCTACCACTCTACAAATCTATAATATCTGGGGTGATTTTTAAAGGTGTTATCTTCTATCCAAAGTAAAAACACGGATACACATTAACATAGAAACACCGACCTTACTCCAAGAAGCAGTACTCAAACTCATCAAGAACTCAGATTGTATACCTCAAATTTCTCGATTTGATAGGGTGTTGGCTGGCGTATAGAGGCAAGTCGACAACGATTTGAGTCCGCCTAGTCTCCACATTGACGCGACCTCTTCCTCCAAAATGAATCTGAAACTAAACAATAACTAATAGCATACACCCTTCCAAATAATAAAGCCACAATTTAATCTATGGAGATTTTTTCTTGGGGAAAACAAAGTTACTTTAAATTCTTCACTTCCTTAAGAAAAGTGTGCTATTACGAACGAAACATAGAATATGTAAAGGCATCCATGAAAACAATATGCAGCTTCCCTGAGCCGGCGCTCCTCCTCCCGTTTCTTCATCTTGAGAGCCGGCCTCATGGCACTACACACATAAACAACCAAGTAGAAAATCAGGCAACAAAATTAGGTAGATATAAAACCATAATCCGAAACAAGGATAGTAAATGATATGATATTTGTAACACCCCAGAAAACACGTTAAGGTCAGGAGAGGCACAAAACTTGACATAGCCGAATAAGCGCCAGAGAAGAGCAAAGCACATGAGCATAGAAAAGAAGCAACCCTGTGAAACTCGTACAACACAACCACCAATGACTCTAGGATGAACCAACTACACAGACACAAAGAAGGGCGCGGCGGCACGCCACGCCGGATCGTGGTAATTGTGTAGTTAATTTTGTTACTTAGTAAGAATTTTTTTTTGTTTTTTTGGAAATTGTAACTGAGTATGTGTTTTTACCAGTGGGTTCTATACGGTGGTGCGGGGTAGCTGTCATTTGAGTGGTCTGTGATGTCCTGTGTCCGAATTTAGAGGATGTGTCTGCATAGCGGTAGTGTTAATTGCGATGGTTGGTCGTCCGTGTATGGACATGCTTGTATCAGTGACTTGCGTCAGTGTTTTTGCAGTGAGGAAGCTTTGTGTGAATGGTTGCACTGAGGAAGCTTTGCAGTGCTTTCATATATAAGCTGCGCAGAATATTTGTTTTTCTTACCATGGAAGTGGATAAGGACTTTGTTTGCTTGATTCAGTATTCTTCAGAGGGGGAAGCAGTCGCTCCTTTTCATGATTAAGCGATATAGATTGCTGCCTCTATGTATAGGTGTGGTTCCCATGTAAGTCTGTGGTGGATAAATTTTGTGGGACCTGAAGTGTTTAGTGACAACTTTGTTTTACTATTTATTGAGGATGGTACGGTGCATATGTCGAGCGTTGCAAGTCTATTTGTTGTTCTTAGCTACACTTTCTCAGTCTTATATATTACTTAGAGGTAAAAAAAATTGTAACCACTTCGCAATAAAACTGAAGGGATGAATTGATCTAAAGTATACGAAATACCATGCCTATAGACGACAAATTAATTGACCAAACGATCATTACATAAACAGAGTCCGGATATTAAGAAGCACATAATACAGAAGAAGCAAGCATGCAGATAGAATACAACATAAGTGATAGGCAGTACACAGGACTTAAACAATTTGTCTGAACGTTGTCCTAGTCCTAGACATGAAAATAGTTTTTTTTTGATAGAAGACATGAAAATAGTTAAGCCCAAGACGATGGGTTTTTAACAACCAGAACGAATGTGCATAAAGGAGTCTTTGTGCTACATATTGGGCAGATAGAGCAGTCTGGAAATAGTGCGGACGATAGCAGATATAATATCACTGACAAATGAACTGTCTTGGTGTGAGCATGCACATGAGAATCTAATCGTCTTCTGAGAAGTTCAGGTCTTTCTTTGACTTAGGGTTTTTGCCATCATCGATCTTCCAGATGAGTTGGAGACTACCTGCAATTATAAGTATACATGGTTCGTCAGAAATCGAAAGAAAGGTGCTTTATTAGGACAACCTAAGTTTACCTCATCGATTGTAGAACCTAATGATGGTACACTTCGTGGTGTAGGATTTATAGACGGTGGCGGAGTTGAAGTTTCACCAGTGCCCTGAACCTAGTTTGGAGCTTGAGGAATGGGGAGACTCTCATTGTTTTGACCTGTTGTGGGATCGATCTTGCCTTGTCGCGGGGTAGCATTGGCCCGGATAATTGGTTTAGTGATCTGCATTTGAAGGTGGTTGTACAACGCGTCTAATGATTCACACCTTGGGGCGACAACAACGTTGTACTCTTTTCCCACGAACAGCAAGCAAATCATGGGGCAAAAACAAAAAGTGAGCAATATCATTCAACATTTTTTCCTGTGTGCTACTTAAGAGGACGATAATAACATGCAATAGGCACACAATGTGGTCTCAAATGGTAGATGAACACAAGAGTCTTACTGCTCTACTTAGAGGTTTATTATAGATGGAACACACATTCTTTTGGAGGCCGTCAAATGAAGGTCGATCTTAATATGTTTGTGACTAAGGTGCTTACATACATTCTGCTCTTCGACATGAACCAAATTCTCTTCGCAACATCCAGTTCATGAAATGTAGAATAGCTACAACTTTGTTTGATCATTTTCCTCTCCAGGCTTGGCATGCATCAGAAATTTGAACCATTTCCAATTTACATATAGTGTAGCTTCCGTATCAAGTTGAATAGTTTCCCCTCGGACTCTTGGAGGTCATAATCTAATTTAGTGTTCCAAGAGACAACTGGAAGCTGCTCCCGATTTCTTCAGCTTCTGAAAACAGCTTCTGCAGTAGCATAAGACAAATGGTATAAGAAAAAATACATAGGACAAAAATTGTCAAAGGAAAATGGATTGCAGTTCAGTCTTTCACCTCCTTGTCTGAGAGAAATAAATGAGGAGCATTCTCAAGGTCTGCTATGCTGCAATTAAGTATCAAAGTAAATTAGAGGGGTTCACCATATCTGACCACAAAATCTCACTACAAACTACAAATAAATAATTTAGTTACCTAGTACTACTATGCTGTTTTCAAACAATTGTTGACAATTGAGCAAGTCCAATACACTGCGATTGAGGTATACATGAGAGCAATTTTGTCAGAAACATTTGACTTGATGAACAGAACTTTCAGCTAATCGTGTAGGTTTAGGATCTGACTATGAGGTCATTAGTATCTTCATCTTGCTGTATAATGCAAACACGTATGCTGCAACAAACCGGTTTGCAGAGGTAACCAATTACTTCAATGAAGAATGAGTAAAAGGCTTCTAATTGTTCTAGTTAATAACGATGGGCAGGCACAACAATTTGATTGTTCCTACATTGTTTTTCAAGTCTGTAAATATATTTGTCCTGTCAATGAGCTTAAATTTCAGAAGGAATGATCTCAGCCTCCTGAAATGTAGGCGAAGGAAACATTAGACCTGATTTGAAACACTGCAATTGTACAACTATTAATAACAAGAGACAGTAAAATTAAAGAAATCAATTTCTTTATTGCCCCAATTCTTGTAAGAAGTCCACCAGTATTCCACTCATAAATTTTAACCTCAATTGGCTCGTCAAGTTGCATAATCTCTCTATTCCAAGACACATGAATCATTGTATCAGTATGAGCAAGGGAGCTATGCTCTCGAACTCATCAGGATCAGAATATGTAGATTGAAATGAACAATGTGGGGACAAAACCTGCCTGGGTCGGTGCCATGTGAGGCATCGGAAGAGCCGCCTCGTGAATAGCAGCAGACGGATGCTCAGCCTGCATGCCCGAGCACCTCGGCGAACACCACCATGTCGGGCACTGCCAACGTCCTGGCCACACGCTTCTGCTCATCCACGGGGAGGCCACGACGAAATTTACTAATTAAACATGATTAAGACATAATCTATCATATTAGTCTGAAGGCAATTTTCCAGTGATGTTATTTGCACTGTAAGAGAACAAATAAGCAATGCTTCAAGAAATCCTAGATTATCGATTACTATAAGAAAGAAGATACTGCATCAGAATCTATAAGAAATGAAAAATGAAAAACGACACATTGCACTATAGTCCCGTATACGTGTACAAAAGGGAACTATTTTAGCTAAAATGGTGTATGTAAACATTTAAGTAGCTCCACTGTCAAGATTAAGATCTGAATAAAATTCACACCTTCTCAAGACCAAGTAAAATCTTTTGATAGAAATTTTAGTTCTATGCAAAATAGCAATTAATGAAATGTTAAGTCCGGCAAATGTACAAATTAAATAGGGAAGGCGGTGTTTCTTGAAATTTTCGAAATAATATGGCATTTCAAAATTTGGAATTGCATGTTCCTTAAATGTTATGAGCTAATAAAAATGAAACAATTTGATACAATTGAGACAGTAACACCATGCATTTCTTACAAAATACTTCAAACATAATGTGTAGACGTTAAATGAGAGGGGTTGGTGATCAAATATATGCCGGTAGCACCATGACCACCTCAAGTTTACCAGGTGATATGATCATGCTTACCAGGACTATCATCAGCCAGTACTTGACGCCATCACTTCAGAAATGTTGTGTATCACCGACTCTTGCATGGAGTGAAGGACTATATACAGAGAACCAAACCTGAAATGTGTTGAGAAAAAGGTAAGTCAATCACATTCATGTCCCTATGTCCCAGGTTTTAAAATCAAAATTGAAAACTGGGAATGGTTAACAAATACAAACAGAACTAAGAAGCACGAGGTCATTTAAGTACAATGCAATTGCTCCCAGCACGGAGTACCCCATAATTAGCCTGGTTAGCACCACCCATGCTAAGAATATAATATTTATTTGCAGTTATGTAGATATTACTACACATGTCTAAGAACATCAGATAGTTTCAGAATAAACGGGTATGTTAGAGACACAAAAAAATTAAACAGAACTAAGAACGATGGTCCAAAACATTCTTTACTCGCCTCTCAACATATATGATTTGCTTAGATTTCAGTATCTACATGATGACTGATGGCTGATATTTTCCTGTTGTTTTTCCAGGAACCTAACATTCAAAATCAACGTGTATTTGCTTAAAGTACTGATATTAATGGAGCACAATCTGAAATAGCTAAATGTAAACAAGTGTCTAATAATGACCCGGTGCGCCCCGCGCACAGGCGAAACCAACACAATATTGAAGCCATGTGTAATACTACACTATTTTATTTTGGTTGTAGAATATTATGAATTGTTTGGGTACTTCATCTACATGAATTAGAAATCCTTTTCTTAATGTTAAGCTTTCTTGGCAGCATTTCGTTTGCCGGACCAAAGACCGTTATAAACATCTCTCAGGAAACAACCAACTTGCTTTTTCTTAGTTGCTTTGGCGAAAGATCTACTATCTGGTGACAATATCTTGCTTCAAAGAGGGCAAATCCTGTATGAACATGTTTTTCAACCATGCTTGATTGTAGAAGAGCATCATGTGAAAACTTGCTACATATTTTGATAATTATATATTTGGGGAATTCAATCCCTCAGTCCAGCAACCATAAGGACAGTACCAATGATCCTAGTAGATTGCTAAAGAGGCGATAAAAGCTCTTGATTTAGACAACCTAGAAAAATACATATTTATAACTCTTAAACAACTATAAATTTGAATATTTTTCAATATAAAGTTCTAAGATAACTAATCGTAACCTCTGATGTTCACATAATAATTTACGTATACAATAAATTGGTATAACTTTTTATAGTAGTATGATACACTCAAACATAAACTGGGCAACCATCATTGAATTGGAATGCAAACATCAGCAGGTCTTTTCCAAATCAAACCGAGAAGTAAGACAACAGTAGACTGAAAAAATAAGATTAGTGGAAGAAGGAACCAAATAATTCAACAAATATATATCCAGCGGGAAAAAAACTACCACTTCCCTCTCTCAGCATGCAAGCTAACATTAGAGAGCAAACGGCAACAAGAACATACCAACACAAGCACTTCTATCCCAGAAGCATTCGGTGAATATACGCTTTCACTTCTGTTACATGTTACTGGATCATGCGATACTCTTAACTAACTTTTTTGCGAGGATGGGATACTCTTAACTCACCACAAACATAAAACTGCCACAAGGAAACTTTGTCCCCTCCGACTGCTATTATTTCAAGATAACATCAGAACCGTATTACTCTGACATGTAACAATACTACATGTTCGTAATTCAGCACAAACAATTTCTCTAGTAGTTTGGCAGTAAAGGCCGAAAAAACAGTCAAGTTATTGGTGTACCTTGATAACATATATTATCACAGTTAAATTATCCTCAATATACTTCTTTTCCACTCCTTAAAAATGTAGCTCTGTAGCTTATTAATTTTGGAGCTACTCAACTGAAAGAAATAGATAAGAAATAGTTAGGAAACCAAATATACGGTGCATTGTGTAGGTTAATAAACTTTAATCAAGTGTTTGATATTATTTTCAGCACTATTATTTAGATCTCTTCATAAAATAGATCTATTCTGTTTTAGTAAGCAATGCATCATTAATCCCAAATTTTCACCTCTCCTTTTGCATTTGTGTCGACCACCAAACAATATGAAGAAGTAACATTATAGCTATTCAGCACAAACCCAAATCTGAACCAACACCAACCTAATAGCTATTCAGCATGACCTGTTGTCCATGCGCTTAATATGAGTTTGAAGGGATTTATGATCCATTATTTAGGTTCCTGAAGGAAGCCCATACCTCCAATCAAAACAATTACACACCAACCTAATAGCTATTCAGCACAAACCCAAATCTGAACCAACCCGCAATGAAAACAAATTTGATAGCAGGCATTCTATAGCTGGGGAGAACCCTAAAGTGGGCATTAGTTTTAATAGCCTGTCAACTTTAGTGGATTCAGTTAGGTTTGAACCGGAAAAATCGAGAACTGATAGTTCCCGTTCACACACTATAAAAAACCTGAACACATTATACAATAATAATGTAGCAGTAGCATTTAACATTGAAATCCAGTACCTACTTGAATGCCCATAGGAGTGAGGACTGACTTGAGCTTCAGCTGCGCCATGACCTTCCTTCTGTAGTTTGCTCCCATGTGTCATACACCTAAGCATCACAACAAAGATGTTTCAGAAAAGAACAGTAAAATCAGGAATGGATTCCCACGAACATGGATCTATTGTTTTGAGTTCCTAAGCACAGACAAAGAGATATACTTACTTACAAACACCACCACTGTTTACAACAATGCACACCTTGTATGCCAGAAATCACTATCCCAAATAAACACAAACAACATGAAAACCTCACAGAATACTCTCAATATATTTAATGGAAGCTTGTTACGTGCCCAACGCACCAGCAAATCAAAAGCAGCTTGTGTTACATGCCAATGGATCCATTTAGATAATAAACAACTGGATTATGCTCTATTATTCCCTCCATGCACATGCCAACACCAACCTAAATAAGAGAAAGGGTCAAACATAAGTATCCCCATTCAGAAATTTTAAAAATGTGCTTTTCTAGAGAAGAGCAAAGGAAACTTATATTGCTAGTAATAAATATACATAAGAACTGAAAGTAAAATGTACCGTTTTTGAATTGCACATAATATATCATTGTTTTACTCCAAATACAAAAACAGCGCAAGATTATATCTACCATTCATCATGAAACACTTCACCACTCACGTACCTGCTTCTGGTCGCTCATTGGCCATTGTCATTCATCAGCTGAGGTCACGCCGTTGTCTAATTCATTTTTCCAGTAGTAGACTCTATTTATAGAGTGAACAATCAAACAGACTTGTTCAAAGATTCCTTTAATCTTTTCAGTTTGGTTACAAAATATAAATGAGCACAGTGATATAAAAAATGAAGCTGGTATGCTCACAACAATAGGCTCTTATGAACTGAACTCCAAGTACTTCAGGACAATACAATACAAAAGTAAGTAGGTCATGCGGTATAGTAAAGCGAAGTATAACAGTACTACCTTGGTTTCACTCATGCCCGGCCCACGAATGTCATGGTGATGATACTCCTTTTTTGAAGTGTAGTAAAGGTACACCTAAGAATAGCAGAAACCATTGTTAGTTGTTGCCACTGACACTGAAAATCTGGGATTGAGCATTATTTAGCAGACCACATACAAATATATAAAAAAATTCTTAAAGCAAAGCAATATTGCTCACACCGTATCTCTCTTATCATCTTTGAGACAATAAATCTGAGTTACAGGCATTGTGCTGGAATGGATATAACATATTTTTCAAAAAAAGTCATATCCGCACCAGGATTTTTTGTAGCCGAAAGTTGAAACTCGAGGCACCAAATCCTTTTTTTTTTTGTAGCGCACACACCTGGTTGCAACCATATGAAAGCAAAACAAATTTTAATGAGAAGCACCCAATAAAAGAGAACTGCTACGAGATGAAAAAAAAAACAGATCCAAAATCTGCAACTCACCGAGTTCCACGCTCGTGGGCGCCTGTGAACTGGGATCATGGTCAGTGTCAGCCTTCTTGCTTTTGAGCGAAGTCGTCAATAAGGAACTCCTTTTATTTCCCCATCTGAGAACGAACACATGGTCTGAACAGACGTATTCCTTGGTTTGGGGAATAAACCCCAAGCAGGCATATTGAAGAGGATTTGGGTGGGGAATCGAGATAGAAGGGGGTAAGTACCAATGGGCTATCTGGAGAGGAAGCAAGGAGGCGCAGCAGAGGCACCAGTGCAGACAAGGACGTGAGGAGGAGTGAGCAGCAGCGCCGCCGCTGCGCTTCCCCTGAGCAGGCAACCGACACCCTCCTTGGCTCAAACCCCGTCCTCCTCCGTTCCCTCAACCTGCACCCTCGTCCACAAGATAGAGAGGGGAAATGAGAGTGAGAGCAGAGAGAGACAGAGAGCAAAAGACACAGAGAGGAGGGATAACCAAACCCGAACGAATTCGGCCCTGTACCTGAAACAGCAGGACCAGCTCGGCCACCTCATCCATCGCCGCACCCTTCGCGCTCACCTCCTTCTGCAACCGAATACAGCCGCCGCCGCCGCATCCAGACGACGCCGTCACCGGCCCCGTGTCCAGCCGCCGCGGAGCACGCTCCCTGCGACCGGTGGCCCCCGTGTCCATCCGCCGCGGTCGCTAGGGCGCCGCTCTTCCTGCGGTGGAGTCGCAGAGAGGAGAGGAGCGGGAGGCGGCTCGGGGCGGGAGTGGGGAGGCGGAGACGAGAGAGAGAGGAGACACGGGCTCAGATATTTTCACGAATCGAGATCTAGGTTTTACCGCGGGACATGGGCGCGACGCGGACGGCGTGTGCAGAACGGACGTGGTGATTGTGCTGGATCGCTCACTGAAACACCGGCCCCGCACGCACATGGGCCCAACCGTCATGGAGTCATCCAGATTAGCAAGAAGTGAAAGAAAAATTACTGCATCCGACGGCTGAGATGAAAAGTGGGATGCAGATTTTACTGTTGCAACCTGATTGGACGATCCAGATTCGTTTGCCCCTCTCAGACCCCCTGGTTGAGAGGGTAGTCTAGGGACATTTATAGGAGAAATTTGTTGAAGGGAACCAGCTACTCCAAGTCATCAATCTCGACAAGCGAATGCATCCTAGGCTCCTAGCTATTACGTACCTCGGTATACCACCACAAGAAAAGGTATACTGACTTATTGTACTTTAAGTGCCACATCTGCAAGCAAGACAATTCATGAGTGTTGGGCAGAAGCTGCCCATAGCTCAGTTTGACCGAGTTTTGATTGTCGATGTTTTCCGTAGGCCTCTCATTCTAAATATTGGTGTGTGCACGGGGTACTGCATGTATGCCACATTGCGATCATGTTTTACATGATCGAATCAGCTGAATTGTGCATATAGAGTCATAGACCTATTGGAAAGCTTATATGGTGCTAGTTGATGAAAAGGGTTGGGCATGGAAGTGAAAAGAAAGTGATACGTGTATATATGGTCGAGCAAAATATCAGTTGTTTGTACGAAAAATATTAGATTTATGAGGATGGTTGAGTAGCACAAGTAATATGTCAGGGTTTCATGACGTAATAGCTTGACGACCTACGCTACAAGCTCTGTGCTAATATATTTGGTCCGTGGGAAATTCGAGCAGAGGAGCAACGTGCCATGATTTTTTTTTCCGAAATGCGGAAAATGACCCAGCCTCTGCATCGAAGCGATGCTACATCCTTTATTACCTTATTGAAAAAATCTCCAATTCACTTTATCACAACCTTTACATTACGGATCACTCAAGGTCGAAACATGTATCAACCATCTAAAAAGAGATGAGAAAAACAAACGCTGGAGAATTAACATGGTGTGATCCTGCGATCAAGCTGCCAGCTGCACCGGTTGAATAAATCTAGAGTGACCGTCTCCAAAACAGCTGCACCCAAAATTCATCTACTGGCGTTGCTCCTCCGGCTGGAGACATAACCACGTACGCGTCTAGTGGATAGCAAGCGTCTAGTGGATAGCAAGATGGATGACCTGTAAAAAAGAAGTATTTTTTGACTTGTTAAAAATATAATCATTTCGGATATGCCATATTGCCCATAAAAGAGCGCAAATACCAACTCTTATTTGGCTTTTGACTCTCTTATCTAAACCGTATAGCCAATTTCCGAATAGATTGGTAATATTCTTGGACAGTAATATTCCAAAAGACATATGAATAATAATCCAAACAATCTTAGCAAGCGGACAATCAAAAAACAAGTGTTGAATTGTTTCATCTTTGACACAAAAACAACATGTTTTACTACCTTGCCATTTCCTCTTGATCAGGTTATCTTTTGTGAGAATAACTTTGCGATGTAAGAACCACATGAAAATTCTGTTTTTTAGTGGAACTTTTAGTTTCCAAATATATTTACGAAGATATGTAGTATGCCCATTTAACATGTCAAGATACATGGACTTAACTATATATCCTCCTGATACGGTTAAGTTCCAAATAAACACATCATCATCAGCGGAGAGGTTTAGATTAACTAGTCGACCTAGCAAATGCAACCATCTTGTCCACTTATATTCAGTAAGGTTTCTTCTAAAAGCTATATTTGTAGGAAACCCGGATAAGACATTTTCAACTAAGACATTGTTATGTTGCACCATATTGTATAGAGAGGGATATTGCTGCGCTAGAGGCTTATCTCCTAGCCAAACATCTTCCCAAAATCTAGTATCTAATCCATTCCCTACCTTAAAAGAACCCCGAGAGAAGAACTCTTCCTTCACATTCATCATACCCTTCCAAAAAGGTGAATCTGAAGGTTTAGCTTGGACTTGGGATAACGTATTAGAAAGCAAATATTTATTTTGCAGCAACTCTTGCCACACTCCATTTTCGTTTAAGAGTTTAAATAGCCACTTGCTAAGCAAACACTTATTTTTGATATCTAAGACCTCTATCCCAAGTCCTCGTTGATCCTTAGGTCGACATATAATGTTCCACTTAGTTAGTCTATACTTTCTTTTGTGTCCATCACTCTGCCAAAAGAATCCCGATCTAAAGAAATTCAATCAATTACATACCCCTTTAGGTATTTTGAGAAAAGATAACATGAACATGAGCATATTAGTAAAAACTGAATTAATAAGTACTAAACGACCTCCATACAATAGTAACTTACCAATCCAACTACTCAGTTTTATCTCAAAACGATCTTCTACTGGTTTCCATTCGCCATTATTCAGCCTTCTGAAGTGTATTGGAATGCCTAGATATATGAAAGGTACCGCCGGCAACACTACAACCAGTCTTGCCAGCCCAGGGGACGCAATGACCTAGACCCCGGGTCAACTACGCCAAGCTCAACGCCGACACCAGCTGCGCACCGCCAAAATTGCCGCAGCAACCATAGCATGTACAACCCGTCCATGCCGCCTCGGAGCAGCCCCTACCGTCCATGGCGAAGCACAGCGCCCCGCCAAGCATAAGGCGAGGCGGCGACAAGAGCCGGATGCTAACACCGCCACCACTTCATCACCCGCGCGCGACCGCGGCTGGCAACCAGCAAGCATCAGCAAGCGCCACCCCCCTGGAGCAGCGTCACACGACTGCCCGGAGCCCCTGCCCCGGCAGCCAAGACACAACCCCAACTGTGCCTGAGGCGACACGGACCCAACCGTGCCGCCAGCCTGACTCCACCAACACCGGGACCAGCAGCCTAAGCCAGAAGCTTATCCCGAGCAAATCCAGGCCCGATACCAACCACCACGACGGGAGGACGGCGCCAGATCTGCAGAGGTCGGCGGATACGGTCGATTCCAGCCAGAGACGATGTCGGGGCCCGTCACCACGACGGGGAGGCGCCGAAGCTGCACCGGGAGCCCGCAGCAGGCCTGGGCCACCGGAGACGACTCGGAGGAGCGGCGAGGGGCCCCAGCGCTGCGCTGATCTCCATCCTGCAGCGAGGAGGGCCACGAGACCAGATCCCCGCCGCCCCCATCACGGGCGCAGACGGCCTTTGCCGGCGGCGGCCTCCAGGGCGACGAGGCGGGGAGGAAGGGGAGGGGGTGGCGGCGCTGGGGAGTCTAGGGTTCGCCCCCTGCGTCGCCTGGAGGGGACGACACGAGGGCATTTGGCTCGACCACTTCGGCTTCCCCGATGCGCAGTTGAACGCAACGTATGCGCCAATGTATGACCACGTGGGATTCAAGAAGCTAAGATAGAACGATGAAACGGAAGCTGGATGGCGGTGCGGGAGAAGAACGAGTGGTACATCTCGGCACTGGTAGAGAAGCCCATGACCTGCAAGAGGCATCAATTTCGTTGAGGGTTATTAGAGCATCTCTAGCAGAGCACGTAAAAGTGCAAACCGAAAAATTCGAGTTCCGTCTTCCGAAAACATGTTTACAGGTCGCAAAACGGCTGGCGCAGAACAAACCCTGTAAACTAGAACTGAAAAACGGAATCTTCGAAAATCATCATCTTCTTCCCAAGAACTGTCTGCGCCGCTGCCTAGATCTCCCCACGCAAGCCGACGGCCGCACTCCAGCTGCAGCCGCAAGCTTGGGGATCAGATGGGAACAGCGCATGCCACCGCGCTGCTGCGCAGCCTGTGCGCCACCATGCCGTGCCATAGCCTGTTCTGTACGCTCGCTGCACGTCTTGTCTGCAGCCTCGAGCTTGGTCGTCGTCACAAAATTTTAACAAAGCAGCCAGAAATTAACGGCTGGAGCCGATTGTACGGATGACAGCGTTGGAGAAGTTCGTTCAGTTTTCGTCCTGTAAACCATCCTTTGTTTTGTATTAGTAGGGGTCGAGTCTAAAAAATTTAGGGCCCCTGAAAAAGTTTTTCGGGCCGAATATCGAGTTCAGTCTCTGTTCTGCGTCACTTTCAACCCGAACCCGTAAACCGGCCGAAAAAATACGGTTCTAACGTGATTTATGGGCTCTGTTAGAGATGCTCTTAGCTTATTTGTTGAAGAGAACCAGCCACTTCATCAATCTCGTCATCGTCAAGCGAATGCATCCTAGGCTCCTAGCTATTACCTCGGTATACCACCACAAGAAAAGGTATACTGACTTATTGTACTTTAGGTGCTACAACTGCAAGCAAGAGAATTCATGAGTGTTGGGCAGAAGCTACCGGTAGCTCAGTTTAACCGAGTTTTGATTGTCGATGTTTTCCGTAGGCCTCTCATTCTAAATATTGGTGTGTGCACGGGGTACTGCATGTCTGCCACATTGCGATCATGTTTTACATGATCGAATCAGCTGAATTGTGCATAGAGTCATAGACCTATTGGAAAGCTTATATGGTGCTAGTTGATGAAAAGGGTTGGGCATGGAAGTGAAAAGAAAGTGATACGTGTATATATGGTCGAGCAAAATATCAGTTGTTTGTACGAAAAAAATTAGATTTATGAGGATGGTTGAGTAGCACAAGTAATATGTCAGGGTTTCATGACGTAATAGCTTGACGACCTACGCTACAAGCTCTGTGCTAATATATTTGGTCCGTGGGAAATTCGAGCAGAGGAGCAACGTGCCATGATTTTTTTTTCCGAAATGCGGAAAATGACCCCAGCCTCTGCATCGAAGCAATGCTACATCCTTTATTACCTTATTGAAAAAATCTCCAATTCACTTTATCACAACCTTATTACATTACGGATCACTCAAGGTCGAAACATGTATCAGCCATCTAAAAAGAGATGAGAAAAACAAACGCTGGAGAATGAACATGGTGTGATCCTGCGATCAAGCTGCCAGCCGTACCGGTTGAATAAATCCAGAGCGACCGTCTCCAAAACAGCTGCACCCAAAATCCATCTACTGGCGTTGCTCCTCCGGCTGAAGACATAACCACGTACGCGTCTCGTGGATAGCAAGAGGGATGACCTGTAAAAAAGAAGTATTTTTTGACTTGTTAAAAATATAATCATTTCGGATATGCCATATTGCCCATAAAAGAGCGCAAATACCAACTCTTATTTGGCTGTTGACTCTCTTATCTAAACCGTATAGCCAATTTCCGAATAGATTGGTAATATTCTTGGACAGTAATATTCCAAAAGACATATGAATAATTCTCCAAACAATCTTAGCAAGCAGACAATCAAACAACAAGTGTTGAATTGTTTCATCTTTGTCACAAAAACAACATGTTTTACTACCTTACCATTTCCTCTTGATCAGGTTATCTTTTGTGAGAATAACTTTGCGATGTAAGAACCACATGAAAATTCTGATTTTTAGTGGAACTTTTAGTTTCCAAATATATTTACGAAGATACGTAGTATGCCCATTTAACATGTCAAGATACTTGGACTTAACTATATATCCTCATGATACGGTTAAGTTCCAAATAAACACATCATCATCAGCGGAGAGGTTTACATTAACTAGTCGACCTAGCAAATGCAACCATCTTGTCCACTTATATTCAGTAAGGTTTCTTCTAAAAGCTACAATAACCCGGATAAGACATTTGCAACTAAGACATTTTTATGTTGCACCATATTGTATAGAGAGGGATATTGCTGCGCTAGAGGCTTATCTCCTAGCCAAATATATTCCCAAAATCTAGTATATAATCCATTCCCTACCTTAAAAGACCCCGAGAGAAGAACTCTTCCTTCACATTCATCATACCCTTCCAAAAAGGTGAATCAGAAGGTTTAGCTTAGACTTGGGATAACGTATTAGAAAGCAAATATTTATTTTGCAGCAACTCTTTCCACACTCCATTTTCATTTAAGAGTTTAAATAGCCACTAAGCAAACACTTATTTTTTATATTTAAGACCTATATTGTAATGTCCCAGGTTTAGAGACGATCGAGGGGTAGATTTTAGAAAGGGATGTGCATGGCATTGTAATTTACGGGGAAATTTCGCGTTTTTAAAACAAAACTGCATCGAAGGGGAACTCTCTCGACACCTTACAAGGTTAGGGTTTCGAGAGTGCGATGAACTGGTTCCTACTTATCTAGATTAGGGTTTTGAGAAGAGAGAAGGGATATTTCATCAAAATCTTAAGTTGCATGATTGAATTATAAATTAAGTTGTTTGAATGAATTCAAACCAAATTTGAATTTGAATTTCAAATTCAAACATTAAATAATCATCACATAATTCAAATTTAAGATAATTTCACAAACAATTACCATTAAGCAATAATATGAGTAATACAACAATTACATTAAGCTCAATAAGGAAAACTTGAGCTTTATTGATCATCACACACATAATACATTGTCTTTACAATATTCAGATTTGAATTATGAAATTACAACACATTACAAGAATTAAATAAATAGAAAAAGAAAAAGGAAAATTACAAGTTATCTAAATAACCTAAACTACATTGTGATTTTCATGAATTCTATGATCTTGATGATCTTGAATTCATCCTGATCAGCACTACCTGCACACATACACAAACAATCAAACATTTAAGCCAAGTGGCAAAGCCACTTGGCAGGTTAGCTAACAATTGAAATGAAGAGGATATGATCAAGTCTCTGCCGAGCAGATCCACCACAGAACCAAGTCCAAGTGCACAGCACTAGCACACACACACAGCAGGCTGCTCACAGCAGTGTGCATGCAGCACACCACACACACAGGTGAGTCACAACAGGCTGCCAGGCCTTGTTGTCGACCAGAGATGGAGGTGGAGATCATATAAAGTCTCCACAGTAAACCCTAACCATTGCCATCGACAGAACTGCACTGGTAAGCCACCAAGAACAGCTAGAACAGGAAGAACACTTCACTGTTCAACCTGCTCCATCACACCACTGAATTAAATCAAGCATCAAGCTCACCAGGAGGAGCAGGGCAAGTAAATCAACCATAAGATCAACACAGAAGCAAACCCTCTACACCAACACCAAATTCTAGGAGCTGGAGTGAGGTATACCAAGCATCATGAGCAAACCATGGTTTTGCTCATAATTAAGCATACTCATGCATCACAGAAGCAAAAAGGGTATGAAACCCTGGATGTATCATCACTTGGTTGCTAAACCAATTGGTGCCAGCAAATACAACTAAGGCTAGAAGGAAATCAAACCAGGGAACACTGGTTGTGACAACACAGTGTCACAACCAGAGAAATCCAGCATGGATTTAATCCTATGTAGCCATCCAGATTCACCAAGCACCTAACAGTCTAGCTAAACCATCAGACTGATAGGCAACATGTTCCTATCTTGTTTATCAACACCAAAGCCACTGATAAATCACCAAGTGAATAGTCAGTGAGCACTTATTCATCAAAGAAAGCCAACACTGGTGGGAGCCACCCTAACAGCAAGAACCTACTGTCAGGGTTACCTCAACCACACAACCAATCCAAACAGTTAAGCCTTACACATGCATCATCACCCAAGTGGGTTCAGAATGGGCTAGGGTCCCCAACAATTGTTGGCATCCCTCTAGCCCAAGTAAATCAATTGATATGATCATCACTGTGTTACAGTTCACATCATTTATCCAAATAACAAAGCAAATTAAGCAGATAAATGAAACAGATAAGCTACTGATGCACAGGGTCTTGCAGATGATCCAAAGGATCATTGCACACAGTCACTGAGGCTTGGACAAGCACCAGCACACCCAGACTAAGTCTGTAGGAAGCACATATAGCACTAAATGAGCACCAGTGAGTCACAGAGAGGGGCACCCACTAATTCACACACAAGAAATGATCATATGATCATCAGGGCTTGCTATAGCATGCCAATACATGTTAGAGCATCACTGAGCAGCAGAGCATGAACCAGATAATTGAATAGCTACACATAACCAACAATTACTTCACAGATAATCAAATGGATAACTTATAATTGTATCCAGAAGCACATCAAATACATGATGTACCACTGGATCATGATAAACAAGTAAAGCACTTAGTGCTCATCACTAAATCATACCAATAAGCCAACAGTAATGCTCAGATGAGCATGCTCATGAATTTGAGCACAAGAACTAGCCACAGAAGCTCAGGCACTTGCAAATTTGCAAGAATTGCATACTGCAATTAAGCCATTGAAGCATATATGAATACCCATGAGTGTCAGGCAAGCATAGAAACAAGAACAGAGGCACAAGGAAGAATTCTAGCAAGTAAAGCAAGCTTTCACAGGCACATAGCTTAGCAATCTTGCACAGCAGCACAAGCAGCATATCAGCGTAAGCAGCACAGCACACGCAGCACAGCAGCAGCAGCAGTAAGCACGGCCACAGAGCAGCATGAGCACGGCTATCCTCTCCACGAGGAGGAGAAGCTGTGACCAGAGCTAAGGAAGGAGGAAGAAGAACAAGCACACAAGAGAGAGGGAGTGATGGCGAACTTACCGTGGTCGAGCAGATAGGCACGACCATGGCGGCCATGGCGGCACGCCACGCGGCGGCGCCAAGCCAAGCCAGGCCATGGCGGCACCACGGCACCACCCGCACCACGCGGCGAAGCCGGGCGGAGTCCAAGCACCAGAGCGCCGAGAACGCGGGATCGAGCGGATCCGTAACCCTAGCACCGAAGGGTCGAGGCCGAGAGCGAGGTTGCCCGTCGATCGACGGGGATAGGATTGACCGCCGTCGTGGGGCGCGTCGATTGCGCACCATGGCGGGGATCCGCGAATCTCGCGGAATCGGCGGCGACCGCGGAGGCGACGCGTCGCGAGCGAGCTAGGGTTAGGTTCGGTCGCGCGTGAGAGGGAGAGAGAAGTGGGGCTGGTCGAGCCGGACCGGGCGGTCGGTTCGACCTAACCCAGGGTTGCACCGACAGGCCCAGGGGCATTTTTGCCATTTCACAATTCAATTAAATTACATAAACTTTGGTAAATCACAATAAATATTTAAATAACTCTAAAAAAAATAATTAAAAATATGAAAATTGATCAGCATAAAATTCTCTACCTGAATAAAATATCAAAGAGAATTTTTGAAGACAACTAAGAATAAGTCTTAATTTGATGATTTAAATAATCATTTAAATCACTCATATTATTTTCAATAATGAAAATTAGTTCAATAATGCCTTTGGACTATAAAAACACCTTGACAATATCTCAAGGTTGTATTTACCCTAAATCCAGTATCTCCAAGTTGTTCTTAGTATTAACCTCTCACATGAAATTACAACGACATCGGAAGGGGGAACAAACCCTAAAAAATGGAATCATGCATAATTGCTTCTTTAACCATTGCCCTTATCGGACAATGATGCTATTTTTCAGAGAAGAGGACAAGGGTCAGTCCACACCAACTGCAAAACTTGCAGTGTTCATGCAAGTTCATCACTTGCTCATGTCATTTGAGTATTTCTATCAAATTACTTGCAAAGTACTATTATTATCACTATTGCATAAAAACAAAAACCACTACTTTCATAACTATGAATATGACTATGTGGTGGGCAATGGAACCATGGATTGTGTTGATATGGTGGAGGTTCCATTGCAAGGGTTTATATCCATCTAGGATTAAACAACAAATGTCGCCATGATTCTTGTGCCGTAATACCGTGTTAACCATAAGATCCGGTGGGACGGAATAGTCAAAAGTGTTTCCACCTCTCGTTCATCAACGGATGCGCTTTACCGTAGTACACTTGTAATCCAAGGGGCAAGCGGTGAGGCTGGAGTCCTAAGTCCCCACGGCATAGTCCGTAGTACACTTGTCGCCCGAAGGAGCAAACGGTGAGGCCGGGGAGTCCTAAGTCCCCACGGTATTGCGGTCTATGATGGGTTGCGACTACCGTAGAGTGTATGGTAGAGCCCAGACTGTCGTCGTGGTCGGGGTCCACCTTGAAATCTACAGAATAATGGGACCGGCGTGGACCCGGGTCGGGCATGCAACAAAGGGTGGGTGTTCGAGGTAGCGGAGGAACATGATTGGCTAGACCTTATACCGGGCCTCACACCGAAGTGTGGACGGGAAAGCTGCCGGTTGGCACCAAGGTTAAGATCTCTTATGGGTAAAGCAACACACCTCTGCAGAGTGTAAAGTGACTGTCACTCCCTGTTCCGGGATAAGGAACTGCGAACGCGGCCGAAAAGGAGCTCCATGAAGTTCTAGTAAATCGGTGAAGGCTGACGGACATAGCTCTTTGGAATAAAAGCAATCTCTTGAAGAAATGTTTATCAAAACTTGCATTGGTATTAGACTTTCTGGTCTAATATCGTAGCTAGAGCATTAAACACCTCTTATCTATAATGAACTTGTTGAGTACGCTCGTACTCACCACTCTTAAATCCCATGCTTAGATTGTCTGAATCATCTGGAGGAGGACTACGACAACAATGAAGGAGCCGAGATCATCGGCTATGAAGAACCAGACCTCTCGGGAGGTATCGAAGGCGTAGACTATCTCATCGTCTACGGCCCAGGGGAGGCTTCCGAAGGAGATCAAGCCTAGAGACATCTAGTAGTAGTAGTAACCGAGCAGCCCGAACCCTTAGTATTTAGCTGCTCGAGGAAATAAATGTATAACTTAATGAGACTCTTATATTGTAAGCTAAGTTGGGTTCGCCTCGAACCCAGGAGTCCTCTTAGGACCCAAGAGGAGCTCCGAGACAACTTGTGTATGATGTTTGTAATAATAAATGAATGAGTTATGGACCTGCTATGTTCTGTTGTACTACTCTGAGGGATGTAATATTTGCGAAATGGTACTTCGTGAATGTTATATCAACGACTGGCATACTACAACATGCGGTGGTATGCGTCACCACAGTTGGTATCAGCCAAAGCTTTGACCTTAGGTTGGAACCTAGTAAATGGGACCAAACGTTAGGAGTCAAATAGGATTAGTAAAGAATTCTCTAAAATATGGTGTATATTCAATTGAGAATACAACAATCATATATTTTAGTGCGATAATTCTTTATTATCTCTATTATGATGCATTATTACTAATCTTATAATCCTTCTATTTCTACAGCCAACATGGCAAGTTCACGTCCAGGACGAAACGTGAAAGTGATGGATTCCACACGAGTGAATACGAAGGAGGACTTGCAGATATTCTACGAGCCATGTTACTTGAATTTGGGTGTGATCCCAGATCCAAGTAAAGAAATACATGTACTATGATGGTACTGTATTGGCCAAGTGTAGGGTAGAACTGCGACTTCCCGAATCTCGGGAATGAGCGTAGTCATGCCAGCAGGGGAAGCCAGGACTATCAACACAGTCTACCATATAGCTGTTATGAGAGCCATAACCGACATTCGGGAACATAAGACGAAAGAGCTTATGGGTTCCAAATTCTCCCATATTCCTCACAATCAGGAGGAAGAAGATCCCATGCTTAACCACTACAAATATGCAAAACGCAAACCCATAGCAGCTGCAAAATACATGGATAATAGCCGCAACTTCATATCATTACTCTTTCAGTTGAACCATCATCTGACGGGAGCAATTGATACGATGCTAGAGGAGTTTTGAACCCAAGGAGGAGATTAGGGGAAAGAACCTATGGAGAATGTGGTGCACACACCAGTTCTCAGCTGGTGACTACATTAGTATTGATCCTCTTGCGCGTGAAACTACACCTTACACCTGGGAACTATCTGGGTAGTTCCTATGGGGGATACGAGGTGGAGAGGAATCCGGAAACAATCAGCGTTCCGAGACTCCTATAGAAAATTCCACGGGTTGGCGTTGGGGATCGATACTGGAACTCATAGTACTTCTGTGTATTATGATGGGGAGATGAATGATGACGCCACAACCCAGAACCAGAGTTATCCTAGTAATGAAGGAGTTGATGGAGGGTATCCGACACAAGTTGAGTCGGGTACAGTGTTGGAAACACCTATGGTGGAGCTATAGGGGAGTACACCCGATGGGTGGACTATGATGCACTTAACGATCAGTTGTGAACACCGATTTCTCCCTAGGATCATCATCTGATTCGGATTACCAGCCAACGGGGAGACCTTATGTTCCAGGGTCTATCAGAGGACGACACGTTCGACCGGATGGAAGCCTGGATGTACCGGGAGTGAAGATCGACTAGAGTCCACCAAGGGAGGCGAGGCTATAATACACAAGTACCACGTGTATTATAGTATGTAATATTTGTATAAATTTGTACATATACTTTAATAAGTGAGTTTGCATACTCACATCGACTTGAGTATTGTAATAAGACCACTTAAGTATGTATATACATGTTATATGTTTTGTATGATTTGGATTTGCTTCTTGATTTCCATTGCGTGACTAGTTCTGTGCACAAAGTTGAGCTCAGAAAACTTGCGCATGGAGTAATTATGAGTATCATCTTGTGTTGCAGAACTAGGGGGTATGTCGGGAGCGTTAGGAGAGGAGACGGCGCATGGAGCGCGAAGCAAAACAAAAGGAAGAGGCCGAGGAGCAGCGGATCGATTTCCACCACCACCACCACCCATGACGCAGCAGAATTTCGTCCAGTACATGCACTTGGTGGAGGAAAGACAACGTGTGACGTTGGAGCAGCAGAACAAATTCTTTCAAGAGCTGCTGCAACAGAACCGGTGGAGAGACCCGAGAATCCGGGAGTCACCTTAGCAGACTTCCAGAACACCAAGCCTATATCATTCGCATACGCGCCCGAGCCAATGGACGCGGAAGATTGGCTTATGGACACCGAGCGAAAGCTCAATACGGTTGGTTGCAATGACCAGGAGAAGGTCCGTTATGCTACACACTTATTGTGTGGACCCGCCGCATCATGGTGGGACAATATAGTAGCCGTTATCCGTGGAAAGGTATTTACCTGGAGGAATTGAGGAAGTTCAGGGAATCCAATGTCCAAAGTATTGTGGAACTGAAGCGTCGAGTTTGAAAGTCTCGAGCGAAGGACAAGGCCATCCGACTTATGTCAGGGAATTCTCAAAGCGTCCCGTACGCTGTTGATGAAGTCAACACCGAGGACAAGAAAAAGAAGAGGTTTTTGAGGGGGTTAAGTCCCCAGTTCAAGGTACCCGGATGATGAGAGCGACGGAGTTCCAAGAGTTGGTGGATGCAGCCATCACTCTGGAAGATGATTTCAAGCAACTGCAGGAGGAAAAGAGGAAAAAGGCCAAGTTTGAGCCTAAGAGGTTTGTTAGTAACAAGTCCAATACCAGCTTGAGTTTCAAGCCAAGGTACAACAACAACAACAACAACAATAGCAACTACTACGGTAGCAGGAAGAACCAAGCATTCCAGACTGCAAATCAAATAGTTTGCAGAAGTGGACTCACAGGCATTTTGCCAAGGATTGCAAGAAACCAAGGATTATATGCTTTGGTTGTCGCCAGGAGGGGCACACTGAAGGATCGCCCAAGAGAAACACCGGAGGAGGTCGTGGAGGTGGAAGCGAGGAGGAAACACCGGAGGGAACGGAAGAATAAGAAGCCCTTCGGCAAGCTGAATTGCACTAGCGGAGGAGGTGGTCAACTCCGATCGGCGGTGATAGGTACGCTCCAGATACTCACTCATCCCGACAAAGTACTTTTTGATATGGTGCAACTACATCATTCATTTCTCAGCAATTCATCATCAAACATGGGATTAGTTGCACTAAGTTAGACACACCCATAACCATACTTTCTGCGGGGGAACGATAGTAGTAACTCATACTAAACAAAAACAAGTCATCATGATCAATAAGTGCGCGTTTGACGCGGACCTGTTCATTCTACCGATGAAGGACATTGATGTCATTCTTGGTATGAACTGGTTAGAAGCTAATGGAGCATTGATCGACTGTGTGAACAAGACAGTATCTTTGAAAAGCCCCGATGGAAGTAGAATGATCTACCAAGGCGACAAACATACACAGATTGAAGTGGAGCTACAGCTGAACAGCATGAAGGAAGTGAAACTAGAGGATATACCTGTAGTGAATGAATTCCAGGATGTATTTCCTGCGGAATTACCTGGTATGCCACCAGATAGGGAGATAGAATTCACTATCGACCTAATTCCAGAACAGCTCCGATTGCTAAAGCACCATATAAAATGGGGCCTAAGGAGTTGAAAGAACTTAAGGAGCAATTGGATGACTTGGAACAGAAAGGATTCATACAAGAAAGTGTTTCACCATGGGGATCACCCGTGATCTTCGTGGATAAAAGAGATGGAGGAAGAAGGATGTGTGGAGACTACAATCTGAACAACGTCACAATCAAGAACAAGTATCCACTTCCAAGAATACAAGATCTATTCGATCAAGTTAGAGGCGCGGAGTCTTTTCCAAGATTGACCTAAGATCCGGTTATCACCGATAAAGATCAAGAAGGAAGACGTTCCGCCTTTGTCTCAAGGTATGGACATCATGAATACCTTGTAGTGCCTTTTGGATTAACCAATGCCCAGCAATATTCATGAATCTCATGAATAAGATTTTCATGCCATATCTAGACAAGTTTGTCATCGTATTCATCGATGATATCTTGATATATTCCAAGAACAAGGCCGAACATGTGAACATTTGAGGTTAGTGTTGCAAACACTAAGGGAACATCAACTCTATGCCAAATTTAGCAAGTGTGAATTTTGGCTAGATCAAGTGGAATTCCTTGGTCATGTTATTAGTAAAGATGGAATAGCTGTTAACCCGAGTAAGGTAGCAGCAGTTCTAGATGGGAAGCACCCAAGACTGTCAAGGAGATCCGAGGATTCCTAGGAATGGCAGGATATTATCGGAGATTCATTGAAGGATTCTCCAAGATAGCAGGACCAATGACAAAGTTAAAGAAAGAACACACCATTCGTGTGGTCGGAGGAGTGAGAAGAGTTTTCAAACTCGAAGGAGAAACTCACCACGACACCGGTGTTAGCAGTTCCGGAAGTTGGCAAGGATTACACCGTGTACTGTGACGCATCCAAGCATGGATTGGGTTGCGTACTCATGCAAGATCGGAAAGTGATATCTTATGGATCGAGGCAACTCAGACCTCATGAAGTGAATTATCCAACACACGACTTAGAATTAGCAGCAGTTGTATTTGCACTTAAAACATGGAGACATTTTCTCTATGGAGCCAAGTGTGAGCTCTACACAGATCATAAGAGTCTCAAATATTTCTTCACTCGGAAGGAACTCAACATGAGGCAGAAAAGATGGCTTGAACTGATCAAGGATTATGATTTGACCATCAATTACACTCCAGGAAAGGCCAATGTTGTAGCAGATGCCTTGAGTAGGAAGAGCACCGGAGAAGTGGAACAAGAGATATCACCGGAGTTGAGGAAGGAAATAAGTCAAGCCCAAATACAACTCTGGGAGAAGGAAGCTCATGAAGGACTATCGGCTTTGCAAGTAGCCGATGAGCTAAATGTTAACCCGAAGAATGAGATAATGATGGGTCACTTGGACGGTCCATTCATCGTGGAGGAGATGAGAAGAATAGATGAGGGAAGACCATCGAAATTTCAGGAGAATCTGGATCATTATGGTTCCAGAAAGAATTTGTGTTCCGGATATTGCTGAAATTAAGGAAGTAATACTCCGGGAAGCCCATCAAACACCATACTCCATTCATCCGGTAGTACAAAGATGTACATGGACCTAAAGGAGTTATTCTGGTGGAATAATATGAAGAGAGATAGCACAATATGTGGCGGAATGCCATACCGCAGAGAGTGAAGGCTGAACACCAGAGTCCGGCAGGAAAGTTACAACCTTTACCTATTCCGGAATGGAAATGGGAGGAAATAGGGATGGATTTCATCACCGGACTACCCATGACTAATAAAAAGAAGGACATGATATGGGTAATCGTGGACCGGTTGACGAAGAGCGCACTTAGCAGTAAATCAGCGACAAAGGAGAGAAACTCATCGATCTTTACATTAAAGAGATCGTGAGTAAGCATGGAGTGCCTAAGAAGATCGTGTCGGATCGAGGATCCGTGTTCACATCAGCATTCTGGAAGCAACTACACGAAGCTTTAGGATCCAAGTTGGACTATAGTACCGCCTATCATCCCCAGACAGGTGGACAAACCGAGAGAACCAACCAAATCTTAGAGGATATGCTGAGGGCTTGTGCCCTAGACTTCGGAGGATCATGGGAGGAGCACTTACCACTAGCGAGTTTTCATATAACAATAGTTACCAAAGCAGCATCAAGATGGCACCATTTGAAGCTCTGTATGGAAGAAAGTGTAGATCACCGATATGTTGGTATGAAGCCGGAGAAAGCAAAGAGTTCAACCCTGATTATGTCAAGGAAAAACAACAAATCATTGACATTATCAGAGATAGGCTCAAGATAGCCCAAAGTCGGCAAAAGAGTTATGCCGATCAGAAGAGGAGAACATGGGAGCCACGAGTTGGAGACATGGTATATCTTAAGGCCGATGAAAGGACTCCAGAGGTTTGGAGTAAAAGGAAAGCTCAGTCCTAGATACATAGGACCTTTCAAGATTTTGAGTCAAAACCGAGGATTAGCCTTTGAATTGGAATCCGGGAGGTTATCTCAGGTTCACAATGTATTCCATGTGTCACAACTCCGAAAGTGTCGAAGACCCCGATGAACCAAGTATCACATGAAGAGCTCGAGTTACAACCAGACTTGACTTACATCGAGAAGCCGCAAGATTCTCGAGGAGAACTGAAACAACTCAGGAATCGAGCCATAAAATACTGCAAGATACAATGGAAGCACCATCCCGAGAGGGAAGCTACCTGGGAAAAGGAGGAAGACCTGAGGAAAACATACCCCAAACTCTTCAGGTATTACAACCACAACTTCGGGACAAAGTTTTCTTTAAGGGGGAAAGGCTGTAATGTCCCAGGTTTAGAGACGATCGAGGGGTAGATTTTAGAAAGGGATGTGCATGGCATTGTAATTTACGGGAAATTTCGCTTTTTAAAACAAAACGCATCGAAGGGGAACAGGTTTCTCGACACCTTACGGGTTAGGGTTTCGAGAGTGCGATGAACTGGTTCCTACTTATCTAGATTAGGGTTTTGAGAAGAGAGAAGGGATATTTCATCAAAATCTTAAGTTGCATGATTGAATTATAAGTTAAGTTGTTTGAATGAATTCAAACCAAATTTGAATTTGAATTTCAAATTCAAACATTAAATAATCATCACATAATTCAAATTTGAGATAATTTCACAAACAATTACCATTAAGCAATAATATGAGTAATACAACAATTACATTAAGCTCAATAAGGAAAACTTGAGCTTTATTGATCATCACACACATAATACATTGTCTTTACAATATTCAGATTTGAATTATGAAATTACAACACATTACAAGAATTAAATAAATAGAAAAAGAAAAAGGAAAATTACAAGTTATCTAAATAACCTAAACTACATTGTGATTTTCATGAATTCTATGATCTTGATGATCTTGAATTCATCCTGATCAGCACTGGGTACCTGCACACATACACAAACAATCAAACATTTAAGCCAAGTGGCAAAGCCACTTGGCAGGTTAGCTAACAATTGAAATGAAGAGGATATGATCAAGTCTCTGCCGAGCAGATCCAGGCCACAGACAGAACCAAGTCCAAGTGCACAGCACTAGCACACACACACTAGCACTCCACAGCAGGCATGCAGCACACACACACACACACACAGTTGGTGAGTCACATTGCCAGGCCTTGTTGTCGACCAGAGATGGAGGTGGAGATCATATAAAGTCTCCACAGTAAACCCTAACCATTGCCATCGACAGAACTGCACTGGTAAGCCACCAAGAACACTAGAACAGAAGAACACTTCACTGTTCAACCTGCTCCATCACACCACTGAATTAAATCAAGCATCAAGCTCACCAGGAGGAGCAGGGCAAGTAAATCAACCATAAGATCAACACAGAAGCAAACCCTCTACACCAACACCAAATTCTAGGAGCTGGAGTGAGGTATACCAAGCATCATGAGCAAACCATGGTTTTGCTCATAATTAAGCATACTCATGCATCACAGAAGCAAAAAGGGTATGAAACCCTGGATGTATCATCACTTGGTTGCTAAACCAATTGGTGCCAGCAAATACAACTAAGGCTAGAAGGAAATCAAACCAGGGAACACTGGTTGTGACAACACAGTGTCACAACCAGAGAAATCCAGCATGGATTTAATCCTATGTAGCCATCCAGATTCACCAAGCACCTAACAGTCTAGCTAAACCATCAGACTGATAGGCAACATGTTCCTATCTTGTTTATCAACACCAAAGCCACTGATAAATCACCAAGTGAATAGTCAGTGAGCACTTATTCATCAAAGAAAGCCAACACTGGTGGGAGCCACCCTAACAGCAAGAACCTACTGTCAGGGTTACCTCAACCACACAACCAATCCAAACAGTTAAGCCTTACACATGCATCATCACCCAAGTGGGTTCAGAATGGGCTAGGGTCCCCAACAATTGTTGGCATCCCTCTAGCCCAAGTAAATCAATTGATATGATCATCACTGTGTTACAGTTCACATCATTTATCCAAATAACAAAGCAAATTAAGCAGATAAATGAAACAGATAAGCTACTGATGCACAGGGTCTTGCAGATGATCCAAAGGATCATTGCACACAGTCACTGAGGCTTGGACAAGCACCAGCACACCCAGACTAAGTCTGTAGGAAGCACATATAGCACTGAATGAGCACCAGTGAGTCACAGAGAGGGGCACCCACTAATTCACACACAAGAAATGATCATATGATCATCAGGGCTTGCTATAGCATGCCAATACATGTTAGAGCATCACTGAGCAGCAGAGCATGAACCAGATAATTGAATAGCTACACATAACCAACAATTACTTCACAGATAATCAAATGGATAACTTATAATTGTATCCAGAAGCACATCAAATACATGATGTACCACTGGATCATGATAAACAAGTAAAGCACTTAGTGCTCATCACTAAATCATACCAATAAGCCAACAGTAATGCTCAGATGAGCATGCTCATGAATTTGAGCACAAGAACTAGCCACAGAAGCTCAGGCACTTGCAAATTTGCAAGAATTGCATACTGCAATTAAGCCATTGAAGCATATATGAATACCCATGAGTGTCAGGCAAGCATAGAAACAAGAACAGAGGCACAAGGAAGAATTCTAGCAAGTAAAGCAAGCTTTCACAGGCACATAGCTTAGCAATCTTGCACAGCAGCACAAGCAGCATATCAGCGTAAGCAGCACAGTAGCACACGCAGCACAGCAGCACACGCAGCACAGCAGCAGCACAGCAGCAGTAAGCACGGCCACAGAGCAGCATGAGCATGGCTATCCTCTCCACGAGGAGGAGAAGCTGTGACCAGAGCTAAGGAAGGAGGAAGAAGAACAAGCACACAAGAGAGAGGGAGTGATGGCGAACTTACCGTGGTCGAGCAGATAGGCACGACCATGGCGGCCATGGCGACACACGCCAGATATGTCTTCGGCCCGCCACGTGCAGCACGAGATCCCGTAACCCTAGCACAGAAGGACGAGCAGCAAGAGGCCCGCCCGTAGTCGTGGGGCGCGTCGATTGCGCACTGGCGGGACAAGTGGGGCGGCGAATCGAGCGGCGACGGCGGAGGCGACGCGGCGCCGGAGAGGGCTAGGGTTAGGTCGCGCGTTAGAGAGAGAGAGTGGCTGGTCGAGCTGGACCAGGCCGGTCGGTTCGACCTAACCCACTGGGTTGCACCGACAGGTGGGCCCAGGGGCATTTTTGCCATTTCACAATTCAATTAAATTACATAAACTTTGGTAAATCACAATAAATATTTAAATAACTCTAAAAAAAATTAAAAATATGAAAATTGATCAGCATAAAATTCTCTACCTGAATAAAATATCAAAGGGAATTTTTGAAGACAACTAAGAATAAGTCTTAATTTGATGATTTAAATAATCATTTAAATCACTCATATTATTTTCAATAATGAAAATTAGTTCAATAATGCCTTTGGACTATAAAAACACCTTGACAATATCTCAAGGTTGTATTTACCCTAAATCCAGTATCTCCAAGTTGTTCTTAGTATTAACCTCTCACATGAAATTACAACGACATCGGAAGGGGGGAACAAACCCTAAAAAATGGAATCATGCATAATTGCTTCTTTAACCATTGCCCTTATCGGACAATGATGCTATTTTTCAGAGAAAGAGGACAAGGGTCGGTCCACACCTTCAAACTGCAAAACTTTGCAGTGTTCAGGCAAGTTCATCACTTGCTCATGTCATTTGAGTATTTCTATCAAATTACTTGCAAAGTACTATTATTATCACTATTGCATAAAAACCAAAACCACTACTTTCATAACTATGAATATGACTATGTGGTGGGCAATGGAACCATGGATTGTGTTGATATGGTGGAGGTTCCATTGCAAGGGTTTATATCCATCTAGGATTAAACAACAAATGTCGCCAGTGATTCTTGTGCCGTAATACCCGTGTTAACCATAAGATCCGGAGTGGGACGGAATAGTCAAAAGTGTTTCCACCTCTCGTTCATCAATGGATACGCTTTACCGTAGTACACTTGTAATCCAAGGGGGCAAGCGGTGAGGCTGGGGAGTCCTAAGTCCCCACGGCATAGTCCGTAGTACACTTGTCGCCCGAAGGAGCAAGCGGTGAGGCTGGGAGTCCTAAGTCCCCACGGTAGCGGTCATGATGGGTTGCAGCACCTGCGTAGGAGTGTATGGTAGAGCCTAGCACTGTGCCGTGGTCGGGGTCCACCTTGAAATCTACAGGAATAATGGGACCGGCGTGGACCCGGGGTCGGGGCATGCAACAAAGGGTGGGTGTTCGAGGTAGCGGAGGAACATGATTGGCTAGACCTTATACCGGGCCTCACACCGAAGGAAGTGTGGATGGGAAAGCTGCCCGGTTGGCACCAAGGTTAAGATCTCTTATGGGTAAAGCAACACACCTCTCAGAAAAAGAACCGTGACTGTCACTCCTGTTCGGGATAAGGAACTGCGAACGCGGCCGAAAGGAGCTCCATGAAGTTCTAGTAAACCGGTGAAGGCTGACGACATAGCTCTTTGGAATAAAAGCAATCTCTTGAAGAAATGTTTATCAAAACTTGCATTGGTATTAGACTTTCTGGTCTAATATCGTAGCTAGAGCATTAAACACCTCTTATCTATAATGAACTTGTTGAGTACGCTCGTACTCATACCACTCTTAAATCCCATGCTTAGATTGTCTGAATCATCTGGAGGAGGACTACAACAACAATGAAGGAGCCGAGATCATCGGCTATGAAGAACCAGACCTCTCGGGAGGTATCGAAGGCGTAGACTATCTCATCGTCTACGGCCCAGGGGAGGCTTCCGGAGGAGATCAAGCCTAGAGACATCTAGTAGTAGTAGTAACCGAGCAGCCCGAACCCTTAGTATTTAGCTGCTCGAGGAAATAAATGTATAACTTAATGAGACTCTTATATTGTAAGCTAAGTTGGGTTCGCCTCGAACCCAGGAGTATTCCTCTTAGGACCCAAGAGGAGCTCCGAGACGACTTGTGTATGATGTTTGTAATAATAAATGAATGAGTTATGGACCTGCTATGTTCTGTTGTACTACTCTGAGGGATGTAATATTTGCGGAATGGTACTTCGTGAATGTTATATCAACGACTGGCATACTACAACATGCAGTGGTATGCAAGGTCACCACATATATCCCTCCTTGATCGTTAGGTCGACATATAATGTTCCACTTAGTTAGTCTATACTTTCTTTTGTGTCCATCACTCTGCCAAAAGAATCCCGATCTAAAGAAATTCAATCAATTACATACCCCTTTAGGTATTTTGAGAAAAGATAACATGAACATGAGAAGATTAGTAAAAAATGAATTAATAATTACTAAACGATTTCCATAGAATAGTAACTTACCAATCCAACAACTCAGTTTTATCTCAAAACGATCTTCTACTGGTTTCCATTCGCCATTCTTCAGCCTTCTGAAGTGTATGGGAATGCCTAGATATCTGAAAGGTAGAGATCCAATCTCACAACCGAAAAGATCCCTATATTAACCTTCTATTTCTTTAGCTCGGCCAAAACAAAAGAGCTCACTTTTGTGAAAATTAGTCTTTAATCCCGAAAGTTGTTAGAAGATGCAAATAATTAACTTCATATTTAAAGCTTTCTCTTAGTTGTGTTCCAAGAAAATAATAGTATCATCAGCGTATTGTAATATAGACACTCCTCCGTCTACCAGATGAGGTATTACCCGTCAACTTGACCATCCTCCTTGGCTCTAGCAATAAGGATGGCAAGCATATCCGCTACTATATTAAATAATAATGGAGAAAGATGATCTCCTTGCCTAAGACACTTTTGCGTTTGAAATAATGCCCTATGGCATCATTAACTCTAATACCAACGCTGCCTTTTGAAACAAAATCATTAATCCAATCAGACCATTTCGGATCAAATCCCTTCATACGAAGAACTTGTTGCAAGAAAGACCAATTGACCTTATCATAAGCCTTCTTGAAATCAATTTTGAGAATTACCACATCAAGCTTTTTGTGGTGGAGCTCATGGATGGTTTCATGAAGTATAACTACCCCTTCCAAGATATGCCTACCATGCATAAAGGCTATCTGCATGGAACGGATTACTTTATGGGCTATAGTTGTTGCACGATTTGTGCCCACTTTTGTGAAAATCTTGAAGCTCACATTAAGTAGGCATATAGGCCTGTATTGCTAAATTTGGATTGCATTTTCTTTTTTTGGTAGGAGAATGATAGTGCCAAAGTTGAGTTGGAAAAGAGGTAGCTCACCTTTGGGAAACATGGCAAACATATTCATAAGATCATCTTTAATGATTTGCCAACATGATTGATAGAACTCAGCTGGGAACCCGTTTGGTCCCGGTGCCTTGTTCCGCTCCATTTGCATTATGGCCTCATAAAGTTCTTTTTCACAGAACTCAGCTGCCAGGATTAAATTTTCTTCATGGGAAATTTGGGGAACGTCATGCATATGGGACTCTACAAGAGATAAAAAAAATTCTGCCGATTCACCAAATAATTTTTTGTAGTATTCCGGGATATAAACTCGAAGATTTTCCTCCCCAACAATTGTCCCTCATCTTGGTCTAGTTGGAAAATCTTTTTCCGCCTGTGCTTACCGTTATCTATTAGGTGAAAGTATTTTGTATTATTTCCCCCTTTCCGTATGTGCTTTACTTTTGCCCGTTGTGCCCATTTCGATTCTTCGTCTCTACGAAGTTGCAGCACCTATTAATTAGCCTCTTGCATACCCATGATGTGGCCAATGGTTATTGGTTGCAGTGTGTATCCTTGTCCTGTGAAAGAACCTAAGGATGCCTCTGCTTTCCGATAAGTTATCACTTGGATTTGTAAAGTATATATGATTGTGATGCATGAGATGCAACGAGCTCCTTATGCAAGGGTACATGGCAATACTGACAGGCCAATGATACCTTCCGTGCAACAGGCACTCTGTATTTTCCACACATCGACCATGTTTATGACACACTATGCCCTCCCTAGTCGACTTTCTGATGGAACTCTGCCGTTCAACGAATTTGATAGAGTTTGCCGTTGAACAATCCGCCGCTGCCGCTCTATGCTCCTATGATCCACCGATTTTGAAAAAAAAAAGTTACGCACTATGTAGCTTGAGTTCTGAATCAAAATTCTAGCGACCCACTCTATGCTCCTCTATGATCTTGAATTAGGTTTTTGCCCCACTTTATAAATAAAACCACACAATTAAACCGAAAAAAGTGATGAGCAAACTCTCTTACATAGAAAATCATAGATAAAAAAGAAAGTTGGAATAGCCACACCCAACTAAGAAACCCCTAGACAGCTGACAAAAAGTCACCAAAAAGCCTCCTTAGTAAAGCAGCGGACCTAGTTGCATCGCACACACCAAGTTATCACTGGAGAGGACCACATGTCCTCTCGCTCTGGGCTGTGGAGCGATGATCCTGCCATCATACAACAAGGGTAAAACAAACTGAAAATTCAGGTGCAAAAAATAGAATACCGTCATTCCCCTCATGACAGGCCAACAGACTTTGAATCAAGATCCAAACTTCCCCACTAGTGTCGACTTGCGGCGACCACAAAGTACCTGGGCTCCACGACAAAGCTATGAAGAGGGTCGACACAAAGCTCTGCCGTCGCCGAGATCAAGAAGGTCAATGCTTTTCACCTAGAGCTCTATCGCAAGGAAGGTAACCACAACGCCCCCCGCAAGTGGGTCACGAATCCCACATGCATCGCCATCGCTAGTGCCAAAGTGTTATACTTTTGTCCGAAATAACCTCCACTGTGCTAAGGTACCATGATCTCGCACTCCGTCTGCCAACACCAAAATAGACCCCAGACAATGATCTGGGATCCACTATTGTCGAGACAATTCTAACACCAGGATCACCGACTTCCCACTCCTCGCTTCCCACACAACCAAAGATGTAACTTCGAGATGGCCCATAAGGCTTGTGTCGTCTAAAAAAATCCATCGGGTAACGGGCCTTTCTTGTAGAGTGATGGGGAGGTTTTATGATCCACTTCGAGATGGCCAGTCGTACCAGCTAGTCCCCCCTCAACTGTTGACGAGGGGCGAAGACTCGTGGGAGGCGTTGACCTAGTAGTCACCCCCACCTGTTTAGGATGATGTCCAGGAGGAGGAGGATGGCGATGACTTCGACGACGACAACATCGAGGGTGAGGACAAGGAGGATCATCGGTACCAACACTAGTCGGATCACGGGGAGGAGGAGTGGGATCTAGTAGTTCACACGGTATTTCTTTGTCAAAAGTGACACTCCGGGTATGGGTCTTCCGCTTCTTTTTACGAATAGGACGAGGAGGAGGAGGACCCGAGATGTGGAGTTGTCATCAAAGTTTGTTGAGACTAACATCTGGATGGCCTAGGGTGTTGGATGTGTTTCTGCGTGCATGGGATATTTTGCGCTCCCAGGTTGACCTTATCCCTATAGGAGTATTGTGCTCATACCTGAAGGGAAGAGGTGCATGATTTGAACCTTTTAATGGAGGCCAGGTTTTCCAAAATGTATTGCCCATGCACAAGCCGTGTAAGCAGCAAAATGGGCGGCGTAAAACGACTTGGAAGAAAAGGATCCTATAGGATACCATGTCCAAGTCCAAAGATCAACTGATTATGATGTCATCCCATAAGAAGAGAATTCGTAAGGATGCATGTATATATAAAATCTTCTTAATATCATTTATCCAATTGTTTTCAAAACCTCTCCCTAACCTCTCCCGCACCCTACCCTCCGCCGCCGCCGGTAGCGCCACCGGGGCAAAGTCCCTCGGGGCGTGGCAGCGGCGGGGGGCCTTCCTCGTCGATGCGTGGAGAACGGTGGCCGGATCCCACCTCCTCGATGCATGGCGGAGCAGGCGCGCGTGGGATGGGCAACGACGGCGGCGGCCCTCCTCCCGTCGGCTGTCCCCTAGCGGACCGGCCGGCGCGGTTGGGATGGGCGGCTGCGGTCTCTCCTCCCTCCCTCCGCATCCCGCAAACTCTGGGGGGGCGGGTGGTGGCCATGCCAACCACCCCGCCTCGCGGTGCGTGGAGGCGATCTCGGGCATCTTCCGCAACACGAGGGCGCCCGGGGTAGCAGCCTTGGGTTCGATGGAGGAGGTGGCCTCTTCTTCGCCGGAGAGGGTCGGCCTGCGGTTGGTGGTGGTGGATTTTGATCTATCACCGCCATCCGGCGATGAGATGGAGGTGCATGGAAGCCGGCGATGGTGTCGCCGGTGGAGGGTTGGGTTGGCCAGCCCGGGATGGTCGCCGACGTGGGGGTCTGACCGGTATAAAGGCGGCAGTCCTAGGGCCTCTCTTGCCTGAAGAGGAGGACCTGATACGTCTCCAACGTATCGATAATTTCTTATGTTCCATGCCACTTTATTGATGATACCTACATGTTTTATGCATACTTTATGTCATATTTATGCATTTTCCGGCACTAACCTATTAACGAGATGCCGAAGAGCCAATTGTTGTTTTCTGCTGTTTTTGGTTTCAGAAATCCTAGTAAGGAAATATTCTTGGAATTGGACGAAATCAACGCCAGATCTTATTTTTCCACGAAGCTTCCAAGTCCGGAGAAACGAAGTGGGGCGACGAGGCGGCGACACGCCAGGCGGCGCGGCCCAAGCCCGGCCGCGCGGCCGTTGTGTGGGCCCCCGCGCGCCTTCGACCTATCTCCTCCGCCTACTTAAGCCTTCGTCGATAATAACTCCACCGAGAGCCACGATACGGAAACCCTTCCGAGACGCCGCCGCCAATCCCATCTCGGGGATTCAGGAGATCGCTCCGGCACCCTGCCGAGAGGGGAATCATCTCCCGGAGGACTCTTCACCACCATGGTCGCCTCCGGAGTGATGAGTGAGTAGTTCACCCCCGGACTATGGGTCCATAGCAGCTAGATGGTCGTCTTCTCCTAATTGTGCTTCATTGTTGGATCTTGTGAGCTGCCTAACATGATCAAGATCATCTATCTGTAATGCTATATGTTGTGTTTGTTGGGATCCGATGAATAGAGAATACTATGCTATGTTGATTATCAATCTATTATCTATGTGTTGTTCATGATCTTGCATGCTCTCCGTTACTAGTAGAGGCTCTGGCCAAGTTTTTGCTTGTAACTCCAAGAGGGAGTATTTATGCTCGATAGTGGGTTCATGCCTCCATTAAATCCGGGACAGTGATAAAGTTCTAAGGTTGTGGATGTGATGTTGCCACTAGGGATAAAACATCGATGCTATGTCTAAGGATGTAGTTGTTGATTACATTACGCACCATACTTAATGCAATTGTCTATTGTTTGCAACTTAATACCGGAAGGGGTTCGGATGATAACCTGAAGGTGGACTTTTTAGGCATAGATGCATGCTGGATAGCGGTCTATGTACTTTGTCGTAATGCCCAATTAAATCTCACAATACTCATCATATCATGTATGTGCATGGTCATGCCCTCTTTATTTGTCAATTGCCCAACTGTAATTTGTTCACCCAACATGCTTATTCTTATCGGAGAGACGCCTCTAGTGAACTGTGGACCCCGGTCCATTCTTTACATCGAATACAATATACTGCAATACTTGTTCTACTGTTTTCTGCAAACAATCATCATCCACACTATACATCTAATCCTTTGTTACAGCAAGCCGGTGAGATTGACAACCTCACTGTCACGTTGGGGCAAAGTAATTTGGTGGTGTTGTGCAGGTTCCACGTTGGCGCCGGAATCCCTGGTGTTGCGCCGCACTACACTCCGCCGCCATCAACCTTCAACGTGCTTCTTGGCTCCTACTGCTGTACGCATCACACCTTCCTCTTGGGGTTCCCAACGGACGCGTGTTGTACGCGTATCAAGCTCTTTTTTTGGCGCCGTTGCCGGGGAGATCAAGATACGCTGCAAGGGGAGTCTCCACCTCCAATCTCTTTATTTTGTTTTTATCTTGCTTTACTTTATTTAGTACTTTGTTTGCTGCACTAAAACAAAACACAAAAAATAGTTGCTAGTTTTACTTTATTTACTATATTGTTTGCATTCTCCATAGTAAAAACACAAAAAAAAATAGTTACTTGCATTTGCTTTACCTATTTTATCATGTTTCCTCCTAAGTTTATTTTTAAGGATGTACCGGTAGGCCGAGGGTCTATCCTCGGGAAAGATAATATAGAAGATTTTTTCACTCATATTAGTACGGTTGAAGATTTTGAAGATAGACACCTGGTATAACTTGCTCCTACTTATGAAATTGTTGCTGCTTCTTTAGTACACATGTTAGAAGCTAGATTTGTTAACCTCAATCCCGTAATGCAGCATATGTTCCTTACACTAAGTGATATGGAAGAAGGAGAGAAGAAAGATTTTGTCCTAGAAACCCTTCTTAAAGAATTTGGTGATGTAGCAAGAGAAGCTAGAAAGGTCTTTACTAAATATAATATGCTTGGCTCTTATACAAACTTTGCTAGCACCCTTGAAAAGATGGAAAAGGATAGACAAAAGTACACTAATAAAGTTAATTATGAGGGGGATATTAAAACATCAATACCTTGCAAGCTCTTGGGAATGTGCGAGGCACTAGAAAAGAATTTTGATTGGATTGTTCCTGAAGATTTGTTTGATGAGAGTAGCAAGCCTAAGGGTAATGAAAAGGGAGCCTCTGAAACTTACATAGATAAGATACAATGCATAGTTTAGAAAACTCCAAACCCCGATGTAGATGCATCATCTCTTGATAATACTTGATACACACTTTCTGCGCCTAGCTGAAAGGCGTTAAAGAAAAGCGCTTATGGGAGACAACCCATGATTTTACTTCTGCACTTTTATTTTATATTTGAGTCTTGGAAGTTGTTACTACTGTAGCAACCTCTCCTTATCTTAATTTTGTTGCATTGTTGTGCCAAGTAAAGTCTTTGATAGTAAGGTTCATACTAGATTTGGATTACTGCGTAAACAGATTTCTTGCTGTCACGGATCTGGGCCTAATTCTCTGTAGGTAACTCAGAAAATTATGCCAATATACGTGAGTGATCCTCAGATATGTACGCAACTTTCATTCAATTTGATCATTTTCATTTGAGCAAGTATGGTGCCTCTTAGAAATTCGTCTTTAAGGACTGTTCTGTTTTGACAGATTCTGCCTTTTATTTCGCATTGCCTGTTTTGCTATGTTTGATGTATTTTTCGATTCCATTAACTTTCAGTAGCTTTGTGCAATGTCCAGAAGTGTTAAGAATTATTATGTCACCTCTGAACATGTAAATTTTAATTGTGCACTAACCCTCTAATGAGTTGTTTTGAGTTTGGTGTGGAGGAAGTTTTCAAGGATCAAGAGAGGGAGATGATACAATATGATCAAGAAGAGTGAAAGCTCTAAGCTTGGGGATGCCCGGTGGTTCACCCTGCATATTTCAAGAAGACTCAAGCGTCTAAACTTGGGGATGCCCAAGGCATCCCTTCTTCATCGACAACATTATCAGGTTCCTCTAATGAAACTATATTTTTATTCCATCACATCTTATGCACTTTGCTTGGAGCGCTCGTTTGTTTTTGTTTTTGTTTTGTTTGAATAAAATGGATCCTAGCATTCATTGTGTGGGAGAGAGACACGCTCCGCTGTTGCATATGGACAAATATGTCCTTAGGCTTTACTCATAATGTTCATGGCGAAGGTTGAATCTTCTTCGTTAAATTGTTATATGGTTGGAAACGGGAAATGCTACATGTAGTAATTGGTAAAATGTCTTGAATAATTTGATACTTGGCAATTGTTGTGCGCATGTTTAAGCTCTTGCATCATATACTTTGCACCTATTAATGAAGAAATACATAGAGCTTGCTAAAATTTGGTTTGCATAATTGGTCTCTCTAAGGTCTAGATAATTTCTAGTAAGGGTCGAACAAAAAGGAAGACGGTGTAGAGTCTTATAATGTTTACAATATGTCTTTTATGTGAGTTTTGCTGCACCGCTTCATACTTGTGTTTGTTTCAAATAACCTTGCTAGCCTAAGCCTTGTATCGAGAGGGAATACTTCTCATGCATCCAAAATCCTTGAGCCAACTACTATGCCACTTGTGTCCACCATACCTACCTACTACATGGTATTTCTCCGCTATTCCAAAGTAAATTGCTTGAGTGCTACCTTTAAACAATTCAAAATTTATCACCTCTGATTTGTGTTAATGTTTTATAGCTCATGAGGAAGTATGTGGTGTTTATCTTTCAATCTTGTTGGGCAACTTTCACCAATGGACTAGTGGCTTCATCCGCTTATCCAATAATTTTGCAAAAAGAGCTGGCAATGGGATTCCCAGTCCCAAGTTAATTAACCATCATAATGTTACAAAAATAGACACTCCTCCATGGTATGTGATTGTTGGACGGCACCCGAGGATTCGGTTAGCCATGGCTTGAGAAAGCAAAGGTGGGGAGGAGTGTCATCATAATAAAACTAAAATAAAAGGCACTCCTTCATGGTATGAGATTGTTGGCAGGCACCCGAGGATTCGGTTAGCCATGGTTTGTGAAAGTAAAGGTTGGAAGGAGTGCCACCCAAAAATAAATAATGGGAGCCGCTCTTTGAAGGTTTGCCTGGCAAGGGGGTTAGAGTGCCCACTACCATTCGTTGACAACAACAAACACCTCTCAAAACTTTACTTTTATGCTCTCTTTATATTTTCAAAATCAAAGCTCTAGCACAAACATAGCAATCAATGCTTCCCTCTGAAGGGCCTTTCTTTTACTTTTATGTTGAGTCAGTTCACCTATCTCTCTCCATCTCAAGAAGCAAACACTTGTGTGAACTATGCATTGATTCCTACATACTTGCATATTGCACTTGTTATATTAGTTTATGTTGACAATATCCATGAGATATACATGTTATAAGTTGAAAGCAACCGCTGAAACTTAATCTTCCTTTGTGTTGCTTCAATTCCTTTACTTTGAATTATTGCTTTATGAGTTAACTCTTATGCAAGACTTATTGATGCTTGTCTTGAAAGTACTATTCATGAAAAGTCTTTGCTATATGATTCATTTGTTTACTCATTGCATTTACCATTGCTTTGATCGCTGCATTCATTACATGTGCTTACAATAGTATGATTAAGATTATGATGGCATGTCACTCCAGAAATTATCTTTGTTATCGTTTACCTACTCGGGACGAGTAGGAACTAAGGTTGGGGATGCTGATACGTCACCAACGTATCGATAATTTCTTATGTTCCATGCCACTTTATTGATGATACCTACATGTTTTATGCATACTTTATGTCATATTTATGCATTTTCCGGCACTAACCTATTAACGAGATGCCGAAGAGCCGTTGCTGTTTTCTGCTTTTTTGGTTTCAAATCCTAGTAAGGAAATATTCTCGAAATTGGACGAAATCAACGCCCAGGATCTTATTTTTCCACGAAGCTTCCGAAGTCCGGGAGGAAACGAAGGGGCGACGAGGCGGCACACGGGCAGCCCAAGCCCCGCCGCGCGGCGTTGTGTGGGCCTCGGCCGCCCCCGACCTATCTCCGCCTACTTAAGCCTTCATCGATAATAACTCCAGTACCGAGAGCCACGATACGGAAACCCTTCCAGAGACGCCGCCGCCGCCAATCCCATCTCGGGGGATTCAGGAGATCGCCTCCGGCACCCTGCCGGGGAGGGGAATCATCTCCCGGAGGACTCTTCACCGCCATGGTCGCCTCCGGAGTGATGAGTGAGTAGTTCACCCCTGGACTATGAGTCCATAGCAGTAGCTAGATGGTCGTCTTCTCCTAATTGTGCTTCATTGTTGGATCTTGTGAGCTGCCTAACATGATCAAGATCATCTATCTGTAATGATATATGTTGTGTTTGTTGGGATCCGATGAATAGAGAATACTATGCTATGTTGATTATCAATCTATTATCTATGTGTTGTTTATGATCTTGCATGCTCTCCGTTACTAGTAGAGGCTCTGGCCAAGTTTTTGCTTGTAACTCCAAGAGGGAGTATTTATGCTCGATAGTGGGTTCATGCCTCCATTAAATGGGACAGTGACAAAAAGTTCTAAGGTTGTGGATGTGCTGTTGCCACTAGGGATAAAACATCGATGCTATGTCTAAGGATGTAGTTGTTGATTACATTACGCACCATGCTTAATGCAATTGTCTGTTGTTTGCAACTTAATACTGGAAGGGGTTCGGATGATAACCTGAAGGTGGACTTTTAGGCATAGATGCATGCTGGATAGCGGTCTATGTACTTTGTCGTAATGCCCAATTAAATCTCACAATACTCATCATATCATGTATGTGCATGGTCATGCCCTCTTTATTTGTCAATTGCCCAACCGTAATTTGTTCACCCAACATGCTTATTCTTATCGGAGAGACGCCTCTAGTGAACTGTGGACCTCGGTCCATTATTTACGTCGAATACAATCTACTGTAATACTTGTTCTACTGTTTTCTAAACAATCATCATCCATACTATACATCTAATCCTTTGTTACAGCAAGCCGGTGAGATTGACAACCTCACCGTCACGTTGGGGCAAAGTAATTTGTTGTGCAGGTTCCACGTTGGCGCCGGAATCCCCGGTGTTGCGCCGCACTACACTCCGCCGCCATCAACCTTCAACGTGCTTCTTGGCTCCTACTGGTTCGATAAACCTTGGTTTCTTACTGAGGGAAAACTTGCCGCTGTACGCATCACACCTTCCTCTTGGGGTTCCCAACGGACGCGTGATGTACGCGTATCACCTACCGGAGGCCTGGACTCGTGATCTGGCCGGAGGGTTGAGTTTCGGAAGGCTCCGCCGGCGAATGTAACAGTGCTTTGCCTGGAGTTTGCTGGATCGGAGGCATTCGGTCGTGCGCACCCATGCGTTTATTCCAACCGTTTGGTTCTGGAGGGAGCGGTGCGAAGCTCTTTTTCTGTGTTGACATCAAGTGACTATGGATCCATGATGAAAGTCGGAAGGAGAATTTCATGAAGGCCGAGGGGAGGACTAGCTAAGGGAGGTTCAAGTCTCCGCGCTGTTGAGGGGCTTGCTTGGTGTCCGGGCTTCACAGAGTGGTATGAAAGTGGGGGCGACAACACGTGAAGCGCAGAGTCCTACCTTTCAGGTGAAAACCCAAGGTCTGCCCTGGTTGTGCCTGGTGACCTTGGTGGAGGCATTGTTTTGAGAGTGGGGACTATCTTCAGGGTGAAAACCTAAGATTTTTGATCGGGCGACGATGGTGTTTGAGCATTGTTCCCTTCTTGGAGGCGTCATTTTTTGGAGAGTCTGTAATTCAGGTGTTGTCATGGCGGTGGATGTATTGTTGTTGTTAGGCCGAGATTCTATAGCGGGACTTTTGTTTCTTAGTTTTCTTTTTATTTTTTTGTGTGCATCCGTCCATTAGGTGCGGTTGCAGAGGTTGGGTGTAATTGATATCTCTTGATATTAATATATTCCCTTTATCGAAAAAAATTGTTTTCGAAACACACTTCAGCGACTGTTTTCCTGGATATGAGGAAAATGATTACATCGTTGGCATATACCGAAAGCCGCTCGGGAATAGCATGTGTATCTTCCAACCGAGAGGGAAATTCTTCGTCTTCAGCCTTGCCAATGAGAAGACCCAAAGCATCCATCGCACGGGTGAAGAGCATAGGGGATAGAGCATGCATCACCTTGTGTGAGGCCCCTAGCATGCCATACTTTTGGGCCCGGAATCCCGTTTAAAAGGATGTCAGTAGAAACCGATGCAGGCAACATGGTAATCCATCTTGTGCTGAATCCTTTTTGTTGAGATGTACGGTAAGTACTACCAAAGCTAGAAGTGTGCTGACAGATAGTTGCGGAGAGGCTGCTGGCTGCTCCCTATGACCGAGTTTTCATTGTGAATATTTTCCTTAGGCCTCTCATTCCAAAGATACGCGTGCACAATATCGCACATATACCACATTATGATGATCGACCTAAATGCTCAATGTACATGGACTCTACCAAATAACATCACTAATATATGTGAAGCACAATTGGCCGTAGATTAGAAATTAGGAACGCAAGGACTCAAGGCTAGAGATAAATTATACGAGAACGTACACTATATATATGTGACTGGTTAATCAAAGGGGGCTGGTTTTACGTATGATAGAAGTGAACAGAAAAGTGTTGGGCGCATATATATGGTGGAGCACAATATCAGTTCTCTACCAATAAGTAGATTTATGGGCAGTGGTTTAGTACTAGCACATATAACTTCCCATTGCTTAAATATTTGACGACACACACTACGCTGGCTGGACACTGGTCTGTGCCAGTTACGTGATTTGTGGGATAATTGGAGCCAAGAGAGGAAGGTACAATGCATGGTGTGCCTCCACAACAGAGGAACAAATAAGGATGTGTTTGATATAGCGTGGGATTCGTGACTCACGGGCGCAGTGGTGCGAGGGCACGCCTTGCGTGTTCGGAACGAGCCACGGCCAGAACTGGCATATTGTCAGGTAGGTCGAGCTGCATAGTTTGGGCCAAGAAGTCTTTTTTGTTTGTTTGCCTGCAACCAACCCCAAATCTTGATGGAGATGAGATTACGTCTGTTTGGTACCATTCATGCATGCCTAAGGTCACCTCTTCTCTACAACGGGTAGCCTTATCATACTATCACCTTCCATTTCACAGAAATCTCGGTCCATCACAGTTGCAGACTAACGAAGCTAGCAGTTCACGAAATCATCCCTAGCTATTATGAATAGCAGTTTATCATCACGGGGTAGTTTAACATACGGGGATCAAATTGGGTTTCGAGAAACAAGGGATCAAGGAGGGGTTCTTCTTTTTCTTCCTCACTTCTTCACTTGTTCTTCTCCTTCTCAAATGGTGGTTCCTCTCGCTTTCCACATTGCATCTTCTCACTCTTGCCTCTTCCCCTTCCATGCTTCATTGTCGCTTGCCTCCACGCCATGGCATGTCTCAACTTCATAAAAAGTGACAACCTCATGAAACAAGTCATCCTCGCCCCAACCTAAGATCCAGTTGTGATGAATGCAGTAAGTAAGGACCAACTTTACTTGAGTGTCAAAAGTGTGAAACGATTTCTGGTCAATGACCTGGAACATGTTCTTCGATGCAGCAAAAACCCTCTCAATGGTGACTCTAAGGCTTGAGTGTCTCAGATTGAACAACTCTTTCACATTCTGAGGACCGTTCCTGCGAGTGAACTCGTTGAAGTGGTACCTTGTTTTCCTAAAGGGGTGTAGAATACCAGATCGGCATGCATATCTAGCATCTCCTAGGTAGAAATTATCAGCAGGGATTTGCAGCCCAGCCGTCCTAGTTAAGTTGTCGGACAGGATGCTCGCATCATTAGCTGAACCCTCCCACCCAACAAGCACTTATGTGAATTAACCTCATATTAAAATCTACAGCTGCTAGCACATTCTGGTTGGTGTAGTGCTTCCTCCCGCGGAATGCTATAGATATTGATATCAGTACCTTTGCAGTCACATGAGTACCATCAATAGTCCCAATGCAATCTTATCAAACAGTTAGCACACAGTCATGAATCCGACTGTACCACACATCTGATAAGTAGAACGAACATGATTTTGTACTCACCCTGAAATACGGCAATCACCTGTAGCTGTTCTTGATCTTGGGTGGTGCGTTCGATGATGCTGGCTTGTATATTTCACCTTTGAGCTTCCCAATTATGTACAACACCTGCTGGAAGTACCGAGAGATAGTCTCCTTGGATCGCCTGAATGTGCTATGGATGACTCTGAACCTCTGGTTAAGACCCACAACATGAAGAAACATTGCGACTTGTTCTTTGACATAGGTGTGGATGCTATCAACTAGCAGTCCTCTGGACCTGAACATTTTCACAAGTGCATAGAAATGGGCTCTTCTCATCCGTCTGGATAGCCTCTACATCGTTGCAGTTGTAGATGTAGTTTAGGTTGGCAATCCTCTCATGATCGCGTTGTAACATAGGACCGTAACTGATAGGAGGAAAAGCAGCATGCCTAACTGCTCTGTTGTGGGCCATCAGGATCCAGACTTGTATGTAAATGATGAGTGTTGCGGCGTGATGCACAAGCTGGAGCTAGTCGGTCTACTCAAACAAGATATATGCATTGCGAACGATCTTGACATACGATGGACACGGCCGAAATCTGCCGCAGATGTGCACAGGCTCCGCCGCGGCTGGATCTGCCGCAGATGTGCACAGGCTCCGCCGCGGCTGGAAACAACCACCTTGCTCTAGCGCTGGAGACCGTAGGGAGATGCGCGCTGCCAGATCTAGGTCGTTGCAGCCGCCGCCGGTGTGAAAAATGGGAAAAGGGGAAATTTGGGAGGGGGCTAATGGAGAGGGTAACCGAAGAGGGAGGTTTCCCCTACCTTTGCCGCACAACGACGCTCGGATTTCGGCTTCTCCCGCCATGCCGAGGCAGAGCGCCCGCGCCAACCGCGTTGTCCGTTTTCTTCTCCCCTGAGCCTATCCCTGAAAAAACTGTCAAATTTGGTGTTTCAGCCGAGCCTGTCCTGGAGGTGCTTTAAGGTCCGTGTGGTGCGACGGGGAGGAACAAAAGAAACCAAATGATCTAAAAACTGCGGGACACATGCAGGCTTAGACCATCTCCAGCCGTGTCCCCCAAAGCGTCCCCCAAAACGCGCCGGATTGAGCGTTTGGGGGACGTGTTTCGTTCGTGCCGCGTTTGGGGGACGTCGCTCCCCAGTCGCGTCCCCCAAACAAAATTTCGGAAATTTTAAACTTAATGAGATTCGATTAGATTCATCCAAACTTACATAGATTCGAACGAAATTTGACTAAACTTAAACTAAACCTAAACTAGAACCACTTGCGGCGGCCGGAGGCGTCGTAGTACTGCTGGAAGTTGTACATCTCGTCGCGACGCCCTCCGCTTGACGCGCTCGGGGACGGGTTCGTCGACGGGCTCGTCCTTCACCAAGCCGCTTGGTCCTGCCTCGCCGTCGTCGGTGAGGTCCACGAGCGGTTGCCGAGTCGCGGATGGACATGGCGATCGCCGTCTCGACGTCGCCCCTCCACGTCCTTGTCGTTGAGCGACGCCAAGAACGCCGCCCAGCCCTGGGCAGTCCTCGGGGTCGTCGCTGCGGCGATGAGCCGTTGCTGCCGCCGTACTCCGCCGAGGCGCCGCCTGCGACGCTTCCTCCGGCTCCTCCTTCACCTCCGGCTTCGGATGAGGAGGGCGCCGCCGCGCCTCCTTTGCCGCCGGCCGCTGCCGCCACGCCTCGTGTTCACGGGCGTCGCCGGCTCCTCCTTCACCTCCCGTTTGGGGACGGTGTAGGGCGACGAGCGGTACGACGAGGACGGCATCGATCGCGCCGGTCCTGAGGAAGAAGAGTGCAAGGAGCACGAGTACGTCGTCCTCCTCGGCTGCCCGGTCCCCTCGAGGAGACGGTGGCGGTGACGACGGCGTCTCCAACCTTGGAGCGCCGTTGCGGATGCCGCGGATGACGTTCTCGAGGGAACGCCCCGGGCGGCCGTCCTTGTTCCAGCTATTGGGCCGGCCGAGGAGCCCCTGGGTGATGTGCATCTCGACGTCATACTTCGCCTTGAAGTACGTCTTCCACCGTCGTTCGTTCGCCGCCCACGTCGGATCCTACCGCTCGGCGGCGGTGAGTTGAGCCCGCCGGGCCGATGCCGTCCCTCCATTGCTCCGTGACCGGCTTCGGCGGCGGGATGCTAATGCCGTTCACGGCCATCTTCCGCCGCCGTTGCGCCCGCATGTCCGCGGGATCGATATTGGGCGTGGTACGCGCACGCCTCCGGCACGGTTAGGCTGCCGCGTCCGGCCGTTCGCCGCGGCGATCTTGCGAGGACGAGGTCGACATTGTCTGGAGCGGCGAGGAAGATCTAGGAGGGGAGGCGGCGGCGACGAGAAGGTTTGGGAGTGGTGAGAGTTTGGGACGAACCGCATGGCATCTTAATGTACAGCGGCGGCTGGTGGTTGCAATAACGGCGCGACGGCCACGCGGCCATGCACGACGAGACGCGTCCGCGTCGCCTGGAAAACAGGGACGCCATTAACGTCGCTTGATCAAAGGTAGGCGACGAGGTTTTAGGCTTCCGAGCCGCCGACGCCGGCCCGCGTCGGTTTCGCTGTTGTGTCCGCGTGCCGAGCGTCCTGTGGACGGGGACGGGCTCGGGGCGCCGGACACCGTATCGGGAAGCGTCGGACAAAAATGGTCTTTGGGGGACGCGGCTGAAACGTTTTTTTGATCCGGCACGCTCCAAATTGCTTTTGGGGACGCTTTGGGGGACGCGGTTGGAGATGCCTTAAGGGCGCTCAGCCTACCAAATCCGCCCTAATAAGTGCGGTCTATGATTGCTTGTGTATGGTCCTTGTGGTGTGAGAGAACCGAAGATGCCCGTTGCTTGTTGGTAAGTTTATCCCATGGAATTGGGCTGCAACGGATCGAATCCTTATGCAAAGGGTCGCAGCTGTTAACTGCTATATACACGGCAATGATGCCTCCTCTGCCATTCTAAGAGGCATCCTGACGATGCACCTCTTCCGTCGAACGCTTGGACAGTGAGTCCGCGGCGAGCTCAGCTGCATCCACCGGCACCGCCCCTCCTGTTCTCACGTCGCCGCTCGCCATGGTCCTGCTCCCACAGTCCAGCCAGCATGCGCCAACCCGCGATGCCGCCGTGCGTCGAAACAATCACAACCAAAAGTATGAAGTTCCAGTCTGTTGCTGGTTCTGCGATAGACCAATCGGAGATTTTATGACATATGCTATGTCTCTGCACACGTAAATTGGGCACCTCGTTATGCCTAAGAATGAAAAATTTTTTTACCTCCAAGTAATATTAATGGAAGAATCCAGCAAAAAAAAATATGAATGGAAGAAGTATTTTGGAGATGCGGGGTATCGATCCCCGTGCCTCTCGCATGCTAAGCGAGCGCTCTACCATCTGAGCTACATCCCCGTGATGCCAACAGTAACTTTTCTTTTATATATATAAAGTATGTTTACTTGTACGATATGTTCCATGATGTGGCTGTGCTGCCAAAAAATGGTTTCTCGTCTTTGGATCCACGAAATACTCCACAGAACTTGGCAGCTCAAGCCGATACCGGCGGTCCGACGTGGCCCAACGGTACCTCCGGAAAGGCTATCCAACTTCGAGGCCCAGATCGATCAAAACGGAATTCGATTCAGCGCCGCAAACTCCCCCACCAGCCACAAAACAAATTCTAAAACGTCGCGTCGCGCAGCATTCAATTCTCCGGACGCATTGTTGGACGTGGACAGGGCAGGAGGACATGTCCTCCCGAAATTTCCAAGCTATTCTGAAATGCAGCTCGTTATACTTCAGTAGTCAGTGGTTGAGAAAAAAAATGAAGGCAGTTGAACTGCTGCCTCATGGAGAGAAAGAAAGCTTGGACATCCAACTTAGAATTTCGTAAAGTACTGTATTTGATGATGAACCAATCTCACTGCATTGCATTTGCCATACACATGCATTGTCTTTCGTTCATCTTTCCCCCGCCAATAAATTTGACAAGCTTAGGCAACCACACCCTTACGCAGCCAAGCAACTCGAGGAGCTTAGGCAACCACAAAATCATGCGATAGTACAATGCATAGTTTGCATACTACATGCATGCGCGTCATACATTGCCTCTCGGTCTCTTCCCCGCCAATCACCACTCCTTGGGAAGCCAAAGTGACCCATGCTAGCTTTGGGTGGCCAACAGCCATTGCTTGCCAAATGCCAAGGATAGTGGTCAGCCGTCAGCTTCACTTAGAAAGAAAAAAAAGAGTAGCCGTCAGCTACGTGGGCTATAAATTGACATGTAGGGCTCCGTTCATTGCATCACAAAGCAACGCAAACAAAATCGCTCTTATAGCTTGGCTCCACAAGAGCTAGGGAGTACGTACGTAGTACTAGCAAGTAACGTACGGCCTCGCACGCACGACCATGGCTTCCACGTCGAGCTTCGTGACCGTGGTGCTCGTCATGGCGGTCATGCTCCTGAACGGCGGCGGCTGCAGGTGCCGTGCTGCGCGCCTCCTCGTCGACATCCCGGCTCTGCCCGAACCCACGCTGCCAACCTTGCCTACGGTGCCGGCTATCCCCGCGGTGCCAGGCGCCGTCGTGCCCACGGTGCCCACTGTGCCCACGGTGCCAGGCGCCGTCGTACCCACGCTGCCCACCGTGCCAGTGGTGCCGACGGTGCCTACTGTACCAGCTCTCCCCACCGTGCCTACAGTGCCGCTGCCGGCGCCCGGCACCGTTGTGCCGACAGTGCCGGGTGTCCCGACGGTGCCACTGCCGTCAGTACCCGGCGCCGTTGTGCCGACGGTCCCCACTGTGCCAACGGTGCCCCTGCCTTCCGTGCCTGGCGCCGCAACTCCCACGTTGCCCACCGTTCCTGGAGTGCCGACATTGCCTCTGCCGTCCGTCCCCGGGGTGCCTGGCTTGCCGATGCCGTCCATCCCCGACGTGCCCAAGCTGCCGGTGGCACTCCCGCCGATGCCGTCCCTACCAAACCTTCCCAACGTGCCACTGCCCGCAGTGCCGACCATCCCTGGCGTGCCTAAGGTGCCGATGCCGTCTATTCCCGGTGTGACCGTGCCGTCGTCCGGGCACTAGGCGTGGCCATGCCAGTGCATGCAACGATCGATATGCACGGATGGTCGCTGTTCCCCTGCCCAGTTTACGAGCGTAATGGCGTAATTAACGGTGTTTAACGATATGGTTACTTTAGCTTGACAACATTAATTTGTATGAGCATGCTGTACTTATGTGTGTGTGTGGTACGTCTCTTTTCGGTTGATGGGTGTGGTGTGCGTGTGGTGTACTTGTATACTTTACATCTATGTGGTGTGACAGTGAATCATTCTTCATGTAAGGGGTATTTGCGTCATTTGTACGTGTGATACAATATATGAATATATTTTCAGACATACATACACGGATACACCACTACTCATATATTTACCATACGCAACATGATTAGTTGTGAGTGTAGATTTTTCTTCATTGTGAATCTCGTACATCACTACTATATTAAACCTTAACAGCCTCAATTTTTCTCAGATTTTTAGATTTTGTTTTGGATTAATTTGGTGCTCACACGTATGTACTTTAGATGTCTTGATTTCTGCAGGGGTTTTTATGTGTGCACTTTGGGTGCTCTCTAGGAGTTTTTAGGGAGGCTGAAAGTTTATGTGCTGGTAACACGTATGCAACTTTTTCTCTTCCTTCGTGCTGCTCGGAGTGTGGGATGCATCTGGTGCCTTTGTGTGTGGCTATAGTATAACATGTGGATCATTCACAAGGCAAAGGTCAGATGTTATTTGTCCCAGATTATTGCAAACGCTATTTGCTCACCTGAAATCAGGTTAATTGATCATGATTTATGTGTCATATATACCATATAGTTTAGATCAGTTTTGTGACTATTTGGCTGTGCAAATTTGATGTCCTACAGATTCCTTCCCTTCTTCTTGATATGTTTTGGCTTAGATGAGTTCAGATGACTGGCCGGCCTAATTTTCTTGCCTTCATAACCTGTGAAATGTTGTGCGAGAACTGAGAAACCCCTCAGTATGAATTGACCATTCTTTCCTCTTCAGCAATTAGCCATTGATTACCATTCACTATTGCGCTAGCTATTATAAAGTCTAATGCAATGAACACAGATCCTTTGCACAGGCACTGCAGACACCATTCAAAAGCTATTCGCCTGACATGCTGCGTCTGGTAAGTGTATTTTGTAGTGCTTGCATCGTCTGCTTCGTTGAGAAATCTCTCATACTGTTTATGTTCAGTTGCACTCTTTACATCTTTACTAGCTTTTACCTATGCGTAATTGAACATCATCATGTCTGAATGATGCAGTATCTGCTCATTTGTGTCATTTGCAAGCTCATCTTTACTAGCCACCATCCTTGCTTAGTAGTCAGCCCTTCGGTTTCAGGTTGACCGATATGAACGCTGATTACTCGGTCGCACTGCAAGTCGGCGTTCCGGATAATTCGTGGAAGCTGTGAAGCGCACGAGGAGGTGGTCGGTTGGGGCCGTTGTCATTGTCAAGATAGCCCAAGTGTGCTCTCTTCTTGATTCCCTGCATCCTGTGATCTTCCGCTCTGTTTCCAGCCTACAGTTACACCGTGACTTCGCCGCTTGGAGCCTTCGGCTGCCCTGTGTCCCTGGCTCCCTGCTTTCCATCTCTGGCCAAGAGTTCAGAGCTGTCAACGCCTTTGTATTTTGCACTGTCTGACGCCGGACCATACTGATCTTAGTTCATACTCTGGCTTGCATCTCCGACATGCACAGCCGCGGCACCGCCGATGAGCAACCTGCTCATGTTGTACTGTAGCACTCACATTATTTGTTTTGAGGTAAATAAATCTCCTCCATAAGAGATTCTTTGCTTTAGTTTCCAATAGCAATTAGTATGCATATATATGTTTTGAGTGGCTGCAGTTGTTTCCTGTCATTTTGCATTTATATATGGGCTCAAGGTGGTGTATTCACTTAGCTAACACCTATTGTGACAGCTCAAGTTATCTACAAAGTGTCATTTTTCTTGCTCATGGTGCATCTATGTTTGCAGCAGCTACAGAAATTTTCTTAAATTAAGCTCAATTCTTTATATCCATAGAGCAAACATTTTGAATTTAAATGCATTTCAAGCATAAGTCAATTCTTACATCGTCTCTTGACCTGATATGTTGATAGAGATCATTCTTTCTCACTTTAGCACTATTTGCTAATAGAAAATGTTTGTCTGACGCCTCGATCATAAATGAGATGAGCTTTGCTGAACTTCAGGTATTAGAAAACATCAAGGAGTTAAGGAGGGCAAAACATGGACCTAAAACCTGGAAGTCTTTACAGAGGGCAACAACAGATAAAAGCTACGGGGCCGTTTTGGATCACTCCTTCCATGAAGATTGAATATTCTCCTCGGATATTACCTTGCCACGTTATATCTAACAGACAGTTTGCATATTTGTTAGGCTTTATTGAACATGTATTAGAACATAGGGCCTGCTTTCAGTGAGGTTTGATGGTAGATATTTTGTGTTTCTTCACAAAATCTTACAAGTTCAAATTCAGATCGGTGGGGTATTTTCTTAATGGGATTAAGGAGGAGTATATAATAGGATCAAGGAATTGATCGTGTGTCGTTCCAGTAATCTCATAACAGTCTTGGGCTAGATTGTGGAGAACTACGGATAACCAAAAGTTAACAGTAATATATTTATGACATATCGAACTTCAGAATGAGTTTTGGGGTTACTTTGATATATTCTTTAATATCTACTGATATATCTAATCTCATTTAGCTTGTGCTTAACATTTATGCATCATTAATGCGGCCAAAGCAACACTAGAACTCTAAGCATACAATGTAAAAAAAAGAACTATGAGCAGTGCATGCACTCTAAGAAAGACAATCTTTTATTCTACAGCTAGCATCCACATTCTTGGTCTAAATATGGATTCATGTCAGATGTCTTGGCTGTAGGTCCAAGCACCAACACTAAAACTGCATATGATTTGTTTCTGTGATACCTTCTTATTCTTTTTCATATTAATATATTGGTGTCACTAGAACTGCTAATCAGGACAAATTTAATTTGCAGTACAGGTCCCATGTCGTGTTCACTTCCATTGATAAACAGCTCGGAATTAGAAATTTGCTTATAGACAATTAAGTTTCCATTTAGCTACATGTACCACAATGATGTAGTTTATAATTTCGATGATCTCTGATGGTGCATAATTTTCGATTGCTCCACAACTTAACGTTTCAAGATTAATATATATTTTCTTATAGTAATGTTGCCGATAGAGAAGTAGGGTCGATGCAACAATTACTGTGATTTCAGTTTTTTTTTTTTTTGGAAGTGAGCTTTTGTTTTGGTTGGAGTTTCTCTTTTACGTCAATGTTTAGGTATAATCAGTACCCTTTTAAGATTGGGATCTTTAGATGCTACAAAATTATGATATGTTGATATGTCCCATCGCCCAAGGATGAATGTCCAGGGTGAGCACCACGGCAGTGCGCCATTCCCTGTTGGGTGAGGAGGAACAGCATGTTAGTGCCCACAGCTGAGCCTCCTCCTTCTCTGATTCATTTATAGGTTAGTTTCTTGCGTTGTGTTAATGTTCGTGTACAAATCCCTACAGCGAATATGGAGGAGCTTTTGAATTAAAAGATGAGATCTCCAAAATTTATAGCAGAACATATCCCTATACAATTGCCATTAATCATCTATGTAAAGGGCCTTTTGCTTTAGAGATGAGATCACCATAATTTATATGCAGTACTTTTTTACACCCGAATTTCTGAATTCAAAGCAAGTTTTAATAGTTATGTGTCTAAGTATAATACTTTTGGTCTTTGCAAACTCGCAACGTCTGTTGGTGATATGTTATTGCTGAAGCTTAATTCAAGAGGGTGATATCTCGCTGTTTTTTCGCATCATTACCTTCTCAAGGAAATGGGTATATGCAAAGTCGTTTTTGCGAGTGAGAGAACAGGGAGATCATTCGAGGCAACACACCTGACATGGATGACCTCAAATGGTTCTTGTTTTATATGGATTAAATAGTTCCATGTAAATATTAACCTTAAATGTTTTCTGGTGTAGATATTGCTCATGCAGATACATGCGCATCAGCTATCGTGAGACCAACAGAGGATAGCCAATATCAACTACCAGACTGATGTACATGTCATGATATCTATTTCGTTGGGTAATTTTATTGCCGAACCATATGCAACATCACAAGTAGTGTTTAGTAGACAGCCTTTCAATATCTGTCATAGCATAGCCATCTTATATATCTTTTCGTAATAGTTGGATTTTAGAGAGCCTTTTGCATAAAGATAAAACTTAAATCTATGCAAATCATATGTGTTTAGAGGCCAGTAAAGAGTGTTCCAGACTATCCTTTTCAGTTCTTTTTGATTTTCATTTGTCTCTAACATACAATCTCTATTATGAAATTGTCTGATGTTCTTAGTCATGTATAGTAGTATTTATATTTGAATGCAAGGCATAATTATGTTTTTATCATGGGTTGTTGGCGTCCTCTGACAAGGCTAATCCTGGGATTAATTTTTCAGAGGATTCTACATCTGGCCCTTGTATATGCTGAGAAAAACTGCTTAAACTTAAGCTATCTGAAGTCATAGAAAGTACACTTCTGTTCTTCCTACATAATTACCCACCATTGACTTGCTAAATGAACAATGCAGTTTGTGCCCATTTGAGCTTTGAGTAGTCCACTGTATATAGTTTTCTTCTGGTGACTTTTGTCTGTTCACCTAGGTAAGCCGCATTACCTAAAAGCTCAAGATTTATGTTAGATTTCGAGTTTTGAAAATATGTTTCCATATGTTCTTAAAATTCAAAGAAGTAGCGGAACTTCATATTTACGTGGCCATCAAGTTGTTCAGTCCTGCATGTGTTGCACTATCTAGCGTACTAGACACATTTTGTCGTTGTTGTTATTAGCTCAGGGAAATTTGCATGGTGGCAGACCACATTTGATCCACCGATTTGGTGCCAGATGGTAGATGTATCCACCGAGTTGATCCTTGTACATGTATCTTGGTGTGGCTTGCCTGGCCTTGATCCACCGATCGCTAAGTGAGGCTTTGTCTTTGTCTTTAGGTGGTCTGCATGTCATTCGTAGCTAATTGAGCGTCTCATGCCACACTTGCCTTGAGAAGGGGAAAAAAATCAACTATCATCTGGCACCAAATGGTGCCTGATTAATGGTATTTTTTGTTTACCATTAATTTTAATTTTTTTGCCATTAATCAGCCATCATCTGGCGCGGCGTGCCGCCGCGCCGATCATTGCTAGTACAATAAGAATAAATCATGCATGCTTTAGTTCAAGTATATCCGAAGGAGATATTGTAATCTATCTTCACATAACCCAACAAAAGTTATAGTATATTAGGACATTGACACACTGTTCAAAATAAAATAAAAGGGTACCATTGATTTCTAGAGTAATAAAGTTATTAGATAACATAACAATTTTTTTAGAGCAACCACGTATTTCATTAATAGAAAATTAAGTTACAAGAACCAACAAATATGGAAACTGAAAAAAACTGACTAGGAGAATACCGATTTATTGGAAACTCTGCATATAGAACCACAAAGAGAGAAAAATACAGAATTATCTCTAGCGTTTCTTGCGCTTGCCGAAACTAGTGGCCGTTGACAAACTCCAATGATGCCTAGGCACACATTTAAGGAGACACCGAACCTCCACCATTGCCAGATTCAAAGAAGCACCATTGCCAACGAGGCTTTGTAAGTTGATGAACATGCCAGCTGCAACCATCGAGCTATGTGTGTCGCTATGGCACGTCGACTAGCAGACGTCCCCGTACTTCCTTTAACCAAGATCCACTGCATCCCATCGATGAAGTCGGGGAACAACAACAGATTCACCATCTCTGGACCATCATTCTCGCTCCAGAGCATCCAACTCGCCCCGATACCCAGTGTCGTCGTGGACAACGATGAACGCTAGCAACACATCGAGAAATAGATCTGAAGAACAACGAAAAGACCAAGCTGCCGCTCTGAAGATACAAGCACATGTTGTATGTCATCAACTCCGAGATGTCGCCGTGAAGATCGGTGACAGTCTGGGAGTAGAGTTAAGGCAAAGTTATTCACCCGGACGCCGCTCCCACCACCACAATGATGCACCACAACAGAGAAACCCTAACCCTAACTACAGAACGAAGGAATGAGGTCCCTCCTCCATCCTGCTGCTGGAGCCACAACCGACAAACCCTAACCCTAACTACAAATCAAAATCATCACCAGTATACTTAACACCCTTCCTAGCCGCCCTACTCATGATCTCCAAATCGGATAAAACATAAAAGTAGATATTGGATTCAAAAGTTTTCACATGGCAGTTTACGTTTCTTGCACAGGTCAGCACACTCCACCACATTCACATTGGCCTTGTCCAAGTTACTCTTGCTGAATCTTTGAGCCGGCTCCACCATCCCAGCACTCTCAAGCAACCCATCACCATTCGCCTCATCATTAGGAGACTCCATGGACTCATTTAGAACAGAATCATCAGGAGACTGGAGACAGAACAGACTATATTGCCATTTTGATTGGTGGAGATTTTTTTTTTTTGCACAAAGGACAGGTCTCGAAGACCACGGTGGTACTTCCATTAAAGAAACATGTGGAAGCTACAAATTGCAGGCTGTCCCTTTACAAAACTCTCCCTAAAGATCCTAGTATTTGAGGATAAGGCATGCACATTTACAAAAAAAAACGCCCTAGAACAAAAGTTAAAAAAGCAATCAAGTCCATGGGTGCCTCCATCATCGGATGCCAATGTCCTCTGTTGGATATATGCCCAAGAGGCAATAATAAAGTTGTTATTATTATATCTTTATGTTTATGATAAATGTTTGCATCCCATGCTATAATTGTATTAACCGAAGATATTAATACATGTGTGTTTTGTAAAAATAAAAGAGTTCATAGTAAGCCTCTTGTTAAACTAGCTTGTTGATTAATAGATGATCATAGTTTCATGACCATGAATATTGGATGTTATTAATAACAAGGTATTATCATTAGGTGAATGATGTGATGGACATACACACATAGTAAGCGTAGCATATGATCAAGTCATTTAGTTCTTTGTGCTTCAAGCTTTAATATGCATAGTAACTTAATCCTTTGACCATGAGATCATGTTAATCACCTACACTGGATGGATACTTCGATGACACCAAACACTACTTCGTAAATGGGTTGTTATAAAGGTGGCATTAAGTGTTCGGAAAGTATAGGGTTGAGGCACATGGATCAATAGTGGGATTTATCCATCCTAATGACGGATATATATACTCTAGGCCCTCTCGGTGGAATGACATCCAATTAGCTTGCAAGCATGTGACTGGTTCACAAGGGATATCATATCGTTGTACGAGTAAAGAGTACTTATCGGTAACGAGGTTGTACTAGGTATAGAGATACCGACGATCGAACTTCGGATAAGTAAAATATTGCGAGACAAAGGAATTGTTATTTTATGTGAATGGTTCTTTCGATCACAAAATCATCGTTGAATATGTGGGAGCTATTATGGATCTCCAGGTCCTGCTATTAGTTATTGATCATAGAAGAGTCTCGATCATGTCCGCATAGTTCTCGAGCCGTAGGGTGACACACTTAAGGTTTGATGTCGTTATAAGTAGATATGGAATATGGATTAGAGTTCGAATGTTGTTCGGAGTCTCAGATGGGATCCAGTGTTGGAGATATGCCCAAGAGGCAATAATAAAGTGGTTATTATAATATCTTTGTGTTTATGATAAATGTTTGCATACCATGCTATAATTGTATTAACCGAAACATTGATACATGTGTGTTATGTAAACAACAAGGAGTCCCTAGTAAGCCTCTTGTATAACTAGTTTGTTGATTAATGGATGATCATGGTTTCGTGATCATGAACATTGGATGTTATTAATAACAAGGTTATGTCATTAGTTGAATGATATAATGGACACACACCCAAATGAGCGTAGCATAAGATCAAGTCATTAAGTTCAATTCGCTATAAGCTTTCGATACATAGTTGTCTTAGTCCTTCGACCATGAGATCATGTAAATCACTTACACCGGAAGGGTACTTTGATTACATCAAACGCCATTGCGTAAATGGGTGGTTATAAAGATGGGATTAAGTATTTGGAAAGTGTGAGTTGAGGCGTATGGATCAATAGTGGGATTTGTCCATCCCGATGACGGATAGATATACTCTGGGCCCTCTCGGTGGAATGTCGTCTGATTAGCTTGCAAGCATATGATTTGATCATAAGAGATGACATACCGCGGTACGAGTAAAGAGTACTTGTCAGTAACGAGGTTGAACAAGGTATGGAGATACCGATGATCAAACCTCGGATAAGTAAAATATCGTGTGACAAAGGGATTTGACATCATATGTAAATGGTTCAATCGATCACTAAGTCATCGATGAATATGTGGGAGCCATTACAGATCTCCAGATCCCGCTATTGGTTATTGCTCGGAGAGGAGTCTCGACCATGTCTACATAGTTCACGAACCGTAGGGTGACGCGCTTAAGGTTCGATGTCGCATAAGTAGATTTGAATATGGTATGGAGACGAAGTTTGTTCGGACTCTCGGATGTGATCCAGGATGTCACGAGGAGGTCCGGAATAGTCCGGAGAATAAGATTCATATAAGGAAGTTGAATTCTGGGTTTCGAAGTTCGGGATTTTTCCGGTGATTGGACCGGAAGGTTCTAGAAGGTTCCGGAGGGGACCACCATGGGGCCCACGACCTAGGAGGGCTAGCATGGGCCAAGGGGATGCCCTGGCCTAATGGGCCGGGGGCACATGCCCCCAAGGCCCAGGCCGGCCAACCCCTAGGGTTTCCCTAGGGGGACTTGGGGAGGAGCCCCCTCCCCCTTTGACCGCCGCCCTAACCCTAGATGGGATGGGGGCCGCCCCACCGACCTGGCCCCCTATATAAAGAGGGGAGGGTGGCCGGCCACACCACCCTACAATTGCCTCTCCTCTAGCTCTCTCCTCCACCATACGCCTTCCGGCTTAGGCGAAGCCCTGCAGCTTTTCTTCCTCCACTACCACCACCACGCCATCGTGCTGCTGGAATTTGGAGGAGATCTACCACACCTCCGCTGCCCGCTGGAACGAGAGAGGAAGGAGCTTCATCGACACCGTACGCGCGACCGAGTACGGAAGTGCTGCCGGATTGCAACACCGGGGACGATCGTCTACACCAACAACGAGATTAATCTCGTAGGCTTTGGAATCTTCGAGGGTTAGTCTCATCTCCATCTCGTTGCTTCGATCTTGTAGATTAGATCTTGGGTGTTCCATACATTAGATCTTGGATTTATTCGTCTTTGCAGTAGGAATTTTTTTGTTTTCTATGCTATGAACCCCATCAGTGGTATCAGAGCCATGTCTATGCATAGATCTGTTGCACGAGTAGAACACAATGGTTTTGTGGGCGGTGATGCTCTTGTTGCTTTAGTTTGTGTACTTTGCTTCTTGCGGGATGGTGGGATGAAGCGGCCCGGCTAACCTTACATGACCGCGTCTCATGAGACTTGCTCCACGCTTGACATGCAACTTGTATTGCATAAGTGGCTTTGCGGGTGTCTGTCTCTCCCACCATAGTGAAGATTGTAATTTGCACTTCTATTGTCAACACTAGTATCACCGTTGTGGTTCATGTCCGTAGGTAGATTGGATCTTACTCTAAAACCCTAAACCACGTAAAATATGCAAACCAAATTAGAGGCGTCTAACTTGTTTTTGCAGGGTTTGGTGATGTGATATGGCCATGATGTGATGATGATTATATTTGATGTATGAGATGTTCATTATTGTATTATGGTAACCGGCAGGAGCCTAATGGTTGTCTTTAATTTTTGTTAAAGACCTGCGTGTCTATTCATCATGTAATAGCTTTATTTCAAGTAGTTGTTATAGTAGCTATAAGTGATGGACAACCATGAAGCGGCGCCACTGACCTTGACGCCATGCTGGTGATGATGGAGATCATGTCCGTGCTTTGGAGATGGAGATCAAAAGCACAAAGAAGAAATGCCATATCATATCACACATTATGAATTGCATGTGATGTTAATCCTTTTATGCATCTTATTTTGCTTAGATCGCGACGGTAGCATTATAAGATGATCCTCTCACTAAATATCAAGATAATAAAGTGTTCATCCTTAGTATGCACCGTTGCTAAGACTTGTCATTTCGAAGCATCTCGTGATGATCGGGTGTGATAGACTCTGCATGTGCATAGAACGGGTGCAAGCCAGATTTGCACACGCGGATACCAAGGTTGCCTTGACGAGCCTAGCATGTACAGACATGGTCTCGGAACACGGGATATCGAAAGGTAGAGCATGAGTCATATGAATGATATGATGAACACTTTGAGTGTTCGCCTTTGAAGCTACATCTTTTCTCGTGAAGATCGGACTTGGTGTAGTGGATTTGGTTCGTGTAATCACTAAGACAATGCGAGGGATGTTGTTTTAAGTGGGAGTTCACCTAGTTAATTTCAGAATTAAAATTGAACTCAATTTATCATAAACTTAGTCTAAACTCTTTGCAAATATGTTGTAGATCATGGCGCCACCCTCCATCAATTTTAACCAGTTCCTAGAGAAAGAAAAGCTTAAGCGCAATGGTAGCAACTTCACTGACTGGTTCCATCATGTGAGGATTTTCCTCACTGGTGGAAGCCTGCAATATGTGCTCGATGCACCGCTAGGTCCCCCACCACCTCCTGCAGTGTCCGAGGACATAAAGAATGTTTATGAGACTCGGGCAACTCGGTACTCCGAAGTTCAGCCATCTTGTGCAGCTTAGAGGCAGAGCTCCAAAAGCGTTTTGAGCACCACGACCCCCGTGAGATGATGCGTGATCTCAAACTTATCTTTGAGACTCATGCGGCCGTGGAGAGCTATGAGGCCTCGAAGCAGTTCTTTAGCTTCATGATGGAAGAGGGCAGCTCCGTTAGTGAGCACATGTTCGCCATGTCCGAACATGCGAAGAAGCTCATGACTTGGGGATGATGATCCCTAACCAGCTGGGTATTCATCGTGTCCTTCAATCACGCCACCAAGTTACAAGAACTTCGTGATGAACAACAACATGCAGAACATGAATAAAGATTTACCTGAACTCTTTTCCATGCTGCTGAAGTAGAGATTAAGAAGGAGAACCAAGTGTTGATGGTCAACAAGACCACCAGTTTCAAGAAGCAAGCCTAACAAGGGTAACTTCAAGAAGGGCGACAAGAAAGTTGCACCGCATCCGGAGAAGCCTAAGGCTGGTCCTAAACCTGAGACTGTGTGCTATTACTGCCAGGGGAAGGGGGAAGCGCAATTGCCCCAAATACTTGGCCGATCTGAAGAGCGGCCACGTCAAAAAGAAAGGTATATTTGATATACATGTTATTGATGTCTATCTTACTGGTTCTCGTGGTAGTGCCTGGGTATTTGATACTGGTTCGGTTGCTCACATGTGTAACTCAAAACAGGAACTGCGGAATAGACGAAGCCTGGCAAGAGATGAGGTGACGATGCGCGTTGGAAATGGATCCAAAGTCGATGTGATCGCCGTCGCACGCTCCCTCTACATCTACCTTCGGATTAGTTTTAAACCTTAATAATTGTTATTTGGTACCTGCGTTGAGCATTAACATTATATCTGGATCTTGTTTAATGCAAGAAGGTTATTCGTTTAAGTCTGAGAATAATGGTTGTTCGATTTATATGAGTAATGTCTTTTATGGCCATGCACCTGAGATGAATGGTTTATTCTTGTTAAATCTCGATAGTAGTGATACACATGTTCATAACATTGATGCTAAACGAATTAAATTGAATGATAATTCTACTTATATGTGGCACTGTCGTCTTGGTCATATTAGAGTGAAGCGCATGAAGAAACTCCATTCCGATGGACTTCTTGAGTCACTTGAGTTTGAGTCACTTGACAGATGCGAAGCATGTCTAATGGGAAAGATGACTAAGACTCCATTTTCTGGTACAATGGAGCGAGCTACAGACTTATTGGAAATCATACATACCGATGTGTGCGGACCAATGAGTGTAGCATCGCGCGGTGGTTATCGTTATGTTCCAACCTTCACGGATGATCTGAGTAGATATGGATATATTTACTTTATGAAACATAAGTCCGAGACTTTTGAGAAGTTCAAGGAATTCCAAAGTGAAGTAGAAAATCGACGTAACAAGAAGATTAAGTTTCTGCGTTCTGATCGCGGAGGCGAATATCTGAGTTATGAGTTTGGCATGCATTTAAAGAAATGTGGAATACTTTCACGTTGACACCGCAAACACCACGTAATGGTGTGTCCGAACGTCGTAATCGAACTCTCTTAGATATGGTTCGATCTATAATGTCTCTTACCGATTTGCTTATCGTTTTGGGGTTATGCATTAGAGACAGCCGCATTCACTTTAAATAGGGCACCATCTAAATCCGTTGAAACGACACCGTATGAACTATGGTTTGGAAAGAAACCTAAGCTGTCGTTCCTTAAAGTTTGGGGTTGCGAAGCTTATGTAAAGAAGTTACACCTGACAAGCTAGAACCCAAAGCGGAGAAATGCGTCTTCATAGGATACCCTAAAGAAACAATTGGGTACACTTTCTATCACAGATCCGAAGGCAAAATCTTTGTTGCCAAGAACGGATCCTTTCTTGAGAAGGAGTTTCTCACTAAAGAAGTGACTGGAAGGAAAGTAGAACTCGACGAGGTTAATGAACCTTCTCTCATAGATCGAGTAGCGCAGTGCCGGAAGAAGTTCCTGCAGCCTGCACCGATAGGAGAGGAAGCAAATGATGATGATCATGAAACTTCGAACGAGGAAGCTACTGCAGATCGACGAGGGAACGTACCACTCCTGATTGGTATGATCCCTGTCTGAATGTCATGATTGTGGACAACAATGATGAGGACCCTGCGACGTATGAAGAAGCAATGATGAGCCCAGATTCCAACAAATGGCAAGAAGCCATGAAATACGAAATGGGATCCATGTATGATAACAAAGTACGGACTTTGGTAGACTTACCTGATAGCCGCAAGGCTGTCGAGAATAAATGGATCTTCAAGAGAAAAATAGATGTTGATGGTAATATTACTGTCTATAAAGCTCGACTTGTCGCAAAGGGTTTCCGACAAATTCAAGGAGTTGACTACGATGAGACTTTCTCACCTGTAGCGAAGCTAAAGTCTGTGAGGATTTTGTTAGCAATAGCTGCATTTTTCGATTATGAAATTTGGCAGATGGATGTCAAAACGGCGTTCCTTAATGGTGATATTGAGGAAGAGTTGTATATGGTACAACCCAAAGGTTTTGTTGATCCTTAAAATGCTGACAAGGTATGCAAACTTCAGCGTTCCATTTATGGACTGAAGCAAGCATCCCGGAGTTGGAACCTATGCTTTGATAGAGTGATCAAAGACTTCGGTTTTATACGGACTCATGGTGAGGCCTGTATTTACAAGAAAGTGAGGAGCTCTGTAGCGTTCCTGATATTATATGTAGATGACATATTATTGATTGGGAATGATATAGAACTATTAAGCAGTGTTAAAGGTTATTTGAATAAGTGTTATTCAATGAAAGACCTTGGTGAAGCAGCATACATTTTAGGCATCAAGATTTATAGAGATAGATCAAGACGCCTAATAGGCCTTTCACAGAGTACATACCTGGACAAGATTCTAAAGAAGTTTAGAATGGATGAAAGCAAGAAAGGGTTCTTGCCTATGTTGCCAGGTAAGGTCTTGAGTAAGACTCAAGGTCCAGCTACAGCAGATAAAAGAGAGAGGATGAGCAAGATCCCCTATGCTTCGGCAGTAGGCTCTCTCATGTATGCCATGTTGTGTACTAGACCGGATATCGCACATGTTGTTAGTTTGACCAGCAGATATCAAAGTGATCCAGGAATGGAACACTGGACAGCGGTCAAGAATATCCTGAAGTACTTGAAAAGGACTAAGGATATGTTTCTTTGTTATGGCGGTGACCAAGTAACCAGTTACACCGATGCAAGTTGGAACACCGATCCCGATGACTCTAAATCTCAGTTGGGTACGTGTTTATATTGAATGGTGCGGTAGTAAGCTGGAGCAGTTCCAAGCATGTTGGCGAAATCTTCAACAGAATCTGAATATATAGCGGCTTCGGAGGCTTCATCGAAGCGGTATGGATGAAGAGGTTCATTGTTGAGCTTGGTGTGGTTCCTAGTGAATTGGACCCGTTAGTCATTTATTGTGACAACACGGGTGCCATCGCCAATGCAAAGGAACCAAGGTCACACAAGAAGCTGAAGCATATCAAGCTGCGTTTTCATTCAATTCGCGAGTACATCGAAGATGGTGAAGTAGAGATTTGCAAAGTAAACACGATCTGAATGTTGCAGATCCGTTGACTAAAGCTCTCCCTAGGGCAAAGCATGACCAACACCAATGCTATGGGTGTTAGGTACCTTACAATGTAATCTAGATTATTGACTCTAGTGCAAGTGGGAGACTGTTGGAGATATGCCCAAGAGGCAATAATAAAGTGGTTATTATAATATCTTTATGTTTATGATAAATGTTTGCATACCATGCTATAATTGTATTAACCGAAACATTGATACATGTGTGTTATGTAAACAACAAGGAGTCCCTAGTAAGCCTCTTGTATAACTAGCTTGTTGATTAATGGATGATCATGGTTTCGTGATCATGAACATTGGATGTTATTAATAACAAGGTTATGTCATTAGTTGAATGATATAATGGACACACACCCAAATGAGCGTAGCATAAGATCAAGTCACTAAGTTCAATTTGCTATAATCTTTCGGTACATAGTTGTCTTAGCCCTTCGACCATGAGATCATGTAAATCACTTAAACCGGAAGGGTACTTTGATTACATCAAACGCCATTGCGTAAATGGGTGGTTATAAAGATGGGATTAAGTATTTGGAAAGTGTGAGTTGAGGCGTATGGATCAATAGTGGGATTTGTCCATCCTGATGACGGATAGATATACTCTAGGCCCTCTCGGTGGAATGTTGTCTGATTAGCTTGCAAGCATATGATTTGATCATAAGAGATGACATACCAGGTACGAGTAAAGAGGACTTGTCGAACGAGGTTGAACAAGGTATGGAGATACCGATGATCAAACCTCGGATAAGTAAAATATCGTGTGACAAAGGGATTTGACATCATATGTAAATGGTTCAATCGATCACTAAGTCATCGTTGAATATGTGGGAGCCATTACGGATCTCCAGATCCCGCTATTGGTTATTGCTCGGAGAGGAGTCTCGACCATGTCTACATAGTTCGCGAACCGTAGGGTGACGCGCTTAAGGTTCGATGTCGCATAAGTAGATTTGAATATGGTATGGAGATGAAGTTTGTTCGGGTCTCGGATGTGATCCAGATGTCACGAGGAGGTCCGGTCCGAGAATAAGATTCATATAAGGAAGTTGATTTCTAAAAAAGTTCAGATTTTTCCGGTTGATGGAAGGTTCTAGAAGGTTCCGGAGGGGTCCACCATGGGGCCCACGACCTAGGAGGGCTAGCATGGGCCAAGGGGATGCCCCTGGCCTAATGGGCCGGGGGCACATGCCCCCAAGGCCCAGCCGGCCAACCCCTAGGGTTTCCCTAGGATCAACAGGGGAAAGCCCCCCTCCCCCCTTTGACCGCCGCCCCCCTAACCCTAGATGGGATGGGGGGCCGCCCCACCGACCTGGCCCCCTATATAAAGAGGGGAGGGGGTGGCCGGCCACACCACCCTACAATTGCCTCTCCTCTAGCCGCCTCTCTCCTCCACCATACGCTGCTCCGGCTTAGGCGAAGCCCTGCAGCTTTTCTTCCTCCACTACCACCACCACGCCATCGTGCTGCTGGAATTTGGAGGAGATCTACCACACCTCCGCCGCCGGGAGAGGAAGGAGCTTCATCGACACCGTACGCGCGACCGAGTACGGAAGTGCTGCCGGATTGCAACACCGGGGACGATCGTCTACACCAACAACGAGATTAATCTCGTAGGCTTTGGAATCTTCGAGGGTTAGTATCATCTCCATCTCGTTGCTTCGATCTTGTAGATTAGATCTTGGATTTATTCGTCTTTGCGGTAGGAAATTTTTTGTTTTCTATGCTACGAACCCCATCATCCAGGACATCATGAGAAGTTCCATAATGGTCCAGAGAATAAGATTCATATATAGGAAGTCACTTTCCAAGTTTGGAAATGATCCGGTGCATTTATGGAAGGCGCTAGAATGTTCTAGAACATTCCGGAAAAATCACTATGGAAGGTGGAGTCCCGGATGGACTCCACCAACCCTATCCAGCCAACCAAGAGGGAAGGTGAAGTCCATGGTGGACTCCACCACCTTGGCCGGCCAAGGAAGAAGGAAAGGGAACAATCCCACTTCCCCTAGATTTCACCCATATGGCAGTTTTGGAGTTGGACTTCAATTTAGTTTTGGGGCAAACCCTTGGGGGTTCCACTTATACAAAGAAAGGGAGACGGAGAGGGCCGGCCACCTCTTGAGCCGCACCACCAAAGGGCATCCAAGGCTGGTGCCCCAAGTGCCCCCTCTCCCAAGCCCTAACCACTCCCCTCCATATTCTCACGCGGTGCTTACGGCGAAGCGCTTCCGGAGATCTCCACCACCACCGTCACCATGCCTTCGTGCTGGCGGGATTCCGAGGAGGATCTACTACATCCTCTGCCCGCTGGAGCAGGGAGAAGGACGTCTTCATCAACACCGAATGTGTGACCGAGTGCGGAGGTACTGCCCGGTTGTGGCACCATCAAGATCTTCTACGCGCTTTTGCATGCAGAAAGTGATCGACTACGTAAACCACGAGATCTATCTCGTTAACGCTTAGCGATCTTCAAGGGTATGATGATCTTCACCTCGTTGCTACCATCTACTAGATTAGATCTTGGCTTATTATTCGTTCTTGCAGTAGGAATTTTTTGTTTTCTAAGCTACGAATCCCTACATCCTCAAGGCGTAGCCGCCAAGGAACTCGGCCCAAGAGCTCGAACGCCCCCTTGCGGCGAAGAACCGTCGCCGCTTGTACCTCCAAGACACCAGGGACGCACCACTTGGTGGCAAAGAAGCGCCGAGCTTCGGCAGCCAAGACGGAGAAGAGCCTCCGATCTGGAGGTTGATGATGTGCCGCCATGCCGGCCAAGGATAGCAGAGGCGAGGATGCCTCGAGCTTGGTTTCGCGCATCGATGTAGAACTACCGCGTCTAGGGAAGGCGCCATCTGAAGAAGAGCAGAGCTCCACCACCTCCTCTGCCCTCTCCACCACGGTAGGACGAAGAAAGAATCAAAGCGGAGTTCCCCCTCCCCAGACCACTCCGACCAAGATCTTCGACTTTATTGAAGGATATAGTGCTCCTCATCCTCGCATCTAGCTCCGGCCATTGGAACAACAAGACGACAAAGACGGACCCTAAACTACACTAGATCTGGCTGAACAAATCAAGCGTGCCACTCCAAACTAATGGCATAGGGCCATTCTCCGCATGGGTAGACGACCTAAAACTACTACTATACATGGGAGAAGGCCGGCCTCTCCTCCCCCTTTCACTCTGATCGCGAAGCTTCCGGAGGAAAGGGGGAGATCTGAGGCTACTCTCAGACGAGAGGGAGTTGGAGAGAGAAAGGAGGGGGGAAATGAGAGCCTTCCAAGGGATTGGTGGAGAATTAGAATTTCATTCCATCTTAACCACATTATGAAGCTTTGGCCAAATTTCCTGGCTCGGTGACTCACCGGATCGAACTCACCGGAGACTGGGACGACGCTAACGGAGGTAAGGAAGAGAACTTAGGGGGCTTAGGGTGGGGTGGGGTGCAGGTGCGTGGAGCTCGCCGGCGGTAGGACCTTAGGGTTTGGGTGTTGGGTGCAGGGAGGCGGCTGGAAGTGGGTGTGTTTGTGGGGGGGGGGGGGGTGGGTTAGAGGGAGGTCGGGGCGGCGGTGGGTTGCGGTGGAGGAGGACTGCGCTAGCGGTACCAACCGTGGGTGGCGGCAGCTTGCGGCCTAGCCAGCGGTGACAACGGGGGGATTGACTGGATCGGATAAGAAGATGAGATCGAGGAAGGAGAAGAAGATGGGAGCCCACGAGGCGTTGATGCCCGTAGTGGTATTTGCCAACGCTGAACCCGTCAAATAGGAGCCCCCCACTAATTACGTCCATAGTGATCGACCAGTAATATGCAAAATCAGAGGCGCTCCCGTACAGTGCAATTCTATGATACTACTACTAGATGGTAGATTCTACCAAAGCATTATCCCAACTCCGAAGAACGTGATTTGCTTGGTCATTTGGTACCTATTGATTCAGTTTGTCATCTTATTCGCAACTACCAGATGGCAGATTCTACCAAAGCATTATCCCAACTCCGAAGAACGTGATTTGCTTGGTCATTTTTTTTGGTACCTATTGATTCAGTTTGTCATCTTATTCGCAATTACCCTGTGAAGAAAAAAATAACATTGGTTCTAGTGACAGAAATCCCCGAACTATATTTCGAAGATACAGTACAATACTGACGTATTTTCAGTCAACTCACTCTGCCAGTACCCTTCGCGACTAAGACAGTTGAGAAATGGTGACACTAAACAGTTGAGCAAATTCACGCTGCATAGCCAGCTCCTCACCTAAACAGAGAAAATTGCAGCCATTGCTTGTCTCGATCGTACAAAGCACTTCCCTTTTTGGATAGACGATGTACAAGCATTCTGAATCCGCCCAACAACCAACCTAATCGCACCCTCTCATTGGACTATAAATTGTCAGGCATTGACCCATGTTCCTACATCGCAACAGAGCAGAAGCAATCTTTAGTACAATCACCTCTCACACACGGACAAAGGAGAGAAAACCATCTCGACCACTATAACCTAGCCAGCTCTAGCTATGGCTTCCAACGCGAACATGTTGACCATGATCATGGCGTGCACGCTCCTCCTCGCTGGCATCACCTGCGACGCCGCTCGCCACCTGGCTGACACGACCCCGGCGGCCGCAGCTCCGGCAGCTAGCGCTGTCCCTGGACTTCCGGCAGTGCCGACTTTGCCAGCCGTGCCCACGGACACGGTCACCCTGCTGCCACCCATGCCGGCGGTCACCCTTCCCACCGTGCCGCAAGTGGCACTGCCGCCCACGCCGGCCATCGTCGTGCCTAAGGCGGTGCTGCCGCCCATGCCCAAGGTCACCATGGCCCCGATGCCCGCCATCGTCGTGCCCAAGGTGACCCTGCCGCCGATCCCCAACATTGTCGTGCCCAAGGTGACGCTGCCTCCGATGCCGTTCGTCCCCAATGTGAACGTGCCTATGCCGTTCGCGGCACCTCCTCCGTCAGCGTAGGCGTGCTCACGTGGTGGCGCGGTGGCCTTGATGCGGGAGTGGCTAGATCACTCCGTTACCATGGCGCGTATTTGCGTGTAGCTCTGCGTTTTACATGTGATCGATGTATCTGCCGTTCTACCTTTTTTTTTTACGTCTCAGTATGTGTACTGTGTGTTTACTGTTGAGGGCTGTCCAACTGTACTCGCGTTTTACGTTCTCTTTTTTTTCGTGTAAGACTAAGTTAATCTCATTTTGTGGTTGGTAAACTGTGACTGCTAAACTATTTTATGGTGTGCCATCTAAGAAATAGCTAGGGGGGGCAACAGCAAATAAAGTGTTAGCAAAAAAAGTATGGCCAAAACATTAAGGCGACATCATTCGGTGAAAATCTCGAAACTTTCAACCTTAACCATTGGATTGTGCCATAGACACTTCGGATCAGAGGTGGGATGACACCCAGCCACTTAAACAGACTTTACGGAAGACGTAACAATAGATTCATAAATACCATATATAGATGTTAATTGCAATATTAGTCGTCCGATCACCAGCTTGCTGCATGGATTTTACAGTGTGCACTATCCAGCAGATTCTACATATGGTTAACAAATATGCGTCTCCTCTATTCTAGACTATTCTATACTTAAAGTTTCAATTTATGTGTAAAGAATTTCTCACCAAAAGAACTATCGCTTGTCTTTTACTTTATGATTTTTGTGGGATAAGTATATATATAACCATTACTCATGAAGTCATTCCTCTGTGTAGACAAAACATCAGTTGTTCTTGTTATTTCCACATAAAACAACAAAATACAGCCACCTTCAAAACATAGTGTGCTAGATATATGTTTCATGCTTTTTTGTCTGATATATAAATGAAGTCTTGTAGCATTATGTAGTTATTGTTTCCTCTATCTTGGATTCAACTAAGGTTACTACAAAAAAATCATATAATTCCTACCGCATGTGCATACAAAATGACATATTTATCAACCATTATTTGGTATACAAATATTCATTTATAAATTTGTAGCCAATTAATAGTTGGATCACGGAAAACTAGGCCACATGAATAATTTTATTATTTTTTAATGTCATGATTTTGGTGGTGTTAAGGAATTCACCTTGTCAATTTGACTGTTTATAAGAAAATGGAGAGGAAAAAAACTGCGTAGAAAAGGTTGAAATATTTTTTCTAAGATTTCTATAAATGAAGTGTTACGTGTAATCGATAAACCTTGGGTTGGAAAGGCATAGGGTGTAGATTTCTCGTGCAAGTTTAAATCTATCTTAGGAAGTTGATTTCAACACAGCTAGTGAGGTTTTCGTCCCGAAGAAGGTTCGCCTCGGTTATGAGTCCTAGTTTATGAAAGTTTGGTTTTAGGCTCTTGCTAAATTTAATACAATTTTTGGGTTTTATAATACAAATGATGGTTATTTAAAAATCAAGCAAAATTGAAACGCTAAATAATATAACACCTTGTTGCCCTTTTCTTACATTATTCCCTACTTACCTAGGAGTGTCCTGGCTCATCCTCCCACTGAGCAATCATAGTGTCGGGTTCGTGCATGCATGGAAAAAAATCAGCCTACATGTACCACCCAAGATCTATTTATGAAGATGCAAGAACAGTTGAATTTAGATATGAACTCACCGAATAGTTTGCGGATGGCTCGGTGAAGATTTTCAACGTGGTGACCACTGTAGCTAGGTGTATGCGTCTCCCAACCCAAAGGATATATCTCATCCTTGGTCCTTAGGATCGTAAAGGGCCGACCTTCTCTTGGTATCTATGCATACGACGATCCAATCTGTCAGCAATTTGTCATCCACGACATTGCGCCAACATCGAGAGTGCTGCAATCTTTTGGCGTATGGATGTGGACAAAACCCCTTACACGGCAAAACATCCTCAAGGGAGAACCTCCATAAGGGAGAGTCTCCACAAGGAAGCCTTTCGGCCTTGACAAAATAGGAACCGATCGGTCAACATGATTTTTACTAACCAAGCGATCAATGCCTGATAAATCGGTTTGGTCCAAATAGACCAAATATTGTTCGTCTAGGCTGGCCTAGGACATATTTCTTGTTTTTATGGGCTTGGATGGGACATACGGGGTGGGTTGGGGATACCTTACTAGGAGCATAGGACTGGGTTGGCCGAATTAACAAATCATTAGCCTTCTGCGATGTCTGGGGGTGGAGTTCACGGTGGGCATCGGTTGTTAGGTCTGCTTCGTTGACCGAGTGCTAGGAGACCGAAGCCACCTATTTTGGTTTTGCAAATCTGTTAACTGAGCGCAACACCGAATAAATCAGTTTTGGTCACTTCGGATTCGGTCCAAGTTAAATTGGTTCGGTGATTCGGTTTTTAGGTTATATGTCCTTCCCTAGCCGTCAGCCTCTAGGGGAAACCAATACAGAAAAACAACAATTCAGTTAACTATATTGCACTTGAGAAAAACAATTGAAATTTAGATAGTGGCTTCCATAGCAACGATCCGATACATGATTTTTAAACAAAACAGCAGCAAGAACGGACACGGTTCAGTTCAGCAGCAAAACAGTGTGTTAGTACAACAAATTAGCAGTCGCTCTGTAAAACAATAATGTTACAAGGTTGTAAACCACACTAACACACTATAATTCGGTTTAGCAAACAACAACAGCTCAGTTCAGTTTGGCAGCGTTCACTGCAATTCAGTGGAGCGGACGGCGCCGTCCGAGTGGAGCGGAGGAGCCAGCCAGCCAACGAGAGCATGGCGTAGGGATCTATCAGAGTGGCCCTGCCGCTCTTTTCTTCACTGGCCATCACCAGAGCTTGCTTCCTCCCTTTCCTGAGGCAGAGGCAGGACTGGCGAGAGAGCGGGAATGCCAAGCAATTTTCCCCTGCTCGCGCCCAAGAACGACCACGAAGGCCCACTTCTTTTTGGCTTTTTCTCGTATTTTTTCGATAAAGGATGCTTTATTACTTTAAGAAGTAATTACATCCAGCCTCTGCATAACCAGGATGCACACAGCCGCTTTGTTGTCTCAAGTCTAAAAGGATAAATAACAAAAACTAGACGAGATACATATCGGAATGATGAATCATATAACGCCTAAGGTGTAGGTGGGCCATCTATCCGTAGATTATGCTGCCACCCATGTAGGGAAAAGTATCCTCGCCGTAGCCTCAAACCTGTAGACGTAAATAGGTCTCGGTTCTCCACTCTCAAGAGGTAACCATGAACGGAGAATACCACATCTGAGATGACCTGCAACAAAGAGCATTTTTTATCATTAAAGATCTTGTCATTTCTACATAGCCAAACCACTCAGATAACTGCTAGCGCCCCCACCCTAAGAAACATCTTAAGCCTTGAATCTATACCATGAAGCCAATTGCCAAAGACATTGGCGACACTAGTCGGAGGATACAGGTAGACGCTACTTGGATGATGACCATATATCTAAAGGAAGAATAAGTGTTTGATTGTTTCGTCCTGATGACAAAAACACACCGTGTACTTCCATGCCAATTCCGCTTAACAAGATTGTCTTTGGTGAGAATAACCCCACGACGAAGATACCATCCAAATATTTTAATTTTTAATGGTATCTTCATCTTCCAAATCTTCTTATTGCTATCAACTGGTAAATCAGAAAGAAGGATCGCATTGTAGAAAGATTTTACGGAAAAAGTACCATCTATATGAAGGTTCCATCTAAATTCGTCTGGTTCAGGCGATAAATGAATATCTCCGAGCCGTTGAATTAGTGTATTCCATGCCACAAGTCTTTGTCCAAGTAAAACCCGTCTGAACGTCACATTCGGAGGTGAGCTAGCGATTACAGTAGCAATGGTATCACCTTGTCGATGAGCAATCCTATACAGAGCAGGATACTGTTCACTTAAGGGTGCATTGTCTAGCCAAGCATATTTCCAGAACCGTATCTGTGCTCCATTCCTGATTGAGAAAGTACCATGGCAAAAGAATACATTTTTTGTCGCCATAAGACCAGCCCAGAAGTGAGAATCCCCAGGTTTCCAAACCACTTGGGATAATGTCTTCGAACCGATATACTTTCTCCGAAGAATAGTTTGCCAAGTCCCATATACAGTACCATATTTGTGAGTACCGAATTAATGTGTACCAATCTTCCTTCCAGGGACAACAATTTACCTTTCCAACTACTAAGGCGTTTTTGTAATCTTTCTTCCACTAATTTCCGTTCCGCGATTGTAAGTCTTCGATAATGAATCGGAATACCCAAATAACGAATAGGAAATTGGCCTTGCCCGCACCCAAACAACTCTGTATACAGAGCCGTATGATAGCAATTTTGGAACTGTGGGGAAATCTGAAAAGTAGTGACTCGAACTCTCTTTCCCAGGGACAACCTATACACTGACCAGGTCGGTGGCTACCGGCCACCGCACACCCCCGCGCGGGTGTGGGCCTGGCCCAGGGTAGGCTTTTTCCTTTTTTTTTCTCTCTTTTCTGTTTTCAGTTTTCTTTTTCTGTTTCCTTTTTCTGTTTTTCTTTTCTGTTTTCAGTTTTGTTTATATTTATTTTTCAGATTTGAAAACTTTTTAAATTTTTCAAATTTAGAAAATTTTCAAATTAAAAAATGTTCAAATCGGAAAACCGTTCAAATTTGAAAACCGTTCGAACGTGAGAAATGTTCATAATTAAAATGAATTTTTAAAATAATAAAAAAAATTAAAAATATTCAAATTAAAATATGTTCATATTCTAAATGTTCAAATTTTGAACAAAAAATAAAAAATCTGAAAAAATGTTCAAGTTTGAAAAATGTTCAATTTTCGAAAAAAGTTTGAAAAATGTTCAAGTTCGAAAAAATTACAAAATTTTAAAATATTTAAATTTCAGAAAAAACTAAAATTTAAATTCCAGATTTTAAAAAATCAGGTCTAAAACGAATCAGCTTTTGAAAAAGTAAAAAAGACATATAGAACAGAAAAAATGAAAAAGGAAAAATACATAAAATAAAAGGAGTGGGAATGTTGGGCCGACCTAACAATCCGCCTGGGGGTGTGCGGCGCCTGGTCTGCGCCGACCAGGTCGACGTACTTGACCACCCCTGTTTCCCATGCCTGTTTATCGAGATGTGACAGATGGAACAATGAGTTGGGTCAATTGGGCTGGACCCGTCTACAACCTTTTTCTAGTGTGGTGGCAATTTTGGTACACGCATGAGTAATAATAGACACATTTTTAACACAAGTATGAACTCTTTGGGCGAACCAAAATAGAGGGCTGTTATTTATTTGAGTGTACCATGGATAGGTACTTGCCGGTCCATGAGCGAAAATTCTATCATTTACTAAGATAACCTCCGTAAGGAACATGTAAGTGAGAGGTCTCGTTTATGATCCTCAACACCACGAGGGACAAGTGTAAGCCATTTAGTCTTAGTTTTAAAAACCGAACCAGTTCGGTGGTTCGACTAGAAAAAGCCTAAATCGATGGCTTCATCGGTGTTTTAAGAGGCAAAGGTCCAAACAATAAAAAAATAGGAAAAAAAGCCTTATAAGGAACTCATGACCATCATGTAAATTTTATTTGGAACATCAAATTATACCACAATAATAAGTATTTTCAGAAACTTATATAATTATATTGATTTGTCCACAAAATACATTTCTAGATGCAATATATGCATAAACTACTCCAAAGCAAAAGAACAAGCTACTACAGGAAATCATGAAACAAAAGAACAGTTTGTTCATTTGCTTCACATTCATCTCTCTTTTTCAGAAAAATGAATCAATGGCTTTTGCCTTGCCCATCACTACTTCCTACCTACACAGAGAAACAACAAAATCTAAACCATCAATTTCAGTTTCTACAACACTCCATGACCTAGCTAAAATCTTCCGAAAGTTAAGATGCAAGAATCAGAACTAAAAAAATTAGCAAGCAATTACCAGAAGTTGAATCCGGTACATGGAGAGCATGAGGCGCTGCCGGTCGTCGGTCGGCCGGTGGAGGGGGAGCCGGGGGCGCTGGAGCTTTGCGAGCGGGGGCGCTGGGTCGCTGGAGGGGGAGCTATGTGTGCGGGGCCGCTAGAGGCGGAGCTCAGCGAGGGGGGGATGGAGGCGGAGCTCGGCAGGATCGATTGGCGGTCGCACAATGGAGGAGAGGACGAGCATCAAGAGGACAGAGTCGGTACTCGGTAGCGTTCTGCGGTAAATGCAGGCTCCTATTTCCCTTTTTTCTTTACTAGGGGTTTTTTCTTTAGCGTGAGATGAGTGAGGTGAGTTCTGGGAAAGGTAAAAGGCCAAAGGCCTTGTGGGCTGGAAATACTACTAGGTAGTAGTAAATTCTGCATTTTGCTGGGGGCGACAGCCCAATTCGCCCCCACTAAGGTCCGCATGTGCGCTCCCTTACAGTTGAGTTCTATGATTCCACTATGGCAGGTTCTACAATTTATCAATGAGATAATATTGGTGAAAGTTTAATATTTGTTTGATAAGTATTTATATAGGCATCATGTTCTAACATAGAGATGATGCAATACATCTCATTTATACTCCACAAGAAATGGAAAACTCGATATAATCTTGTATTAAGAATTAACATAGCATAGTGTCTGATTCCAACTCAGAAGAACATGATTTGTTTGGTCATTTGGTACCTATTGATTCAGTTTATCATCTTATTGCAAATACCCTGTGAAGGAAAAAAAAATAGTAGTTCTAATAACAGTACACAAACTATATGGCAAAGAAGATATAGTAGGTATACCGTACTATCAGTCAACTCACTCTGTCAGTACACCTTCGCGAAACACAGAAAGTTGAGAAATGGTGACACGAACGGTTGAGCTAATTGACGCTGCATAGCCAGCTCCTCGCCTAAACACGGAAAGTTGCAGGCATTGCCTGTCTCGATCACGCAGAGCACTTTTCTTTTTGGATCGACGATGTGCAAACATTCTGCATCGGCCCAACAACCAACCTAATCGCACCCTCACCTTGGACTATAAATTGCCAAGCATTGACCCATGTTCCTACATCGCAACAGAGCAGAAGCTGTCTTACAATCACCTCTCACATACGAGAGAAAACCATCACGACCACTAGTACCTAGCCAGCTCTAGCTATGGCTTCCAACGGGAATATGTTGGCCATGGTCATGGCGTGCGCGATCCTCCTCGCCGGCACCACGTGCCACGCCGCTCGCCACCTGGCCGACACGACCTCCGCAGCTGCCGCTCCGGCAGCCAGCGCCGTCCCCGCACTCCCGGCAGTGCCGAACCTGCCTGCCGTTCCCGGAGATACGGTCACCCTGATGCCGCCCATGCCGTCGGTCACCCTGCCAACCGTGCCGCAAGTGACGCTGCCGCCCATGCCGTCCATTGTCGTGCCTAAGGCAGTGCTGCCGCCCATGCCCAAGGTGACCATGGCGCCGATGCCCGCCATCGTCGTCCCCAAGGTGACGCTGCCGACGATTCCCACCATTGTTGTGCCCAAGGTGACCATGGCGCCTATGCCCTCCATCGTTGTGCCCAAGGTGACTCTGCCGCCGATGCCATTCGTCCCGAATGTGAACATGCCTATGCCGTTCGCGGCGCCTCCCCCGTCAGCGTAGGCGCGCTCACGCGGTGGTGCGTGGGCCGTATCGACGACCGGGCAGCCTTGATGCGAGAGTGGCTAGATCGCTCCGTTACCATGGGGCATATTTGCTACATGCAAGCTCTGTGTTTTACATGTGATGTATCTGTTGTTCGCACCTTTTCTGTACTGTACTGGTAGTGTGCGTTAACTGTTGAGGATCGTTCCATTGCACTTGTTTTCTTTTTCTGGTGTACAACCTCTACCTATAAATAGATACGTAGATGTTTAAAATTTGTCTAAATCTGGATGTATCTAGACACTATTTAAATTCTACGTACATCTAAATTTAAACAAACTTTGGACATTTATTTATATAGGGAGAGAGTATTACTTTAACTTTTAAACATTACTAGTATATTTGCCCGTGCGTTGCCACGGATTACATTTTAGAATTTTATCAAAGAAAGTCAGTTTCTCCTTACCTCTTTAGATAAAAGGCCACAAGCTCAATATTAAATTAATAACGACTTCAACAGTGGAACAAATATAAGATGTTGAGTCTAGCTTACAAGCGCTAGAACTGTACACATACACACGACAAGGGCCACTCGAGGGTGCGACAAACGGAAACGTGAACAGCCGGCATGACTATTACAAGCTACGATGAGGTTGATGATGAGGTTGAGGAAGCGCAATGCGGGATATGTTGTCGGACCAGTGCTCAGCCAAGCACGGGCGGACCGACAACCACTGCAACTGACACAATACCACTGTCGCAGACGCCACCATAGGCCGGCCGATGAACACTAAGGGAGAGCCCAACGAGAAACACCGCGGGTGCAGAACACAAAGAAAGCTTTGTCTATGAGAGCAAAACTGAGGAGGACCTCCGCCACCCAAACACCGGAGAGCCGCATGGCGTGATAACTCCAAGGTGGTATCTTCAAAAGGATCACGACGCAGAAGCGCCGCTACCACCAGATCGGAGGATCTTGGGGTTTCACCTGGAGTACACGGAGAGATCGGGCACCGCCACATCGACGCCTTCAAGAAGGGAACGACGTCCACAAACGCCACCGTCGTGCCCCAAAGGGAAATGGTTTCCCCCAGCGAAAGCACTTGGTCCTCCACACAGGGTAGCAGACGACACCGAAGCAGCAGCCGTACCACCACCACGCCAGAAAAAAAATGTCGGCACCCCGCCGTCCACATGACCAAGGAAACCAGCTAGCACCGGAGCCCTGGCATGCCCACCAACCAACAAAGCTCCAACCGTCCAGGCCACCGCCATAGGGACCAGGCACAACACGCCAACGAACCGAGACAAACCGGAGGTCACCACCGAGGGAAAAGGCGCCAGAGCAGAGATCCCCTTCCAGATCGACATCCATCAGCCCCCATGGTTGCCTTTGATGAAGATTTGGGGCAGAAGAAGATGGGCACGTAGGGTCGAGGCCCCTACCCTGGCCCGAGCTCGCGGCGTCCACCGTCCGCTCTGCCCGCCCCCGCTAGAATCCCAGCTCGGCGCTGCATGCACCCCTACGCCAGAGAAGAGCTGGCCCGCCTTGGACAGAACGGAGCGCTGGCTCGCGTCGCCCGCCGTGGCGAGCACACTCTGCACACGAAGCCACGACACCACCGCCAGGCAGCTACGCCGCCGTGCCCTCCGACCAGCACGTCGTCTCCGATGGCCAAGCCAGCCTGCGCCACCACCGCCGCTCGAGGAGGAAGGAGGGTCCCACCCCCTACGCCCCAGGGCTTTGCCCGGTGACACCAGCCGACGGCGGTGAGGGAGGGAAGGGGGAAGGACCGGCGGCGCATAGTTAGGGTTCCACCCTGCTGCTCGCGGGAGCGGGCAAGACGAAACGTTCTTTTCGTTAACTTAGGGTGTCGTAGAGAAGAATAATAGTATTTAGAATTCAATGTAAATACATATTTTGGATTAGCGGAATTTTTTTCTATATATTCTAGGTAACGGATCTGTCCAATCATGTTGTGTTGGCATGTATTCGTCTGAGGTACATTTTTTCTTAGATTTTATGTGTTTTGATATTAGATTTGCTTATCACTATATATATCATAAAGGATTCTTTCACAAAATCATGGTAGTCTCTATGTTCAAAAAAATAAATAATGTAATCCCTGATATTTAGTTCCACAAAAAAACTCTACTTGATAAATACAAAACAGGAGACAATCTTATGTTCGAGAATGTATTCAGTAGCAAAAAAATAGTAAGACGAGAGAGCATATATTCTATCAAAGGCAAGACAAAGTATTCGGGATCTGGATCTTAATTAGGCCAGCCAGTTTCGATCAACAACACCAGAAATCCATCTATCATGCAGGCAACCCCTCCTTTTAATTCATATTTGCGCACAGTAGATTTCAGCCAATCAATCGAAGTACGTCTTAATGATTCACCTTGCTCATATTCCCCTAATTCGAACGTATATAAACCGGTTGGAATCATCCTAAGAAAACGATGTGGGACTATTTAAGAATAATAATTTGATCGGTTGCTGCTTTGCTGAATCCCAATAGAGAAGCCCGCCGAATGGCAGGCCCAAGAGAAATGCCGATGTCCAGGGGGTGAGTGCGACACGCGCGTTGGCAGGACAATGGAAGTTATTTTTCTCGTGGACGAAACGTTTTCTACACAGAGCGGTGGCGTTTTCTATAATATTATCTGGAGATTAGGGGTAATTCAAAAACGGACGAAAATTTTAGGGAGAAACCTTACTTCCTTTATTAGTAGGTAAAGATATCCGGCCTCTAAATAACTAAGATGCACAAAGTCGACTAAATTCAAATGTATCAACGTAAAAATAAAATGTGCAATGAAAGTAATCATCTTAGAAACTGCAAAGACGCCTATAGTAATGGAGGATTTATCCGTAGATTATGTTGTTATCCATATTGAATAAAAATATCTCTCATTTTGTCCGCCAACGTGTAGGCACCTCCATAAACAGGTTGCGATACTTCACACGTTGTACAAGTGATCATGAACATAGTGTAGATGTGCATCGGTAGATAAGTTGTATCTGAGAAGATTTTTATCATTTAAATCCTTGTCATTTCTACTACATAGTTTAAACATATGATCAACACCATTTAGAAAATTCGCAAATATATTTGCAACGTTGTGTGGTGGATATAACGTAGAACCTATCTTGATGACTGGTCATATAGATCTAGCAAATTTGCACGAGAAGAATACACGCCTTAGCCGACACATGTTTAGCTTCGATGTCAATTACGTTTCGCAAGGTTGTCTTTAGCGAGGATTACACCTCGAAGAAGATACCATGCAAAACTTTATTATTTAGTGGAATCTTCATCCTTCATCAGTAATTTTTATTATACACCGGCACATCTGACTGGATTAAGTTGTGTATATAGAATTCACAAAGAATTTACCACTCTCATGCAAATTACATCGAAACTCGTTGAACCTCTGCATCAAATGGACCAAATCCAAATGTTATAGCAACGTATTACGTGAACCTAGCCTAGGGCCAACTAGATCTCTTTTGAACGTTACATTTAGTGGAAAAGTTTCCAACACCTTAGCGAGTGTATCGCTTTTATGGCATATAATATTGTACAGAGCTAGATATTATTCTCGAAATGTGGCATTACCTAGCAATTTATCCTTCCACAATCTTATTTCCCAGCCTTCCTTAATAGACAACAAACCATATGAGAAGAAGAAATTCTTCGTCCCAATTAGACCAGTCCAAAAGTGTGAGTCACCAGGTATCCAATATATCCGAGACAATGTTCATATATGCTTTCTCCTTTACCACACCCTATCTTTGGTAAGAAGCTTGAAAATCCATTTACTAGAAAGGATCGGTTCTTGAACTCAAGATCATGAAATTTCAAGTCCTCCTTGATATTTAGGGCAGCAAACTAGATTCCATATAGCCAGCCGATAGTTCTTTTCTCGTTGTCTCCTTGAAAAAAAATCTTGATCGGAAATAATGGAAATGATGTAAGACTCCTTTAGGTAACTAGAAAAAGGAAACCATATACAATACCATATTACTTAGTATTCAATAAATGAGAACCAATCTTCTACCCAGTGATAACAGCTACTCGAGCGTTTGTTGTAGCCTCTCCTTGACATGTTTTCATTCAACATTCGTGAACCTCCGAAAATGAATCGGAATGCCTAAGTAACTGATGAGAAATGTACTTTCCCACAACCAAATAGCTCATCATAAAAGGTATCTTGTCACCACACTGAAGCAAAACAATTCAATTTTGTGGTAATTTCTTTTGAGATCTCAGAACTAATAATATAGGAGAATGATCTGACATTGCATTTATACCTGCAAAGGGACCATACAGAAGCCATTGAGAATTTGGATTCCCAGTCAGTATCCATAAGAGCACACGTTTCGATTCCCCTTATGTAGGATCCGGGAGGCTACTCGCTCAAATGAACTGCCTCCCAATCATTAAAACCTCTCTTAAATAAAGACTGCTAATCAAAACACTAAATAAGAAAGATCAACGGTTTCAAATCTACCTTTGCTCTTCTCATGTGGGAATCTTATAAAATTAAAACTCCCTCCTATAAGAATATGATATGAGTTGTCTTTTGCCAAGTTACCCAACTCACTGAGGACACAACTTTATATTCATCATGGTCCATACACGGCGACTAGACTCCATGTGAAATTGTCGACTTTGTTGCAGATATGGCGCTTTATACGAAAGTCGCCATGCAAACTAGTCAGTACATCCAGGTTTCTTTTATAACACCCAGCAATGAGCCCCGGAGCTACCATGTGGTTGGCGAGAAATCCATGTAAACTCTACACCATGTTGCGGATCGTGTTTTATGTAATCTGTTTCTTGCAAACCTAGGTTAATCTCAGCTTGTGGTTGGTAAACTGTGACGTGCTAAATATATTTCATGGTCAAGAACTCATTATTTGTTTGACAACATTGGCAAAACAACATATAACCCATCTCAATGGCAAACGTAGCATTAAGTGTTTTAAGTTTTAAGATGCAATTGGTGAGTCAGCATGAAGACAGAATACCACAAATAACTAATACTTTCTGCATCAAACTAAATCAAAGATTCCAATTGCAATAAATTTCTGCATAGTCTCATTTTCCGTGGTAAACATCATTGTACAAGCATGCATGTTTCGGAAATACGTGTCTGGTTCTTATGATCCCGATTTTCAAATTGCCCAAAGAGTCACATTAATAAATTATAAGTTTGAGAAAAATTTAAAAAATCAAGCACATACATATATGCTTTTATGGAAAAACTTTTTTTTCATTGATTTGTGCTGGAACCAATAGGTGGCGACTAATCGCCTGAGATAATTAGCTCTATACTTTGCTACCACCTGACCGTGCATTGATGTTAAGACCTTTCTTCATGGCAAGATAGTCGGGTGCGGCCAAACAAACTTCATCTTTGCATCTCAGGTGCAACTCGTAACGCCTCTCGGCGAGCCAACGCTTTGTATGACACCACATTAGTGATGCCTTGTAACATTAACACCAAGAATCCAAAGAAGTTACGCAAATGATCATGTCACCCTACCGGGATCTTGCTCTTTCTGAGATCATGTGATTAGCATTGTCAAAATTGAAAATTATGCTACATGAAATGATCATGACGCTATTGTGTCTAGATTACCGATGGTTCTCAGGCCTACATATGTTACCTATACCACAACATGCATCGATCAATCAACGTTGATGCATATAACTTGGCAATGCTATTCAGGCTTAAACTTGTTGGGCGTGCTTCTCCTCAATCTCTATATATGAACGATTATTGTACACAGACCAAGGTCATGGTAAATATTCTGATAAATTCTAAGATTTGCTTGGTAGGTATACAAGGCATGTACTTGGTTGTGGTTGGTTGTCCCAAAGCCGTGAGATCCATGATATGGGTCGATATTTTTCTATAAGGAGCAAAGGAAAAACACAGAGGAGATATAATGCTGAATAAATAATTAGGGGGCAAAGTTCATTTATGACAATTGACGTGATAAACCACAAATGGAAAAATATTGTAGTCGTAAGAGTTCGCTAGTTGTTAATGTTTATTTTTGTCATCAATCTTCTATTGGTGTAGTTACATTGTTGTCACATGGGTCATGGTCGGAGGATACGACGAGAGATATTTTTACCAAACATAGATGTCAACGCATTTTACGGATTGGTCCTACATCACCATAGGAGCATATGCAGTTTTTGAGTTAGTTACTTGTGTTGCACCTTTTACTTTTCTGTTGATACGCATGGATTTAAGCGTCTGTGTACATCCAAATTATACAGAGATCAGATGTAATGCTTCAAAAATTTAAGTAATGAAGTGACATTTATCAAAAAAAAAAGTTGTGACTTAATTGGGAATCAGATGTTAGCTTGGAGTGCACTAATAGTGCGCCTTAATATGGTGGTTCTGGCGCCTGGATATAACGTGCTTTGATGGAATTTGCAAAATAATGGTATATTTTTGGTCAATTTAATGTATGGGGCGCTAGTCCAAGTGGATGCACTAATTAATAAGAAGAAAACTTGAAAGATGAAGATCCCACTAAAAATTGGTACCTAACACGGGGCGTCATCTTGACATTGTTGTAAAAAATAATATGATTTTGCCATCAAGATGAAGCAATTATGAACATGTGTTTTGAATGTATATTTGCTTGGGTAGCTTGGTCAATTATTCAGGTTGTATCGAATTTATATCAACAACAGTTTGTTAGAAGCATGGTTGGCAATTTGGTCACGGGGATTTCCACCATGTTAAATATATATATCCTCGTGGTAGCGATAGCTTTATGTTGGTCATTGTACTTCTGCATGAACGATGTTGCATTTTATGCAACAAAAATTTCCCTCTATGTTGTAGGTCTCTACTCGTGCACACGCTAGGTATGCACTTGGAGCCACTTGTAGCAATCTGATCAAAAGAAACTCTTCATGGCGGCATGCTACCAAGTAGGGCAAACAGCCAAGGATATTTCGCACATCACAGATGGCGGCGTAATCTACGCATTGGCACATCGCCGCTTTAGGCTGCTTTATTCTTTATGTCACATGTCTAGAGCTTACGTTAAACTTTTTATTTCAGGTTTTTAGTTTGTGTGCATCTAAATTAAGCAGAGACCAGGTGTAACTCGTTTGGTTGTATTGCATTGATACAAACTATTGAGTTATAATTCTTTATCAAAAATAACCTAAATAATGTAGTGTGTTGAGTTATAATTCTTTATCAAAATAACCTAAATAATGTAGTGTGTTACGAGTCAGCTCTTTTGTAGTTCTCTTCACCTATGTAGCTAGTTGTTTTTTAGGTGTTCTACATATCATGTGCTACTGGTTTCTTATCATTTTGCTGCAGTAGTAGTTAGTTTTCTTCAAGATACTACCAGGTTTTTGTATGCAAATAGTGCTTCGCTAATTTTTAGTCGATTGACTAAGTAAATCTTGGCCAAATTCTGAACCCTTGGAGTGTGTTATAATTCGTGGTGTATGTGAGTTGTACTTGGGTTGCGACTGAGAAAAATATACATGTACTAGATTTGTATTGTGATTCTTATTGGCATGTGAGTTGCACATGTGCTCACATGAGTTGCAATTAGTTTGCTACTGGCACTTAAGTGGCATGATACCACTGAGATTTAACTATAAATCTTAGTCATGTAAAAAAAAACTATAAATCTTAGTTAACTCAGGTTGGCCGTACTTTATTTGTCCACGAAAGAGTGTAGTTCCACAAAAATTTGGAATGCTAATGTTTTTAAAGTTTGCACGTGTTTATACAAAAAGGATACCAACATTTATGACACAAAATTAGTATTATCAGATTCATGATAAAATTTATTCCAACCATGTAACTATTTTGTTTCATAAATACTATTATATTTTTGGGAAAATTTGGTCAAAGTTTGGCTCTGAAAAGAAAGCTGGAAGTACACTCTTTGGTGGATGGAGAGACTACCATAAAATAAATTAGCATTACATGATAAAACAATTACATATTAAATGGCTACATTTAGTTTTGGCGGCTAACTTCACTTGATTAGCGGTTTCGCTCGTGCCTTTTGTAATATGCCCAAAAAAAATAGTGTATACGGTATACCATGCATGACAAAGAAAATGTCAGTCGAGTGGAGTGTTAAACGATTCAGCACCGGACTGCGTGTCGGCGATAATCGCAAATGATTGTAAACCCTTTATTTTATAATCAATAAAGCTCACGATTCCCCTCAAAAAAAAATGTCTTAAATCACATAACTAACCGTGGGATTGGGGCTACAAGAAAAGCTCGAGATTCGTGAGCAGCTCGAGAGCGACTCGAAAGCAAATGAACTAAGTTTGAGTGTCTTCTGTGGGTGGACTAGAAAATGAATTGGTCTCTTAAGCTAACACGTCCTACCTTGCTTGATTTACATACTAAATGGTAAAGGGGTTATTTGTTACTTCCTCCGTCCCATAATATAAGGCGTCGAAAGATTAGATAAAAGTTAAACTGTACTAACTTTGGTCAAATATTTAGAGAAAAAAAATCTACATCTATAACATTAAGAAAATATACTTTATGGTAAATCTATTGATATTGATTTAGGAGCGTGTTGTATAAACTAATTAAACATAGAAAATATTAACATAGATGCGTTACATTTATCTTTACAGCAGCGAAAATAGCAATCCACGGTCAAAAGAGGCTTTGCAGGCTGCAGAAACGTTGTCACCTTGAAGCAGCACTTGGGAAGGAGGGAACAGCAAAGCAGCGCTACCACCACCTACCCGCATGAAATTCGAGCCATGCAGGTGCGTCCATTTTCCGGTCGCCGCAGCTTGTTGATCTGCAGACAGGTGAGAAAGCTGTGTTGGCCTCCATGTAGAGTCGCCCAACAACCAATCTAATCATGTTTGTCCGGGATATATAATGCCTGTGATTGACCCATGTTTCAGCATCCAAGCAGCCTTGCAGTCACACAAGTAGCCAGACACGACAGTAAACGATCTCCAAGAAACTTGCTAGCTGCGGTACCGAGCAATGGCTTCCAATGCGAGCTTGTTGGCCGTGATCATGGCATGCACGCTCCTCGCCGGCCACACGTGCCATGGCGCACGAAACTTGGCGGATACCACCCCGGCGGCTGCTCCTGCTGCTTCTGTTCCTTCTCTGCCGGCCGCGCCGACTTTGCCGACTCTGCCACCGGTGCCGGCCGTGCCCGCGGTCACCGTGCCAACCATGCCGCAGGCAACACTGCCGCCTATGCCTGCCGTGCCCACGGTGACCGTGCCAACCATGCCGCAGGCGACACTGCCACCCATGCCAGCCGTGCCTGCCGTCACCGTCCCAACTGTTCCGCAGGTGACACTGCCGCCAGTGCCTACCATCGTCGCGCCGAAGTTGGCGCTGCCGCCTATGCCCGCCATCGTCGTGCCCACAATGACGATGGCGCCGATGCCCACCATTGTTGTGCCCAAGGTTACGCTGCCGCCGATGCCCTCCATCGTCTTGCCCAAGGTGACGCTGCCGCCGATGCCTTTCATCCCCAACGTGAACGTGCCGATGCCGTTCCTGGCACCGCCCCCTTCAGCATAGGCGCCTCCCCATAAGCACTGTGGCGCGTCTTCCTGTGGCTTGGCTCTTCATGTCGCACTGGCTAGCGCAGTGGCTGCCAGGCTACCACCGCAGAGTATTTTGTTCGCGTTTGTACACGTTGGAGTATATGCATGTCAAGTCTCTGGTGTTCACATTCTCTTTCCACGTTGACGATTTTTTTGTGGGAGAACACGTTGACATATTTACTGTTAGTTTGTGTTTATTATTAAGCTTGTTCAATTATTGTAAGTATGCAGTATTTCTATATATTTATATGTTATATTTTCATCATATTATGTTTATCCACCCCACTATTGGGTGTAGAAACAATGTGTCCGTCGGGTTTTTTTTCCCGAACTGGAGGATAAGACCACTGGTCTCTGCGTCGAAAAGAAATTTTTAGTAATTTTTTTAACAAAAGACAGATAAAGAGCATACATCTAGAAACTTAGAGCCTCCACAGAACACACTACAGACCCAACAATGGGCGAGGATCATGTCAACATGGCCTTATGCACGAAAAACAACAAAATCCCTCCATCAGCTAGGAACTGGAAACATATAGTATATCTTGAGACGTTCTCTAGGTGAAACGAGAGCGCTCATACGGTTAAGCAAACTCTTAGCAAGCACCTATGTATACCCTACATATGTCGTTCCGTCATCGAACCACCAAGCAATCTTCATAGGTGAGGTCCGCGTAAACTTCACCGATCCTGACTATGACACCACCATGGCATCAAACAACGCCTCCTCCCTGCGCACGCACCTCAGCGCATGTTCTCCATCGTGACTCCACGTCTCCACACCGCCGAGACTCCCATCGCCGACATGGTAAGAACCACGCCGCTCCACCTCAAAGCCCCTCTAGCCAGCATCCGCTCCAAAAAAAGATGCCCCAGAAAGAAGGGGGAAGGTCGTCTATTAGTGGGACGAGTTGGGGTAACTTTCTGGTGCGGAATCGAGTTCCCACCTTCAACTATTTAGTCAATGGTCGAGGAAAAGGGTAACAAGAGTTGTACATATTATGATTAATTGGTATGTGCCTGCGATTTGTGGTGTGTTGTGTTTAGGGGGGTTCGACCAATTGACAATGTGTGTGTTCGTTAGTGTAACATGTGGGTATGGGTATATCTTATTTTATTTATTTTCCGTTTGGAATAGTAAAGCTAAAGATCAAATACAACTTATTATCATTAGTTTTTGCAAAATAAGTTCTCCACGACTAATTATAAAGGCACCTTCATTATAATGCAAATGTATATGGTTCCATAACTAACTTAAGTCATGAGCTTATTATAAATGATATAACTAAAGGAAAACTTATGTGTTGTTTATCTAGAAAAACCAGCAATTGGAATTCAGCATATTGCGCTTACTGTTCATGATCATAGGCATTCAGTTTGCCTACAGCAAAGCCATTGGCATGTCCCCTCTCCGTTAAATCATCATACATTGATTTTGAGATCTACCACCATATGTGGGACAAGTGTCCATACATTGATGATGACGTGCAGGATCTGGCGTTGATATTGTGCCCTTAACTCCTGCAACCATGGTGGTTGATTGGCACTGTAAGTTGATCTATTGTAGGATTGTGGTGTAGAGATACGACCAAATGTGTTACTATGCACAAACATATTTATCAGGTGATTTCAACTACTGATACTATTATATGTATTATTTTATAAACAAAGACAAAAAGATATAACACCTATTTTAATTGTATGCAGATATAACAAAGACATGTACAAGCCACGAGTGAAAATGCGTACATGGTTATGCATGCATGCGCGTGTTTATACACATGAATGCATATGCGATGGACGATGGTGTTGCTATCAGTATCATGTATAGCCAAGTTGGATTCATAGTCATGCACGAGAGAGCTAAGCAATGACTGGAGCAAGAAGAGATATACACGACGATAGGAACCTGGACGGCTGGGGATTGCACCTTGTAGCCTGTCAAGCTGTCTACGGCAGCCTCGCATCCAACACCAAGGAGCGCTAAGATTGGTGGGACCTACACAACTATATCAACTTCGTTGCACTTTAGGTCCTGATTGGACCGACCTAGGCTCGGTCTGGAAGTCGGCGACCCAAATGGGTGTGGGCCATCATTTGTTCAGACTAAAAATTAGTCATTATTGCAACTCTCGTGTATTTTTTCTAGGCTAACTTTCAGATTAAGATCGACTATTTAGAATTTCACGTTTCAATAAAAGTTTCATCATACATTTGCAATATCTTGATTTAAATATTAGTTTTAATTGTTCTCGATTTCAGGTAGATATTAAGACCCTCGCTGGTCAGACTGATTGTGCACCTGTAAGATCAGTAACTCTCGAAGATTGGCCTAGAGCTTCGCTGGTCAGACTGATTGTTCTCGATTTTCTAGCTTGTTTGATATACCATTTTATAGTAGTTAAGGTGTATTACAAGTACAATAAAAGAAACTGGAAATAGTTTCTTGACATCAAGAGTTACATTTTAACACCATCCATAACGATCATCCATGTATCATCCAGCGGCTCAGCGGGCTCACCATTGAAGTTTCATCCTTGAATATTTACATTTAATTAGAAACATATGTCACAATCAGATGCTCAACTCTACTTCATGGTTATAACAGACTTACGACTCGTGAGTTAGGCCATGATCTTTCTTGTTATGAGTGGTTTATGGGAGAAATGAATTATCTCTAAGCATGTAAAAGTGTTTCTACATGTGTGAGTATATATGTCATGCAATGCATGTTGTGAAAATGTGCATTACGTGTGTGTGGTTGTTGGCATTTAGGATTATGAGAATAATAAAACCACATTTATTAGTGTAATAGAGTGCTACATTACAACATATGTAGTTTTATTCGTTAAATAAAATCAAAGGTTATCCTTTCACAAGCAAATACATTTATAATATTTTGCTTAAAATTTAATCACCACAATTTTCTTTGAGATTTCCCTCAAGCTAATGAAGAAAGGTTGATTGAATAATGTATTTGGCTGCCTTGAATTAACACTACATATGTTCTTTTTATTTGCCAATTTAGATATTAACATGTTTAATTAAAATACATTTTTGACATTATGCATATGTGTTAGTCATATATACTATGATATATAATGTGTTAGTAATGTACTATTATATATAATTTACTAAACGAGTGATTGTTGCCAAATTTTTCAATGGAAAGCATGGTATATGCTCATGTTCAAAAGCTTACACTCCTGAAAAGGAGGACTATCGCCATCAATTAAGAGATGCAACCACTGGTGGAGCGCCGTGGAGGCAAAACTGGGCCCCCCCCCCCCGCCCCCTCCAAAAGCAATGCACATATTTTTATAGGCATGTTCCTCATCGACGATCTTTTGTTTCATTCATGGTGCAATCAGCGACGTGAAATCAAGCACAACGAAGCAAGGAGAAATAGGCATGGGTTCATCCCGCATTTACTCCCCACCTCTGCTCATTGATGATTGCTGACATGATTCGTCATGCTGGGTACAGTGCCCAAATCTTGGCCATTACCATATCGGTGATGGAAATACTTTTTTTCTCCTTGGCTTTGGGCCATGGACTGATTCTTGATGCTTTTCCTTGATGGCCATCGGTTGATGGACTCATTTCTGCTACAAATAGAACTAGTATCTTGCTATTGCCAATTCCTATGTATCAAGAAATCACTACTGGCCATGGTGTGGTTTTTGGCAAAAAAAAAATCCTCGCTTACTTGCTAGGTCTATTCCTGCATAAATCAAGAAATTAAGTGCATTTAATGTTTAAAAATCATCTCTTATTGATATGTAGAACTTGAAATTGCAGCAGAAATTGGGTGCATAGTTCAAAAAATTGCAAAAACGTTCAATTTCGCCCCTGCTCTGCTTTTGATAAAGCCCAGCCACTAGATGCAACCTACTTTTGAGTAAGACATTACTAAGATTTAACCACTTGGATAACATTAACGCTCTATAAAGTACACAAGTCATGGGTCGGCAACTATTGAATGTATAGGCATTGAGACTGGAATTGTTTGTGTTCTTAGTGGCATACTTCTTGCATTATATGCAATTTGGGACAACTAATCTTACAGATTGTTCAAATTCATACTTTAATAATAACCAAAACCTGCTCTTCCAATAAAACAATCTTACATGAAAGTGCTAATGATAAAGCAAAATTATTCTCTTTATGGGAATGATAAAAGGAAACCAACAATTTTGTTCCTCGTTGTATTATTGTGGCCATTAAAAATTTCAAGCTAGTGGAGCAAACAAAGATTGATCATTGTTATCAACGAGGTTGCTATCTTATCACAATACTACTTTTCAGGGGGAGGGGGGCACATGCCCCACCCCCACTTGTTATGTTCATAACTACAAAGAAGGCTTAGTCGTGAGGAAGCAAATAAGATACCACCGACGGGAGATGTGATCAAAATAAATACCGATGGTGGTTACTCGGAGATGACAGACACGGGTGGATTGGGTTTTGCAATCAGGGAAAGGAAGGTACTATTGCATGTTAAACTTAGGGTCAGTGCATCTTATGCGTGAACGCTGATCTTGCGGAAGCACAAGCATGCCATGAGACATCATAAGCTGCTGCTAGCTGGCAGATGGGACACCTGGAAGTAGAGTCTGATGCACAAAATCTCCTGAAGGTTTTACAGGGACAAGAACTTGATCCTATGCCTAAAGGAATTGTCTACCACGACAAACAAGCTTTTATATGTTTAAACTTTATTTCAGTTTCATTTTCATACTCTCCAAGAATATGTAATAATTTGGTACATGAACATGCGCCAGGAGGTCCGGTATATCTAGATGAAATATTTGTCTGGTAATGTCTTTGTCCCAGTGACCAACATTCTTGCTGAGTCAATCAATTAATGGAATCGTGGATTCCTTCTAAAGAAATCACACAAGGCTTCCAAAGTCAAATACAGAGTGCCTGGTGGGGGAGGGAGGGGGGAAGGACAGCCACCCTACCATGTTTTCTTTACCAAAACATCAAGTATATGTATGCAGTGACATGTGCCATCTTGGCAGTAGATCGCTTTGTTCGGGTCCATTTTGTGTTCAGTTCATCCGTTTGTTTGAAGAGGAGGGCTATTAGTAGATTTTCCCTTTTTGGTTTTATATCAGTTTCTTTTGATTTTTGCACATTTAATTTTTTCCTTTATCTTTTCCCTGCTTTGTATTTTTGCATTTTTATTTTTGTTTTCTCATTTTACATTTTAGCAAATACATGCATATTATTTGGAAGTACACCTTTTTTTTCATCTGTGTGATTTTTATCATGTAAAACATTGTTTGTATATGCTTGAACATCTATTTTAGGATACATGAACATCTCTTAACCTTATTTAGAAAACACCAAAGATCATTCTAACATGTATTTGTATTTGTTCAAATGCATGTGAACATTTATGTTTATGTACATTAATACTTTACTTCTTTTTATATGATCGGCACCATGGCCCTGCTTTACATCGGAAATAAGAGTTTGTTTAGCATTTTGATTCCTACAAAGAATGAATCTTCTATGTAAATAACCTACTTACATAACGGCAAATCATTTTATAGATTTATAAAAAAAATGCTCTCTGGTTCATAATAAGTACCGTGGCTTTAGTTTAAATTCGTATATCATTACAAAGCTAACATAATGGCTTATGCCAAGGTCGACCATAACATTTTGCGGAAGCAAAACTGGCTGAAGATGTGTCGCAGGCCGCAAAAACGTGTACACCTCGCAGCAGCAGTTGGAAAGGAACAGAACAGAAGAGCAGCAGCACCCGCTCCTCACCTAAACGCCAGGAAATTCGAGCCATTTTCCGGTCGGCGCAGCTAATCTCATCCCCAGGTGGATCGTATAAACATTTCCCCTTTTTGTTCAACATACATAGTCTGGCCAGCAACATATCTACTCACTCCGTTGGGGCTATATATCAACTGTCATTGACCCATGTTTTTGCATCCAACAAGCATTCTTGCAATCGCTACCAAGGCACGACCCTAAACCATCTCGAAGAAACTACTAGCTGGTAACGATCAATGGCTTCGAATGCGAGCTTGTTGGCCATGATCATGGCGTGCACGATACTCCTCGCCGGCAACACGTGCCACGGCGCACGCATCTTGGCGGATACCACCCCGGCGGCTGCTCCTGCTGCCTCTGTTCCTGCTCTGCCGGCCGTGCCGACTTTGCCTACACTGCCACCGATGCCGGCCGTGCCCGCGGTGACCGCGCCGGCCGTGCCGCAGGCCACACTGCCGCCTATTCCCGCCGTGCCCACGGTGACCGTGCCAACCGTGCCGCAGGTGACATTGCCGCCCATGCCGGCCGTGCCCGCGGTCACCGTGCCAACCGTGCCGCAGGGGACAATGCCGCCCATGCCAGCCGTGCCCGCCGTCACCGTGCCAACCGTACCGCAGGTGACACTGCCGCCTGTGCCTACCGTCGTCGTGCCGAAGCTGGCGCTACCTCCTATGCCCGCCATCGTCGTGCCCACGGTGACAACGGCGCCGATGCCCGCCATCGTCGTGCCCAAGGTGACGCTGCCGCCTATGCCCAACATCGTCGTGCCCACGGTGACGCTCCCGCCGATGCCCTCCATCGTCGTGCCGAAGGTGACGCTGCCGCCGATGCCCTTCATCCCCAACGTGAACGTGCCCATGCCGTTCCTGGCGCCGCCCCCTTCAGCGTAGGCGCGTTCACCTTGCGGCGGTGCGTTCGCCGTGTCCGTACTTGGCCAGATCACTCGGTTGCTAGTTGCTACAGAGTATTTGTTTCCGCAACGTGTTCCCTACATACGATGTGTCTCAGCTTGCCGTGTGATTCTTTTTGTAAGTCGTGTAATGTATTGTTAACCTGAGTATTTCTCTGTTGCTTGTGGCATATACTCCATATCATCGTTCTTCAGCACTGCTAAGACATTGCTGTTCTGCTTATTGATTTTCGGAAAATTATATTAAATGAAGAATTTCTCTGCTGCTTATAGCATATTGGCATATACATATCATCTGTTGAATAAATTCAGTTAAGCTCTAGCGTTAGCTATTAGGTGTCGAACATGTTCAGTTTCGTCAGGTTTACATTAGCGTTTTCAGAGATGGAGAAGCGTTGTGTGCGTTCACGCCCGAGTCTCTAGGAACGCCGTGGGCTCGATCCGAAACGTGGGATGGCATGCTTGGGTAGGGATTCGTGGCGATCATCACGACATGCTTTGTTCATCGTTGAAGCTGCACAAAAACACCGTCTCGCTGTTCTTCTTTCTCTCGCTCTCGCTCGATCCAGTGCACGCGTGATTCCGTTCTTATAGGGCTAGAGCTGAGATCGTTCTTCATCACTACTAAGACTTTAGTGTGCTGCTTGTTGATTTCGGCAAATTATATTAAGCAAAAGAAGAAAGTCCACTTTTAGTCCTTAAATTTTAGTGGAACTTCACTTTTTGTCCTAGAATTTCAGTTTGGTTCAAAATGAACCTCGAACTCTCAGAATCATTCATCTTTAGTCCTTATGCCGGTTGAGCCAGATAAATATTTGCCACGGTTTGCAAGAGAAACTCAAGGCAACGGCGCAAGAAAAATTTAAGGCAACGGTGCAAAAAAAAGAGAGGCAGGATGATGATGATGGTAGGAAAAACAAGCGGACCTCCATGGCGCGACCGCATCAAGAAAATTAGCAATGAGAAAAATCGAGGGAGAGACTGGTTCAGGAACGCAAGAGTTTCTATTTTTTGCATTTATGATGGGTTTGACATCTTAACTGGCTTGGGCTTGGGGTTCAAAATCAGTTCCGTTGCTTGCCTGTTTCTTTTTTTCATATTAGGAATTTTTTCAAGTCAACCAATAGAGATGAAAAGTGAACTATTCTGAAAATTCAAGATCTGTTCTAGACTAAAAGTAATTTTTAGGATAAAAATTGAATTTCTCTAAAATCAAGGACGGGGAGTGAACTTTCTTCCAAGCAAAAAAAGTTAGAATTTTAGTCCCATGGAGCGAACGGTATCGAGTTACGGTAGTGTGTAGTGTGCTAAACTGTAAGCAGATGTGGAAAGCCTCATTTAGCAAATTCCAACCAAACAAAAAACTAAGAGCCGCCACACGACGTCGGCCGAGTCGATCCAAATCCAACCTCCAGCTCCCCGTGGATGAGAATGTGCTGCCATGAAATCTGCCCCTGAGCTGCCATTGGTGCAAACCCCACCTGGATCAAGATAACACACGAAAAAAACAAATGGCTGCACAAACATTTTCCCGCTCGAATGAAAAAACAACAGACGGAAAGGAACAAAAAAGGGAAAACGTCAGAATATAACAATCAGGATGAGGCGAGCTACCTAGCTCCCATTGCTTTCAGATCGGCTTCCTGGATTGGATAAATAGCAGGGACATTTCCTTGTCAATCTGAAATGAAATGTCTCTGGGAACACTTACTTGCTTGTTTTTGTCAATTGTCAATCAGAACAGATTTTTTGAGGCAATTGGACAAAAAACATAGTCACTTCCTGAAGGTGCCAACAGATGAAACTAGCTTGTTTTTGTCATTTGTCAATCAGAACAGATTTTTTAAGGCAATTGGACAAAAAACATAGTCACTTCCTGAAGGTGCCAACAGATGAAACTATAAAAACGACTCCGCTGGGGATCGAACCCAGAATCTCTGGTTTCGTAGACCAGCGCCTTATCCATTGGGCCACGGAGTCATGGTTGTGTAGTGACAATTAACACAACATCAGATATTTTGTTCAGTAACTGGGTGTTGCTCCCTCCGTCACAGCTCGACAGTCTGATGTTCAGAGGCAAGAACCTTCTCCGCCTGCCAGAAACTGAGAACTTGATGCGTGTCGTCCGGTGCGGCAGTGCTGCTGGGTGGTGTGCAACGTTCGGCATGGTACCCATCAAGCACCAAATACCAACGTTTTCATGCTACCTCAAATATATATTCCACTTTAAAAAGAAGGGAAAAAACGAAAGAAAAGCTATATTTATTCCCCTTTGACTCCTCCAAAGATCTGAGAACGTACGCTCCAATGATTTTAGTAACTGTTGTCCAACAACGACTCTCTTTTTCAATCACCATAGTCCATAATAAGTATTCTCTCCGTTCCTAAACAGGACATGTTTTGGAATTTCAATTTGGAGTTTTATAAACTCCCAAAACAATTCAACCTCTCTGAACATGTCTCCGTGATCATATCCGCCTAATCCTCCCTCGAACCGCATAAGGTAGAGAAATCTTTCCCTACATAGGACTCTTCCATTTCTGGGCACCACATAACAGGAAATGGATAAAGAACCATATACTTAACAGAGGAGACGAGGAAAAAAAAAGATTGTGTCTACTCCATACTCTTCTTAATTATTAGGGCATGTATAATATGGTGATATCAGTCTTCTTCTACATTTATCATGTCGAATTTTTATTTAGTTGGTGGAAAAAGAGAAATAAGAAAGACGAAGTTGCTTTTTCATAGCTAAGGGATGATCCCTAGAAAATAAGAGAAATCTATTTTATTTGTATGATATATTTTCTCTTACCAAATTAATTTATTAACAAAAATTAATCAATTCACAATAATTACTAGGGATGACAATAAGAGATAAAGTATTGTATATAGCTTATGTATATTACTTTCTAGGGTTAATTGGATAAATGACACTGCAATTTCTGGCTATTTGAGAAACACCACTCTAGTTTTATCTTTTGAAAAACGTCATTGCAATTCTATGTACATTATATAGATGCCATTATGCCCACTTAGGAGCGTATGCCAACCATTATACAGTTGTATTGTATTTCTATCATACATACGAGTACATGGTGAGCCCCACCTAAATTAGCTTAGACGTGACATAGTGCAGTTTTTCTTTTTTGAAAAGCGAGTCAGTGCAGATTTCATGGTGTGGCACAATGGTCATTACTTCGGGTGTCAGATTTGTATGATATATATAGAGCTGAATCACGGTAGCTGCTCCAGATGATTCGATCAACAAATTGGAGAATGGTGCATACAAGATGCTCTGTGGGGTTACTTGTGCTATTTTCTGTTGTAATAGTTGGCTACACACTTTGATTGCGCAAAACCCGCCCCACTTGAAGCTAGCGCTATCTTTTAGGAATTTCCACCCACTACAGAAATTCCCTCTAATGAGCAATATTCGTATATTCTGATAATTACTTTTCAGAATAACACATACCGTAGCCAGCGTTTTTTCGCTTTGACGTAACAATCTCAGTTCCCGCATAGATAAGGATCTCCAACGCGACCCATCCCGTAGTCGCCGACTCCATCAATCACGATGCAAAGACGACAAGGGCGTCAGCGCGTACAACTCCTAGGGGCCGTCAAGAACAAAAACGACACCTGCATCGTCCTCTCCAGCGCGCGTCGTGGGCTTTGAGGACTCCCCCACCCGGGACTTCGTCGGACGACCAGACCGCCTCTAAGTCAATCTTCTCTACTACCTAAAAAAGAGGAACACGTTCCGTGATCAGACGGTACGTCGTTCCTTCGTCAAGCGCTTCATAGTCCAATTAAGAATAGGTATGAGTTTATACTGGTCTATTATAATGTGGACATTCTGTTTGATTTTTTCAGCAACGACAGCTCCAGCTCGGAAAATCTTGTGTATAAAAGGCGGATCCACTGAGATATGACTATCAACAGGTAATTATCTTAAATATATTTCAATATGGTTAGTTGAATAATTTTTATTACCATTCCATATCATATCAAATTTCGTATGCCAGCTGACTTCATGTGCTTCATTTTATTTATTTATTTTTATATCCTGTTTTTGTAGGTAATTTGCTCTAATATTGTGTTTCATCCTCCAATATTGATGTCAGTATGATTACATCATGGTGAATTTCATACCACTCTACAACTTGATCATTGCCAAATATCATTGAGTGTGTCCCAACCCTTAAATTGTTGCTTGCTCCATTTGTCACTTGGAAGTATTTTTAGATGAACTACCAAATATGAATATTTCGATCTTAATTGCATTCTTGGTGTTGTGAAAACTTAAATGGTAATCGCTTTTTTGTTCGGTTGATAAATTTGTGGCATCTTCATGAGTGGGTTCTTGAATTAGCAGCAGATAATAATTACTATGGGACCATAAACCAAATTAAAATATTACTTTAGAAGTTTTTTTTAAAGGGTCAACAGTGGGGAAAAACCCCCACTGCAATTTTTATTGATAAAATAAAAGATTACAGATGTACAAGTTGTACAAAGGAAAAGAAAGAAAGAAAAAAGAAAGAAAGAAAGAAAGAAAGAAAGCAAGAAAGAAAGAAAGAAAGAAAGAGGAAAGAAAGGGAGAAAGAAAAAGAGAAAGCTAAAAACTCATGAAGCTAAGCACAGTTTTGCAGAAAAACAGTTGGTAAACTGAATACACCACATGCCTTTCCATGATTTCATTTTATTGTTTTAGAACGTCGGTACAGTCTATGCCGTTCTGATAAGACGAAGTTGCATTGGCACCGAAGAACGTCAATTGACCTATAAGAGATTTCCAAAATCGTGGGACGGATATGGCATGTTTTGAAATACTTTTGGATATATGAAGATTGGTCAGAGAGAATGTCCAAATTAATGTATGTTTTTAAGTTTTCCTGCTGTAGATCATTTTGCAAGATCCTAACTTAGTCATTTACCCTTTTGTTACATGTGCTCGTGTTCTTATGGGTTTCTGGCAAGGTGAATGAGCTATATTGAAGAGGTGGATGGAGGTGAGATGTGGCATACCGGGCACTGTGAATGCACCTCTTTCATTCTTTTCAATTTTATATTTTATTCACTTTATTATAATTTTGGTGCTGAGTTACACAAAGATTTTCTACATCAAATGGATGAAGTAACTCCAAAATGTTGTAGCCAATAATAACTCTTAATAATGTTATTTCTTAGCATCATATCTGACATTTGAACAATAGGTCTATAAGATTTGTAAACCACAACTTTTTGATGTACAACTAATGTATGCTTGTTTTGTTTTACCTTGTAGATTTTTGGATATCTAAGCAAATAAGATAATTTAAGTTCACTTGGTTATTTATTTCCAAGAAACAAGTTCATGTATGTGAATTTGTATTCTCACATTTGTGGGTTGGTAATTGAATGATTATTTTTTTATTGCTAATGGAGTTGCTCAACCACAATCAATCTTTCTTATTATGTTATGCAACAACATCATCCTATTGTGGGTATGTAACAATATATTCATGTTTGATGAACCATTATGATCACATTCGGATGAGAAAATTCGGAAATCCCAACCAATACTAAAACAGAAACGATCATACCAAAAGAGAAAAGGTAAAATCGAAGGTAGGTTGAAGCTTGTAGAGATTCACTAGGTTTTGAGAAGATTGTAGTGCAAAACTGGTGAAATCTCACAATATATCGTCAATCAACCATACATCGTCCATCGTCAGCTTCGTCAATCCTCGTCCGCAGTTTTGCATTTCGGTCCCCCATACGTATTGGGAAATAGAACCCTCAGTCCTCCGACCATCATCCCCTACCTTCAATCCCGCAACGAGCTTTATATATGTTGGGGTACAAGAGGAATCCGCGAGTAATTAAGGTTAGCTTGGACTTTAAGTGGGGAAAGAAGGATTGGTTATCTTGGAATAAGGCAGCTGTTCTAGGGCTCCGCTGTTGTTTTCATTTGTCTATCGTCTTACCCAGTAGCAATCCAATCTCTAAGCTATGATAACGACACTACTGATAAACACCGAAGCGCAACGGCGAGTGGCATATTTTGAAGTGGGGTGACTAGGGTTTAGTAATAGATTTGTTGGAGTGGAGTATTAAGAAAATCTCAATAGCGTGTAAAGAAGGAAATTGAGAGACATTCAGAAGGGCACTTCGACATGGAAACGATACAAGGAATAATGATAGACTTTTTTTAGAAACACAATACAGACGCAGACGCTCACATATTTCTTAATAAATTATTGTACTCTATTTTGCATACATTATATAATAATGTTTTATTAAAATTTGTTGATTCATATCTTTCTTGCTGCTTTGCATTCATTATTCTTGTTCAAGATTGTAGCATGTTTTAGAATCGGTTTTGATTTGGTTGTGTGGATAGTTGCCCGTTTTTGTTGATTCATGTGTTTTTTTTCCTGTAGCAACGCAGAGGCACTCATCTAGTTTTCTAACAAAATCGTGTAAGCTGATTCAGGTGGGGGACCATCTTGCATACGTATATACGACAACAATACGGGTGTATATTGGTCCCTATATACGTTTAAGTGGGCATAATGGCATATGCAGAATGTATAGAGAATTGCAATGGCAATTAACCCTACTTTTTCTTATATAGATAACGTGGAAGACTGAGAGCCTCTACCATTGTAGATCTGTGTTTTTTTAAAGGTTTGAAATAGCAACAGCCTCTTTCAAACGATATAGACGCTACATCATGCTAATAACGTGGTTTAAAATAGCATTTTTAAAATAATACTAAATATAGCCTAAAAATAAATAATTTTACTAAAACGAATGGATAAATAAAATATATCTCAAATATTTTAGAAGGCTAATATCAACATTTCACGAGACAACAACATACTATAAATTATTTATTAAAAATTATTAGCATTAGCGATATTATCTTCAGATTTATAAGTGAAACCAATAGATTGCAGTTCATCACCACGAAAAAGTGAAAGCAACTTACTAGAGCGTTAAAGCTATGAAAAGAATAACATGATATTTCGCAAATACCTTGGTTTTTTAGACAAGGATAATAAATTTATCAACTCATTAGAGGAGAAAGCAAAACTAGCGACTCTGCTGGGAGTCGAACCCAGAATCTCTGAAGCACCCTGAAGACCAAGGCCTTATCCAACGCCTAACCATTCGGCCACAGAGTCACTGTTTATGCAGTCAGTTAACTACTAAATCGCTATTAGCGATCTTATGTCAGCAAGCTTTGAAGCGCGGAAGTGAGAATCATCTGCACGAATTCCCTCCGCAAGAATTACAAACTTGCTACGTGTCCGGTGCTGCTGTGTGGTGTGCAACGTTCGGCATGGTACCCATCAAGCACCAAATACCATCATTTTCATGCTACTACCTCAAATGTGTTCCACTTTAAAGGAGAGGAAAAAGAAGAAAGAAAATCTATATTTATTCGCCTTTGACTCCTCCAGCGATCTAGAAGAACACTCCAATAATATTAGACAATGTTATCAAACGATGACTCTCCTTTTCGGACACCATAAGTACCTAGGATGAGTATACTAGTTTTACAGAGATGATTAAGCTAATCACCCCTGTACTTGCGACATGCATACATAATGCAGATAACATTACCTCAGCTCCTTAATTTAAACATTCTTGGTAGATAAAATTAAATTGTCAAAACGGTAGCATTAGAGCATCTTCATCAGCGCCTCAATAGGCTTATTGGGGTGCCGGCCACAAAATAGGCTCCCAACGGTGTTCCTCAAAACACGTCGGCGTATTTTCAAGCCTAATAGAATAGTCGGAGTGTCCACGTTGGCACGTACCAAAGGCTTGGTTGGGAGTGCCGGTGCTCCAAGCCATGCCGGATTTTTCCAGTGGGTCCTCCTTGGCAGCCACACACAGGTAAAATTCGGTCACTTAGATAGGACATTTATTGGTTAAAATATAGATCTAGATCTCCTCTGACTTTTCCGTCAAGAAGATACATGAATCATCGGAGGAATAGAGAGTTAGGGCACGCTCGCAAAGTCCACAATGGAGAAGAGAGACTAAAAAAAAAAGCAACCCACCCATGGGGAAGAAGGGAGCCTTTTATAAGCCCCCATGAAATCTAACTATTATAGCCATTTAACACCGGGGACCCCGGCCTAGAGGCTGAGACCCCCCCCATATAGAACGTAAGGTAGACTTGAAAGCAGAGAAAACATGTTCAGTCGGGAATCTCCAGAGCTCCTTGATCATGCACAACAGTATCGTCGAGAGTGAGCTGGAATAACCAGTTGTTGATGAGGATCCATTAGATCACAGGTGTCCTCTTTCCTAACTTGATCAAGTGCCAACCGAATCAAACGAAACTTGATGAAAGTCTTCATACTTAGGCGGAATTTCAACTAAACAGAAGTAAAACTTATAGTAAGCCTAGTCCACTGGCCGTCGGTCGGGACGCGTGATGTAACTGCCTTAGCTCGTCGTTGTTTTTCCCCTTTGACAACTGAATCCGCTCCTATCGCTCCACCTTTGCTTCGCGCATCTGCGGGTGCAGAATTGTCGCAGGCGAAGGCAGAGCTTCATGGCGTCCCCGGCCCTTAGGGCCGCCTCGACTGGTGGAACTCCTCATTCTGGGTGAGCCTCGCTTCCTCGCGGATGGTCGCCTTGGCCTGGCGCTGAGCGTTGAGCTCAAGTAGCCTATGTCGCTTGTTCGCCGTAAGGAGGCGGCCTACCTCCTTAGTGCCCGCTCGTGTGATACTCGATGGCTCACTCGAAGTTGGCAACGTTGGTTTCCTCGAGCACTTGCTCCCGGATCCTCCGGTAGCGCGATGAAGGACACCAGGATCGCTGCTTGCTCCGCCTGCTCGAGGTTATCTTGGAACTACTCCTCGGCACCCCACTAAACCGCCTCCTCCGCCGCCTCGGCATCCGCGTCTACTACGAATAGCTTGTTCCACTTGTCGAACTCGGAGTCAACAGAGGAGTCTTCGAAGTAGCTAGAAGTCCGACAACTCTAGCTCATCGTCAGGTTGCACCGGGTCCACAGACTCGTTCTGCGGTGGTGCCACGGGCTGGGGCGCCGCTGTCGACGAATGGTCATTCCATCCAAGCATGGAGTAGGTGGTGTGGAGGCGGCGCAACATTGCGGTGTTGTGGAGGAACCTTGGGTTTGGATTGATGCAGCGCCAAAACGACGGGAGGGCTAGATATATGCGAGAAACAACGGTAAGATGGCACGTCAAGGCGCACGTGTCTGGCCATCACGTTGACGCATCCGTTGATGGGATGCGACTCCTCTCCAGCATGGCGGCATACACGATTACCGTGGCGTCTGAAACGATGTGCTGAGAACGAGGTTGGTTGATGTGCCCAAACCACAGGGGTGCGGCTCCATCTTCACGAATTTGATGGCGGGGTGTGAGAAACATGAAGAACACGGGGTGTGAAGCGGGGGAATCGAATATACAAACGCAACACACATAGCCTGTTGTTCTTCGTAGGCCCGATACACCTACCCAATGGAATTGCAAGACAAATTGTAATGTCCCAGGTTTAGAGACAATCGAGGGGTAGATTTTAGAAAGGGATGTGCATTGCATCGTAAATTCTGGGGAAATTTCGCGCTTTTAAAACAAAACTGCATCGAAGGGGGACAAGTTTCTCTCTCGACATCTTACAGGGTTAGGGTTTCGAGAGTGCGATAAACTTGTTTCTTACTCAACTAAGTTAGGGTTTTTGAGAAGAGAGGAGAGGTATTGCATCACAACTTAAGTGCATGACTGAATTAAAACTTAAGTTGCATGATTGAATTCAAACCTAAGTTGAATTTGAATTTCAAATTCAAACATCAAATAGATATCTCATAATTCAAACTTGAGATAATTCATTAAGTAAATTATAAATAATACACAATATGAACAATACAAATAATAAGTAAAGCTCATTAGAGAAAACTTTGAGCTTTATTGATAGACACACAATATACATTGTCTTTACAATATTCATAATTGAAATAAAAGAATATTACAACACATTACAAGAATTGGCAAAATGGAAAAAAAGAAAATAAAAGTACAATGTAATGATTTATCCTAAAAATTACAAGCTAAACTTCATTTAAGCTTGAGCCTGATGATCTTCATCTTCATTTGATCATCATCTTGAACCCTGCACAAAGCCACTTGGCAGGTTAGGATAGAAATGGTGAATTGAGCAGATATGATCAACTCTGCCGAGCTGATCTACTCACAACCCAAGTCCCAAGGCAGGCTACACACACACACAGCCAAACAGCTCACCTGGCAGTGTGCATGCCCAACAGCACACACAAGCCAGTGAGTCACCACAAGCTTGCCAGGCCAAGCTGTCGACCAGGAGAGCAAAGAAGGGGAGGTATAAAAGCCTCCACAGTAAACCCTAGCCTCATCCATCGACAAGCAGCTTGGTAAGTCACCAGATAGCAAGAACACAAGAACAGGAAGAACAGCACTGCTGTTCAACCTGTCCAAAATCACCACAGTACCAAATCAAGCATCACAGGCTTGCAAGGAGGAGCAGGGCAAGCATAAGCTCAACATAGAAGCAATCCTCTACAACAACAAAACCATCTAGGAGCTGGAGTGAGGTATAAACCAAATAAACCTGAGCAAAACCAAGTTTTGCTCATAAATAAGCATCCAATGCATCACAGAAGCACAGAAGGGTAGAATACCCTGTTTGTGTCATCATCTGGCTGTAAAGCCATTTGGTGCAAGCAAATATGGGTAAGACCATTAGGCAATCAGCCTATGGGAACATCAGTTATGCAAATCAGTGCATAACTAAAGAAATCCAGCAAGGAATGAAATCACAGCTAGCCTAGCCCACACACTTAGCACCTACAGCTAACTATGCCATCAGACTATAGACAATTCCTTGTCTATATATTTTTGTCAACATCAAAAGCCACTGGAAGTCCAATATTGGATCAAGCCAGTGAACAGTTGTTCCATCCCAGCAAACAATCACCAACCATAGCAAGTCACAGAGAGGGGAGCAACCATGACAGCATCACAAGTGCTGCTAGGGCCACCTGATCAACCCTAAGCCAGCACAAGAAACCACCACATCATTATCCATTTGGATTCAGTAGAGGGCTAGGGTACGAACCAGAGGTTGTCATCCAGCTAGCCCTAGCTAATTTAATTGAAATGATCATCACTGTGTCACAGTTCACATCATTCATCCATTTATCAAGGCAAAATAAACAGATAAATGAAACAGAGAAGCAACTGATGCACAGAGCCTTGCAGATGATCCAATGGATCATTGCAAGCATCCACTGATGCTTGGGCAAGCACCAGCACACACAGGCTAAGCCTGTATGAAGCACACACAACACTGGATGAGCACCAGTGAGTCACAGAGAGGAGCACACAATTACTCACAAGCAAATATTGATCACTTGATCATCAAAGCACCACTAGCTCTTGCTACAGATTGCCACAGCCAAGTACAGCAACAGAAATTAACCAGCCACTGAATAAATCCAACCATGTCATTACTGAATCAACAGATAACTGAATTAATAACCTTATGATTGTATCCAGAAGCACATCAAAGGCTTGATGAGCCACTGGATCAAGATACACAAGCAAAACACAGACACTCATCACTGAATAACACTGATAAGCCAACAGCAATGCCCAATTGAGCATACTCATGAATTTGAGCACAAGAAACAGCACACTATTACACTGGCACTTGCAAAATTGCAAGAACTACACACTGTAATCAAGCCAGGACATTATACATGAATACACTTGAGTATCTGGCAAGCTTATTAACAAGAACAGAGGCACAGAGATAGAATTAGTCAAGAAATGCAAGCATAGCACAGCAGCTCAGGAGCAGGCAAGCATGGCGCAGCAGTAGAGCACAGCAGCTCATGAGCAGGCAAGCAAAGCGCAGCAGTAGAGCATCGGCATGGCGAGCATCTCTACACAGAGAGACAAACCATAGCCAGAGCTAGAGGAGGAAGAAGAACAGGCACAGGAGAGGGAAAGAAGGGAGGCACACTTACCCGGGGTCGAGCAGACCGACGCATCCATGGCGGCCACGGCGGCACACGCCAGAGCGCGGCGGCGCCAGGCCAAGCCAAGCCATGGCGGCGCCACAGCACCACCCGCACCACGGCGGCGAAGCCACGGCGGCGCCATCATGTCTGGGGCGTCCGCCAACACGCATCGCCGGCGAGGACCGTAACCCTAGCACCAGAGAGGGTCGAGGATGAGCGCACCAGGTCGCCCGCATCAAATCAACGCGGATAGATCGACGCGCCGTCAAGCGCCGCGTCGATTGCGCACCATGGCGGGGGCCAAGTCCGGTGGAGCTCGCCGGAATCGAGCGGCGACGGCGAGGGCGACACAGGTCGCCAAAGAGAGGGGTTAGGGTTTCAAATGCGCGTGAGAGAGAGAGAGGAGTGAGGCCGGTCGAACCGGACCAGGTGGGTCGGTTCGACCTAACCCCACTGGGTTACACCGATAGGTGGGCCCAGGGGTAATTTGGTCATTTCCAAATTCATTTAAAAACACAAACCTTGACCAAATTTTATAAAAACAATATAGCTCTAAAAAAATAATTAAAAATATGAAAACCACTCAGTATAAATAAATCTATCATAATAAAATATGAAATAGAATTTTTGAAGTCAAACAAGAATAAGTTCAAATTTGATGATTTAAATAATCACTTAAATCACACATTTTATTTTCAATAATGAAAATAAGTCCATAAATTCTTTTGGACTTTAAAAACACCTTGACAACATTTCAAGGTTGTATTTTGCCCTAAATAGAGTATCCCTAAGTGATTCTTAGTATTAACCTCTCACATGAAATAATAAAGACATGGGAAGGGGGGAACAAACCCTAAAACTGGAATCATGCATCAATGCTTCTTTAACCATTGCCCTTATCGGACAATGATGTTATTTTTCAGCAACAGAGGACAAGGGTCAGTCCACACCATCCAACTGCAACACTTTGCAGTGTTCAGGCAAGTTCATCACTTGCTCATGTCATTCGAGTATTTTTATCAAATTACTTGCAAAATACTATGTTTATCACTATTGCATAAAAAGCAAAACCGCTATTTTCATAACTATGAATATGACTAAGTGGTGGGCAATGGAACTATGGATTGTGTTGATATGGTGGAGGTTCCATTGCAAGGGTTTATATCCATCTAGGATTAAACAACAAATGTCGTCCAGTGATTCTTGTGCCGCAATACCGTGTTAACCATAAGATCTGGAGTGGGACGGATAGTCAATCGTATTTCCACCTCTTGTACATCAACGGATGCGCTTACCTTAGACACTTGTATCCTGAGGGACAAGCGGTGGGCTGGGGAAGCCTAAAGTCCCCACGGTAATGCGGTCTATGATGGATTGTAAGGTGTCCGGAACGTTCTATCTATGGTTGATAGGGCAGGGAATATAAAATTGTTCATAACGGTCTACCTTAATCGGTATAGGGGAGAACAAATGCCTGGGTCGGTCTCACCATAGATATAGGGGAAGACAATCTTACAAAAGGGTGGGTGTGCGAGGTAGCGGAGGAATATGATTGGCTATGACCTTATACCGGGCCTCACACCATAGGAAGTGTGGACGGGAGCTGCCGGTTGGCACCAAGGTTAAGATCTCTTAATAGTAAAGCAACACACCTGCTGAGTGTAAAGAACCGTGACCTGTCACTCCCTGTTCCGGATATGGAACTAACGCCGCCGGAAAGGAGCTCCATAAAGTTCTAGTAAACCGGTGAAGGTGACGGACATAGTTCTTTGAAATAAAAGCAACCTCTTGAAGAAATGTTTATCAAAACCTGCATTGGTATTAGACTTTCTGGTCTAATATCGTAGCTAGTGCATCAAACACCTCTTTTCTATAATGAACTTGTTGAGTACGCTCGTATTCATACCACTCTTAAATCCCCTGCTTAGATTGTCTGAACCATCCGGAGAGGACAACGACAACTTGACGGGAGCGATATCATCGGCTATGAAGAACTAGACCTCTCTGGAGGAGTTGAAGGCGTAGACTACCTTATAGTCTACGGAACCGGGTTCCGGAGGAGATCAAGTTTTGACTAACCGAGTAGTAGTAGTATCCGAGCGCGAACCCTTAGTACTTAACTGCCGAGGGAATAAATGTACCACCTAGTAAGACTTCTATATTGTAAGTTAAGATGGGTTCGCCTCGAACCCAGGAGTATCCCTCTTAGGACCCAAGAGGAGCTCCGAGATGATATGTACATTATGCTTGTAATAATAAATGAATGAGTTATGGACCTGCTATGTTCTGTTGTACTACTCGAGGGATGTAATATTTGTGGAATGGTACTTCGTGAATGTTATATCAACGACCGGCATACTACAACATGCAGTGGTATGCAGGGTCACCACAGTTGGTATCAGAGCAAAAGCTTTGACCTTAGGTTGGAACCTAGTAAATGGGACAGAACGTTAGGAGTCAAATAGGATTAGTAAAGAATTCTATAAAAATATGGTGTATATTCACTTGAGAATAAAACAATCATATCTTTTAGTGCGATAATTCTTTATTATCTCTATTATGATGCATTATTACTAATCTTATATTCTTTCTATTCTACAGCCAACTATGGCAAGTTCACGTCCGGGACGAAACGTGAAAGTGATGGATTCAACACTGAGTGAATATGAAGGAGGATTCGCAGGTATTCTTCGTGCCATGTTACTTGAATCTGGGTGTGATCCCCAGATCCAAGTAAAGAAATACATGTACTACGATGGTACAGTATTGGCGAAGTGTAGGGTAGGACTAAGACTTCCAGAATCTCTAGGAATGAGCATAGTGATGCCAGCAGGTGAGGCTAGAACTACCCAAACAGCCTACCACATAGCCATTATGAGAGCCATCACTGATATTCGGGAGCATAAGACGAAAGAGCTTATGGGTTCCGAATTCTCACACATTCCTCATATGGAGGAGGAAGATGATCCTATGCTTAACCACTTCAAATTTGCAAAACGCAAACCAGCAGAAGCCGCTAAGTACATGGACAATAGCCGCAACTTACTGTCATTGTTCTTTCAGTTGAACCGACATCTGTCGGGGGCAATTGATACAATGCTAGAGGAGTTCACTGAGCCCAAGGAGAAGACTAAAGGGAAGGAACCAATGGAGAACGAAGTGCACACACCAGTTTATTCAGCTGGTGATTACATTAGTATTGACCATCCCGAACTAGAAACCACACCTATTACACCTAGGTACTATCCTAGTAGTTCCCGTGGAGGATATGAGGGTGGAGAGGAATCCGAAAACCATCAGCGTTCCGAGACTCCTATAGAGAACTCAACAGGTTGGCGTTGGGGTCGACATAGGAAACTCTGGCAATTCAGTCATAAATAATGCGGAGATGAATGAGGACGCCACAACCCAGTTCCAGGGCAATCAGTATAATAGGGGTGACTATGAGGAGTACCCTATACTGATTGAGTCAGATACTGATGGAGGTAATACCTATGGCGGAGTCACAGGGAGTATACCCGATGGGTGGATTATGATGTTTTGAATAATCAATTCATGAACACAGATTTCTCCCTCGGATCATCCTCTGATTCCGACTACCAGCCGACGGGAAGACCCTACGTTCCAGATTCTATCAGGAGGACGACACGTTCGACCGGATGGAAGCCTGGGATGTACCGGGAGTGAAGCACGACTAGAGACCACCAAGGGAGGCGAGACTACAATGCAATAGTACCACATGTATTGTAGTGTGTAATATTTGTAGAAATTTGTACATATACTTCAATAAGTGAGTTTGCATACTCACATCGTCACTGAGTATTGTAATAAAACCACTTAAGTATGTATATACATGGTATATGTTTTGAATGATTTGGATTTGCTTCTTGATTTCCATTGCGTGACTAATTCTGTGCACAAAGTTGAGCTCAGAAAACTTTCGCATGGAGTAATTATGAGTACCACTTTGTGTTGCAGAACTAGGGGATATGTCGGGACCGGTAGGTGAGGAGAGTGATGCGCAGCGCATGGAGCGCGAAGCCAAGAAGAAAGAAGAGGCTGATGAAGCAGCCAGAAATCAGTTTCCACCACCACCACCCATGACACAGCAGAACTTCCTCCAATACATGCAAATGTTGGAGGAAAGGCAATGTATAACGTTGGAGAAGCAGAACAAGTTCTTCCAGGAGCTGCTTCAACAGAACACAAGGGAGAGACCGATAATCGGGAGTCACTCTGTCGGACTTAACACAAAACCAATATCCTTCGCATACGCGCCGAGCCTATGGACGCGGAGGATTGGCTGATGGACACGGAGCGAAAGCTCAATACCGTTGGATGCAACGACCTGGAGAAGGTCAGATATGCAACACACTTGTTGTGTGGACCTGCCGCATCATGGTGGGACAATATAGTAGCCGTTTATCTGGCTGAGAAGGTATTCACCGGAGGAGTTCAAGAGGAAGTTCAATCCAATGTCCCTGAAAGCATTGTGGAGTTGAAGCGTCGAGAATTTGAAAGTCTCGAGCAGAAGGATAAGTCCATCCAGACGTATGTCAGGGAGTTTTCAAAGTTGTCTCGGTATGCCGTTGAGGAGGTCAACACCGAGGACAAAAAGAAGAAGAGGTTCATGAGGGGATTGAATCCCCAGTTCAAGGTTCAACTCAGAATGATGAGAGCGACTGAGTTCCAAGAGTTGGTGGATGCAGCCATCATACTTGAAGATGACTTCAAGCAACTGCAAGATGAGAAAATGAAGAAGGCTAAATTTGAGCCTAAGAAGTATATCAGCAACAAGCCTAATATTGGCTTGAGCTTCAGACCGAGGTACAACAACAACAACAATAACAACAACAACAGGAGGAACCAAGGATTCCAGCCGGCAAACCTGGTTGTTTGCCATAGTTGTGGAATGAGAGGGCATCTCTCGAAAGATTGCAAGAAGCCCAAGATAATATGCTTTGGGTGTCGTCAGGAGGGGCACATGATGAAGGATTGCCCCAATAAGAAGAATGGAGGAGGTCAGTCAGGAGGAGGAGGAAGCCGAGGAGGAAACAACAGAGGGAATTGGAAGAACAAGAAACCCTTCGGCAAGTTAAACTGCACCAGCTTGGAGGAGGTCGTTAACTCCGATCAGGCAGTGATAGGTACGCTCCAGATACTTACTCATCCTGGCAAAGTACTTTTTGATACTAGTGCAACTACATCATTCATTTCTCAGCAATTCATCATCAAACATGGGATTAGCTTCACTAAGTTAGATACACCCATAACCATACTTTCCGCGGGGGGAACGATAGTAGTAACCCATACCAAACAAAAACAAGTCATTATGATCCATAAATGCGCGTTTGACGCAGACCTGTTCATTTTACCGATGAAGGACATTGATGTCATTCTTGGTATGAACTGGTTAGAAGCTAACGGAGCATTGATCGACTGTGTGAATAAGACTGTGTCTCTGAAAAGCCCCGATGGAAGTAAAATGATCTACCAAGGAGACAAACATACACAGATCGAAGTCGAACTACAGCTGAACAGCATGAAGGAGGTGAAGTTGGAGGATATACCTGTAGTGAATGAATTCCAGGATGTGTTTCCTAAGGAATTACCTGGAATGCCACCAGATAGGGAGATAGAATTTACTATCGACCAAATTCCAGGAACAACTCCGATTGCTAAGGCACCATACAAGATGGGGCCCAAGGAATTGAAAGAACTTAAGGAGCAATTGGATGACTTGGAACAGAAAGGATTCATACAAGAGAGTATTTCACCATGGGGATCACCTGTGATCTTCGTGGATAAAAGAGATGGAGGCAGAAGGATGTGCGGAGACTACAGGAATCTGAATAATGTTACTATCAAGAACAAGTACCCACTTCCTAGAATACAAGATCTATTTGATCAAGTTAGAGGCGCGGGAGTCTTTTCCAAGATTGATCAAGGTCCGGTTATCATCAGATAAAGATCAAGAAGGAAGACGTTCCGAAACACCCTTTGTTTCAAGGTATGGACATCATGAATACCTTGTAGTGCCTTTTGGATTAACCAATGCCCCAGCAATCTTCATGAATCTTATGAATAAGATCTTCATGCCCTATCTAGACAAGTTTGTCATCGTCTTTATCGATGATATCTTGATATACTCTAAAGATAAAACTGAACATGCTGAACATCTGAGGTTAGTGTTGCAAACACTAAGAGAACATCAACTCTATGCCAAGTTCAGCAAGTGTGAATTTTGGCTAGATCAAGTAGAATTTCTTGGTCATGTCATTAGCAAGGATGGAATAGCTGTTAACCCGAGCAAGGTAGCAGCAGTTTTAGATTGGGAAGCACCCAAGACTGTCAAGGAAATCCGAGGATTCCTAGGAATGGCAGGATACTATCGGAGATTCATTGAAGGATTCTCCAAGATAGCAGGACCAATGACAATGTTGTTAAGAAAGAACACACCATTTGTGTGGTCGGAGGAGTGTGAGAAGAGTTTTCAAACTCTGAAAGAGAAACTCACCACGGCACCGGTGTTAGCAGTTCCGGAAGTTGGCAAGGATTACACCGTGTACTGTGACGCATCCAAACATGGATTGGGTTGCGTACTCATGCAAGATCGGAAAGTAATATCATATGGATCGAGGCAACTCAGACCTCATGAAGTTAATTATCCAACACATGATTTAGAGTTAGCAGCAGTCGTATTTGCACTGAAAACTTGGAGACATTTTCTCTATGTAGCCAAGTGTGAGCTCTATACGGATCATAAGAGTCTCAAGTACTTCTTTACTCAGAAGGAACTCAATATGAGGCAGAAAAGATGGCTTGAATTAATCAAGGATTATGATTTGACCATCAATTATACTACAGGAAAGGCTAATGTTGTAGCAGATGCTTTGAGTAGGAAGAGCACTGGAGGAGTGGAACAAGAGATATCACCGGAGTTGAGGAAAGAAATAAGTCAAGCCCAAATACAATTTGGGAGAAAGAAGCTCATGAAGGGCTATCGGCTTTACAAGTGGCCGATGAGTTAAATGTTAACTTAAAGAATGAGATAATGATGGGTCAATTGGACGATCCATTCATCGTGGAGGAGATGAGAAGGATTGATGAAGGAAGACCATCAGAATTCCACCGAGGAGAATCAGGATCACTATGGTTTCAGAAGAGGATTTGCGTTCCGGATATTGCTGAGATCAAGGAAGTAATACTCCGGGAAGCCCATCAAACACCATACTCTATACATCCGGGAAATACAAAGATGTACATGGATCTCAAGGAGTTATTCTGGTGGAATAATATGAAGAGAGAGATAGCACAATACGTGGCGGAATGCCATACCTGCCAAAGAGTGAAGGCTGAATGATACGTCCAATTTGCATCACTATTTTGTATCATAATTTGCTGTTATTCATTGATATATTTCATATTTGGACATAATACTTATGTTATTTCATCTATTTTGCATGTTTCATGATTATTGGAGGATCGAGCACCGGAGCCAGGATTCTGCTGGAAAAAGCACCGTGAATGCAATATTTCGGAAGATCAACACCGATGGAAATTATACCAAGAATCCTATTTTTCCGATGATGAAGGAAGCCGAAGGGAGGGTACGGGGGGCCGCACCATAGGCCGGCGCGCCCAATCGGGCGCGCCCAAGGGGGGGGCCGCCCGAGGAGGAGGGGGGCCCACAGCCCCTCTCGTCTCCTTTTCGCGAAATCCTTCGTCCCGAAGACCTAAGCCACGAGGGTACCTCGCGAAGAGTTACGCCCGCTCTACGGGGCGGAGAACACCGAGAGAAAAGAGCTCTCCGGTGGGCGAGATCCGCCGAGGAAATTCCTCCGGGAGGGGGAAATCGACGCCATCGTCACCGCCATCAAGTTGGACATCATCTCCATCACCATCATCATCATCTCCACCATCATCACTGCCGTCTCCACCGCTGGACATCGTCACCGCCGTAGCAACTTGGGTTTGATCTTGATTGTTTGATAGGGGAAACTCTCCCGGTATTGATTTCTACTCGTTATTGATGCTATTGAGTGAAACCGTTGAACCAAGGTTTATGTTCAGATTGTTATTTGTCATCATATCACCTCTGATCATGTTCCATATGATGTCTCGTGAGTAGTTCGTTTAGTTCTTGAGGACATGGGTGAAGTCTAAATGTTAGTAGTGAAGTATGGTTGAGTAATATTCAATGTTATGATATTTAAGTTGTGGTGTTATTCTTCTAGTGGTGTCATGTGAACGTCGACTACATGACACTTCACCTTTATGGGCCTAGGGGAATGCATCTTGTACTCGTTTGCCAATTGCGGGGTTGCCGGAGTGACGAAACCTAAGCCCCCGTTGGTATATCGATGCAGAGGGATAGCAGGATCTCATAGTTTAAGGTTGTGGTTAGATTTATCTTAATTACTTTCTTGTAGTTGCGGATGCTTGCAAGGGGGTATAATCACAAGTATGTATTAGTCCTAGGAAGGGCGGTACATTAGCACAGGTTCACCCACACAACACTTATCAAAACAATGAAGATTAATTAGCCGTATGTAGCGAAAGCACTAGACTAAAATCCCGTGTCCTCGAGAACATTTGGTCATTATAAGTAAACAAACCGGCTTGTCCTTTGTGCTAAAAAGGATTGGGCCACTCGCAATTGTTACTCTCGCACTTTACTTACTCGTACTTTATTCAACTGCTACATCAAAACCCCCTGAATACTTGTCCGTGAGCATTTACAATGAATCCTTCATCGAAACTTGTCAACACCTTACGCTCCTCGTTGGGTTCGACACTCTTACTTATCGAAGATACTGCGATACACCCCCTATACTTGTGGGTCATCAAGACTATTTTCTGGCGCCGTTGAAAGCGCTATTGGTAAGTAGAATTGGTAAGGGAAACTTCTACTGTTTGTGCTGATTTTATTTCTGCCTGCTGCCATAATTCATTATGGAGAGATCTCCTTTTGAATGTTTATTTGGGAAATCACTACTGCAAAGGTAGTGGATGAGGCGCCAGGTAAGGAAGAGATACCATACAAAATACCTATGAAAATTATTGAACATGTAGTGGGTAACCGTTATACGGGGATGGAACTGTCCACCCTGGAGATCATTTAATGTTTGCATGAATTATGCGGTTTATTCAAGTGTGCAGGTATTGCTATGGATGAAGTGAGGAAGAAACTATTCTCTATATCGCTATCCGGTAAAGCGGCGCATTGGTATAAATTACTGGATAATGGGGATTCTCTTGAATGGAATGATATTGTGCCCCGGTTTTATTCTAAGTTCTATCCTCCAAGTGAAATTCACAAGGATCGAATCGCATATATAATTTTTGGCCTCATGATGGAGAGAGTATTGCCCAAGCTTGGGGAGATTGAAGTCTTTAATGCTCAAATGCCCCATTCATGAGCTTCCCGGTAATGTTATTATTGATAATTTCTATGCAAGACTTTCTTTTGAAGACAAGACCTTGCTGGATACTTCTTGTTCGGATTTCACGCGCAAGGAAGAGTTTAAAAGGGACCTTCTCAATCGGATCCAAGAAAATACCGAAGGATGGGAGAACGACAAAGATAGAGAATCAGGTATAAATTATGATTATAAATGCATTGAAGCTTTTATGGATACTGATAAATTTCGTAATATGAGTGGTACTTATGGTCTTGATTTTCAAGTTGCTGCAAATCTTTATAAAGCTTTTGCCTCTCATTATGAACTGCCTAAGAAGAATTTTGATAAGTATCATGAACCGTATAAAGATAAAATTGATTCATCTATTAATAAATGCGTTGTAGTTGAAACCGTTGATCATGTTATTCCTGAAGCTTATATTGAAAAAACTCCTTTCCCTAAAATGAAGGAGTACTCTGTTATAAATAGTGCGGTTCATAAAAGTGAAAAGAAACCTATAGAACCCGAAGAACAAATAAAAGTTGAACCCTGTTGCAATAGTTAAAGATCTTGTGACTGAAAATTTGGAGGATGGGCATATTATTTTCTGTGAAGATGCTTCTAATATTGTTTCACATCCTAATAAACCCAAGCAAGCTAGTGTTCCTATGCTATCTCTGTTAGAATTGGTGATCATTGCTATTATGGTTTATGTGATATTGGTGCAAGTATTAGTGCTATTCCTTATGAGCTTTACACGGAGATTATGCACGAAATTGGTTCTTGTGAACTTGAAGATATTGATGTGGTTATTCAGCTGGCTAATAGAGAAACTATTTCTCCAATTGGTATTGTTCGAGATGTGGAAGTTCTATGTGGTAAGATTAAATATCCTGCTGACTTTTTGGTACTTGGTTCTGCTGCTAGTGAATATTGTCCTATCATTTTTGGTAGACCTTTTCTAAATACTTGTGGAGCTATTATAGATTGCAAGAAAGAGAAAATTTTGACTAAATTTGCTGGTGAATCTTATGAGTTTAACTTCTCTAAATTTACCAAAACTCCTTATAAAGCTGATTTGCCTAATAATGATTTTAAAATGGAGCAGTGCATCTATTGTTCTTGTTCCTAATAATCCTTTGCAAACATTTGGAGAATAGCGAGAGTGAAGTTTTAGGAAAGAAAGAGATGAGCTTGATGAAATTTTCTTCGCCAACCTATTCTTAAGCATGATTTACCGGTGGAAGATCTGGGTACAACACCGCCACCAAAGGAAGATCATGTCTTTGATTTAAAACCTTTGCTTGATAATCTTAAATATGCTCATATTGATGATAAGAAAATATATCCTGTTATTATTAGTTCTAAGCTTACAGAGTTTGAAGAAGAAAGATTATTGGAAATATTGAAGAAACACCGAGGTGCTATTGGCTACACTCTTGATGACTTGAAGGGGATTTCTCCCTCTATTTGCCAACACGCCATTAATATGGAAGATGAAAGCCTGTTGTTGAACCTCAGCGTCGTCTAATTCCTAAGATGAAGGATGTGGTAAGAAATGAGGTATTAAGACTTCTTGAAGCTGGTATTATATATCCTATTGCGATAGTAGATGGGTTAGTCCTGCATTGTGTTCCTAAGAAAGGAGGAATGACTGTTGTGCCTAATGATAATGATGAGCTCATACCTCAAAGAGTAGTTGTAGGGTATAGAATGTGCATTGATTATCGGAAAGTTAATAAGGTAACTAAAAAAGATCATTACCCTTTGCCTTTTATTGATCAAATGTTAGAAAGGTTATCTAAAAATACTCATTTTTGCTTTCTTGATGGTTATTCTGGGTTTTCGCAAATTGCTGTTAAAACTAAGGATCAAGAGAAAACCACTTTCACTTTTCCCTATGGAACTTATGCTTATAGGCGTATGCCTTTTGGTTTATGTAATGCTCTTACTTTTTTCAAAGATGCATGTCCTGCTATTTTTCATGGCTTTTGAGAGTATTGTAGAGGTATTCATGGATGATTTTTCTGTCTATGGGAATTCTTTTGAAAATTGCTTGCGGAACCTTGATAAAGTTTTGCAGAGATGTGAAGAAACTAACCTTGTTCTTAATTGGGAGAAATGCCACTTTATGGTTAATGAAGGAATTGTATTGGGACATAAAATTTCCGAGAGAGGTATTGAAGTTGATAGAGCTAAAGTTGAAGCAATTGAGAAGATGCCCTATCCTAGGGATGTTAAAGGTATTCGTAGTGTTCTTGGTCATGTGGGGGTTTTATAGGAGGTTTATTAAAGACTTCTCCAAGATTTCAAAGCCTCTTACTAATCTTCTTCAAAAAGATGTACCTTTTGTTTTTGATGATGATTGTAAGGAAGCTTTGAAACTCTAAAGAAAGCCTTAACAACTGCTCCTATAGTTGAACCTCCCGATTGGAACTTACCATTTGAAATTATGTGTGATGCTAGTGATTTTCTGTAGGCTTCTTGGACAATGGGTAAACAAAAATTGAACGTTATTCATTATGCTAGTAAAACTTTGATGCTGCTCAAAGAAATTATGCTACTATGAAAAAGAATTGTTAGCTAGTCTTTGCTTGTGATAAGTTTAGATCTTATATTGTTGATTCAAAAGTTACTATACATACTGATCATGCTGCAATTAGATACCTTATGCAAAAGAAAGATGCTAAGCCAAGGCTTATTAGATGGGTACTTTTGTTGCAAGAATTTGATTTACATATTGTAGATAGGAAAGGTGCTGATAATCCTTTGCTGATAATTTGTCTAGATTGGAAAATATTGCTTATGATCCTGTTCTGTTAATGATAGTTTTCCAAATGAACAATTGGCTGCAATAAAGGTGAGTTCGCGAGACAGTCCTTGGTATGCTGATTATGCTAACTTTATTGTTTCCAAGTATTTGCCTCCAACCTTTTTAGCTCAGCAAAGGAGGAAATTCTTTTATGACTTGAGGCATTATTTTTGGGATGACCCACACTTATATAAAGAAGGAGTGGATGGTATTCTGCGAAGATGTGTTCCCGAATATGAACAACAAGAGATATTGAGTAAATGTCATGGTAGTGCTTATGGAGGACATCCGGAGAAAGAACCGCGCAAAAGGTTCTACAATCAGGTTTTTATTGGCCGACTCTCTTCAAAGATGCAAGAAAGTTTATTTTATCTTGTGATGAATGCCAAAGGGTTGGTAATATCTCCAGACGCAATGAAATGCCTATGCATTATACTCTTGTTATTGAACCGTTCGATTGTTGGGGATTTGACTTCATGGGACCTTTTCCCTTCTTGAGGTAACACTCATATACTTGTTGTTGTTGATTATGTTACTAAATGGGTGGAAGCCATACCTACAAAAAGTGCTGATGGTGAGACCTCTTTAAGAATGCTTTTAGATATTATTTTCCTAGATTTGGAGTTCCTAGATATATTATGACTGATGGAGGTTCTCATTTTATTCATGGTGGTTTTAGAAAGGCTCTTGCTAAATATGGTATTAATCATAGAATTGCTTCCGCTTATCATCCTCAAACTAGTGGGCAGGTAGAATTATCAAATAGAGAGATTAAATCTATCTTGGAAAAGACTGTTAATAAAACTAGAAAGAATTGGGCTAGTAAATTGAAGGATGCACTATGGGCTTATAGAACTGCTTATATAAATCCCATGGGAATGTCACCTTATAAAATGGTTTATGGGAAAGCTTGTCATTTACCTTTAGAACTAGAGCACAAAGCTTATTGGGCTGTTAGAGAATTAAATAAAGATCCTAAACTTGGTAATAAGAGGTTGTTGCAATTGAGTTCTCTAGATGAATGGAGAAGTGAAGCTTATGAAAATGCTAAACTCTTTAAAGAGAAAGTTAAAAAATGGCATGATAGAAGGATTATCAAAAGAGAATTCAATATTGGGGATAAAGTCCTATTGTATCGGTCTCGTCTCGATTGCAGGGAAACACTCGAAATGGGAAGGACCATATGTTGTTGAGGAGGTGTATCGTTCAGGAGCAATTAAAATTAGCTCTCTCCAAGGCAATGCCACACAAGTGGTGAATGGAAAAAGACTCAAGCATTATATCTCGTGTGATTCTTATAATGTTGATGTTGATATTATTCGAGTGGAAACACCGGAGGCTTTCATCAAAGGAAAAATTGACAGTTCGCCAGAACTCGACTTTGAATAGGTAACAGTACTGGTAATGAAAAGTTCGCGATTTACTTTTCGAACAATATTTTTGCTGTTTTTGGAAAATATGAAAAATTACGAGATCGAAACGGAGTGGAGGAGACGCACGAGGGCGTGCCCCCATAGGCCCGCCGGGCCCCGGCCGCGCCGCCTATGAGCTGGCCGCCGTCGCCCCTTTCCGACTCTGTTCGACCTGGTACTTTCCTTTCGTCGTAAATTTTTTTGCTATATAATCCCCGGACCCCTGGAGGTCTGTATATCGTTTTCTCGACGTGTTTTGTTTCGAGCTGTTTCTGCCAGGTCTGTTCTCAATCTAGAAGCACCATGGCCTCCAAAAACAAGGGCAAGGGGCTTTCGGAGGAAGAAGTGAAAAGGGTGTCATCAAGACAAGAGCAACAAGCCGTTGGGAGTAAGCAAATCTTGATGGGATCTGTTGACACTCGACGTGCTTTTTCTCATAACTTGCAGGGACCTTTACCACCTGCTCTTAGCCTCGATTCTTTCCCCGTATTGGAAAAAGCTCTACGGATTACCGATGAGTTTTGTGATCAATACCGGGCTTTAAGAAGAGAAGTGGAGATACTCCAGGAGGAGAATTACCGTCTCCGTAGAATGCTGGAATACTACTCGATTCCCATCACAAGGTCATCATCGCCAACTTCAGATAACAAAGAATCCCTTCGAGTTTTAGTGCAGAATTGCCAAGCTGAGAAACTGAAGCTGAAGGAGATCTGTAAGAAGCGCGGGAGGAGTTCATCACCACCATCACCAAGGAGTAATTCATCACGATTGGCATCCCTTGTTTGTTCCAAGCTTGGGAGTGCCGCGTATCACATCATCACTATCTTTTACTTTCGTTAAGTAGTGTCATATCATGAGTAGGAAGTTATCATATAAGATGGGTTGCAGTTAAAGTATCTCTCCTTTAGTTAGTCGTCTATGTATCCCTTGGTGTGAGTTATCGTTATGAAATATTAATGAGAAGTCTTATCATTTACATATTGCACATCTTATTTTAGTTTGCAATCTCTATTATATGATTGATCTTGGTTTTAGTATTGGTATCACTTTGGGAGCATTAAATAAATCTATTTGGTTTTGGCAAACTTAGCATTGGTCAATAGCAACAACACTTTGAGGCTTAAGTAGAAAAGAGGAATACATGTAGTTGTTTCATTGTCTTTCTTTATTGTTAGCTCATAGCTTATTATTCTGAAGTTAAAATTGTTTGTGCTTACAAGGAAGATGCATGATTGTTTCTATCACATGTATATTTGTTTGTTTCCTTCAACTCTTATGTTTGCTAATTAACCTTGCTAGCCAAAGACCTGTACTGAGAGGGAATACTTCTCGTGCATCCAAACCTTAACCCAAACCCATGTCATTTGTGTCCACCATAACTACCAACTACATGGTATTTCCTGTCATTCCAAGTAAATACTTCGTGTGCTACCTTTAAATAATTCAGAATTTACTATCTCTTATTTGTGTCAATGTTTTATAGCTCATGAGGAAGTATGTGGTGTTTTATCTTTCAATCTTGTTGGGCAACTTTCACCAATGGACTAGTGGCTTCATCCGCTTATCCAATAATTTTGCAAAAAGAGCTGGCAATGGGATTCCCAGTCCCAAATTAATTAAACTAAATAGAGACTCCTCCATGGTATGTGATTGATGGACGGCACCCGAAGGATTCGGTTAGCCATGGCTTGTGTAAGCAAAGGTTGGGGGAGTGTCATCATAATAAAACTAAAATAAAAAGGCACTCCTTCATGGTATGAGATTGTTGGCAGGCACCCGAGGATTCTTAGCCATGGTTTGTGAAAGAAAGGTTGGAAGGAGTGCATACAAAATAAAATAAAATGGGAGCCGCTCTTTGAAGGTTTGTCTGCAAGGGGGTTAGAGTACTCCTACCACCGTTGACAACAACAAACACCTCTCAAAATATTACTTTTATTCTCTTTATATGATTTCAAAAAAAGCTCTAGCACATGATTTAATCCCTGCTTCCCTGCGAAGGGCCTGTCTTTTACTTTATGTTGAGTCAAAACCTATTTCCCTCCATCTCAAGCAAGCATTTGAGTAGTTGTGATCAAACCATTATACTGTGATTTACTACATCATGTCTTTTATTTTTCCTTGTTTATGTACAAGTTTTATCTGAATGAATATAGCTTTGCAAGTTATCAATGATCATGAGGAGACTATTATGATTGAGTATGCAAGTTGTGCAATATAAACTTTAACATGAGAGCGTTGCTCGATAGATAAATATAACCTGTTAATTGTTCTCTGACCAAGAACGAAGTTTGCCATCACCAACTATGATTTCTTATGCACCTTTATTTGTGATTACCGTATACTTGTTTCAAGTTGAGTCATATGAGGAAGTTGTTTACTAGAATGTCTTGTGTGAATGAATATGATGCTTCTTGTCCGTATTCTATTTATCGACTCTTCACTCCATAAACATGTGGTCCTTTACGAGTTGTTTCGCTTGGGGACAAGCGAAGTCTAAGCTTGGGGGAGTTGATACGTCCAATTTGCATCACTATTTTGTATCATAATTTGCTATTATTCATTGATATATTTCATATTTGGACATAATACTTATGTTATTTCATCTATTTTGCATGTTTCATGATTATTGGAGGATCAAGCACCGGAGCCAGGATTCTGCTAGAAAAAGCACCGTCAGAATGCAATATTTCGGAAGATCAACAGTGATGGAAATTATACCAAGAATCCTATTTTTCCAGATGTGACGAAGGAAGAAGGGGGAGCCGAGGGGACCCGAGGTGGGCCCAGACCATATGCCGGCGCGGCCCTGCTGGCCGCGCCGCCACTGGGAGGGGGCCAGCCCCCTCTCGTCTCCCTTTCTTCGCGAAATCCTTCGTCCCGAAGACCTAAGCCACGAGGGTATCGCGAAGAGTTACAACCGCCTGGGCGGAGAACACCAGAGAAAAGAGCTCTCCGCGGGTGAGATCCGCCGGGGAAATTCCCTCCGGGAGGGGGAAATCGACGCCATCGTCACCGCCATCAAGTTGGACATCATCTCCATCACCATCATCATCTCCACCATCATCACCGCCGTCTCCACCGCTGGACATCGTCACCGCCGTAGCAACTTGGGTTTGATCTTGATTGTTTGATAGGGGAAACTCTCCCGGTATTGATTTCTACTCGTTATTGATGCTATTGAGTGAAACCGTTGAACCAAGGTTTATGTTCGATTGTTATTTGTCATCATATCACCTCTGATCATGTTCCATATGATGTCTCGTGAGTAGTTCGTTTAGTTCTTGAGGACATGGGTGAAGTCTAAATGTTAGTAGTGAAGTATGGTTGAGTAATATTCAATGTTATGATATTTAAGTTGTGGTGTTATTCTTCTAGTGGTGTCGTGTGAACGTCGACTACACGACACTTCACCTTTATGGGCCTAGGGAATGCATCTTGTACTCGTTTGCCAATTGGGGTTGCGCAGTGAGAAACCTAAGCCCCGTTGGTATATCGATGCAGGAGGGATAGCAGGATCTCGAGTTTAAGGTTGTGGTTAGATTTATCTTAATTACTTTCTTGTAGTTGGATGCTTGCAAGGGGTATAATCACAAGTATGTATTAGTCCTAGGAAGGGCGGTGCATTAGCAGTTCACCCACACAACACTTATCAAAATAATGAAGATTAATTAGCCGTATGTAGCGAAAGCACTAGACTAAAATCCCGTGTGTCCTCGAGAACGTTTGGTCATTATAAGTAAACAAACCGGCTTGTCCTTTGTGCTAAAAAGGATTGGGCCACTGCTGCAATTGTTACTCTCGCACTTTACTTACTCGTACTTTATTCAACTGCTACATTAAAACCCCTGAATACTTGTCGTGAGCATTTACAAGTGAATCCTTCATCAAATCTGCTTGTCAACACCTGCTCCTCGTTGGGTTCGACACTCTTACTTATCGAAGATACTCTGATACACCCTATACTTGTGGGTCATCACCGAACATAAAAGTCCGGCAAGAAAGTTACAACCTTTACCAATCCCAATGGAAATGGGAGGAGATAGGAATGGATTTCATCACCGGACTACCCATGACTAATAAAAGAAGGACATGATATGGGTAATCGTGGACCGGTTAACGAAAAGTGCACACTTCTTAGCAGTAAATCAACAGGATAAAGGAGAGAAACTCATCGATCTTTACATCAAAGAGATCGTGAGTAAACATGGGGTGCCCAAGAAGATAGTGTCAGATCGAGGATCTGTGTTCACATCAGCAATTTGGAAGCAATTACATGAAGCTTTAGGATCCAAGCTAGACTATAGCACCGCATATCATCCTCAGACAGGTGGACAGACAGAGAGAACAAACCAGATATTAGAGGATATGCTTAGGGCTTGTGCCCTAGACTTCGGAGGATCATGGGAGGAGCATTTACCACTAGCAGAGTTTTCATATAATAATAGCTATCAAAGCAGCATCAAGATGGCACCGAAGCTCGTACGGAAGGAAGTGTAGATCACCCATATGCTGGTATGAAGCCGGAGCAAGCAAAGAGTTCAATCCTGATTATGTCAAGGAAAAGCAACAGATTATCGACATCATAAGAGATAGGCTGAAGATAGCCCAAAGTCGACAGAAGAGTTATGCCGATTAGAAGAGAAGGACATGGGAGCCACAAGTTGGAGACATGGTATATCTCAAGGTGAGCCCAATGGAAGGTCTTCAGAGATTTGGAGTAAAGGGGAAGTTAAGCCTTAGATACATCGGACCTTTCAAGATACTGAGCCAAAACCGAGGATTAGCCTTTGAATTGGAACTACCGGGAAGGTTAGCACAAGTTCACAATGTATTCCATGTGTCGCAACTCAGGAAATGCTTAAAGACCCCAGATGAGCCATTATCACATGATGAGCTCAAGTTACAACCATATTTGACATACATCGAAGCCACAAAGATTCTCGAGGAGAACTGAAACAACTCAGGAATCGAGCTATTAAGTACTGCAAAATACAATGGAAACATCACCCCGAGAGGGCCACCGGGAAAAGGAGGAAGACCTGAGGAAAACATACCCCGAACTCTTCGTATTACAACCACAACTTCGGACGAAGTTTTCTTTAAGGGGAAAGGTGTAATGTCCCAGGTTTAGAGACGACCGAGGGTAGATTTTAGAAAGGGATGTGCATTGCATCGTAAATTCTGGGGAAATTTCGCGCTTTTAAAACAAAACGCATCGAAGGGGACAAGTTTCTCTCTCGACATCTTACAGGGTTAGGGTTTCGAGAGTGCGATAAACTTGTTTCTTACTCAACTAAGTTAGGGTTTTTGAGAAGAGAGGAGAGGTATTGCATCACAACTTAAGTGCATGACTGAATTAAAACTTAAGTTGCATGATTGAATTCAAATCTAAGTTGAATTTGAATTTCAAATTCAAACATCAAATAGATATCTCATAATTCAAACTTGAGATAATTCATTAAGTAAATTATAAATAATACACAATATGAACAATACAAATAATAAGTAAAGCTCATTAGAGAAAACTTTGAGCTTTATTGATAAACACACAATATACAATGTCTTTACAATATTCATAATTGAGATAAAAGAATATTACAACACATTACAAGAATTGGAAAAATGGAAAAAAAGAAAAGTACAATGTAATGATTTATCCTAAAAATTACAAGCTAAACTTCATTTAAGCTTGAGCCTGATGATCTTCATCTTCATTTGATCATCATCTTGAACCCTGCACACAAACACAACAAAGCAAGTGTTATGCCAAGTGGCAAAGCCACTTGGCAGGTTAGGAAAGAAATGGTGAATTGAGCAGATATGATCAACTCTGCCGAGCTGATCTACTCACAACCCAAGTCCCAAGCCAGGCTACACACACACACAGCCAAACAGCTCACCAGGCAGTGTGCATGGCCAACAGCACACACAGGCCAGTGAGTCACCACAAGCTTGCCAGGCCAAGCTGTCGACCAGGAGAGCAAAGAAGGGGAGGTATAAAAGCCTCCACAGTAAACGCTAGCCTCATCCATCGACAAGCAGCTTGGTAAGTCACCAGGTAGCAAGAACACAAGAACAGGAAGAACAGCACTGCTGTTCAACCTGTCCTAAATCACCACAGTACCAAATCAAGCATCACAGGCTTGCAAGGAGGAGCAGGGCAAGCATAAGTTCAACATAGAAGCAATCCTCTACAACAACAAAACCATCTAGGAGCTGGAGTGAGGTATAAACCAAATCAACCTGAGCAAAACCAAGTTTTGCTCATAAATAAGCATCCAATGCATCACAGAAGGGTAGAATACCCTATTTGTGTCATCATCTGGCTGTAAAGCCATTTGGTGTAAGCAAATATGGGTAAGACCATTAGGCAATCATCCTATGGGAACATCAGTTATGCAAATCAGTGCATAACTAAAGAAATCCAGCAAGGAATGAAATCACAGCTAGCCTAGCCCACACACTTAGCACCTACAGCTAACTATGCCATCAGACTATAGACAATTCCTTGTCTATATATTTTTGTCAACATCAAAAGCCACTGGAAGTCCAATATTGGATCAAGCCAGTGAACAGTTGTTCCATCCCAGCAAACAATCACCAACCATAGCAAGTCACAGAGAGGGGAGCAACCATGACAGCATCACAAGTGCTGCCAGGGCCACCTCAACCCTAAGCCAGCATAAGAAACCACCACATCATTATCCATTTGGATTCAGTAGAGGGCTAGGGTACCAACCAGAGGTTGTCATCCAGCTAGCCCTAGCTAATTTAATTGAAATGATCATCACTGTGTCATAGTTCACATCATTCATCCATTTATCAAGGCAAAATAAACAGATAAATGGAACAGACAAGCAACTGATGCACAGAGCCTTGCAGATGATCCAATGGATCATTGCAAGCATCCACTGATGCTTGGGCAAGCACCAGCACACACAAGCTAAGCATGTATGAAGCACACACAACACTGGATGAGCACCAGTGAGTCACAGAGAGGAGCACACAATTACTCACAAGAAAATATTGATCACTTGATCATCAAAGCACCACTAGCTCTTGCTACAGATTGCCACAGCCAAGTACAGCAACAGAAATTAACCAGCCACTGAATAAATCCAACCATGTCACTACTGAATCAACAGATAACTGAATTAATAACCTTATGATTGTATCCAGAAGCACATCCAAGGCTTGATGAGCCACTGGATCAAGATACACAAGCAAAGCACAGACACTCATCACTGAATAACACTGATAAGCCAACAACAATGCCCAATTGAGCATACTCATGAATTTGAGCACAAGAAACAGCACACTATTGCACTGGCACTTGCAAAATTGCAAGAACTACACACTGTAATCAAGCCAGGACATTATACATGAATACACTTGAGTATCTGGCAAGCTTATTAACAAGAACAGAGGCACAGAGATAGAATTAGTCAAGAAATGCAAGCATAGCACAGCAGCTCATGAGCAGGCAAGATAAGCGCAGCAGTAGAGCATCGGCATGGCGAGCATCTCTACACAGAGAGACAAACCATAGCCAGAGCTAGAGGAGGAAGAAGAACAGGCACAGGAGAGGGAAACAAGGGAGGCGCACTTACCCGGGGTCGAGCAGACCGACGCAACCATGGCGGCCACGGCGGCACACGCCGGAGCGCAGCGGCGCCAGGCCAAGCCAAGCCATGGCGGCGCCACAGCACCACCCGCCCCACGGCGGTGAAGCCACGACGGCGCCATCATGTCTGGGGCATCCGCCAACACGCATCGCCGGCGAGGACCGTAACCCTAGCACTAGAGAGGGTCGAGGATGAGCGCACCAGGTCGCCCGCATCAAGTCGACGCGGATAGATCGACGCGCTGTCAAGCGCCGCGTCGATTGCGCGCCATGGCGGGGGCCAAGTCCGGCGGAGCTCGCCGGAATCGAGCGGCGACGGCGAGGGCGACACAGGTCGCCAGAGAGAGGGGTTAGGGTTTGGGTTTCAGACGCGCGCGAGAGAGAGAGAGGAGTGAGGCTGGTCGAACCGGACCAGGTGGGTCGGTTCAACCTAACCCCACTGGGTTACATCGACAGGTGGGCCCAGGGGTAATTTGGTCATTTCCAAATTCATTTAAAAACACAAACTTTGACCAAATTTTATAAAAACAATATAGCTATATAAAATAATTAAAAATATGAAAACCACTCAGTATAAAAAACTCTATCATAATAAAATATGAAATAGAATTTTTGAAGTCAAACAAGAATAAGTTCAAATTTGATGATTTAAATAATCATTTAAATCACACATTTTATTTTCAATAATGAAAATAAGTCCATAAATTCTTTTGGACTTTAAAAACACCTTGACAACATTTCAAGGTTGTATCTTGCCCTGAATAGAGTATCCCTAAGTGATTCTTAGTATTAACATCTCACATGAAATAATAAAGACATCGGAAGGGGGGAACAAACCCTAAAACTGGAATCATGCATCAATGCTTTAACCATTGCCCTTATCGGACAATGATGCTATTTTTCAGCAACAAAGGACAAGGGTCAGTCCACACCATCCAACTGCAACACTTTGTAGTGTTCAGGCAAGTTCATCACTTGCTCATGTCATTCGAGTATTTTTATCAAATTACTTGCAAAATACTATGTTTATCACTATTGCATAAAAAACAAAACCACTATTTTCATAACTATGAATATGACTAAGTGGTGGGCAATGGAACCATGGATTGTGTTGATATGGTGGAGGTTCCATTGCAAGGGTTTATATCCATCTAGGATTAAACAACAAATGTCGTCTGATTCTTGTGCCGCAATACCCGTGTTAACCATAAGATCTGGAGACGGAATAGTCAATCGTATTTCCACCTCTTGTACATCAACGGATGCGCTTACCGTAGACACTTGTATCCTGAGGGACAAGCGGTGGCTGGGAAGCCTAAAGTCCCCATGGTAATGCGGTCTATGATGGATTGTAAGGTGTCCGGAACGGTCTATATATGGTTGATAGGGCAGGGCATATAAAATTGTTCTAACGGTCTACCTTAATCGGTAGGGGAGAACAAATGCCTGGGTCGGTCTCACCATAGATATAGGGGAAGACAATCTTACAAAAGGGTGGGTGTGCGAGGTAGCGGAGGAATATGATTGGCTATGACCTTATACCGGGCCTCACACCATAGGAAGTGTGGACGGGGCTGCGGTTGGCACCAAGGTTAAGATCTCTTATGGGTAAAGCAACACACCGCAGTGTAAAGAACCGTGACCCGTCACTACCTGTTCGGATATGGAACTGCGAACGCCGCGGAAAGGAGTTCCATGAAGTTCTAGTAAACCGTGAAGGCTGACGGACATAGTTCTTTGAAATAAAAGCAACCTCTTGAAGAAATGTTTATCAAAACCTGCATGGGTATTAGACTTTCTGGTCTAATATCGTAGCTAGTGCATCAAACACCTCTTTTCTATAATGAACTTGTTGAGTACGCTCGTACTCATACCACTCTTAAATCCCCTGCTTAAAACCATTTGGAGGAGGACAACGACAACTGACGGAGCCGATATCATCGGCTATGAAGAACCAGGACTTCTAGAGGAGTTGAAGGAGACTACCTTATAGTCTACGAACCGGGAGGGTTCCGGAGGAGATCAAGTTTAGACTAACCGAGTAGTAGTAGTATCCGAGCAGTACGAACCCTTAGTACTTAACTGCTCGAGGGAATAAATGTACCACCTAGTAAGACTTCTATATTGTAAGTTAAGATGGGTTCGCCTCGAACCCAGGAGTATCCCTCTTAGGACCCAAGAGGAGCTCCGAGATGATATGTACATTATGCTTTTAATAATAAATGAATGAGTTATGGACCTGCTATGTTCTGTTGTACTACTCTGAGGGATGTAATATTTGCGGAATGGTACTTCGTGAATGTTATATCAACGACTGGCATACTACAACATGCAGTGGTATGCAGAGTCACCACACAAATACCCACAAGAAATATAATCCCTTACAAAAGATTGGCAAAAAATTGGTAGAGTTCCAAAAAAATTCAGGTTTTGTCAATTTCGTGTAGCTTAAAATATAATTAGTTTGCATTAAAATTTTACATCATGATAGTATATATTATTGGCTACCTCTAAAATTTTTATTTTTATTTTTCTAATACATAACATACAAATTTTAATTGCCCTAATATAGAGTTACGTGTAGCTCGGCCTTCATCTGCTAGAGATGCTCTTAGGAATCCTTTGATTCAAAGGATTGGAAAAGCATGAGAATAGTAAAATCGTAGGATTGAGATGCCATGCATACTTTGAATCCTATGGAAAAGTGAAGTGTGTTACATTTTGGTAAAGGAATTTTTCATGAGGTATGACCTCATGTTTTTTTCTATAAATTCTATAAAATTATTTTCTATAGGATATGTTCTATGAATCAAACAACATGTGTAGATTTTTTTTTCCATAAAATCCAACTCCTACACAATTCTTATAGAAATCCTATGAATCATAGGGACCCTTATACTTAGGAGCGAGGGAGTAGATGAGAGGAAAAGAAGAATGAAAAAATTCTAAAGCAAGCGATGCATAATCCGTCGGTCTCGTCCAAAGCCGCCGATTCCGAGGGCCGACACACCCTTCCCCGCGCCAAGAAGATCCGACAAGGACGCCAAGCTAGCTGCTAGCCGGTGCCGCTGTGCTCCTCCACCATCCAAACTTGCGAAAAATCGCGGTACCCGCCGTTCCCCATTTCTCCCATCCTGTTCCCAACGAGAAAAATCCAAGCCAAATCGCCCACGGGTCCTGCTCTTCTTCTCTTCTCTCCGGGAGAGAGAGCGCCAAATACACACTACATACATATACCTGCACTGCCAAAGCTGCTTCGGTCTGCGGAGTGCGGCAGAGCAGAGCAAGACTTGTCACTTCACTTCTCTCGCTTTTCCATCACGCCGGGCTTGATCGAATCGAATAAACAGTACTGCTGCTGAGAGGTCAGCTCTTGATCGAGTGGCATAAATTGATGCGCCCCGTGGGCGAGCTGTAGCTGTAGCAGGTCTGCTGTAGGCTGGAGCTAGAAGAAAGAGCAGGGTAGCTTAAGCTCAGCTAGGCTTGTTGCTGCTTCCCCCCTTTTCTGTTCAATCCAGGTTTGCTTTGCGGCTCATCTTGTTCGTTTCTCCTGAATGGATAGCATTTCTTTCCTTTTGGGGAGCTTTTCTTTCCGTGGCGAACTTTCTTGTTTTCTGTTTGGCTTTATTCAGCGTTCTTGTTTCTTCCAAGTAAATGCCTCCACTTGATAGAGATAAATGCACGGATTAATTAGTGGATAAAAGTGCCATCTTTCTTCCAGATTGTGGATTTTTTCCTCCAAGAATCGTTGCATGGACGGCAATGGGAGATCGGCGGCGTACCAGAAGAAGCCTCTCAGGTAAACATTTTGTGACACACAGACCAAACGGGATTCTTTCCCCTTTTTATTCCGTCGACCATCGATCGATTGATCCGGCGGCAAACCGCAGCGCGGAAACCGATCTCGTGGAGCTGCTATGGCACAACGGCGGGGTTGTGGCGCAGCCGCAGACGCACCCGAGGCCGGCGGGGAACCCCTGCGGCGGCCAGAGCGCCAGCGGCCTCACCGGCGAGGAGACCGCCGCGTGGTTCGGCGACGTCGACGGGCTGGAGAACGAGATGTACGCGCAGCTCTGGCACAGCATTGCGGACGGACCCGCCCCGCTCCCGTGCCCTCTGCCGCCGCCGCACCCGGCGGCGAGGCCGCCGATGAGGAGCGGCATCGGCTCCAGCTGGACGGGCGGCGGCGGCGACATCGGCTCGACCTTCTGCGGCAGCAGCCAGGTCCCGGAGGTGCCGGTGGAGGGCAGGGAGGAGGGGAGCGCCGCGCTGCCGTCCGAGGGCACGCGCGGGACGAGCACGCGCGACTGCACCGCCACCTATACCGGCACCGGCACCGGCACCGGCACCGGCACGTCGTCGTCCGGTGGGTCAGGGAGCAACTTTGGGGGCTCCGGCTTGCCGAGTGAGAGCGGCCATGCCCACAAGAGGAAGGGGAGGTGCAGAGACGAGTCTGCCTGCCGCAGTGAGGTGTGTTTCTGCTTGGTCTAGTTTATTCATCTTGTGTTCTTGAGCAGTGAGGTGTATGCTTGAGTCGATACTGAATTGAGCTCATGAAGAAATTGCAGGATGTTGAGTATGAAGCGACTGAAGAGACGAAATCATCTAGGCGACACGGGTCGAAGCGGAGGAGCAGGGCAGCTGAAGTTCACAACCAGTCAGAGAGAGTGAGATCATCATACCTTAACTAGTATAATCTTATTTCGAGCAGCGTAGCATGCCGCTGATGGATTCTTCTTAATTATAGCCCTGTTTGTGATTATATGTAGAGAAGAAGAGACCGGATCAATGAAAAGATGCGCTCATTACAAGAACTCATACCCCACTGCAACAAGGTAAGAATCGAGTATATATTATGCATCTTTTCTGATCAGCTGCAAGTCTCTGGAATTTATTTCCCTTGGTAAGTGCTGACATATCTAGTTTATCATGCACATATAAGTCTTTACTTTCAAATCTTTAATCTTTACTTGGGCAAACAATTTCAGGCCGACAAAGCATCAATACTAGACGAGGCAATCGAGTACTTGAAGTCCCTCCAAATGCAAGTTCAGGTTAGAAATCACTGCCTCCTCTACCTGAACTACCATACGCCATATTATGAGATCAATTTACAGGTACCTAACTAAGACTGTCAAATCTACCTCAGATTATGTGGATGACTACAGGGATGGCGCCAATGATGTTTCCTGGTGCTCACCAGTTCATGCCACCGATGGCTGTGGGAATGAATTCGGCATGCATGCCTGCGGCACAGGGTCTAAATCAGATGGCAAGAGTGCCATACATGAACCATTCCATGTCAAGTCACATCCCTATGAACTCATCTGGAGCAATGAACCCTATGTATGTTGCAAACCAGATGCAAAACATTCACCTGAGGGAGGCAAGTAATCACTTCCTTCACCCAGATGGTGGACAAGCAGCAGCGCCTCAGGTACAAGGGACTTCTCAGCCCTGTTTCATTTGTTCACCTAGCTTAGATATCAATTATTTGCAGGTAGCAGGACCATATGCTTATGCGCCACATGCAGCACCACAAAACGGCATACCGGAAGTCCCAGATAGTACTGTTGTGCCAACTTGTGGGCCTGGACAACCACCTACCTCTGATGGAAGTTAGAATGATCGTAATCTTGTAAGAATGTATACTAATCCACACCTGTTTTTATTTTCTTAGAGGCATTGGCGATGTCTAGATAACTTGATCTGCATATCTGCACTATAGTATCAGGATTCAGTAGTTCTGCGATCATTCTTTGACAGCTTAACCTCTTGGAGTAACCATGCTACATAAGAAACTTACCAGTTTGTGCCTATGATTTTCATCTTGTATTTAGAAACCATAGCTGCATATCATTTCATAGTTTTGTCAAGAATGACTCTGGATGAGTAGTACAATGAAGACGTCGTCTTTCAGCTCCGTTTCCATGAAAGCTGGCCAGTTGTTCTCATCCGATCTGTCATCTGATAAACTGGTTGTTCATTACAATCGTTCTAATTTTGACATATTTTATCACTATCCATGAATTTTACAGTTGTGCGTCAATTTCGTCATTATTGAAGATGTCGATAACTTCAGAATTCAGAACCACTTGGTTTAACCATCCCTTTCTTGACATTTACAGGGTATGGGACTGCGTCGACCTGCACAGGAGCCGTCTTTCTGGAATTAGCTGAAAATACTAACATGATAAGCAGATAGCATCCACATTTCCATTGTATGTCTCGATCAATACGTGTCTGGCATAAATTGCAGAAGTATTTCTAAATTAAGATAGCATTTTTCTTTGATGTCGGAAATATGGGTCAGTATGCGTCTAGCTCCAGTTCCATGTGTATGCACTAACCATAATAATATTGAATTGCAGCTACTCAAATAGTGCTATAGCAACCTTTACCTTTACCCTTCCTTTTCTTTTATTACTACTGTCTTTGAAACGTCTGGTTTATTCGAGAGAAAAGGAGGAAAAAATGAAAGGGTTTTGCTTGTTGTCAAATGGCCAACATCCAACCAACCAGACCCGAGGGGAAGGAACAGAACAAGTCAAAGCATTATGTCCTACAGAAGCTGATTCGATAGCAAGCCTTACTCTTCTCTAAATCCAAGGTACATATCACTCAAGATTGCCTTTTTGGCCACTACAACATGTAGCACTGGTCTAACCACCTGTGCATTACACTTAACTCCACTTTCTTTTTGTGGAAAGATTTGGTCTGCAGGAGAAGAACTTGCCGGGCAGGACATCGAGCTGTCTGCCTCACGGTGTCTGCTTGCTGCGTGCACGTACAGTCACTCCGATGTATGCTCATCGACAAAGTTTTTGGCATCGTTGCTCTTGTGGCTCACAGCAGCTGGATTAAAGTCTGGGAATTCCGTGTGGAGCCCTGGGTTTGCAATGCAAATGACGGCGTCTCTCTCAGCAGCTGCAGGTGTAGAACAAGAGTTGTGGTTATCTTCTTATTTCGCCTGATGTTTACAGCACCCCCAAGGGCACGTTACTGTTGCTGCATGGTCCTCCGGTCTAGAGATGCTGCTGGCCATGGGATCACATCCCCTGAGCTTTCATGTGTACTGCAACTGGGAAAAATACTGGATGCCCTTGAACTTGTTGCTCATCCGTTGCTTTCACCGTGCGTTACTTTTTTTTTCCTGCATTATGTATAACGCTGGTACTTCACTTGGTCGTTGTGGTAGACTGGTAGAAGTGTAGAACGCTGCCAGGGCACTGCCTGTGTATGGATGGAGACGCCCTAGCGCCATCAACACTGATTTTGAATGTACCTTCAGCCGGGGGCATCCAACTTCTTTTGGCGTTGACGCTGGCCAGGCAGCGTGCTGCTGTGCTCGCCGACAGTTTAAGACTTTGAGACGATGTCCAAATCTCTGCTTCATTTTAGAGCTCCAGTGTTTTATTGATTCGTTTAGAATTTGATGACGTTTTTATCCAGCAGCGGCAAAAAGAAAATTGAAAAATAATAATGGCTTCGCCCGGGTTCGAACCGGAGACCTTCAGTGTGTTAGACTGACGTGATAACCAACTACACCACGAAACCTAGTTATGTTTAAAACCAGGAACAGTATTAAAGAACTTATCTTTTGACAGGAAATCTGGCTGATATTATCAACATTCAGATATCTAGATTGAGCACAGCTTCTATTCTTCGTACACAATTCATATCCGACTCTGTCAAAAAAAAATTCATATCCGACTACCAAATGAAATCTAAGAAAACGCGCTTTTCTGGACTATCTTTCTGGCAAACAAATCTCCGGAGCTGCGATCACAGTGGAAATAGGCGACCCTATTCAGACTAGTTTCTGAACTATAATTCCCAGTTCGGTTGACTCCAAACGATAGACAAAACGAAAACGTTTTCAGCACACCACAGCCGAAGAAGATGAGCAGTAGGCATCGAAATGATGAAATTGGACAGCAGTAGGTTCAGATACCGTAGGTTCTCATCGTGTTCTAACAAAAATAAGACACAACAGTCCTCACATGAATGTTGATCTGCAAAAGCTCGAACAAATTACACACAATACACGCCGTTGCCTGCCTTGATTTCACAGTTCAATTCAGGTTCTGCAATCAGTCTATAGATAGAAAGCAACCGCAAGAAAATGTGTGTCCCATGTTTCTTTTTAGAGGAAAAGGGTCACGGCCCTGGTTCCATTGAAGAAACCGAAGTAATTAGAGCACTTCGGTAACGACAGCTATCTCACTCCACATTACGCAACAATAAACCATATGGTGTAAGCCCAAATAATCCCCCAAAATAAACTCTGTGCACTGCCAACACCACACCACACTCCGAGAAAGCCCACCAAAACGGAAAAAAAAAACTAAAAAAATCATTATTCTGAAGCCCTCTTCTCCAGAAGAAAACGCTTCAACACCAGACTTGCCCCGCTCGGATCAACGGAGGGCAAACCTCACAGACGGCGGGAGCTTAAGGCCCATGGCTTCCCTTGCGACGTTCCACGCATGATCCCTCGCCGCCTTGTCAACATCCTTCTCCCTCACCCATATACCCATTCGTTTCAATTGATGGTAGCGTGGATTGATTGTGAAGAACTTCAAACCAGGGGCCGCACCCACCAGGCACACCAAAAGCTCGATCACCGGGGGTTGCGCAGCGAAACCTCCTACAAGAATCAATCGGAGCTTCTGAAGAGAGATGCCCTCGGGCCAGCTAACTTGGACATTCTCCAGATGGTGCTGTTCTCCGCTGTATGCCTGCATCTGCATGCAAGGAAGACCCAACTGTTGTGAGCTCTTCACAATTGCCGGATTGTGACTTGACAAAAAAAAACTTTATAGATCCACCGAAGTAATCATACGTGCAGTAACTACAAAAGCTACAAGGTCCAAAAAAGAAGTGAATGATTTAATCTGTCAGATATAGCACTACCCGTAACTCATAAAAACTGAGACACTGGTCTCGTCATTAATATAGGTTATGTGTTGAAAATTTGGCTTGGGATAACAAGCTCTCTCAAAAGTTGACCAATTACATGTCTTTGATTTAACTTACATAAATGCTTGATGCCGTTCGAGCCAAATTGTTTTATGATAATTTGATATCACAAGTGGTAGTGGTACCATATAATTTGTATTTTAGATGACCTCATCTCAGGACATGGAAACGAAACACAGCTTACTTAAAGACCAGTAGAGGTATATCCAGTAGCATATACAAACAGAGGACTAAGAGAACATTAGCCATGGCCCAACTATGTGGCGTTCTAATTTTACTCCAAACAAAGAAAAAATGGAGAGAATTTAGGACGTACTTCTAGACGGAGTCTTGTGACGTAAGGAGTTGCTTGAAGGAGATAAGCTACTGCAAGAACATTATTCCAAGATGGCAAAACATACAAGTTGATGTACTTCAATACAGTGAATTTCTTCGCATATAGATTGAAATTGGGCTCCTGCAGAAGATCAAATAAAGCAATTATTGCAATCGATTACTATGACAGTTAGAAACTGCTAACTCAACAATTGGGTATGAACCATCTTAGCGTACCTTAGATGGTGAAAGGAATGTCAAGGAGACTTTCTTGATCATTTTCATTTTATTTAAATGCGTCGAGAGAGAACAATTTCTGTTCGAGAACTTTGTTACTATTCTCCTCATATTGGGAGTACTCGCATATTTGATGAGTACCTTATGTCCATCATACTCAAAGAAGGCTAGGCTGGTTGAATGAACCTCAATACTAACCAAATTCTTGCAATAACATATATACAAATGGAACAGTGTTTCACTAGAAATCCTTATGTTAACCAAATCATTGCAGCTCACCAATATCAAAATGCGGAGCACAGGGCAGCAAGAGAAAATACTTTGGGTGTCAGAATCAGTTATCGTGACACACTTTAGATAGAGGCTTATGAGAGAGGAAAATCTGCAGGGACACATTGATGGTCCAAATATGCAATTCGTCAGCCATAGCCTCCGCAAAGAGGATGCTTGTCCATCACCGAAAAAATGCAAAGGGAAGTTATAAGGACTTGTAGTCCTGGAATGACCAGAACAGGATATTCCGCTTTTACACAACTGAAGTCTCACAGAGTGTGCATTTGACATTGACGCGAACTGGACCCATTTGTCAAGGTGGGCAGCATGGGTGGAGTTCAGATCAAAATGAACCTCAAACACATTAACACCAGTTCCCTCATGACACAGCAGCCGGTTGTTTACTCTATCAATGAATTTGTCTGATCTCAAACTCATAGATTCTGGATCATTGCATTTAATGGAAGTGGTGCAACCTGAACTTTCCTCAGAAAATACGGTGTGCTCACTAAATACGAGATGAGAGCCCTGTTCCTCCGATTGTTCGGAAACAGAAGTAGTAACTGCGGCATCTTGGATCGCAAGCGATGACAACATCTTTTCCAAATAATCATCCGGTAATCTGTTGGTTAAATATCCAGCGGGTTCTTGGCCAGATTTCCTCTTCCTATTCTTGCAAAAATCTCCTGAAAGCAGTAAGAAGTAGATTTCTCACCCGAATCATCAAAGCAATGCACATCCTAATTTTACAAATTTTGTGACTCCTAAAAGCAGTAGAATGTCGATTTCCGGTACAGAGCGGAAAGAGGATATTTATCAAGCCTAAATATGCAAATTCGACCAGAAAACCATGGAACAACAAGTCAATGGCTGGCGGTGGCGCATCAACAGCAAATTTGTGACTCCTAAAAGCAGTATATAAATTCTTTTGGTATTGACCACCTAGCGTCGGGTCGATGTGGCGCAACCTGAATTTCCTTCAGAGAGGATGCTGTCGATCGTTAACGATGAGAAGAGGCTCTCCAGATCTTCATCCGGTGGTAGTCTGCTACTTGACTCTCCGGCGCGGCCTTGCTGTAATCTCCTCTTCTTGTCATAGCGAGAATCACCTGGAAGAGAGTATAATGTTCATTGTTCCAGTACAGAACGGGATGTAAGGGCCAGCCGTACAAAAAAGTTAATTTTTTTTTGCGAAAAAAAAATCAATTTGTTAGTAGTAACTTGTTCATAGGCAGGCCACGCCGCCGAATCTAATCACCCTAACTGCCAAACATGGAAAAATCGCGATTGGTGACTACTGAAGTTGTTCCCTGAGGAACGATGGCTACGCTAGCAATCGGCATTACTAATCGAGATCTGGAAAGAGAGAGACCTTCTTGTTCTTGGTAGTTTGGCGGCGGTGGCGGCGTTAACATGCCGGAAGCGAGGTCGGCGTCGCAAGGGAGCGGCAGTGCGAAGGGGGAGACGACGGGAAGCGGAAACTCGGCACAACGGTGATTGCACAAGGGTGGGAGCCGGAGGAGGGATTCCAATTCTAATAGGTTTTCCTGCCGCCCACTATCACCAACCCTAATAGGCTTCCTTTTTTGAGGAACAAAAAGGTTTATACCGACCCTAATAACCTAATCCGAGTTTTATCATTTGATATTTTGATCGACGAAATTTTGATCTTACCCACATTTTTTCCTTAGAGGGGTATTTAAAAAAATGAACCAAGTATTTATAAGCATATGTTCTTAATTGTTTGCACATGAAAGGCTCCTATTAGGCATTTGTCTAGTTAGATAAGTAATGGTGTTCAGTGAAATCTAGTTTCTTCTTGTAAGCACCAAATTAAGCATATCACATTGTACATGTCCTTATAGCACTTTTTGTTTTTTTTATTCCATCATCTCGACGCCGTCGGTCACAAACACAATCAATATGACAGAAGGTCTAAACAATTCCATGTTTGGAATTGCCAACAAAGAGATGGACAATATTCTTTCTACATTTTTTTTGAATTAAAGGGTTTTCCCCGATTTCCATTAAGAGAAACCAAATGTTGTTTACTACAAACCTCAGCACCGCCACCAACCAGCCATGGAACATAGAGTTTGTTTGAAAGAAAGAAAGAAGAAACTAAACCGCCTAAGCCAGATGATGAGAATACAGAAGAGGAAAGGGGTGCATAGGTCAGAGGCAACACATCCTGGAGCTACAGACCCTCACACTTGGAACATTCTCTCCCAGGCTACATGCTTCGACGACTTCAGTTCTTCGTCTTTTCTGTTTTGCCAAAATGTATTCTTGTCTACTTTTTCTACATTGCCAGCCTTGGGGACCATGTCACCGATCTCCTCCTGGCATTGAATATCTTAGTTGCAATTCGCTCCACCAACTTTGCGAGCCATTGTAGTCGATCCTTTGCGATGTCCTTCACCTGCAAAGAACTCCATAAATTAATCCAATAGCAAATTTTGTATATGACTGCAATCGGTTCATCTGGCCACTTCTTTTGAAAAGCATGCTAGGTTTCTTGTTTTCCAATTCCCCCAGAAAACCTCTGTTATCACCACCGCAACAAGCTTTTGGTTCAGACCCTGCAACCCTTTAAGCCAGATGTTCACACAACTATGGACATTGGTGAAGGGACGGGAAACTGAAAGCAACACTCGACACATTCCACACATATCTGGCTAAAGGGCGAGAAAAGAAAACATGGTCAATTGATTCATTGCTTCCACATAATAAGAAACTCTTCGAACATGACCCACGCCTTTGCAATAGAACATCCCTCATCAAGATGCTACCTTTCAGCACTAGCCAAAGAAACATTTAACTCACATAGGAATCTTAATCTTCCACATAAACTTATACGGCACCACCCCATAATTCTTTAGAGCGCAATAAAAAAGATCTCACAGTGAAAGCCCCCCATGTCGGACAATTCCGAATATAGTTTAATTGAATCTTCTGACAAAGTCACATCCCCACACACTCCACACATTCTTAGCCATTTTTCTTTTCTTTCTCCAACCATAGCCTTTCTGAATATGAGATTTCTGATCCCGGTAGAAAATACTTTACAAATATTGATCTCTTGGTTTAGAGAAACTGAATAAAGTCTAGGAAAAGTCACATAGAGAGGGCAAGCATGGAGCCAATGATCTTCCCATATCCGTGTAATTTCTCCATTGCCAATCACAATTCTACAACAAGGCCAGAATAAATTTTTAACTTCCATTAAACCTTGCCAAAAATGGGAATCACCGGGTTTAACTTCCAATTGGCCAAGAGTTACTTAAGAAAGGAATTTGTTCCTTAAAATTTGTTGCCATATTCCATCCTCGCTCAAAAGTTTCCATAACCATTTATCCAACATAGATATATTTATTAAATCCAAATTTAGAATGCCTAGCCCACCTTGGTCTTTTGGAGGACAAACAATGTCCCAATTCACAAGATGATACTTTTCTTGTTTTTAACCTCCTCCCACTAAAAATGTGATATATGCATATCCATTCTTACTTACGGGCCTTTAGCCACTCTATAGAAAGATAATATATATAGCGGTATGCTTGAGAGTGATGAATTAATCAAAGAAACCTTCCCACCCATAGCGAGCCATTTTCCTTGCTAACATCCTAATTTACTTTCCATTTTTTTTAGCTAGTTTTCAATCATTATTTCTTATTCTTTTTTCATTAGTGGGTACTCCTAGATATTTCTTGGGGAGTGAACCCATTTTGCAAGTAAATATTTCCTCAAAAAAATCTATCCACAACCTCCTCCAAACAAACAAAAAATCGCTTTTGTGAAAATTAATTTTCAATCCAGTTATTTCTTCAAATAAACAAAGCAAAAACTTCAAGTTTCAAGCTTGATGTAAACCATCTTGCAGTAGTAATACAGTATCATCCGCATATTGTAAGGTGGATATACCATTAGTAGCAAAGTTTGTTCATAAGCTAGACAATAAACCATCATTTTGTGCCCTCTCAATAAGGATAGATATAACATCTACCATGGTGTCAAAGTGTAAAAAGGCGATAGCGGATACCCTTGTCTCAGCCCTTGAAGGGTACTGAAATAGGGTCCCACCTCATCATTCACTCGAATTCCTACTTTTCATGTGGTAACCATTTTCGTTACCCAATCATTGAACAAATGTGGAAACCTTGCACTTCTAATACTTTGAGGAGGGAAGAACCATTTGAGTTCATCAAAGGGATTTCTATTTCCGTGCCCTCGGTTTCTTAGTTGTACTCACTTTTCCCCAGCTCCTTAGTTTTTCCTCAGTTTTATCCAAGCCCTTGTCTGAAACCCTCACAAGTGCTGGAACGGCCGGTTGCCCAACGGGTCAACAACTTTGACTGTTATCTGCTAACTAGTGGGGCCACGTAGAGCCTGCAAAGACACGTCAGACCATCCATCTTTGTTTGACTGTAAGCATCGTCGTATCCCTGACCAAAACACGGACGAGTGGGCTTCAGTATATTGAATGACAAGTAAGGCCATGACGCTGATACAAGGGGTAATACACAGGTAGGATTAGATTTTTAAACGGAGCTCTACGATGGCACAGAGGAGGTGGCATGCGGGGTGCGAGATGAGATCGACGTCCACAAAGAACTGCATGAGGCGAGACCAGACGCATTAGATAGATATGAACTAGACGCGTTTAACCATGCAAAGAAGAGAAGAAATGGTCGAGGGCATCAACGACGACCTCAACACTTTGACTGACAGTGTCGGACACGAACGCGAGCAATGTAGAAGAAACTAGTGTCTCTCCTTTCTGGCGTGTATAGATGGGTGATAGGGGAGTGTGGTGGCGAAGGGAAAGACCTCGCGGTGGTCTGTGGCATCCAGCATAGCAGGGCGGCATGGCCGTCCCCACAGCGGCGTTGAAAGGATCGTATGCCGCACCTAGAGGGGGGGTGAATAGGTGCTAACCAATTTTTAGTTCTTTTTCAATTTAGGCTTGACACAAAGGTAAATTCTCTAGATATGCAACTAAGTGAATTTACCTATATGACAAGGCAAACAACTAAGCAAGATATATCTAAGCAATATAAGAGATAGAATAGGATAGAGGTAACCGAGAGTGGAGCACGCGATGACACGGAGATGATTCCCTTCCTTTGCAAGAAGGTACGTCTACGTTTGGAGGAGTGTGGTTGCTACGAAAGCCAAACCAACGCCACGAAGGCTTCACTCAGATCTCCTGTGAGCAACGCCACGAAGGCCTAGCCCACTTCCACTAAGGGATTTCCTCGAGGCGGAAACCGGGCCTTTACAAGGTTCTTGGGGCACACATCCACAACCGAATTGGAGGCTCCCAAATCTGTTACAACACAACAATCAACAATACATCAACACAAATCAACTAGGGAACCAAATAGGAACACTAGCATGAGATCCCTCAAACAAGAGAGGAAATGAGAATCGCTTCGGTGAGATGTAGATCGGTGTCTTCTCCTTCGAATCTCCAAAGATCAAGAGCTTTGGTTGGGAGGAAGGAGATCTTGCAAATCTTGTGTTCTTGAGGTGGCTCTAATGGAGGTGAGGCTTGGCAGATTTCTTGTGCAATGATTGAGCAAGGAGCAATGTAGAAGAAGGGGGTAAATACCTCTCCAAATTCAGTCGTTTCCTGGGGGCGATAATCCGGTCTAAGTAAGGGCCGATAACCGCCCCGGAAAATCGGCCTGGACAAACCGCAAATATCCGCCAAATGTCCGCCCCGTCCAGCTTTTTCTGGTCCTTAGCCGATTTCGAGGCGGATATTTTGAAATATCCGGCCCGGATAATCCGGCCTGGGACAAAATGTCCGGGCAAATGTCCGGCCCCTATCTGAGCTGCTTTTCTTCGGTCCTTAGCCGAGGGGCCCGGATATTTTGAAATATCCGGCCCGATAATCCGGCCTTGGGACAAATCCGGGCAAATATCCGGGCAAATGTCCGCCCCTATACTGAGCTGCTCTTCCTCAAGTCCTTAGCCAAAAATTGGGGGCCGGATATTAAATATCCGGCCCGGATTATCCGGCCTGATGATTTTGCTGCTTCATTTTGGCAGAACTGACCACATCCAACACGCATACAAAAGTATCTATATAATCCATGTACCACTTAAACAAACATTAGTGTATCACATATATATAACACGGAGATATAGTATCACACATAATGTAATAGCCTTGATCTCAACATATAGAAATCCGAAAACCATAACAATGTCTCACACCACATAGCACATAGTTTTAAACGGAACACAAGGGAACACAAGCAAACCAAGAGTTCAAATAAGAGGGAACACAAGCAATAAAAGAGTGATAAACGCATATGCTTGTGCCCAAACCATGCAAATCCCCGAGAGAGATCCTAATAGAACACTTCTCCCCCTTTGGCATCGAGACGCCAAAAAGGGGACAAGCGCGATGCTACTCGCCCCAAAGAGATCACTCGGAGCCATCTTCATCATCGGACTGGTACACCGCTTCTTCTTCTTCTTCTTCATCAGTGTCCGGGGCCTCCGGAGAGTTGCGAGTGTAGTTGGCCCTCTGAATGTATTCCTCAAGATCATTCCAGGGAACCTGTGAAGAATGCCACCCACTGTAACCTGGGTGAACTGGAGGCTGAGGTGGAGGACCTTGCTCACCACTGAGCTTATGAAGAATGACCGCCTGAGTATGCTTAATCTCAGAACGTCTCGGCTGGCTGCATAGTTCTCCTTATGGATCTCAATGTTCATGCATAGAATGTGACGCTGAAACCAACTGAGCTTCTTCACTTGTTTCTTCATGGCAGGAAGATCAGCATGGCGAGCAGGAGCAAAACCACTAGAACAAGCATCTCCCATAAAGGAGTCAGGAGCGGGTGCAGCACGAGGAGCCGACTTAAGCTTGTAGGCTTTCTTGACGGTGTGCTTCACCAATGGAAAATGGCTCAAGTCTTCATCCATAGACACGGAGTTGTTGATGAGGAGCTGGATATATGGTGCATAAGGTATGGTGGTCCGGGAGACCATAGCATCATGAATCTCATGAAAGATGAAGTCCATGATATCAAGAGAGTAGTCACGTTCCTCATCAGGATCACGAGCACACTTAAGACTGAGATGCATAAGATCCACAAGAGCTCCCCGGAGTGCATCATTGTTTCCACCACTTGGAGCAATGGTGGCTCAAAAGAAACGGAGCAACTGACCATAGATGGGAAGCAGCCCCGTGGTAGAACCAACTACTCCAGAAGAGGTATAGAGATCAAACAGCACATTCTTATCCGTCTTCTGAGGACCATGGAGAGTACGGCCTCCTCCTTCAGGAAGCCCAAGAATAGAGGCAAACCGGCGCAGGGTTGCATGACAGTGAGTGGAGCCAGGCATCCATTCCATAGTGTGCTCAGCATCTTTCCTGATGGCCAAAGTAGCAAAGAACTGCTTCACCAACTCTGGACTATAGTCACATTGAATCTTCATCAAATCGTAAGCCCATCCTACCAGTCACCCAGATGGCATCCGCAAAATGATTATTTTTAGCCAGAAGCTCCACATTGATTGCTTGCATGGGTCGCACTTTCTTCATGGGCTCATAGATATCCTTATAGATGAACTCCTGCTGCATGCGCCAGAATTTCCTGCCCTCTGTCTCTTCATCCCTTGGGAGTTCTTCATACCAGTTCTTCATACGGAGTGCTGCATAAGAGACAATGTCCATAGTCTTGTAGTTCGCTCTGTTCCTTGTTCTTCTGTCTTGATGCGGTGGACTTGCGAGCACCTGCAAACTCATCACTCGACCGGTCACGCCTTGGGCGTCTTCGACCCCGAGAACCACTACCTGTGAACAGCAAAGATGGATAGCAAAGAGAAGATAACGCTCATAAGTCATGTATGGTACAGCAATGTACTCTACAAGCATACTATAAGTTGGTACAAGTCTAGACAAGAGAGATTGAATCAAAACTGCAGCGGCGATGAAGCTCCAGGCCGGATAATCCGGTGTCCCCGGGGGGCGGATAATCCGGCCTGACCGGATAATCCGGTCTTCATGGGGGCCGGATAATCCGGCCCTGCGAAACTAGCAGATTTTGCAATCAAAAACTTGTCTACGACCAGATCGGCCTCATAGCATGCAAGAGGAGTATACTACACATGATTTGGAACAACTAGACACCAATTCCACCAAGAAAATAGCACATATAAAACACAACATCTAGGGTTAGAGATTGTGAATCATACCCACATCCATTGTGGAAACCGCTTGGAGGAGAAAGTAGCTAGGGAGGAGAGGCACCCGATCCACCCAAAACTCCGAGAGGGAGCGGACGGACTCTCCGGCGAGGAGGAGGAGTTCCGTGACCTTGAGAGGGAGAGAGGCGCGGGGGTGGAACCGTTTGGCGGCCTGCGTCCTCACCCCTATCATCCGCCCGAGGCGGATAATCCGGCCCTAGTTTAGGCGGATAATCCGGCCGGCCGGATTTTCCGGTCGCCAAGGGTCGGATTATCCGGTTTTCTGGAATTTAACGCGGAAATCCTGCCTATCTTTAGTTGGTTATTTACATAAACTCATATGTGATGCAATAATGTATCGTGTCACATATAGGAAGCATATTTACCAATAAGATGGGGCAACCTAGATCATCCGACCGAAAATCTTCAAACTCCAAGTTTTTACCAAACATGACAAATGAGCAAGATGGAAGTGGCTTATAGGAGAGAGTAGGCTTAGGTTTAGAAGAGACAAACTGTTAATGGTACATGATCACTCAAGTTTGCAAGATATGAGCAAATAAGGCCAAACTAGGGTGATTTCCCATAAGAACATGGAGTTGTCAAATAAAGGCGATAAGATCCAAATAACTCCAACTCTTCACAAAGAAGAGTGTCGTGGCCTAGGCCACCATATATGAGTGTTGTGGCATGGCACCGCTAAGATATATCTTGGGTCCAAGCCACTACTCATCATTGAAGCTCACATATCAACATATGATATAAAGAGAATGATTTCTTAATGTTGGCATTATGGGGGGAGGGATAGCTCAATAATTTAAACCGCACTCCCCTATTTTCATGCCCACATCTAAACCAAATAAAGTTTTGGAGACGAAGGTGTGTTTGCAAGATGGTCAAGCTATATACTCCTTGAATCAATGATATTTAGCTCATTCCTCAAATAAGTGAACCTTGCTTCATCAAGAGGCTTCGTGAATATATCGGCAAATTGATCTTTGGTAGGAACTGATACGTCTCCGACGTATCGATAATTTCTTATGTTCCATGCCACATTATTGATGATATCTACATGTTTTATGCACACTTTATAGGCATACGCAGGAGGGTCGATTATGGCTCACCCTAGGCCGGCGCGGTGTGTCCTGCCCGCGCGGCCCTATGTGGTGGGGCCCCGGCCTCCTCCGACTCTCTTCTGTTCTGGAGCCTTCCGGGAAAAATAGGAGGTTTGCGTTGATTCGTCCAATTCGAGAATATTCAACAGCCTTTCTGGAACCAAAAAAAGCAAAAACAACAAGCGTCTTTCGGCATCTCGTCAATAGGTTAGTTCCGGAAAACGCATAATAATGACATAAAGTGTGAACAAAACATGTAGATATCATCAATAATGTGGCATGGAACATAAGAAATTATCTGACGCTGAGACGCATCGCTATCCCCTGTTAGTTTCTGCTTCGTTCCAGGTGTAAACGATAACAAAGATAATTTCGGAAGTGACATGCCATCATAAAACTGATCATACTATTGTAAAGCATATGTAATGAATGCAGCGATCAAAACAATGTAAATGACATGAGTAAACAAATGAATCATATAGAAAGACTTTTCATGAATAGTACTTCAAGACAAGCATCAATAAGTCTTGCTAAGAGTTACTCATAAAGCAATAAATTCTTAGTAAAGGTATTGAAGCAACACAATGGAAGATTAAGTTTCAGGTTGCTTTCAACTTGTAACATGTATATCTCATGGATAGTTGTCAATGCAAAGCAATATATAAAATGCAATATGCAAATATGTAGGAATCAATGCACAGTTCACAAGTGTTTGTTCTTGAGATGGAGAGAAATAGGTGAACTGACTCAACAATAAAAGTAAAAGAATGGTCCTTCAAAGAGAAAAGCATCGATTGCTATATTTGTGCTAGAGCTTCTATTTTGAAAACATAAAGAGAGCATAAAAATAAAGTTTTGAGAGGTGTATGTTGTTGTCAACGAATGGTAGCGGAAGGAGATATGCCCTAGAGGCAATAATAAAGTGGTTATTATTTATATCTTTATGTTTATGATAAATGTTTATATATCATGCTAGAATTGTATTAACCGAAACATTAGTACATGTGTGATATGTAGACAAACAAGAAGTCCCTAGTATGCCTCTTAAACTAGCTTGTTGATTAATGGATGATTAGTTTCATAATCATGAACATTGGATGTTATTAATAACAAGGTTATATCATTATATGAATGATGTAATGGACACACCCAATTAAGCGTAGCATAAAGATCTCGTCATTAAGTTATTTGCTATAAGCTTTCGATACATAGTTACCTAGTCCTTATGACCATGAGATCATGTAAATCACTTATACCGGAAAGGTACTTTGATTACACCAAACACCACTACGTAAATGGGTGGCTATAAAGGTGGGATTAAGTATCCGGAAGTATGAGTTGAGGCATATGGATCAACAGTGGGATTTGTCCATCCCGATGATGGATAGATATACTGGGCCCTCTCGGTGGAATGTCGTCTAATGTCTTGCAAGCATATGAATGAGTTCATAAGAGACCACATACCACGGTACGAGTAAAGAGTACTTGTCAGGAGACGAGGTTGAACAAGGTATAGAGTGATACCGAAGATCAAACCTCGGACAAGTAAAATATCGCGAGACAAAGGGAATTGGCATTATATGTAAATGGTTCATTCGATCACTAAAGTCATCGTTGAATATGTGGGAGCCATTATGGATCTCCATATCCCGCTATTGGTTATTGGTCGGAGTGAGTACTCAACCATGTCCGCATAGTTCACGAACCGTAGGGTGACACACTTAAAGTTGGATGTTGAAATGGTAGTACTTGAATATGGAATGGAGTTCGAATATTTGTTCGGAGTCCCTGGAGATCCGGACATCACGAGGAGTTCGGAATGGTCCGGAGAATAAGATTCATATATAGGATGTCATTTTATGTGAATTAAAATGTCGCGGAAGGTTCTATGGAAGGTTCTAGAAGGTTCTAGAAAAGTCCTGAAGAAACCACCAAGGAAGGTGGAGTCCACATGGGACTCCACCTCCATGGCCGGCCAAGCCTAGTGGGGAGGAGTCCCAAGTGGACTCCCCTTAGGGGGCCGGCCACCCCCATAGGTGGAACTCCCACCTTTGGTGGGAGTCCTAGTTGGGCTAGGTTTCCCTCTCATGGAAGGTTTTTGCCGGTCTTATTCGAAGACTTGGACACCAAACACTGGGGATCCACCTATATAATGAGGGGCCAAGAGGGGCCGGCCACCCCAAGACCACAAGCTGGCCGCCCCCTGAAGTGGCCGGCCACCCTCCTAAACCCTAGCCGCCCCCTCTCCTCCATATAGCCCGCATAGCTTAGCGAAGCTCCGCGGACTTTCCACCGCCACCGACACCACGCTATCGTGTTTGTCGGATTCAAGAGAGCTACTACTTCGCTGCCCGCCGGAACGGAGGTGGACGTCGCCTTCATCAACAACCGAACGACCGGCACGGAGGTGCTGCCCGTTCGTGGCGCCGAACCGATCGTGATCAAGATCTTCACGCTTGCAAGCGGCGTGAACGTCTACCGCAGCAACAAGAGCCTCATCTTGTAGGCTTTGAATCTCTTCAAGGGTGAGACTCGATAATCCCCTCGTTGCTACGTCTTCTAGATTGCATCTTGGCTTGGATTTCGTGTTCGCGGTAGGAAATTTTTTGTTTTTATGCAACATTATCCTGGAGTATTGAGCCGTGTCTATGCATAGATGGTTGCACGAGTAGAACACAATGGTTTGTGGGCGTTGATGCTCTTGTTATCTTTAGCTTGAGTACTTTGCATCTTTGTGGCATAGTGGGATGAAGCGGCTCGGACTAATTCTACATGACCGCGTTCATCAGACTTGTTCCTCGTTCGACATGCAACTTGTATTGCATAAGAGGCTTTGCGGGTCTGTCTCCTCCTACTATAGTGAAGATTCAATTTACTCTTCTATTGAAAACATTAGTATCAACGTTGTGGTTCATGTTCGTAGATTAGATCTCTCTCGAAAACCCTAAACCACGTAAAATACAAACCAAATTAGGAGACGTCTAACTTGTTTTGCAGGGTTTGGTGATGTGATATGGCCATAATGTGATGATGAATATGTATGAGATGATCATTATTGTATTGTGCAACCGGGAGCCTTATGGTTGTCTTTAAATTTCATGTTGAGTAGTATTTCCAAAGTAGTTTGTAATAGTTGCTACATGGAGGACAATCATGAAGACGGCGCCATTGACCCTGGACGCTACGCCAACGATGATGGAGATCATGCCATGATGGAGATCATGTCCGTGCTTTGGAGATGAAGATCAAAGACAAAAGGGTCATATCATATCACATATGAACTGGATGTGATGTTAATCCTTTTATGCATCTTATTTTGCTTAGATCGCGACGGTAGCATTATAAGATGATCCCTCACTAAAATCTCAAGATAATAAAGTGTTCATCCTTAGTAGCACTGCTACTAAGTCTGTCGTTTAGAAGATCTCGTGATGATCATGTGATAGATTCAATAAGGCATACAACTAAGTAAGGATTGCACATGCGGATACTAAGGTGTTTGACGAGCCTAGCATGTACAGACATGGTCTCGGAACACGTGATACCGAAAGGTAGATCATATTGGTTGATATGATGAACACTTTGAGTGTTTTATTGAAATCACACCTTTTCTCGTGATGATCGGGTTTAGGTGCGGTGGATTTGGTTCGTGTGATCACTAAAACAATGCGTGGGATATTGTTTTGAGTGGGAGTTCACCTAGATTTTTAATTATGTTGAATTAAAATTTGAACTCAATTTGTCATAAACTTAGTCTAAACTATTGCAAATATATGTTGAAGAGATGGCGTCCCCAATCAATTTTAATCAGTTCCTAGAGAAAGAGAAACTTAAGAGCAACTGCAGAAGGACCGTCATGTGAGGATCTTCCTCTCTGGTGGAAATCTGCAATTTGTGCTTGATGCACGCTAGGTGACCCTCCCGTGTAAATGAAACCGATAAAGTCGTTTACGCGACTCGGAAAACTCGGCACTCTCAAGTTCAGCCATCCTCAGGCAGTCTGGAATCCGATCTTCAAAAACGTTTGAGCACCACGATCCTCATGAGTTGATGAATGAGCTGAAAGCTATATTCGAGACTCATGCGTATGGAATGCTATGAAGCATCGAAACATTTCTTCACCGCATGATGGAAGAAGGCATCATGAGGAGCATGCTCGCCATGACCGGCATGCGAAGAAACTCGACTTGGGAATAGTGATTCCCAACACGGGATTAATCGTGTCCTTCAATCACTGCCACCAAGTTACAAGAACTTTGTGATGACCTACAATATGCAGAACACAGAGTTACCTGAACTCTTTTGCATGCTAAAAGCTGCTGAGATTGAGATCAAGAAAGAGCACCAAGTAAGATGGTCAACAAGACCACCAAGCCAAAGAAAAACGTAAGGGAAAATTGAAGAAGGGTGGCAAGAAAGGCTACGCCTCCTATGAAACCTAAGAACGCCCTAAGCCTGATGCTGAGTACATTACTGCAAGGAGAAGGGACACCGGAAGCGTAATTGCTCCAAGTATCCGGCTAACTCAGAGCGGCCTTGTCAATAGTTAAGAAAGAAGGTATATCTCGATATATGTTGCATGTTCACTTAATGTCTTCACTAGCATCGTATTTTGATAATCGTGTTCTGCTGCTCATTTGTAACTCAAACAAAGAACTAAAGAATAAATGACAACTACTGAAAGATGAAGGCGCGTTGAAAACGGATCCAAGGTCAATGTGACCGCAGTCGGCACACCCTCTACATCTACCTTCTGGATTAGTTTTAAGCCTAAATAATTGCTATTATGGAATGAACATTATATCCGGATCTTGTTTGATGCAAGACGGTTATTCATTCAAGTTCGAGAATAATGGTTGTTCTATTTTTATGAATAATATTCTTTATGGTCGCAGCACCAAAAGAATGGCTGTTTGTTGATCTCATAGTAGAGGATACGCATATACATAATATCGATGTGCTGTTTAATTTAAATTATCGATGGTGATTACAGTGGCACTGTCGTCTTGGTCATATTGGAGTGAAACGATGAAGAAACTCCATACTGATGGATTACTTGAACCACCTGACTTTGAGTCACTTGATAGATGGGAAGCCCAATGGTAAAATGACAAAGACTCCATTTTCTCAGAGGATGGATGAAATACTCTATTGGAAATCACATACCGGTATGGACCAATGAGCGCAGTATGTGGCTTATCAAGTATGTTCTAACCTTCACAGATCCGAGATATGGGTATATCTATTTCATGAAACATAAACCCGAAACTTTCAGAAGTTTAAGGAATTTCAAAGTGAAGTAGAAAATCAACGAACTAGATTAAATTTCTACGATCCGATCGTGGAGGTGAATATCTGAGCTCGAGTTATGAGTTTTGCATGCATTTAAAGAAATGCGGAATACTTTCAATAATTGATACACCGCTCGGGAACACTTTTCAACGTAACGGTCCACCGGTCGTAGAATCGAATCCCTTAGATATGGTCTGTAGTATGATGTCTCTTACTCGATTTGCCGCATCATTTTTGGAATTAGAGAAAGCTGCATTCAACTTAAATAGAGCACCATCAAACTTAAACGACACCGTATGAATTATGGTTTAATAAGAAACCTAAGTCGTCGTTCCTTAAAGTTTGGGGTTGCTAAGCCTATGTAAAGAAGTTACAACCGGGACAAGCTTAAACCTAAAGCAGAAATGCTCTTCATATAGGATACCCATGTAGAGAAAAGCACTTTCTATCACAGATCCGAAGGCAAAATCTTTGTTGCTAAGAGCGGAACCTTTCTTGAGAAAGAATTTCTACCAAAGAAGTGACTGAAGAAAGTAGAACTCGATGAGATTGATGAATCTATACTCTGATCGTAGCAGCGCAAAGACGAAGTTGTAATTGCATCGCCTACACGGCAACAACAAGAGGAAGCTAATGATAATGATCATAAAACTTCGAACGAGGAAACTACTCGCAGATCGACAAAGGAACGTGCCACTCCTGATTGGTATGATCCTTTGTCTAAATCTCATGATTGTGGACGTGACAATGATGAGGACCCTGCGCCATATGAAGAAGCGATGATGAGCCCAGATTCCAACAAATGGCAAGAAGCCATGAAACCTGAAATGGATCCATGGATGATAACAAAGTATGGACTTTGGTAGATTTACCTGATAACAAGGCTGTCGAGAACAAATGGATCTTCAAGAGAAAACAGATGCCGATGGTAATATTACTCGTCTATAAAGCCCGACTTGTCGCAACGGTTTCCGACAAATTCAAGGAGTTGACCACGATGAGACTTTCTCACCTGTAGGGGAGCTAAAATCTGTGAGGATTTTGTTAGCAATAGCTGCATTTTTCGATTATGAGATTTGCAGATGGATGTCAAAACGTTCCTTAATGGAGACATTGAGGAAGAGTTGATATGGTACAACCCAAAGGTTTTGTTGATCCTAAAAATGCCGACAAAGTATGCAAACTTCAGCTCAATCTATGGACCGAAGCAAGCATCAAGAAGTTGGAAACGACTCTGATAAGGTGATCAAAGACTTCGGGCTTCTACAGTGTCATGGAGAGGCCCGATTTACAAGAAAGTGAGGGAGAGCTCTGTACATTCCTGAGATTATATGTAGATGACATATTATTGATCGGGAATGATATAGAACTATTAAGCAGTGTTAAAGGTTATTTGAATAATAGTTTTTCAATGAAAGACCCTGGTGAAGCATCGTATATATTAGGCATCAAGATTTATAGAGATAGATCAAGACGTCTAATAGGGCTATTCACAAATACATGGACAAGATTCTAAAGAAGTTTAGAATGGACGAAAGTAAGAAAAGGGTTCTTACCTATGTTACGTGCAAGGTATTGAGTAAGACTCAAGGACCGGCTACGGCGGAAGTGAAAGAGAAAGGATGAGTAATATCCCCTATGCCCCGGCAGATCTATCATGTATGCCATGCTATGTACTAGACCGGATATAGCACATCTGTTAGTTTGACTAGCAGATATCAAAGTGATCCGGGAATGGAACACTGGACAGCGGTCAAGAATATCCTGAAGTACTTGAAAAGAACTAAGGATATGTTTCTTTGTTATGGAGGTGACCAAGAGCTCGTTGTAACGGTTACACCGATGCAAGTTGGAACAACCCTGATGACTCTAAGTCACAAACTGGGTACGTGTTTATATTGAATGGTGCTGCGATAAGCGGGCAGCTCGAAGCAGGTGCACGGTGGCGAAGTCTTCAATGAATCGAGTACATAGCGGCCGAGGCTTCATCAGAAAGCGGTATGGATGAAGAGGTTCATTGTAGAGCTCGGTGTGGTTCCTAGTGCATTGGACCCATTAATCATTTACTGTGATAACATGGGTGCCATCGCCAATGCACAAGAGCCAAGGTCACACAAGAGGCTGAAGCATATCAAGCTGCGTTACCACTCGATTCGCGAGTACATCGAAGATGGAGAAAGTACACACTGATCTGAATGTAGCAGATCCGTTGACTAAAGCTCTCCCTAGGGCAAAGCATGACCACACCAGAATGTCATGGGTGTTAGGTATATTACAATGTAATCTAGATTATTGACTCTAGTGCAAGTGGGAGACGAAGGAGAGATGCCCTAGAGGCAATAATAAAGTGGTTATTATTTATATCTTTATGTTTATGATAAATGTTTATATATCATGCTAGAATTGTATTAACCGAAACATTAGTACATGTGTGATATGTAGACAAACAAGAAGTCCCTAGTATGCCTCTTAAACTAGCTTGTTGATTAATGGATGATTAGTTTCATAATCATGAACATTGGATGTTATTAATAACAAGGTTATATCATTATATGAATGATGTAATGGACACACCAATTAAGCGTAGCATAAGATCTCGTCATTAAGTTATTTGCTATAAGCTTTCGATACATAGTTACCTAGTCCTTATGACCATGAGATCATGTAAATCACTTATACCGAAAGGTACTTTGATTACACAAACACCACTGCGTAATGGTGGCTATAAAGGTGGGATTAAGTATCCGGAAAGTATGAGTTGAGGCATATGGATCAACAGTGGGATTTGTCCATCCCATGACTGATAGATATAGGGCCCTCTCGTGGAATGTCGTCTAATGTCTTGCAAGCATATGAATGAGTTCAGGAGACCACATACCACTGCACGAGTAGTGTACTTGTCAGAGACGAGGTTGAACAAGGTATAGAGTGATACCGAAGATCAAACCTCGGACAAGTAAAATATCGCGAGACAAAGGGAATTGGTATTATATGTAAATGGTTCATTCGATCACTAAAGTCCGTTGAATATGGGAAGCCACATGGATCTCCGGATCCCGCTATTGGTTATTGGTCGAGTGAGTACTCAACCATGTCCGCATAGTTAAACCGTAGGTGACACACTTAAAGTTGGATGTTGAAATGGTAGTACTTGAATGTGGAATGGAGTTCAAATATTTGTTCGGAGTCAGGATGAGATCCCGGACATCACGAGGAGTTCAGAATGGTCCGAATAAGAATATAGGATGTCATTTTATGTGATAAAATGTATGTTCATGGAAGGTTCTAGAAGGTTCTAGAAAGTCCGAATACCAAGGAAGGTGGAGGGACTCCACCTATGTCGCGGGGGAGGAGTCCCAGTTCTATGGAAGGTACATGGAAGGTTCTAACTCCCAGTCCGGGAAGTCCTAGATGGGGTTCCCCCTCTTATGGGAGGTCCAGAGGACTGAAGACGGCCACCCCACTTGGGTGGAAATCCACCTATATGGTGAGGAGCTCAAGGGGAGAGGGCATTTCCCCTCTCAGAATGGCTTGCCGCCTTGAACGTTGCGACACCCCCACCCAAACGGATCCACCTATATAGCCCTTGGGCCAAAGGAGGCGGCACTCCCAAGCTCGCCAGGCCTGGCCGTCGTTTCAGGCGGAGCCGCCCTCTCTCCATATAGCCCGCAGCTTAGCGAAGCTCCACCGGACTTCTCCACCGCCACCGACACCACGCCGTCGTCCTGTCGAGTCCAGAGGAGCTACTACTTCCGCTGCCGGCTGGAACAGGAGGTGGACGTCGTCTTCATCAACAACCAGAACGTGCGGCCCAGTGCCCCGGAGGGTGCTGCCGTTCATGGCGGAACCGATACGTGATCAAGATCTTCTACGCGCTTTTGCAAGCGGCAAGTGAACGTCTACCGCAGCAACAAGAGCCTCATCTTGCAGGCTTTGGAATCTCTTCAAGGGTGAGACTCGATAATCCCCTCGTTGCTACCGTCTTCTAGATTGCATCTTGGCTTGGATTGCGTGTTCGCCGTAGGAAATTTTTTGTTTTCTATGCAACGTTATCCTACAATGGTGTCGTCGCCCCTTCGACCAACCAAGAAGCGCTCCCGTTTTTATTTTATTTTTGGGTAGCACTCCTCTCCCAACCTTTCTTTCACAAACCATGGCTAACCGAATTCTCGGGTGCTGCCAACAATCTCATCCTACCATGAAGGAGTGCCTTTTTATTTTTGTTTTATTATGATGACACTCCTCCCAACCTTTGCTTACAAGCCATGGCTAACCCGAATCATCGGGTGCCGTCCAACAATCACATACCATGTGGAGGAGTGTCTATTTTGTTAATTAATTTGGGGCCGGGAATCCCATTGCACTCTTTTTGCAGAATTAGTGGATAAGCGGATGAAGCCACTAGTCCATTGGTGAGAAAGTTGCCCAACAAGATTGAAAGATAAACACCACATACTTCCTCATGAGCTATAAAACATTGACACAAATCAGAGGTGATAAATTTTGAATTGTTTAAAGTTAGCACTCAAGCAATTTACTTTGGAATGGCAGGAAATACCATGTAGTAGGTAGGTATGGTGGACACAAATGACATAGTGTTGTTTGGCTCAAGGATTTGGATGCATGAGAAGCCTTCCCTCTCGATACAAGGTTTAGGCTAGCAAAGGTTGTTTTGAAGCAAACACAAGCACGAACTAGTACATCAAAACTTACATAAAAGACATATTACAAGCATTATAAGACTATACATCGTCTTCCTTGTTGTTCAAACACCTCACTAGAAAATATCAAGACTCTAGAGAAACCACTCATGCAAACCAAATTTTAACAAGCTCTATGTATTTCTTCACTAATGGGTGCAAAGTATATGATGCAAGAGCTTAAACATGAGCACAACAATTTACAAGTATACATTATTCAAGACATCATACCAATTACTACATGTAGCATTTTCCGTTTCCAACCATATAACAATTAACAAGCAGTTTCCAACCTTCACCATGAACATTAAGCTAAGAACACATGTGTTCATACAGACAACGGAGCGTATCTCTCTCCCATACAAGCATTTATTCAAACAAAAACAAAAACATTTAACGCTCCCAAGTAAAGTACATAAGATGTGACGAATAAAAATATAGTTTCAAGAGAAGGAACCTGATAATTTGCTCGATGAAGAGGGATGCCTTGGGCATCCCCAAGCTAGATGCTTGAGTCTTCTTGGAAATATGCAGGGATGAACCACCGGGGCATACCGCTTAAACTTTTCACTCTTCTTGATCATAGTATATCATCCTCTCTTGACTCTTGAAAACTTCCTCCACACCAAACTCGAAACAAACTCATTAGAGGGTTAGTGCATAATCAAAAACTCACATGTTCGGAGGTGACACAATCATTCTTAACACTTCTGGACATTGCCTAAAGCTACTAGAAGTCAATGGAACAAAGAAATCCATCCCACATAGCAAAAAGAAGCAATGCGAAATAAAAGGCAAGAATCTGTCAAAACAGAACAGTCCGTAAAGACGAATTTTATTGAGGCACCAGACTTGCTCAAATGAAAATACTCAAATTGAATGAAAGTTGAGTACATATCTGAGGATCACTCACGTAAATTGGCATAATTTCTGAGTTACCTACAGAGAATTTTGCCCAGATTCGTGACAGCAAAGAAATCTGTTTCTGCGCAGTAATCCAAATCTAGTATGAACTTTTCTATCAACGACTTTACTTGGCACAACAAAACACTAAACTAAGATAAGGAGAGGTTGCTACAGTTGTAAACAACTTCCAAGACACAAAATAAAAACAAAGTACTGTAGTAAAATAAAACATGGGTTATCTCCCAAGAAGTTCTTTCTTTATAGCCATTAAGATGGGCTCAGCAGTTTTAATGATGCACTCGCAAGAAATAGCATTTGAAGCAAAAGAGAGCATCAAGAAGCAAATTAGAAACAATTTTAAGTCTAACATGCTTCCTATGAAAAGGAATCTTGTAAATAAACAAGTTCATGAAGCATAATGCAACAAGCATAGAAAGATAAAACAAGTGTAGCTTCAAAAATTTCAGCACATAGAGGTGTTTTAGTAACATGAAAATTTCTACAACCATATTTTCTCATAATTTTCAGTAGCATCATTGATGAAATCCACAATATACACATCACTTAAAACATTCTTATCATGGTTCATATGCATAGAAGTATCATTAATTTTGGCATAAGAAGAGGTATTCTCATTAATAGTAATTGGAGCAAGATTATTATCAAGAATTTGAACATGGTAAACTAAACAAATTGCATATTAAGGGAATTGTTTTTAGTAATCCAATCATGATTATGACAAGTTTCATAAGGATAGTTAGAACCTATATCATAGCATTCTTTATAATAATCATCGAAGATCGGGGGCGCAGTGTCATCATAGGAAATAGAATAGTTATCTTTCCCAATCGGTTTATTATCTGTGTCCACACTATTATTGTTATTAGAAGGAGATGTATCAAAAGAACATAATGACCAGTAGCTAAAGTTTTATAACAAGTTTCATAAGGATAGTTAGAACCTATATCATAGCATTCTTTATAATAATCATTAGAGATCGGAGGCATAGTGTCATCATAAGAAATAGAATCAATTTCCCAGAGATTTGTAATATCAAAAGTGGTGTGCTCATTCGAATCATGATTGCTAATGTATGTAAAGGGCATAGGAAGATCATCATATTCAGATTCATTATCACAATAATCATTAGGAGCAACATACTTACGGTTACCTAGCGTTATCTCATTCACGCGGGGGTACGCCGTTACATCTTTCTTTTTATTCTCCTTCTTCTTCGTTTCCTTTTTCTTCTTCTTCTCTTCCTTCTCCTCGTTCCCTTCTTTAGGAGAAGGAAGCTTGAAGAGTGGCTTGTCACTTTCTTCAGTTTGCTGAAACACTAGAAAAGCTTAGGAGGATCTCTTTTCATTAATTAGTTGAAAACACGGTCCTATCATATTTTTGGCAAGGTGTCATCTTCTAAAATATTTTTGTATGTAAGTATTTGTATGGCTATTATCAATGCAATAAGAAAAACACCCATGGAGGACATCATCAATATCAAGATCACTCATATGTAACAAAGAGATTTTTCTCGACAGTTCTTCACACCCAAAAAATAAAGTAAGTTCATCATGCCGATTAGGAGTAATTTCATCATGCAATACAAATTTGCAGCACTCATTGGGTTCAAATTATCATTGGAGGAGCATTGAAAATTAAAATGACCCACTTCATGGCAAACTTCACAAATAAAAGGATAGGGCACAAACTTTTTTACCAAGATCATCTAGAGCCCTAAACCACTCTCTAGTTTTATTAGCATGATGGATACAATATTCATCTTTGATTTGATTAATCCCACAAGGTCTATGTGCTTCACAAAAATTAACATGCTTATAGGAAATAGCATTCTTAGGAGTTTAGCATGCTTAGTGCAATAATTAACAACAATTTCATTCTTCCTTGCAAGCCTCTTTAAAAGGTTCATGATACTTATCAAAATTCTTTTTAGGCAATTCAAAATGAGATGCAAAGGCTTTATAAAGATTTGCGGCATATAGTCAAGACCATAAGTAGCACTCATATTTAGAAATTTATCGGTATCCATAAAAACTTCAATGCATTCATAATCATAATTTATACACGAACCTTGAGGAGCTTCGTTCTCCCATCCTTCGACGTTCTCCTTAATCCGATCAACAAGATCCCACCTAATAACCTCCTTGCTTGTGAAAGATCCCTCGGAACAGGCATCTAGATTAGCCCTTGTGTTGTCCTGAAAGTCTCGCATAAAAATTGTTAACAATAACATTAGGGAGCTCATGAATGGGACATTTGAGCATTAGTGACTTCAATCTCCCCACGCTTGAGAAATACTCTCCATCACGAGGATAAAAGTTATAAATATAATTCCTATCAATATGCACTTCATGAGGAGGGATAAAATTTAGAATAAAACCGGGGCACAATATCATTCCATTCAAGAGAATCCCCATTATCCGACAATTTATACCAGTACGCCGCTTTACCAGAAGATAGCGATATAGAGAATAGTTTCTTCCTCACTTCCTCCATAGCAATACACACACTTGAATAAACCGCATAATTCATGCAAGAACAATAAATGATCTCAGGGTAGACAGTTCCATCCCCTGATAGCGATTATCCATAACGCGTTCAATAATTTCATAGGTATTTTATACGGAATACTTTCAGCAGGTGGATTTAAAATATCGAAGCATCATTAGAGTTATCGCATATGGGAGATAAAGCATTATCGGAGCAAAATATTTCTTCCAAAGCGGAGGAGCTAAAAAGATTATTTTTATGTAAACTAGCTTCCCCAAGCTTAGACTTATCCATAGTATTAGCAACAATGGTGTTCAAAGTATTCATGCTAACATGTTCCATGGGTTTTTTAATTTTCGGATCAAACCATCCATGTCTTAAATCTGGAAATAAAGTAAGAAGCTCATTGTTGTCCATTATGCATAACTAGTGTAAACAAGAAGCAAAGTTGCAATTGCAGGATCTAAAGGAAATAACCTCGAGCACACAACAACGCCGGAAAATAGCTTAGTAGCCGAGATCCGGAGTGTGAGCACCTTTTACCTTTCCCCCCCGACAACGGCGCAAAGAAAATAGCTTGATGTCTACGCCCCCTCCTTTTCCTGAAGACAGTGTTGGCAAGAGCAGAGGTTTGTTGAACGGCAGCAAGTTTTCCCTTAAGTGGATCACCCAAGGTTTATCGAACTCAGGGAGGAAGAGGTCAAAGATATCCCTCTCAAACAACCCTGCAACCACAAAGCAAGAAGTCTCTTGTGTCCCCAACACACCTAATAGGTGCACTAGTTCGTGTCAACACCCGGATTTTTAAGTCCAGATGCCTATTATGCCATTCATCGCAATCCCAGGAAAGTGCTTTGCCCAGGACAGTAAACAAGCGGTATGGCAGGAAACAGTAAACAAGCAGCGATAGCGATGTTGGGAACAAGGCCTAGGGATCATACTTTCACTAGTGGACACTCTCAACATTGATCACATGAGAATAGATAAATGCATACTCTACACTCTTGTTGGATGATGAACACCATTGCGTAGGATTACACGAACCCTCAATGCTGGAGTTAACAAGCTCCACAATTCAATGTTCATATTTAAATAACCTTAGAGTGCATGAAAGATCAACACGACTAAACCAAGTACTAACATAGCATGCACTGTCACCTTCACACTATGTAGGAGGAATAGATCACATCAAACCATCATAGCAATAGTTAACTTCATAATCTACAAGAGATCATAATCATAGCATACAGTACTAACACGGATGCACACTTGTCACCATTACACCGTGCGGGAGGAATAAAACTACTTTAATAACATCACTAGAGTAGCACATAGATGAATAGTGATACAAAACTCATATGAATCTCAATCATGGCGGCTCATGAGATTATTGTATTGAGGTACATGGGAGAGATGAACCAGTCAACGGCAGACCCTCGGGGGTGGACCTCCTCATCATGGAGGAGCGATGGCGGTGAAGATGGCGGTGGAGATGGCTGGGGCAATCCCGTCCGGCAGGGTGCCGAACAGAGGGTCTGTCCCCCGGGTGGAGTTTCGCGCGATAGCGGCGCCTGAGTCTTTAAGGTTTCGTCAATTGATGCTGCGTTTTTAGGTCGAAAGGGGTTTATAGGCGAAGAGGCGGCGCAGGAGGGATGACAGGGTGGCCTCACCCTAGGCCGGCGCGGCTAGGGTCTGGCGCGTGGCCCTATGGTGTGGGGCCCGGCTCCCCTTTCTTCGTCTTCGGGACCTTAGGAAAAATAGGAGGTTTGGCGTTGATTTCGTCCAATTCCGAGAATATTGCCCGAACAGCCTTTCTGGAACCAAAAACCAGAAAACAGCAACCGGCCTTTCGGCATCTCTCAATAGGTTAGTTCCGGAAAACGCATAATAATGACATAAAGTGTGAACAAAACATGTAGATATCATCAATAATGTGGCATGGAACATAAGAAAGGATCGTATGCCGCACCTAGAGGGGGGGGGGGTGAATAGGTGCTAACCAATTTTTAGTTCTTTTTCAATTTAGGCTTGACACAAAGGTAAATTCTCTAGATACGCAACTAAGTGATATGACAAGGCAAACAACTAAGCAAGATATATCTAAGCAATATAAGAGATAGAATAGGATAGAGGTAACCGATAGTGGAGCACGCGATGACACGGAGATGATTCCCGTAGTTCCCTTCCTTTGCAGAAGGTACGTCTACGTTTGGAGGAGTGTGGTTACTACGAAGCCAAACCAACAGCGAAGGCTTCACTCAGATCTCCGGTGAGCAACGCCACGAGGCCTAGCACACTTCCACTAAGGGATTTCCTCGAGGCGGAAACCGGGCCTTTACAAGGTTCTTGGGGCACATCCACAACTGAATTGGAGGCTCCCAAATTTGTTACAACACAACACTCAACAACAATACATCAACACAAATCAACTAGGGAACCAAATAGGAACACTAGCATGAGATCCCTCAAACAAGAGAGGGGAAATGAGAATCGCTTCGGTGAGGATGTAGATCGGTGTCTTCTCCTTCGAATCTCCAAAGATCAAGAGCTTTGGTTGGGAGAAGGAGATCTTGCAAATCTTGTGTTCTTGAGGTGGCTCTAATGGAGGTGAGGCTTGGCAGATTTCTTGTGCAATGATTGAGCAAGGAGCAAGGTAGAAGAAGGGGGGTATAAATACCCCTCTCCAAATCCAGCCGTTGTGCCTTAGGGGCCGGATAATCCGATCTAAGTAAGGGCCGGATAATCCCCCCCCCCCCAAAATCCGGCCTCAGGGACAAAACCGGGTAAATATCCGGCCAAATGTCCGGCCCCTGTCCAGAGCTGCTTTTCTTCTAGTCCTTATCCGATTTCGAGGGCCGGATATTTTGAAATATCCGGCCCGGATAATCCGGGGACAAATCCGGGCAAATGTTCGGGCAAATGTGGCCCCTATCGAGCTGCTTTTCTGGTCCTTGCCGATTTCGAGGGGCCGGATATTATGGAAATATCCGGCCCGGATAATCCGCCTTGGGACAAATCGGGCAAATATCGGGCAAATGTCCACCCTATCTTGACTGCTCTTCCTCAAGTCCTTAGCCGGGGGCCAGATATTCTGGAAATATCCGGCCCGGATTTCCGGCCTGATGATCTTTTTGCTGCTTCATTTTGGCAGAACTGACCACATCCAACACGCATACAAAAGTATCTATATAATCCCTGTACCACTTAAACAAACATTAGTGTATCACATACATTGACATCAAACACACAAAACATAATATGAGAGATGTTCTTTCAGGCGTGCATGTTCGGCATTGGCATCAGCATGTACGTTCGTCATTGGCCTCGGCGGTATCTCTCGTGTGTCAGTGATCGAATGAGGGGACGAGATTGAGGGTGCATCCCGACGGTGACCTAGCAATGGCGACGACCATAACCATTATGACCATGCCGATATCGGCATCGGCATCATTTGGAGGTTGTGGTGCTCGAATCAGGGTGGAAATTGCGATAATATTTTTACATGCATAATATATAGAAAATAGCTAGATCTCTAAATCGATGCATATGAAGCTACATATATATATTTTTGGTCATAATCCCCTTATCTAAAGGGGATGGATGCATGGCTTCACGTCGTCGTCGCTTTCATCGTTAGTATCTTCGTCGTCCATGTAGTAGTACTTTCTGCACATTGTGCCGTCGAACACCTTCACTGTGAGCACATCATCGCCTTTGTATTTGAAGTGTAGGAAGCAGCCGAAATCTATACCGTGCGCGATGGCGAAATTCTCCCAGCCCTTGTCGAGGTACATCCAGCCTTGTTCGTCGAATAGGACCTCCACTGTCCAGAGACGAGGACCGCAGTCAGCTGCTCGCAGATACACCTTAGCGTGCTCCTAGCCGTCAAGATAGTCTGTGAACTTTTTTGGGAGTGCCTGCAAAGCGATCGAGCGCCGATCGTTTGAAATTAAAGGTTTTTTAGAACATGCACATAATTAATCACATGCATCATATATGTGGGAACGCGTTAGTACCTTCTTGGCCAAAAGGTCTTCATAGATGACGATGAAGAACTCCTCTATGATCAATGGTAGTGTTGACGGTCGTGGTGACAATGATGATCCGCACCCACCGCGCCCCTTCCCCTTCCGGTCCGCGTCGGAGCGTGGAAGCCATGGCAATGGATCAAGTGTATGTGAACGAAGAAGAGAGAGGCAGAACCTATTGACATGAGGGATAACCGTTGTGGGGGTTTATAAGGGAGAGATGGACGTTGTGGGGTTTACACAATAAATTAAGGACGAGATGACCGTTGTGGGGGTTTATATCTCAACAAAAAAGTAATGCGGACTATCTTGACGGAAATGGAAATTCATGATAGTTTGTCATTTTACTGTGAAAAGTAATGCCTAAAAGAAATAGAAATCCGTGATAGTTTATCATTTTACCGTGAAAAGTAATGCCTAAAAGAAATGAAAATTCGTGATAGTTTATCATTTTACCGTGAAAAGTAATGCCTACAAGAAATTCGTGATTACCAAACTTCTTGAATTCGGTGGCAAACTCGTTATTTAGCATACATAGAGGGGTCGTAGTTTGCCACCGACAGATAGAGAGAGGATGGCCATGATGAGAGAGAAAGAGGGGTTATCCTGCCCGTTAGATCATAGGATCGACGGTAGGTGGGCACGATCCGTGTGACAACAACTCGACCAATCAGGCCAAGTGACGTGGGCATTACCCTTCGGGTAACTGATATTGCCCTATCCTGTACGGCCCAACTGGAGGACCATGAAGATAGATGGCAAGGTGGGCCACTAGGACGGTGCTAAGAAGATTCCTTGAAGGACAAGACGAAGAGCCGAATAAGGAAAGTTTAGAGCTAGGTCTTTGTAAACCTAGTCGTGCCGGACAGATCTCTTGAGACCTGGCCTCCTATATAAAGGACAGGAGAGGGGCTGCGAGGACACAATCAATCTTAGCATTTAGCCACCAGAAGTCTAGAGTTAGGTCGCCGTAGCACTTAGCCTCGCGACGAGATACATGAAACCTTCAGCACCCCATTGTAACCCAATATTCTCATAATCAAGATCAGACAGGCAGGACATAAGGGTTTACCTCATCTAGGGCCCCGAACCTGGGTAAATCGCTCTCCCCGCTTGTGTGTTCACCGATGTCTCGTGTCAGCCTACAGGATTCCATCAACCCTAAGCCCCAATCGGAGGGCATTGCCGAGGAGTACCCTCGACAATTGGCGCCGTCTGTGGGGAGCCTGTCGGCACAAGGCAATTCATCGGCAGTACCAGTCACGTCTGCAGCGTTTGTGCTCGAATCGCCAACACCGTCAAATCCAAAAGATTCAGTCCGTTGCGGGTCCTTCAAGTTCGTAGCACACACCGAGGCGTCGCGCCTGATCTCTGCAGAATCGTGCGGCAACATGGATACTACTTTCGGTGGTGTCCACTTCATCGTTGACTCCGAAGGGTTTCTTCGCCTCCCTAGGTCTAGCGCGTCAAGCCCAAGGACTTTAGTTCCAGAAGGTGCCACTCCAGCGGCAACCCCGGCAGTCCCATCCAGGAACACGCAAGAAGGCAGTCGAGGCAGTTTCGACATCATGGCGGAACAAAGAAAGAGACGAAGGGACTCGCGCCGTGAAGAGGAAGAGCGAATCGCGACTCGTCCTCATCAGTACGAACGAGGATGCCACAACACACAATCGAACAAGGGCCGCACTCGCGCACTTTATCTATCGGCCACGGAGCAGCTCGAGGCACCGTGTTATCTGCACTCTTATATCAATCCAAAGGACGGCCATGAAAAATCTAGCCATCTGCTAAGGAATTGTCGACAGTTCCTCAAAATTCGGCAGTTCTGTGACGACCTCAGGGCCGAAGTCATGGAAAGAGTTCATACGATGGAGAGAAGAGAAGGATCCTACAATTACCCGCCAGAACCATACGTACCAGAGCCGTACATGCCAGCAGGAGGAGGAAAGTACGTGCCAACCGAGATATTTCCAGAACCATGCGGGCAGGTCAGCATGATCCATAAAACCAGCTTTTCAAAGAGAGAAATCAAAAAGTTCTCGCGAGAAGTGAAGTATGCGGAGGTTGCCATGGTCGACACACCCGAATACATCGACTGGTCAGAGCAGAGCATCTCCTTCAGCAAGATGGATCACCCGAAGGCCGTTCCAAGGCCTGGTCATGCGGCCATTGTCCTTGAAGCACAGATCGGAGGATACAATATGAGCAAAGTGTTCATGGATGGAGGAAGTGGTCTGAATTTGTTATTTGATAGTACAATGAAAGCAATGGGCCTAACAGTCGACATGCTAAGAGAGTCCGACACAGGATTCCACGGCATCATACCGACTCGACCCGCTTATTCCCTCGGAAAAATATCACTGGATGTAGTCTTCGGCATGCCTAGCAATTTCAGGAAGGAGAAAATCGAGTTCGAAGTGGTTGACTGGGAATCTCAGTATCACGCCATCCTCGGTGGGCCTGCGTTTGCCAAATTTATGGCTGTAGCCCATTACGCGTACTTGAAACTGAAGATGCCAGGCAATAATGGGACAGCGATAACCATCCACGGAAGCTTCTCCCGCTCAGATAACTGCGACAGAGATTTCCAGAAGATCGCCTCAAAATTCGGAGCTGCGGAAGAACTTAACGCAGTTGACACCATCACGGACCACACGAAGCCACCAGCCGACAATCAAAACGTGAGATCCGACGAGTTTGACGTCGAAAAGGGAGCAAAAAAGCAGCAGGTACACCCTTCTGACCCGAAGAAAACAGTCAATACATCGGCAGACCTTACCGTCGCATAGGAAGGTGTTATCACCAGAATTTGACCGAGTCAGAGGTGGGCCACGATCGAGATGGGCTTGAAGAATATACATGGAAGAATATACGTGAATCGGCCTTATATGCAAAGTTTGGAGGCTAGTTTGCCCGTGTATCGTAATATAGTAGGATACGTGTCGATTAGTTAGAGTTTGTCTCGTGCACGGTTGAGATTATTCCCACGGTAGAAAGTCTACGGACTATAAATATGTATCTAGGGTTTATGAAATAAACAACAATCACGTTCACCACAAACCAATCTAGGCGCATCGCCAACTCCCTTGTCTCGAGGTTTCTTCGGGTAAGCATCATGCTGCTAGATCGCATCTTGCGATCTAATACAATTTATTCCTGTTCATGCGTTGCTGTCTGCAAGCCTTTTTGATGGCGAACAACGTAGTTATCTTAGATGTGTTAGGGTTAGCATTGTGCATCGTATCATATGCTATCGTCATGCAACCCTTAGACATCTAGCCGCCTATCTTAGGGTGGCGGCACCCCGCGATCATTATTTAGTAGATCCGATCCGTTATGGTTGCTCCTTGTTCTTCAAGGATTAGTTTAATGTCTGCATAGTTAGGCCTTACAAAGGGTTGGAGGATCGCGGCGCGTAGGGTGTAGTTTGCTAGCCCTAGGCAAGATTCCTAGGGATCAACCTTGTGTTGGTTTTTAGGCCTGTCTAGGATGGAAACTACGATCACCGTGCGGCGCAGCAATTGATACGAGTAGGGCGTTCGATTATGTGGTGACCCTAAATCGTCGTAGATCGTTTCAGCTTTATCTTGATCAAGCAGGACCACATATATTCGTACACCTCGTGCGAATCATGGGTGGATCGGCTCTGAGCCGATTCACGGACCTTGAGCCGATCGAGGCTCGTATTTATCTTTACGTGTATGCCATGCGGGGAAACTAAGCAGGGCATCTCCATCATAGCTACGACCGGGTATAGGTCGGGTGGCATCCTGCACAGCATGGACGTGCGTGTGAGTCTTTGCGGAGCGTCGCTTGGAGGGACTAGGGCCAGCCGCAGCCCTAAGCTCGCGGCTCTCTGTGTTGCGTCGCTTGCTCGCCGGTGGGTTTCGACCGCAACACATGGCACGGCCGGTGGGACAATCTTCGACATCAGCGCATCGCCATCTACATACGAGATGGCGGACAACCGAGTCACGTACGAGGATCGGACAGGAGCTCAAGAAGAAGTATGACGAGGTCAAAGCGATCTGCGACCGACCTCATCGGCTCCTTGCACAGAACCGCTCACATGGCATGAGGTGGAAAGGGTTCTCACTGAGTGCGCTCGATGGAATGACCTGTCCGCCCCGTCGGAAAGAACGCACAGGTCCCACGTGGAGATTAACTACATGGTGGCTCACTCGCTACACGCCACTCTGAGAACTGGTGAACACTTTGGAGCGTGTTGCTCTTCGGGTGATCCGAGAAATCATGAGCACAGTACTCTCGTCGGGACCAGCTCTCGGGACATACCAAGGAGAGATGCCACTCCGGTCCCGTCCACCGCGCCATTGCGTTGGCAGCACAGAAAGGTGCGGCATTGGTGATCTACAAGATCGGTGGTGACCCTAGTGACTACCGGTTCTTGCCGAGCGCCTAAGGAGATCCCTCACGGTACCATGCCATACGTGCCAGCTACTGTGGCAGGCGCTCACAGACCGGGCGAGACACGGAAAAGCAGGAGGAACTGGCAGCTAGATCTTGAGAAGCAGACGTGGCTAGCTACAGTATGCCACTCAGACAAACCTCAGGCTCAGCTCCTGTTGTTGGCTCGGAAGGCTGAAAGCATGGCTGTAAGTATGCCACTCGGCGAATCTGATCGACTCTGCGGCCCCACATGGGATCAAATCGATACCTGCTCTTGAGAGACCAGTTCGGCATGGTGCCGAAAAGGAGGACAATCGGCTATTCCAAGCCGTACCCCGAGTACGAGTTGATCCCGCTACCCAAATATCGGCTCCTGATTTCTCCAAGTTCAATGGATGGATGGTTCCGGCTCCATCGAGCATGTGAGCCGATGTTGCGCAGTGGGCACGATCTCAGCTGAGATGAGCTACGTGTGAGGTTCTTCGCGAGTCCTCACGGGATCGGCTTTCGGGTGGTACACTGTTTGCCACCAGACCGATCCGGACTTGGACGATTGGAAGAACGGTTCCACATGCGGTATCACTCAGAGGCTTCAAGTCGGCCTTGCCGATCTCGCACAAATACGTCGAAGCGTGGAGCGGCGGGATCGTCCGCGCCGGAAATCTTAGGAACCGATGTTATTCGGCTCGTGTGCGAAAAACGTTCGAGTTGGCAGTGGTGGGCCTTGCATCACAAATCAAGGATATGGCCTCCCAGCAGACTACCCTTCTTGGCGCACATGGTTCACGTCGTTATATGAGCCGCCACGGACTTAAAGGACTGGGTCAAGCGTGCGGTAGTCACTGGATTGGGCGGATGAAGCGAAGGCTCGCAGGAGATCAAGAAGTAGCAGTGGCTGAATGGACTCGGGGGCAACCGTGTCCCAAATGCGTTAAGCCAGTCCTTGGAGGTTGGGTACAGCGTGACTAAGCCGAGCAAATCTTCGACCTCTTACTCAAGGAGAAGCAGTTGAATTACCCGAAGGCCTCAAAATCCCCACGGTACAGGAGCTGAACGGAAAGCCATACTGCAAATGGCATAACTCGTTCTCCCATGCCACCAACATTGAGGGGTGTGGCGGAGAGAATCCAATGGCGATAGAACATGGACGTCTGATTTTTAACCAGTACGCCATGATACACTTCCACCCCTTCCCCCGTTAACATGGTAGAGTGCACTTACGGGAGGTTGCCAGCCGGGATTCTCGTTCAACATCAACATGGTAGGACCTGGGCACCACTCCGGCAAGGACGGAGACGAGGGCAGCTGCTCTCGTAGCAAGGACACGGAGGAGGCTTCACGCGATCGGCTCCGTCACGATGGCAAGCGCTACATAGAGGGAGAAGTAAGGAATGTGAGATATCAGCGACCTCTCTCTGATCACCTCCTCAACAAGTATGTGAGTCAATATGCCAACGCCGACGACCCAACGACGATGATGATAGAGATCGTCGGCTAGGGACGCCGGGAGACATCGTCGGCATGATCGCGATGAGGAGGAGTACGAGCGCCGTAAGGAAAATCGAGGGAGCAAGGCGAGGATATTTGGGACTGCCCCTTCTTCCAGACACGAGTGGGATTCAGGAATGAGCAGGTGCCTACAATCGGCAGCTGCCGAATGTAGACAGAAGAGGAAGGATGCGCTAACGTGTCCGGTGTTCAGCGTCTAGGGCCCCTCCCACCTCGGAACAAGCACGCTGAGTCCCCCGGGTGGAAGATCTCGAGGATTTGGAGGCGATGATGAAGAGAGAAGCAGTGCAGCAGCCAGGTGGTGCCTGATGGCCTGGCCGTTCCCAAGCGTAGGGTTCAGCGGCTACGCGGCTTGGAGGAAGCAGAAAGGTTATAACGCACCGCTAAGGAAGGCGCCGGCGCAAAGATCAGCCGACCCTGGATGAAGAGGGTGACCACAAAAATGGGTGGCGCCCCAAGCAAAGGAAAGCGATGATGAAACATCGGCTGCACATGTGGTGCTCATCCTTGAGCGGGTTAGTACTCGAGATTAGGCAGGCACCAATTTGAAGCTACGAGCGCATCAACGGGACGAAGACAGGGTTCGCTGGTCTTATCCACCGGCCTGACCGTGGCAAGAACCAACCTATGGACAAACGTGGCGAGGGCCGATCCTTGGGATCGGCCCCAAAATATATGGAGGACATTGCAAAACCTTCATTGAGCGCTTCGATCAATATGGGCCGATTCGGCAAAATCCTCACCACATGTTCGCTTGTGTTCAACATCGATCTCTGGGCAACGGTTTTCATCGTCGGTGATGAGTTAGAAAAAATCAACATTGTCCTAAGACGTGCAAATACAATGCCTTGGCTAACTACGAGGTTCTGCAGTTACACAGATTCGAACGAAGCCAATGAGATGAACCAGAGATGAACATGTGTGTGAAATGTTGGGGGCCGATAGAAAAATCGGCAGTAAAAAAAAGCATCACGATATGGCCGATGCATGGACATCGACTTTAGAACTAGAAACAAAGCCGATGCCTGACCATCGACTCTAGTCTAATTACAGGGATCTACTTGGGGGGTTCAACACGGATTTTCAAAGACCAGTTCAATTTGTGAGGCCTGCCTTCCTCGGAGGGGTGAACAGCCAAGGCTACCTCAGTTGCAAGGAGCCAATTTTTGGTGCCCGAACCTTCTCTTCGAGGACTCCCAACCCTTGGCGCTAGTTCAGCGGTACTGTCAGAAGCGTCAGTTTTGGCATGCAAGGCAGCCTCTTTCTCGTTAAGCTGTTGGTGTTTCGTCTACAACATGGCTTCGCGGAAGAAAGGCGATCAATGGGGGAGCAAGTTTGGCTGGCTCTGCATGGTGTTGTTCTTACCGAGCTCAGAAGCTCTTTGTTTGATATGTGTCCTCTGTGATTAGTCTCGACTTGAGGGCTGGGGGCAGTGGCCTGGTAGATGCTCTGTTAAGCAGATTGGAGTGTCGTCGGTTGACCCTGCATCATAACCTACGAGTTGTTGCGGTAAGACTGCTAGAGCCGCTGAAGGGGAAGTCGTCATCATCTACGGGGGTCAGAACCGTTCTGTTGTTGCGAAACGATGGAGCAAGGCGCTATGTTCGGATAGTAAGGGGCAGTTAAGGATCACCTTCAGGCTGGAAACCATAGTGTGGGCATTGGATGGTGCTACCCATGGATTCATTGCAGTTGCGAACCTGCGCGATTGACATCTGAGGTTCGTATGGCCGTGGGTTGGATCTGTTCAAGTGGCGCTTTGGGGAATTGAGTTTTGCCCTTGCGGACAGGCCACAGATTACCATTTGGAAAAACAATAGAGTTGGTTCTGCTCGTGTTTTTCATGGCAAGGACCGGTGCGCTGCCATCGGCTCGTAATTTGTCGACTTATTTGCAATCGGTAAATTTGGTGAAAGGACAGAATCAGTTGAGATATGCTATTAATGAAGAGAAATGCTTTACAAACGAGCAAATCAAAAGGAAAACAAAGGAAAAGCGATTCATGGAACTTCTACATCAGCCTCTGCTAAATTCGCAGTGCCTGACGTCGAGCGCTACTTCCGAGGGGGTTCCTCGTCTTCTTTCTCTTTGAGCCCTGGGCGGGCTTCTTCTTCCTCGCGTCATCGTCATCATCCTCGCTGTAGCCGGGTGGGCGCTTGCCGCGGATATCCGGCGGAGGAGGGTTCGTCTAGCCTCCCACGCCCCACCATTCCTTCCACCGCAAATCGTCACCGGCCCCCGACCCAGCGGAGGAGCGATCCTCCCCTTTTCCTCTTCAGATTCTACTTCTTCTTCCTCCTCCCGTCGGGCTCGGGCTCGCCCAGGTCGCAAGCACTCATCTCTCGCGCGACGAGCAATGGTCGTCTTGGCTCGGTCAGAGGCAGGTCGCCATCGACCCGACGAGTGCTTCGGGTGGGCCGTCGGCATGATCAAAGTTCCACTCCGGCTTGCTCGAGGAGGAGGCGGAGAGGAGGCCGGAGGAGACGGAGGAAGAGGAAGACATTGCTACGGGGAAAGAGGTTTTTTCGTGCCGATAGCTAGAACAGAGGAAGGGGATGAAGAGGGCTAATCAATCGGCACAGTTAAATAAGGAGGAGCCTAGTGGAGATTTAATGCCATTGCAGTTTCCGAGGAAGTGATGCTAAAGCTATCAAATTTTGCGGAGAAGTTGAGAAGGCAAGGCATGATGATGAATCTCTGCGCGCGGTTATCTGCCACGACATGACCCGACGAAGAAAAACGAGTGATTTTGGAATTATCAATTCCAAAACCGGGGGGCATGTGTTATCACGATTTGACCGAGTCAGGGGTGGGCCGCGATCGAGATGGGCTTGAAGAATATACATGGAAGAATATACGTGAATCGGCCTTATATGCAAAGTTTGGGCTAGTTTGCCCGTGTATCTGTAATATAGTAGGATACGTGTCGATTAGTTAGAGTTTGTCTCGTGCACGGTTGGGATTATTCCCACGTTAGAAAGTCTACGGACTATAAATATGTATCTAGGGTTTATGAAATAAACAACAATCACGTTCACCACAAACCAATCTAGGCGCATCGCCAACTCCCTTGTCTCGAGGGTTCCTTCCGGGTAAGCATCATGCTGCCTAGATCGCATCTTGCGATCTAGGCGAACAATCGCTGTTCATGCGTTGCTCGTCTTGAAGCCTTTTGATGGCGAGCAACGTAGTTATCTTAGATGTGTTAGGGTTAGCATTGTGCTTCGTATCATATGCTATCGTCATGCAACCCTTAGACATCTAGCCGCCCTTACGCCTATCTTAGGCGTAGGGGCGGCACCCCGCTTGATCATTATTTAGTAGATCTGATCCGTTATGGTTGCTCCTTATTCTTCAAGGATTAGTTTAATATCTGCATAGTTAGGCCTTACAAAGGGTTGGAGGATCCAGCGGCGCGTAGGGTGTAGTTTGCTAGCCCTAGACAGGATGTTCCGGGATCAACCTCGTGTTGGTTTTAGGCCCGTCTAGGATCGGCTTACAATCACCGTGCGCGGCCGCGAGGCCAATCACGAGTAGGACGTTCGATTATGCGGTGAAAACCTAAATCGTCGTAGATCGTTTCAGCTTTATCTTGATCAGCGGGACCACCATATATTCGTACACCTCGTGCGAATCATGGGTGGATCGGCTCTTTGAGCGATTCACAGGATAACCTGAGAGCCGATCGAGGCTCGTATTTAATGTTTACGTGTATGCCATGCGGGAACTAAGCGAGGCATCTCCATCACCTTCCCGACCAGGTCGGGTGGCACGCCTGCACCAGCATCGGACGTGCGTGCCGGAGTCTTTGCGGGCCGTCGCTCGGAGGGACCAGGGCCAGCCGCAGAACCTAGTTCTCGGCTCTCTGTGTTGCCCGTCGTTGCTCGCGGTGGGTTTTCGCCGCAAGGAAGGCGCGCTCATCGAGTTCCCTCCGTGAGCGCTGGGAAATATTTGCATGGGAACCATCCGACATGCCAGGTATTCCCAGGGAACTCGCTGAGCACGCCCTCAATGTTGACCCAAAAGCCAAGCCAGTACAACAGTCGATGCGCTGATTCTCCGAACCGAAGAGAAAAGCAATTGGCGAAGAGGTCAGTCGGCTCCGTAAAGCAGGATTCATTCGGGAGCTCAAACAAGCCGAGTGGGTGGCCAATCCCGTCATGGTGCCAAAGAAAGATATAACCGCTCTTCGCATGTGTATCGATTACACTAGTCTCAACAAGCATTGCCCAAAGGATCACTTCCCACTGCCTCGTATTGATCAGATAGTCGACTCCACGGCTGGATGTGACCGTCTCTCCTTCCTCGATGCATACTTCGGGTACAACCAGATCAAGCTCAAGAAGGAAGATCAGGAGTTAACCGCGTTCATCACTCAACACGGCGTTTTCTGCTACAACGTCATGACCTTTGGGTTGAAAAATGCAGGGGCAACTTATCAACGGTGCATGCAAGCCTGTCTTGGAGAACAGATCGGGAGGAATATCGAAGTTTACATTGATGATATTGTGGTAAAGACAAAGCACACCGCCACCCTCATCGACGACTTACGGGAAACCTTTGACAACCTTGACAAGTATAAAATCAAGTTGAACCCAAAGAAATGTTTCTTCGGGGTGCCAGGAGGACAAGTACTCGGGTACTTCATCTCAGCCAGAGGAATAGAAGCCAATCCCTTGAAGATCAAAGCTATCCTTGATATGGAGCCGCCAAAGAATCTGCACCAAGTGCAGCAATTGGTAGGACGACTGGCAGCACTCAGCGGATTCATCGCCAAACTAGGAGAGAAAGCTCTGCCCTTCTATAGCTTAATGAAAAAGTCAGAAAAGTTCGAGTGGACAAACGAGGCGCAAGAGTCTTTTGACAATCTGAAGAAAATCTTATCAACGTCCCCAGTACTTGTAACTCCGCGCGAGAAAGAAACATTGCTTATGTACATAGCAGCAACGGTACAAGTTTTCAGCAGCGTCCTGGTTGTCGAGCGAGAAGAGGCAGGGAGAGTTCACGGCGTACAACGACCCATTTACTACCTCAGTGAAGTACTCACACCTGCGAAACAAAGATACCCTCATCACCAGAAGCTGGCATATGCAGTGTGGAGAACGGCTCGCAAGCTACGACATTATTTCACGGAGCACCCGATCATCGTCGTAAGCGAGGCAGCGCTGAAGAATATACTCACTAACCCAGAGGCCACAGGTCGAGTGTCCCAATGGGCTATCGAGATAGCGCCACACGACATAACTTACGTCAACAGAATAGCGATAAAGTCCCAAATCCTCCCAGATTTCGTTGCAGACTGGATCCAGTCGCAAACATCGGTAGCACCCGACATGTCGGGTTCGTGGACAATGTACTTCGATGGGTCCAAACGGAGCACAGGTGAAGGAGCAGGGGTGGTACTAATATCACCACAAGGAGACAAAATGAAGTACATACTACGTATGAATTTCTCCCTGTCCACAAATAATGAAGCAGAATACGAAGCACTTCTGCATGGAATGAAGATGGCAAAGGCATGTGGAGCAACTCGCCTGGAAATTTATGGAGACTCGAACCTGGTGGTACAGCAGTCGATGAATCTATGCGACGCGGTCAGTGACAACATGATCGCCTACCGATAGTTATACCAAAATATGAAAGCCAAATTCGAAGGGTGCGAACTTAAGCATATCGACAGAGCCAGCAGCGAGGAAGCCGACACTCTGGCGAATATCGGATCCATGTGCTCCCCCATTCCAGATGGAGTGTTTTATGAAGTTATCACTCAACGATCGATAAAAGAGAAAGCATCGGCACCTCCAAAACTGTCGGCTGACGAGTCGGAGGCAAACCCGCAACAAGCTGTCGAAGAGTCTCCACCTCGATCTGCGGAACACGTCCTCCTCCTTGAACCACTATGGACCAAGCCATTCCTAACATACCTGACGAAGCAGGAGCTACCAGAGGATCCCGTAGAAGCAAGGCGAATCGTCAGACGGTCAAGGCCTTTACTGTGGTAAATGGAGAACTCTACAAGCGCAGCATCTCCGGTATCTTTCAGAGGTGTATTGCCATTGACGATGGAAAAACACTGTTGCGTGAGATACACGAGGGAACTTGCGGACACCACGCAGGAAGCAGGGCCCTTGTGGCAAAAGCCTTTAGGGCAGGATTTTACTGGCCAATGGCGGCATCGGATTGTTCGAGATCTGGTTATGAAGTGCGACCCCTGCCAGCGATTTTCACCAAAACCACACGCTCCCGCGACAGATCTGATGACAATACCCCTGGCATGGCCCTTCGCTCAATGGGGACTCGACCAAGTTGGACCGCTGCCAAGATCGTCGCCTGGAGGACACACATATCTACTGGTCGCAGTCGACAAGTTCACCAAGTGGATCGAGGCGGTACTTGTTCGAAATCAGAAAGCTGAAACTGCCGTTCAGTTCTTCAGGAGAATAACATGTCGATTTGGTATGCCCCACAGCATCGTCACAGACAACAGAACTAACTTTGACTCCAACAAAATTCGCAAGTTTTGTGACGACAGTGGAATTAAGCTAAAATTTGCATCGGTGGCTCACCCACAGACCAACGGCCAGGTGGAAATGATCAATGGTCTAATAGAGGACGGCCTCAAGAAACGCCTGTAAGATATTTACAACAAATAATTAGCAACACAGACCACAAATAATTTGGATGTTTACAACAATAACCAGCAATAATTTTAACAAGAAAAAAGAATTCCCCATACCAAAAATATCTTTACAACAAATCAAAAATACATAAACAACAATAATTAATAGTAAAACCAACAAAAAATTCCAGTAGCCATCTCCACTAGTACGTTCCTCGCTGGGGAGGAGGAAGGGCGGCGCGCCATGGCCAGCGCGATCACCAGGGGAAGGAGCTGGAGGCGCTCTCGCTGGTAGGATCACGAGGTGATTCGCCGGGAAGGAGCAGGGCGGTGCGCTCGTCGAGGGAGGAGTCCGAGCCGCTCACGATGGAGGAGCTGGGCCGGCGCGCTCGGGGGAAGGAGCTGGAGGCGCTCACCGAGAGGGTTGTGGGTGTCTCGCTCGCCATGGAAGGAACCGGCGCAGCGCACAGAAAAAGAAAGAGATGAGGAAGAAAGGGTGTGCGGCCAGCGTACATATGGTGGGACCCATCCACGTGGGGGTGTCTCTCCACGAAAAAGGAACGACCGATTTTCTGGTGTGGGTCGGTGGGCTGATGATAAGCATTTTCCTAACAGAAAACAGCCATGCAAAACAGGCAGCGCAAAAATGTCTCCATGCAAAACGTACTACATCAACTGCAAAACTAACCCATCTGATGACGCACCTCTGGCACCTTATCTCTCACTCTCCTCACGTAATTTGTCCCCAATGTCATGCCCTGCCCATCAAGCGCACGTCAAAACTTAAGCGGGAAGATCTCGCTAGGCACCAGCCACGGCGACCAGGAGCCACACCAAGCGCCTCCTCTCCTCGATCCACCCCCTCTCGCCTCATCCCTATCCAGTCTGCCCGCTACGCTCGCCAGGCTCGTGGAGTTGGCATTGGACCAGTGGCGGAGCCAGCATTTGAATTGGCCGGGTCGAACAAATAAGCTCTAAAAAAATTTGGGGCAAAAAATCACATGTAATCAATAAAAAATGGTCCAAACTGATGCATTTATCATATTTCACCGAGTAGAAGTACAAACTGACTAAAAAACAAGAACTAGATACAAAAGTGCTACATTTTGAGGAGATATTATCATACCATTAAGTTGAATCCATGCTAGGAAGTCGAAATCCATGAGGAAGATGACCTCTACGGTTACTGTAGGCATGAAAATGAAGCATGAAAACGAATCTCATATTCAATATGCGATTTTTCTTCATGACAAACAAGAGCATATGCAACACTTTGCTTTTTTATTTCTGAAATCTTCACAACTATTTCTTGCATTGTTGTGAAAACTCGTTGGTCCACCTACATGACCTCTAAAATTTCCGATGCTTTCTTCCAATTTTTAAACCCCGACAAATATGTATCAAAACTCAAGGCAAATGGGGGAAATTCAACCTCTGTGCGTGCCCTCTTGCGTGCTTCTTCTGCTGCCTCAGCGGCCTCCCCTTCTTCAATCCAGGCAGCCAGGTCAGCCTCGTCGCTGGAGTCCATCGAAGACGGCCGCCAGAACAAGCAGAGATGAGGGAGCTTGGAGAGGGCCAGAGGGGCGGTCAGGGACGGCCGTGGAGCCTGGAGACTGGAGAGGGGCGGGGGCGGTCAGGGACGGCCGGAAACAGGGCGTGCCGGTGCGTGGCGGTATCGAGCGAGGGTGCCGGCGTGCGCCGTGCTGGAGCGAGCGAGGGCGCCGGGATCGAGCAACGGCGGCGGCCTGCGGGAGCGAGCGAGGGCGCCGGGATCGAGCGATGGCGGTGGCCTGCGGGAGCGAGCGACGACGGCGGCTTGCGGGAGCGAGCGAGGTGGGGATTAGGTCGGGGACTCGGGGCGTTTCCGTGCGTGCGGGACAGGGAGCGAGGTGGGGATTTTTTTCTCCAAAATCTGAGCCGGGTCGGTTGCCCAGGCTCGACCCGGTGTTGGCTCCGCCAATGATTGGACTCCAAGATCATGGAGGCAGCTCTAGATCGTGGAATATTGTGCTTATGATGTGTGCATCAGGCGGCAAGTGAGAGACATGATTGGATCATGCAATCTCTTTCACCTCGACGCCATCTGGTGACAGACCCTCCCGAAGAAGATTGATCGTGATCTATTTAAAGTTTCCAAAACTCACTACCTATATTAAATCTGCATTAATGCTTTCTGCAGGGTGTCATGGCCGGTTCATAGCCAAACAATTTCCTATAGAGATCTCTGTAAACATAAATGGATGATAAGATCGAGTACGTTGTGCTACGTTTCTAAAAAAAACCATTGATTTTGAATGTACCTTCAGCCGGGGGCACCCATCTTCTTTGGCGTTGTCGATGGCCAGGCAGCGTGCTGGCGTGCTCGCCGACAGTTTGTACCCCTGTTTCATTTTAGAGCTCCTGTGTTTTGTTGATTCGTTTTAGAATTCGATGTTTTTTTCCAGCAGCGACAAAAAGAAAATTTTAAAAACATGTGTGGCTTCGCCCGGGTTCGAACCGGAGACCTTCAGTGTGTTAGACTGACGTGATAACCAACTACACCACGAAACCTTCTCCTAAAATAAACCAGGAACAATTTTAAAGAACTGCCAATACAGGAAATTTGACTGGCTCCATTCAGATATCACAGGATGGAACTCCGAGGAAGCCTAAACCATCTTTGAGATTGAGCGCAGCTTCTATTCTCCGGAGACATTTCAAATGGAATCTATGAGCATCTTCAGCCGTCGTCCCCTAAAGGGATTTTGGATGTGCCGAACAAAAAAACGCTCTCAAGCCGCGTGCCTCAAAGTCATTTTTTGTCCGGCACAATCCAATACGGTGTCCGGCGCCCCGAGCCCGTCCCCACCCTACAGGGACGCTCCGGGTACGCCGGACATAACGAAAAACGAGGCGAGAAGTGGCGGGACCGATACGTCAGCGGTACATTGAAGTTTTACCTAACTGTTGCCTACCTCGCGGTGGAAGTTATTGGTGCGCAGCGATGGTACAGTTCCGGCAGAGGCGCAACGAAGCGTCTCTTCGCGCCTAGCTCTGCGTGCCGGCGTTAACGAGCACCACCGCTCTCCCGCCTCCCTTCGGCCTATAAAAGGGTCGCTCTCTCATCGTCCCTCACACACAAACCCTAGAGCCTCTCTCCCCAACCCTAGCCGCCACCATCTCATCAAGAGTCGATGCCATGCCTGGTAGAGGCGGAGGCCAAGCTCGCGGCCGTGGTCGTGATCGTGGCCGCGGCAGAGCTGCACGCTCGCCGTCGCATGTGACGCCATCGTCTTCATCGTCGGACATGCAGGAGGAGGAGCGGAAAGTGCTGTTCGAGTTCGTCGTCGTCCTCAAGGGCGACCCACTTGGCATCCAGAGGCTGCCGGACAAGTTCGCCGACTTCATCGCTGGCGACGATCTGTCCTTGCTGCATCTACGGGAGGCTACCTGCGGCTGCTGCCGGTGGATTGAGGACATGATCTTCAACACCCGCGACAAGATGTACCTTCACACCGGTTGGGAGAAGTTCGCGTGCTACCACCACCTCGAAGCCGACTTCGTGCCCACGTTCTCCTACATTGGCGAGGCCAACATGAGCGTCAAGGTGTTCGACGAGACGCGCTGCCGCCGGCACTACCACGACGACAACGAGGAGGAGGACTGAATGTTATTGCTTCGCAGCGAAAATAGGCACGAAGGTTTCTGGTTGTTCTTCCTCGAAAGAACCAACAAGGGTACCGTCAACAGCTGGATTTCCAGTTTGGGTTACTGGGAGTGACTGCGAGTGTTCTTTCTTGGCAGCGAACACAGGAAATCTGCAATGCCAACACTAGTTAGGTTTCGTTATTTTGCAATGGTTTATATTTGTATCAACCATGGTTCAAACTATGTATTAGTTTGTGAAAATCATGTTCCCAATAATGTATTAGTTTGTGAAATGTTTATTCTCTCTACTGAAAAAAATGCAAAACAAGAAAAAAAAAAGAGTATTTTGATGTTTAAAAAAGTTTGGGGGCTGCGTTTGAGGGACGCGGCTGGTACGCGGCACGAACAAAACACATCCCCAAACGCTTGATCCGGTGCTGATTGGGGAGGCTTTGAGGGATGCAGCTGGAGATGCTCTAAGAGAACACCCTTTTCTGGCGATCGAAGCTCCACCCACACTGCACATAGTGGAAATAGGCGTCTCTATTCTAGACTAGCTTCTGAGCTCCGATTCCCAGTTTGGTCGACTCCAAACGACAGAGAAGACGAAAACGTTTGCGGTGCACCACAGCGGAACAAGAGGAGCAGTAGGTATCAAAATGAAAAAATCGGACACGGGGCATATCTGGTCAAAACACTGACGCCTGCCTCCATTTTCCAGGTGGCTTCAGGTTCAGATATGCAGGTCCTAATCATGTTCTAACAAAATAAGACACGGCAGCCCGACATGGATGATGATTCTGCAAAAGCTCGAAACAAATTAAACACTGTTGGCTGCCCTGATTTCACACAATCATACGTTTCTGCAGTCTATAAATAGAGAGCAACCACAAGAAAATGTGTGCCCCATGTTTCTTTTTAGAGGAAAAGGGTCACGCCCAGGTTCCATTGAAGAAAACGCAAGTATTCTTAAAGCACTTGGGGCAACGACATCTAACTCGCCCCACATTGTTTTACTGTCTTAAGGCAGCAGCAAAACAGATAACACCACCACAAATAAACACGCATCGACAGCTCTAGCAAAACGCAACAATAAACCATATGGTATAAGCCTACGGAGTGCATGCAATCCAGCCAAATTAATGATCCCCCGGAATAAACTCTGTACACTGCCAGCACCACACCACACTCGGGGAGAAAAGACCACCAAAACGAAAAAGGAAAACTAACAATCATTATTCTGAAGGCCTCTTCTCCCTAAGAAAAAGCTTCACCGGGGCTCTCGGACCATCAAAATCGTCCGATTTCAGCACCAGGCTTGCCCCGCTCAGATCAATGGAGGGCAAACCTCACAGACGACGGGAGCTTAAGGCCGATGGCTTCCCTCGCAACTTTCCGTGCGTGATCCCTCGCCGCCTTGGCACCATCCTTCTCCCTCCCCCATGTACCCATTCGTTTCAAACGATGGTAGCGTGGACTGATCGTGAGGAACTTCAAACCAGGGGCCACACCCACCAGGCACGCCAAAAGCCCGATCAACGGGGGTTGTGCAGCGAAACCTCCTACAAGAATCAAATGGAGCTTCTGAAGAGAGATGTCCTCTGGCCAGCTGACTTGTACATTCTCCTGATGATGCTGTTCTCCGCCATATGCCTGCATCTGCATGCAAGGAAGACCCAACTGTTGTGAGCTCTTTACAATTGCCTGGACTGTGACTTAACAAGCTCTCTTAAAGGTTGACGAATTATATGACTTTGATTTATCTAACATAAATGCTCAATGCCATTGGAGTTAAACTGTTTTAGGATATTTGAGATCACAAGTGGTACTGGTATATATTTTAGATGACTTCATTTCAGGACATGGAAACGAAACACAGCTTATTACATACCAGTCAAGGAATCTAATGTACATAAGCAAAAATTATCCAAGAGCTAAGGAATTTATGTTAACACAAGGAGTTGCTTCAAGGAGATAAGCCAGAGGTGATAATAAATTCTAGCATTTTACCTGTTATCTCAAGCATTTTGTATGAAGTAATTCATCAAACCTAACCTTGTAAGCCAGTAGCATATACAAACATAGGACTGAGAACATTATCCATGGCCCGACTATGTGACATTCTAACTTTACTCCAAACAAAGAAAAAATGAAGAGCATTTAGGACGTACTTCTAGACGGAGTCTTGTGACGTAAGGAGTTGCTTGAAGGAGATAAGCTACTGCAAGAACATTATTCCAAGATGGCAAAATATACAAGTTGATGTACTTCAATACAGTGAATTTCTTCGCATATAGCTTGAAATTGGGCTCCTGCAGAAGAGCAGATAAAGCAATTATGGTAATCGATTATTATGACAGTTAGAAACTGCTAACTCAACAATTGGGTATCAGCCATCTTAGCGTACCTTCAATGGTGAAAGGAATGTCAAGCAGACTTTCTCGATCATTTTCATTTTATTTAAATTCATCGAGAGAGAACAATTTCTGTTCGAGAACTTTGTTGATATTCTCCTCATATTGGGAGTACTCGCATATTTGATGAGTACCTTATGTCCATCATACTCAAAGATGACTAGGCTGGCTGAATGAATCTCAATACTCACCAAATTCTTGCAATAATATATATACAAATGGAACAGTCTTTCACCGGAAATCCTTATGTTAACCAAATCATTGCAGCTCCCCAATCTCAAAATGCGGACACCAGGGCAGCAAGAGAAAATGCTTTGGATATCAGAATCAGCTATCGTGACACACATTAGACAAAGGCTTACGAGAGAGGAAAAGCTAATGGGATACATTGATAGTCTGAATATGCAATTCGTCATCCATAGCCTCCGCAAAGAGGATGCTTGTCCATCGCCGAAAAAATGCAAAGGGAAGTTATAAGGACTTGCAGTCCTGGAATGCCCAGAACATGATATTCCCCTTTTACACAAGTGAAGTCTCACAGAGTGTGCATTTGACTTTGACGCAAACTGGACCCATTTGTCAAGGTGGGCAGCATGGGTGGAGTTGAGATCAAAATGAACCTCAAACACGTTAACACCAGTTCCGTCATGGCACAGCAGCCGGTTGTTTACTCTGTCAATGAATTCGTCTGATCTCAAACTCCAAGATTCTGGATCATTGCACTCAGTGGAGGTGGTGCAAACTGAACTTTCCTCAGAAAAAAGATTGTGCCCACTAAATACAAGATGAGAGTAGTCCTGTTCCTCCGGTCGTCCAGAAACAGAACTAGTAACTGCGGCGTCTTGGATCGCAAGCGATGACAACATCTTTTCCAACGAATCATCAGGTAATCTGTTAGTTAAATAATATCCAGCGGGTTCTTGGCCAGATTTCCTCTTCCTATTCTTGCAAGAATCTCCTGAAAGCAATAAGAAGTAGATTTCTCACTCGAATGATCAAAGCAATGCGCATCCTAATTTGACAAATTTTGTGACTCCTAAAAGCTGTAGAATGTCGATTTCCTGTTATGGCAAAGCCTAAATATGCAAATTCGACTAGAAAAACCATTGAACAACAAGTCAATGGCTTTGTGACTCCTAAAGGCAGCATAAATTCTTTTGGTATTAGAACACCTAGAAACCAGATAGCAAATGTCGGATCGAAGTGGCGCAACCTGAATTTCCTTCAGAGACGATGTTGTCGATCGTTAACGATGAGAAGAGGCTCTCCAGATCTTCATCCGGTAGTAGTAGGCTACTTGATTCTCCGGCGTGGCCTTGCTGTAATCTCCTCTTCTTATCATAGCGACAATCTCCTGGAAAAGGGTATAATGTACACCGGAATACTGGATGTCAGGCCCAGCCGTACAAAAAAAAAATCAAGTTTTCTTTTGAGAAAAAAAAATCACTTGTTAGGAGCAACTATCAGTTCATACGCACGCCGCCGACACTAATCAGTCCGCAGCGGACAGCCCTAACATGGGGAAATCGCGTTTGATGACTACTGACGTTGTTCCCTGGGGCAAGATAGCTACAGTAGCAATCGGCATTACTGATCGAGATCTAGAAAGAGAGAGACCTTCTTGTTCTTGGTAGTTTGGCGGCGGAGGAGGCGTTAATGGGCGGCTCATGCCGGCAGCGAGCGAGGTCCGCGTCGCCAGGTAGCGGCAGCGCGAGGGGGGAGACGACGGAAGCGGAAACTCGGCACAACGGTGATTGCAGAAGGGTGGGAGCCGGAGGAGGAATTCCAATTCTAATACGGAGTACTATACTAGGTTTTCCTGCCGCCCACTAGCACCGACCCAAATAGGCTTTTCTTTTCGAGGAAAGTTTATAAGTTATAACCGACCCCAATAACCTAATCCGAGTTTTATCATTTGATATTTTGATCCACGAAAATTTAATCTTAGCCACATTTTCCCCTTAAAGGGGTATTTACAAAAATAAATCAAGCATTTTCATAAGCATATGTTCTTATTTGTTTGCACATGAAAGGCTCCTATTAGTCATTTGTCTAGTTAGATAAGTACTACTACCGTTCAACAAAAACTGGTTTCTTTTTGTAAGCATCAAATTAAGGATATCCCATTGTACATGTTCTTATAGCACTTTTTGTTTTTTCATTCTATCATCTCTACACAGTCGGTCACGAACACATTCAATATGGCGAAGGTCTGGACAATTCCATGTTTGAAATTGCTAACAAAGAGATTGACATCATTCTTTCTACTTTTTTTTTGAATAAAAGTGTTTCCTCCCATTTCTATTAAAATAAACCAAAAGTTGTTTGCTACAAACCTTAGCAACGCCACCAATCCGCCATGGAACGGAGAGTTTGTTTGAAAGAAAGAAGAAACTAAACAGCCCAAGCCAGATGATGAGAATATACAGGAGCAAAGGGGTGTATAGATTAGAGGCAACACATCCTAGAGTTGTAGACCCTCACGCTTGAAGCATTCTCTCTGAGGCTACAGGCTTCGACGATTTCAAGTCTTCGTCTTTTCTGTTTTGTCTAAATGTCTTCTTGTCTACTTTCTTCTACATTGTCGGTCTTGGTGTCCATGAACCCCAATCTCCTCCAAGCGTTCAACACCTTAGCTGCTATTCGCTCCACCAGCTTTGCGAGCCATTGTTATCGATCCTTTGCGATGTACTTCACATGCAAGGAACTCCAGAAATTAATCTAGTAGCAGATTTTCTATACCACTGCAATCGGTTCATATGGGCACTTCTTTTGAAAACATGCTAAGTTTATTGTTCTCCAAATCCCTAGAAAACCACTGTTGTCACCACCGCAACAAGATTTCGGTCCAGATCCCGCAACCCTTTAAGCCAGATGTTCACACAAATCTGGACATTGGTGAATAGACAATTGAAACTGAAAGAAACACTCAACACATTCCACACATATCTTGCTAAAGGGCAAGATAAGAAAAAGTCAATCGATTCATTGCTTCCACAAAATAAGCAACTCTTCGAACATGACCCACCCCTTTGCAAGAGAACATCCCTCGTCAAGATGCTACCTTTCAGCACAAGCAAAAAAAATATGTTTTAACTCGCATAGAAATCTTAACCCTTCACATAAACATGTATGACATTACCCCATAATTCTGTAGAGCGCAATAAAAAGATCTCACAATGAAAACTTAGACTATTTCCAATACAGCTTATCTGAATCTTATGACAAAGTCACATCCCCACACACACCACACATTCTTAGCCATTGTTCTTTTCTTTGTCGAACCATGCATAGCCCTTCTGAATCTGAGATTTCTGGTCCCGGTATAAAATGCTTTACTAACCGTGATCTCTTTGTTTAGTGAAACTGAGTATAGTCTAGGAAAAGTCCATAGAGAGGGTGATCATGGAGCCAATGATCTACCAGGAACCGTGTATTTCCCCCATTGCCAATCACAATCCTACAACAAGGCCAACGAATTTTTTTAACTTCCATCAAACCTTAGCATCTTGACTTGGTTTTGATTCACCTACCGAGTCGGGTTCTTCTCCTTGAGTTCCTTCTATGGTTCCACATGAGAACCCAGTATGAAGGCTACTTGGCGAACTATATATAGAGGAAAGGGGTGATTTTTTCCTTTATGGCGATAAGAGTTGATTCCCTTGCTTGTAGTTTTGGGTCGATTCCGTGTATTTAACATATTTAATCAAAATACTAAAGGCCCCTACGAAAAATGAAAAAGGCGAGGACTGAAATTATTTTATCAACGTGTGCACCGCAGCATACACTGGCCAAGGACACACTCATGTCAGTGAATGGAGGAAGCCTCCTCACCGTCCTCACGTTGATGGGCAGAATTGCTGATTTCCAAAAAAAAAAAAATTGAGCCAGTCCTTGACGCACTTTAGTTGCGGAAGCATCTTTGCAGCAGGGTCTAGTTCCCATGGCGAGGTAGCCGTTGGGGCGTCAAGAAACCGCTCCATGGAAACCAAGAACTACCCCATGGCCTCCTCCCCAAGCCCCGTCGCATCAGCTCGTTACTCTCCTCTTTGTTGGTAATTCCAAATATTAAATTGTTTGTATTACTCCGGTTCAAATTAATTGCCTCAAAATGGATGTATCTATACACTAAAACATGTCTAGATACATCCATTTTTGGGCTATTATTTTGGACCGGAGGGAGTACCTTTGGGCTATATATTAAACATGTTTCTAATTACACCACTTTCCAAATGGTAAAAACTGATTAGAGACTAACTACAAGGGATGGACACATACCAGGTTGACAAACTACAATACAATAAATTTATTTGCATCTAGCATGAAACTGGGCTCATGTAGAAGAACAACTGAAACGGTGACAGTAATTTATTACTGCAACTAATAAAGCGTTCTTTGTCGAAAAAAAATATTACAACAGTTGGAAACTGCGAACTAAGTGATTACAGCTGAAGGTACATTTCTCAAAAGGCAGAGAACAAGGCAGAACGAGAAAATGTTGCAACCGCCTGCACAATGAGGATCCTTGTCCATCGCCATAACAATGCAAAGGGAATTTATTAACGGCTTGAAGTCACAGAATGCACAATTTCATATCTACACAACTGAGGTCCCACGCATTGTGCATATGACTTTGACACAAACTAGACACATTTGTCAAGGTTGGACAGCATGAGCGGGGTTCAGATCAAAATGAACCTCACTTGAACACCAGTTCCGTCATGACTTACACTACTAGAGTCCGGATCATTCATGTTTTCCAGATCATCATCCAGTACTCTGCTACTTTAATGGCCAAGAATTCTATATAACTAAGTAGTTCATCCCCACTAACTTATTTCTCTTGACATGCAGCCTATCCACCTCAGCAATTTTTCCACGTCAGCAAAATATGCATGTTTCATTCCGTGCATCCCGTTCTGTCCAGACCGTTCCGCGCGTTGTGTTTTCTGCTTGCTGATAAAATCCCAAAACAGGCGCAGCAATCCAAATCGCAAAGGCCCATTACCAGTTTTTCTCCTCGATCCCCAGTACACGCAGCAGCCACGACCATGACGCTTCTTCTTCCCCGTGATCTGCACAAGGGCACATCCTGTTCGGCTACCCACCACGATCTCCGCTTTCATTATACTCATGAAACGCTCCCATTATCTCATTACTTTCTCCATCCGCCTCTCCACATCCAGGCCTTATGTTGAACCTCTATCCTCCCCTTGCACTATATAATCTCAAACCGGTAGATGCGAATGTGGACGTCGGCCTTTTCTTATTAGACATATGTGGTATAGAGACATGTAGTCGTATCTTCCTAGATATATCCATGCTACAATGTTCTATTCTATGGCTGTTCATGGCTTAATTTTGTTGGATAAATTTTGGCTTTACGGCCGCAGGTATGATTGCTTCTTCCTGTTCATGTTTGCCACAAGCTCACATCTTCAATTTTAACTGACTGCTTTCACGCCAGGTTCATCTCCAATTTCCAATAATAGACCGATGTACAGCTGCTCCTACTTGATGCAGATATGGATCCTGGTTAGCTCTTTCCCTTTTCTTTTTTTCATGCTTTTGTAGATACTTGATTGCTTGCCTATTTCTGTTCTTTTGTATCAGAGCACACAAACAACCTTCCTTCTTGATGTCAGCCCTGTTCCAAGATCGAGGCAGTAACACCACGCAAACGGCAGCAGCTGGTATGTCGTCACTTAGTCAACAAAACTGGAAAATGCCTTGGCATGAGTCCACCATAGCATGAAAGCTCGACGTTCGATCTGGCAACAAATTTTCGTATCAGGTTTTTTTAAATATATATTCGCAACGTATCGTAAATATGATAGATTAGGGCAAAATTCGGACCTCAATGTTTTTTCGTAATCAGTAACCACTATATTCTTCTGTTTAAATTCAAGCTTGCTAGATGCTTGATGAAATTTCTCATCTAACAGATTCATATGGTAGACCCTTTACTCCAACGTGTCTTTTGATTTTTTTGTGAGCTACCTACCTCTTCATACTTATACTACATTTACAATATATCAGACAGATGCCTCCAGGAGTAACAGTCCATTTCCTATGGAATTCTCACGATCTGAGCACTATTTGTCTTACAGATAAGTTTCTGCACCTGATTACTCATGGTTGTTTGTAATTCCCATTCGGCCTTGCAATTCATTATGGATGCAAGGTATGTACATGTACCTATTTGTTTCATTGGTTATGGATAGCTCACTGAACTATTTAGTGCCTATTACGAGTTCCGACTAGACAACATTGGAGCTTTGACTTACTTCACATTGGAGCTTTGACTTACTTCTCCTGACTCCCTAATAATTAAGATGGTCAACATTGAGATCAAGAGGGAAGAAAGAGGTGAGGACTAAGAAGAAAAGAGATGAATAGATCATGCCATTTGATGCATGATATTGGAGATGGCACGAGAAAGAGGTCTGACCAATGGTGTATTTTCCAATGAATACAAATGACATTTTTTTCTGTTTCAGAAAATTGTGTATTTCCAGATCATATGTGCTCAACATTGTATATATATTGGACTATTATATCATACTTATCATGATTTACCAACACAAGGCTCCGTTTCGTTGCATTGACAAGAAAATAACATGTACCTACGCTGAAATTAATATGTTCACTATAGGTTATCTTCTCCTCAACATGTCTAGCATCCTCTTAATTCATCAAAGAAAGCTCTTGGTTGCTCTTAAATTGTTCGACCAAGACAACCTCTTATGACATATCGTTGAAACTACCGGTACTATGCAAAAAAAAAAAAAAAAAAAACGAGCCTAGATGATCATCCAGTTGTATCAATATCTGGATAAGAAATGGACAGACATATCTCTGAGTCATTTTACAAAAGGCATAAACCATAACACCAGTACATATGGCTCTCTTATGTTTTACTATTGTTAATCATAGAAATGAATTATTTGTGCAGCATAGAAAATTATATGAAACTAAAATATATGCAATTGTCTGGCATCAACCATATTATCAGTCCGAACACAATTCTTTGCTGGAAGAATACTACCACTATATAGTCTTACGAATTTCTGCAGCAACGCGCTGGGTATCATCTAGTACTAATCAAGAAACCCTACACACCATATATCTTTTGAAAACTTGGAGTTCAGAATACAAGAGAATGCAAAACAGAAAGGAAAAAAAAGAAAATATAGCTAGGCATTCTGCCAGTAAAAAGGTGGACACGTGAAGACTATCAGCCACCATCTTCACTGATCACCCTTGAGATCGCAAAGCTTCCTTCCTGGCTGGAACAAATGAACCAAGCCACCCCATCTAACTCCTTGCGACTTGCAGACGAAATCTGTACCAACCCAACAGTCCTTGAATCAAGGGGAGAACGGGATAAAAAAAAAAAAAAACGAGATGAGAGTGAACTGAATCATGGGACGGAACCATTACCGATCACAAAAGGCAAGCACAAGATGGTGAGATACGATCGGTCAGTGCGTCTTGGTCCGCCTCGGCTGCTTCTGGGAGGCCAGCTTGTAGATCCAGAACACCTGCGGAAGAACGTGTAAAAACGGCGGCATGGTCAGGCCAGCTGATCGGACGAGCGATGGTGGAAGGGAAACCAGATCGGAAATGCGGGGGAGTACGAGGGCTAGGACGTGCACGGCGGCGAGGATGATGGCAAAAAGTGGTGCGGAGTCCAGGGCGTGGGAGCCGGTCGCCGGCTGCTGGTGCTGAGGCATCTTCGGCGGCGATGGGAGGGAAGGTTTCTTGCTTGTTTTTTTCTCGAGATGAGATTTCTGCGTTGGGTTTCTGGTCTCCTGATCGGCATGAAAGAATAGGAAGGCAAATGCTTTGGAAAAGTTTGTTTCTTTGCGGAGATATAGATTTCCATCAAGAATATAACACAAAATGTGGCTGTAGTTTAGTGGTGAGAATTCCACGTTGTGGCCGTGGAGACCTGGGCTCGAATCCCAGCAGCCACAATCTTCGTTTTTAGTTTGATTTTTTAGATGCTTGCAATGATAGTATACATGGATGATGGCGCTCATTTGTTTGCTGGTGGTTCATTCATTCAATTGCCTATATTTCTTTATGCGATGGTTCTCATGCATTCAAGTTTTTGATTAATATTCTCGCAATTTTTTTTTTTGATTAATATTGAAATGCTTGCAAAGAATCGATAATTCCTTTAGATTTTGTTTACTTGAGAATTGTGACTACTATTAGGTTGTTTTAACAAAATGGTTCCAAAGTATACATGTAAAGGATTGCTTAATCTAGTTGGTTCATGCAATTTTGTTAATGGGCTAGAATCCCAATAGGCACAAGCTTAAAAATTTCCATACGACATGTATGCGATCTTGTTAGTTACTAATTTCGGTCTTCAGTATTTTGTATGGCCGTGTGAGCATAATTGATCTTATTTTTAAGTGATTATTATGCGTGTAAAGAATTGCTCTATTTGTTTGTAAAATGGTTAATGCATTTTTGAAACAAAAAATCTAAGAAGTGAGTTATCTTGGGCGGACAGATCGGGAGGACGTGCAAACTCATGCGAGATGATGGAAAGAGAAAGGTTAACTAATGAGCTTGATTTACCCCCCTTCCGGACGTGGGGCACGAGCTGGCTCACTACATTGCCATGTAAAAGTGATGTTTCCCGACTTTTTGAATAATTAATTTGATCGATGTTTGATGATAGACGTAAAATGTATCAATGAACTATGTAGTTTATTAGGTCATATTCCAACATATTTACATCTTATTTAGATTTTTTTGTATTACCACTATTTTAAATGGTTTACGGGAATTTTCACAACATCCCATTATCTTGGTATCTTACTCTGGATGAAACAAAAATCCCATGTTAGTGGTTTTCTTTTTTAACTTTTAGGGAGCTTCGGGACTCGAAATAGGGTAAGGTTAAGAGAGAAAGAGTACGATTTAGAATTTTCAAGAAGGATCCAACAAGCCAAAGTAGAGCATTAGTGGCTTCCTGTTTGATTGCCTTGTTTTCGTGCAATCAAATTGGTTTAGACCTAAAACCATCTTACCCTTAAGAATTTTATTTCGCGACATACAGAGGTGGAGAGACTAAACGGAAGTTATGTAGTCCGCTATCATAGGAAGAATATTGGAATCGGAAACGGCTACCGGAATCTCCTCCGGCTGACTGTCCTCCTTCACCAATGCCTCCATGTCGCTCTCCACCACGGGGAGCGAGTATTAGGACCCAAGACTTGGGGTTTGTGGTAATAATTTGATCGCATCTCTCTATGTATTACCATCATGTTAGTCCATATGATCTGCCCTACATGATTACGGTGTAATATTGTAATTCCTATGGTAGATCGTTGGTTACAATATGATGAACGTGTTGTTATGTTGAGATGTTATATATATGCATGTTGTACTCTCATTATTTTTGCATATAGATAGTATTGCACTATAGTTTGTTGAAGTAGAAATGATTTAGTCAGAGGTGAAGGAAACCACGAGCTAATTCTTTGGATGCATGTTATGGGGGATTTATGGGACCTCAAAATTTTATCCATTGGTTGGACATTCTTCTTAATTCATCCCTTGTTTACTCAGCAATGATTATAAGATCAATCACTAGGGTGTTATTTTAAGTATAAAGGTCCCCACCTATTTACCATCACACTCTAATTTTAATCTATAGAGTTCATCTATGTTAAGTGTGTAGGGATTCGTTGCATAGAAAACAAAAAAATTCCTACCGCGAGAACGCAATCCAAGCCAAGATGCAATCTAGAAGACGGAAGCAACGAGGGGATGATCGAGACTCACCCTTGAAGATTTCCAAAGCCTACAAGATGAGGCTCTTGTTGCTGCGGTAGACGATCACTTGCCGCTTGAAAAAGCGTAGAAGATCTTGACGGTGCCACAATCGGGCAGCACCTCCGTACTCGGTCACACGTTCGGTGTTGATGAAGACGACGTCCACCTCCATGTTCCAGCGGGCAGCGGAAGTAGTAGCTCCTCCTTGAATCCGGCAGCACGACGGCGTGGTGGCGGTGGCGATGGAGATCTCCGGCGGAGCTTCGCTAAGTGTTGCGGAGAGGGGGAGGAGTGGGGCGGCTAGGGTTTGGGGAGAGGGGGTGGCCGGCCTCTATGGGGTGCGGCCAGCTTGAGGGCTTGTGGTGGCCGGCCCCCTCCCCTTGGCCCCTCATTATATAGGTGGAACCCCAAGTGTTGGACTACAAGTCTTCGAATAAGACCCCAACCCAAAACCTTCCATGTAGTAGGGAAACCTACCCAGGGTGGGATTCCCAGCTCAAGTGGGACTCCCACCCTTCCATGAGGGGTGGCCGGCCACCCTTGGTGGAGTCCACCTTGGACCCCCTCTAGGGTTGGCCGGCCATGGGTGGTGGAGTCCCTTCGGGACTCCGCCTTCCAAAGTGATTTCCTCCGGACTTTTCTAAAACCTTCTAGAACCTTCCATAAATGCACCGGATCATTTTCAAACTTATAAAATGACTTCCTATATGAATCTTATTCTTCGGACCATTCCGGAATTCCTCGTGATGTCCGGGATCCCATCCGAGACTTCGAACAATACTTCGAACTCCATTCCATATTCAAGTTCTACTATTACAACATCAAACCTTAAGTGTGTCACCCTACGGTTCGCGAACTATGTGAACATGGGTGAGAACTCTCTCCGACCAATAACCAATAGCGGGATCTGGAGATCCATAATGGCTCCCACATATTCAACGATGACTTAGTGATCGAATGAACCATTAAAATACGATACCAATTCCCTTTGTCACGCGATATTTTACTTGTCCGAGGTTTGATCATCGGTATCACTCTATACCTTGTTCAACCTCGTCTCTGACAAGTACTCTTTACTCGTACCGTGGTATGTGGTCTCTTATGAACTTATTCATATGCTTGCAAGACATTAGACGACATTCCACCGAGAGGGCCCAGAGTATATCTATCCGTCATCGGGATGGACAAATCCCATTGTTGATCCATATGCCTCAACTCATACTTTCCGGATACTTAATCCCACCTTTATAACCACCCATTTACGCGTGGCGTTTGATGTAATCAAAGTACCTTTCCGGTATAAGTGATTTACATGATCTCATGATCATAAGGACTAGGTAACTATGTATCGAAAGCTTATAGCAAATAACTTAATGACATGATCTTATGCTACGCTTAATTGGGTGTGTCCATTACATCATTCATATAATGATATAACCTTGTTATTAATAACATCCAATGTTCATGATTATGAAACTAATCATCTATTAATCAACAAGCTAGTTAAGAGGCTTACTAGGGACTCATTGTTGTTTACATATCACACATGTATCAATGTTTTGGTTAATACAATTATAGCATGGTATATAAACATTTATCATAAACATAAAGATATATAATAACCACTTTTATTATTGCCTCTTGGGCATATCTCCAGTCTCTCACTTGCACTAGAGTCAATAATCTAGATTACATTGTAAGGTACCTAACACACATGGCATTCTGGTGTTGGTCATGCTTTGCCCTAGGGAGAGCTTTAGTCAACGGATCTGCTACATTCAGATCAGTGTGTACTTTGCAAATCTTTACTTCTCCATCTTCGATGTACTCGCGAATCGAATGATAACGCAGCTTGATATTTTTCAGCCTCTTGTGTGACCTTGGTTCTTGTGCATTGGCGATGGCACCCATGTTGTCACAGTAGATGACTAGTGGGTCCAATGCACTAGGAACCACACCGAGCTCCACAATGAACCTCTTCATCCATACCGCTGACCTGCGAAGCCGCTATGTACTCCGATTGTTGAAGACTTCGCCACGTGCACCGCGAGCTTGACCAGCTTCGCAGCACCATTCAATATAAACACGTACAGGGTGACTTAGAGTCATCAGGATCGTGTTCCAACATCGGTGTAACTTGTTACAACGAGCTCTTGGTCACCTCCATAACAAAGAAACATATCCTTAGTTCTTTTCAAGTACTTCAGGATATTCTTGACCGCTGTCCAGTGTTCCATCCCTGGATCACTTTGATATCTGCTAGTCAAACTAACATCATGTGCTATATCCGGTCTAGTACATAGCATGTCATACATAATAGAGCCTACTGCCGAGGCATAGGGGATCTTACTCATCCTTTCTCTTTCTTCTGCCGTTGGACCTTGAGTCTTACTCAAAACCTTGCCTGGTAACATAGGTAAGAATCCTTTCTTACTTTCGTCCATTCTAAACTTCTTTAGAATCTTGTCCAGATGTGTACTCTGTGATAGCCCTATTAGGCGTCTTGATCTATCTCTATAAATCTTGATGCCTAATATATACGATGCTTCACCAAGATCTTTCATTGAAAAACTGTTATTCAAATAACCTTTTACATTGCTTAATAGTTCTATATCATTCCCAATCAATAATATGTCATCTACATATAATATCAGGAATGCTACAGAGCTCCCACTCACTTCTTGTAAATACAGGCCTCTCCATGACAGTATAAACCCGAAGTCTTTGATTACCTTATCAAAGCGTCGGTTCTAACTTCTCGATGCTTGCTTCAGTCCATAAATTGAACGCTGAAGTTTGCACACCTTGTCAGCATTTTTAGGATCGACAAAATCTTTGGGTTGTACCATATACAACTCTTCCTCAATGTCTCCATTAAGGAACGCCGTTTTGACATCCATCTGCCAAATCTCATAATCGAAAAAATGCAACTATTGCTAACAAAATCCTCACAGATTTTAGCTTCGCTACAGGTGAGAAAGTCTCATCGTAGTCAACACCTTGAATTTGTCGGAAACCCTTTGCGACAAGTCGAGCTTTATAGACATAATATTATCCATCTGTTTTTCTCTTGAAGATCCATTTATTCTCGACAGCCTTTTATCAGGTAAGTCTACCAAAGTCCACACTTTGTTATCATACATGGATCCCATTTCGGATTTCATGGCTTCTTGCCATTTGTTGGAATCTAGGCTCATCATCGCTTCTTCATACGTCGCAGGGTCTTCATCATTGTTGTCCACAATCATGACATTTAGACAAGGATCATACCAATCAGGAGTGGCATGTTCCCTTATCGATCTGCGAGGTTCAGTAGTTTCCTCGTTCGAAGTTTCATGATCATTATCATTAGCTTCATATGTTGCCGGTGTAGGCGGCACAAGAACAACTTCCGGTACTGCGCTACTCTGATCAACAAGTGAAGATTCATCAATCTCATTGAGTTCTACTTTTCTTCCAGTCACTTCTTTAGTGAGAAATTCTTTCTCAAGAAAGGTTCCGTTCTTAGCAACATAGATTTTGCCTTCGGATCTGTGATAGAAAGTGTACCCTATAGTTTCCTTAGGGTATCCTATGAAGACGCATTTCTCTAGCTTGTTCTAGGTTGTAACTTTTTTACATAGGCTTCGCAACCCCAAACTTTAAGGAACGACAGCTTAGGTTTCTTATTAAACCATAATTCATACGGTGTCCTTTCAACGGATTTTGATGGTGCTCTATTTAAAGTGAATGCGGCTGTCTCTAATGCATAACTCCAAAATGATAACGACAAATCAGTAAGAGACATCATAGAACGAACCATATCTAAGAGAGTTCGATTGACGTTCGGACACACCGTTTTGTTGAGGTGTTCCCGGCGGTGTCAATTGTGAAAGTATTCCGCATTTCTTTAAATGCATGCCAAACTCATAACTCGATATTCACCTCCGCGATCGGATCGTAGAAATTTAATCTTCTTGTTACGTTGATTTTCTACCTCACTTTGGAATTCCTTAAACTTCTCGAAAGTTTCGGATTTATGTTTCATGAAATAGATATACCCATATCTACTCAGATCATCTGTGAAGGTTAGAACATAGGGATTTCTATTTTCGTGCCCCTGGTTCGTTAGTTGTACTCAGTTTTCCCCAGCCTCTTAACTTTTCCACAGTTTTCCCCTCCCTCTAGTTTGAAACCCCTCGCAGGCTCGGACGGGAGGATTGCCGTCTGGTCGAGGCCTTACCGGTGACGGCTAGGGAGCCGCGGTGGTTTTGACTTGACCGTTGCTTTCGAAATGTGTTGACTATTGAAGAAGAGCTGACCCAAAGCTTTCCCTCCGCCTGGAGGAGCTCACACACCGCCCTCCGCCACGCCATCCTGCCCACCTACCTTATTGCGTCGTCCGCCGCCGAGCCGGCCCGCCCCCACCACCACCCCGGCTCCGCCTCCACCGATCTGGATCTACCCTGTCCTCTTTGTAATTCCGTCTGTGTGCTGACTATTCCCGTCAGCCATGGAGAAGATTGGGAATCGGAGGGATCTAACGCATGGATTCCATCTGGGTAAGCATCGTCTGCCTATGTGAATTAACAGTAGGCAGTTTTTGAGCGCCAATCGTTGTTGCTCAACTAACTGCGTTGCTTTTCGAATAGGATGGATCCAGTGCTGGCTTTTCGGCTGGTGGTTAGGCTAGATTCTAGCTTTACGCGTGATTCTAAACGCTGTAAGAATGGGTTTTACTTCCCTGCGGTGGTTGCAACCACCATCTCGTTAAGGGATTTCAAAGCTAACATCTACGATCAGTACACCTGGAGCTCTTTCGATGCAGTTCATTTCGAATATTTCAACAGCCCGGAGGAAGATTTGTTCCACTAATTTCCGACGATCTGGGAATTATTTTTGCTTTGAATGCTTCTTGCCGTTCGGTAAAATTCGTATCCATATGGATAGGGGCCAGGCATCATCTGGTGCTAGGGCATCATCAGGTGGTCGGGCATCATGTCTCTCTACTGCTGCTGCTAATAGTGTGCGCCGTGGCGCTTTGAGGTCCACATCACCATCTGTCCCCATGCTAGTGGTAGCGGATCGTTCGTACGGTCGATGTGGAGGACGATGCAGACATTGAGGATCGGTCTCCTCAAGATGATGAGGATGAGTTGATGTTTCTGAATTGGTAGATCGATGCAGTAAGCAGGCAATGGAGGATCAATACATGGAAGATATTGCTTTTGGTGCCAGATTTGATGACACTGATGATGAAGAGAAGAATGAGAACAATGAAAACCTCGTTTTAGCCGATTACGAAGGTGAATACTTGCCAACAATTGAGTGGAACAGGGAGAACCCTCAGCTTGCAGAAGGCACCGTGTTTCAAACGATGATGGACTGCCGTAATGCAATTACTACATATTGCATTCTCTCTAAGAATAATTATGAGGTTATTAAAAGTGAGGGTAGGTTCACAGTTAAATGCCCATACAAGGTGTAGGTGCATGCATCCACAATGCGCAGAAGCAACTTGGTTCAGGTACTACGCCAACCAGTTGTGTATTTTAGATCACGGTGTAAAATTTGTTATCTATTACTGACATCCCTTATCATTATGTTTCAGATAAAGAAGAATGAGCACGTCCATTCTCTAGGGGGAGAGCCAGAGCTGAAAACAAAGCTAGCGAAGACTAGGTGGTTGAGATATAATCCTAGATTGGCTGAGAGAAAATCCTTCACTTGGTCCATGACACTCTTAAAAAAGGTGGTTGAGAAGTATAAAATGGAAGTACCTTACATGAGGATATTCTATGCAAAGGAAATGGCTCTTGACAAGATCAATGGTCCATGGAATGAAAGCTTTCAGTTGCTTTACACTTTCAAAGCTGAAGTGGAGATGGCTAGTCCAGGCAGTGTTGTAGCGATAGACAAGCATACAGTTCCCTACAAATTGAAAAGCGGGAAGGTAATGCACAAGGAATGTTTTAGAAGGGCTTTTGTTTGTTTCAAAGCTTTTTGGACGGTTGCAGGCCTTATTTGGCCGTGGATGCATCAACTCTTCATGGCAGGTTTAAAGGACTAGTTGCCTACTGCAGTTGATGGACATCATTGGATGTTCCCTGTTGCTTATGGGGTTTTGGAGGTTGAGTCACGAGGAAAGTTGGACTTGGTTTCTGCATTTGCGCGACCTTATAGGTCATCCACCGGGACTTGTTATCCACACAGAACTTGCAATGGTTTGGAGACTGGTGAAAGCAGTATTCACTGAGGTGGAGCATAGAACGTATCGACACTTGAGAATTTTAAAGAGAATTCAAGGGTAAAGTTTTGCGACAACCTATGGCCACTTCATACACATGCAGCTCTAGGAAGCATCTGTTTCATTTGGATGTGTTGTATAAACAAAAACACATGGGGTGAAGGAGTACTTGGATGAACATCATGGTAGGGTGTGGTCAAGAAGCCAATTCAATGAAATTTGCAAGGTAGACTATGTAGCAAGTAACCTTGCGGAGAGTTTCAATTCAAAGGTCAAGTCATTGAAAGGGATTATGCTGTGGCAAATATTTGATAAGATTAGGCAGATGATCATGATAAAGATCGATCTGCGTCAAAGAATTGCATCCATAAAATATGCTGGCCATCTCATGCTCCCATCTTTGATTAAGTCTTTGCATGACAGGGCAAAACAATTGAGGATGCAATGCGTCAGAAAGGAATGGAGGCTGAGGTAACCTACATGACAGTGAAAACAGCAGGTGGAGGTATCCGATGAGTTTGGTTGATAGCACATGCCATTGTAGGGGATGGCAGGATCCGTGGGATACCCTGCATACACGCATTATTTTTCATGAGTGTTATAGGGGGTGAAGATGGTGAAGTTGATCAGTATGTGTTAGAGTATTTCTCTGTTGCCAAATTTAGGGCTGCATATGCTATGAATGTTTCTACCTTGTTGGGAAAGACCAATGGATGAAAGTCGATCCAGGCTTCAAACTGTACTCTCAAGTATTGACTAGACTGAGGTAGGCCGAGGAAGAATAGGATCGAGCTAGTGCGAGAGGGGTGGTGCCGATTGAAAATGTAAGTGCAAACATTGTGGAATCCTGGACACATTGCTAGGCTTTGTAAAAATCCAGTTGACCCAGCTTTTGGAATGGAAGATCGGGCGGGAGCAGCAAATGCAGAGGAGAATGAAGTTGCAATTCAACTTGAGATTGAAGCAGCAGTTCAACATGAGGAGATTGAAGTAGCAAATGCAGAGGAGATTGAAGCAGCAAATGCAGAGGAGATTGAAGCAGCAAATGCAGAGGAGATTGAAGCAGCAATTGAACATGAGGAGATTGAACCGATGGATCGTGAGCAGAGGGAACAGATGGATGTAGAGCTGCTTGAACCAATGGATCGTGAGCAGAGGGAACAGATGGATGTAGAATGGCTTCAACCGATGAGTCCAGAGGAGAAGGAACAGTTTAATCGAGAGTGCACCAAAAGTGGTATGGCCCAGATTATTGCTAACTTCGAAGAGCAGATGGCAAGAAAAAGCACAAGCTTGGAAGAAGAAGAAGAACAAGAAAGAGGGCAAAAGGAAGGTAGACACCGGTAATATCCCTGGTAGGGTTACCGGTAAGGTGGTGGCCCCACGAGTAACACTGGAGCAAGAGAAAGATTTTATTCTGAACAACTAATTTGAATTTGTATGAACAATTTGTATTGGGGTTCCCTTTGTATTGGGGATGCCTTTGTGTTGAACAATTTTAATTTGTATGAACAATTTGTATTGGGGTTCCCTTTGTATTGGGGATCCTTTGTGTTGAACAATTTGTATTGGGGTTCCCTTTGTATTGGGATGCCTTTGTGTTGAACAATTTTAATTTGTATGAACAATTTGAATTAGTATGAACAATTTGAATTTGTATGAACAATTTGTATTGGGGTTCCCTTTGTATTGGGGATCCCTTTGTGTTCAACAATTTGAATTTGTATGAACAATTTGTATGCCACATTTAAGCCACATTTATCATTTTCTCTAGGGTTTAGGGTTTTAGGGTTTAGGGTTTAATTCAAAATAATTCAAAACATGGTGGAACCTTCCCATGGAGTCTTGTTATGTTACCTACAACCTAGAGAAATAATAATGGAAAAAGAAATATAGAGATATGAAGTTTTTATGCCAAAAGCTTCAAAACCACTTCCTAGTCCATGAGCTACTAGCTATGAAGATGCAGGACTTTCTGCTCAATACACCTCCCAAATACCAACTATGCCTACAAACTTTGTCCAAATGAGTCCAAATTCGTCACACTTGTGTATCTTTGAATTGCAAACAATATCTAGTCGGCCAAATGTAATATATTGTTCAAATAAAACAATTTTACAATTTTTATGCCAAAAGCTTCAATTTCCCTTAGTCCCTTTATTATTTGGGTGCCCCTGTTTTACTTAGTGTTACTCAGTTTCCCCCTACGGGCCCACTTGTTTTACTCAGTCCTACTCAGTTTTGCCCTTCCGATAAACATTTCCTCACTTTTTCCCCTCTTAGTTCTACTCAGTTTTCCTAACTTGTACTCACTGGCTGATCTCTGATTGGTCGAGATGTATGTGTTGCGGTCAAAACCCACCGGCCCAGGGCAGGGCAGGCAACAATGGCGGAACAACAGGGCTGCGGCTGGCCTGGTCCTCTGAGCGGCGGCCCGCAAGCCTGCTGTACACACGTGATGCAAGGAATGCCACCTGACCTATACGGCCAGGAAGGTGATGGAGATGCCTCGCTTAGTTTCCTGCATGGCATACACGTAAACATTAAATACGAGCTCGATCGGCTCTCAGGTTATCTGTGAATCGGCTCAAGGAGCGATCCACCCATGATTCGTATGAGGTGCACGAATATATGGTGGTCCTGCTTGATCAAGATAAAGCTAATGCGATCTGACGATTTAGGGTTTTCACCGCATAATCGGATCATCCTACTCACGATTGGGCCTCGCGGCCACGCACGGTGATCGTAAGCCGATCCTAGACAAGGCCTAAAAACCAACACGAGGTTGATCCCGGAACATCCTGTCTAGGACTAGCAAACGACACCCTACGTGCCGCTGGATCCTGCAACCCTTTGTAAGGCCTAACTATTACAGATATTAAACTAATCCTTGAAGAACAAGGAGCAACCGTAACGGATCGGATCTACTAAATAATGATCAAGCGGGGGTGCCCCCCACCTAAGATAGATGTGAGGCGTCTAGATATGCAAGGGTTGCACTACGATAGCATATGATACGAAGAACAATGCTAACCCTAACATATCTAAGATAACTACGTTGCTCGCCATAAAAAAGCTTCATACGAGCAACGCATGAACAACATGAAGCTTATCTTGCCTAGATCGCAAGATGCGATCTAGGCAACATGCTTACCGTAGAAACCCTCGAGACGAAGGAGTTGGCGATGCGCCGAGATTGATTTGTGGTTGAACGTTGGTTGTTGTTTATTTCATAAACCCTAGATACATATTTATAGTCCAGGGACTTTCTAATTAGGCGTGCACCTAACCGTGCACGGGTAAAACTCTATCTAAGATGTGATCTACTATATTACAGATACATGGGCAATCTAGCCCAACTTTGCATATGAGGCCGGTTCACGTATTTCTTCAGTATATAATCTTCGAGTCTATCTTGATCGCGGCCCACCTCTGTCTCGGTCAAATCCTGGTGATAACACATGCCCCCTGGTTTTGGTAATGATAATTTCAAAACCACTCTGTTTTTCCTTCGAAGGGTCATGTCGGAGACACCGTGCAGCATCCTTCATCATGATGTCTGTCTTCTCAGCTTCTCTGCAATTCGATAGCTTTAGCATCACCCCCTCGGAAACCCAATGGCATTAAATCTCCACCAGGCTTCTCATTATTTATCCGTGCCGATCGATTAGCCCTCTTCACCTTCCTCTGTTCTAGCTATCGGCACCAAAACCCTCTTCCCCTGCAATGTCTTCCTCTTCCTCTGTCTCCTCCGGCCTCTCCCTCCAATCCTTCTCCTCGAGCGAGCCGAGTGGAACTCCGATCATGCGCCAGAGGGCGACCTGCCTCTAACCGATGGGGAAGAGGACCTCAAGTTCCTCACCGAAGGGTGATAGCGAAAGTGAAGACGACCTCCATCCCTGGGTGAAACCCACCTCCCCGACGGGAAGGGAAGAAGTAGAGGAAGAAGAAGAAAAAGAGGAGGCGGCCCCTCTCCCTGCCCAAGCGACGGCGCTTGCGCGGCGGACAGCGAACGATGATGATGACGGGGAGGAAGAGGAGGAGGATGAATCCTCCTCCTCCATCGGTATCCGCCGACCAAGCGCTTCCGCTCTGGGCGGACAGCGAGATGATGATGATGACGAGGAAGACGAAGCTCCGGCCAAGGGCTGGGGTAGCAGCGACGAGGAACTTCACTGGGAGCAGCCGACGACATCGACGACGGCGACGACAGGACAACGACGACTAGTAGAGTAGGACTAGTAGTAGCGGTGCATTAGGCACTCCCTCTTTTGAGAGCCATCGGCTCTTTCTTGTAAAGCCGCTCTTTTGAATTAATGGAAATTGTTCTTTCAATTCATCTTTCAATTAATCCAATTTCCATCCTTCCGCTTGCCACATCAAGACCGATAGCAACGTATCGGATTCTTTTTCCTTTAGGCGCTCGTACTCCTCCTCATCGCGATCGTGCCGACGATGTCTTCTGGCTTCCCTAGCCAGACGATCTCTTTCGTCTTCATCCTTTGGATCGTCGCGTTGGTCATCTTGACTCACATACTTGTTGAGGAGGTGATCGAAGAGAGGGGTCGCCGATATCTTATGTTCTTCACTTCTCCCTTTGTGACGTAGCGCTTGCCATCATTCGGAGGAGCGGCCGAGCCGCCTCGAGAGCGGCTGCTCCCGCTTCCTGGAGCGTCCTCCATCCTTCAGCGCCCCCTGAAGTCCAATCGACGCGGGAGCTCGGGCCGGTCCGGGGGTAAAGGCATCCACCACATGAAGTTGGTGCGACCTTGTCGAAGTTGTTCTTCTTCCGCCATGGATCTGACGCCACACCCTGCAGTCGTTGGTGGCATGGGAGAGCGAGTTATGCCATTGCGGTATGGCTTTCCATTCAGCTCCTGTGCCGTGGGGAATTTGAGACCTTCGGGTATCTTCAACTGCTTCTCCTTGAGAGGTCGAAGTTTGCTCAGTTTGGTCACGTCAAAATCAAACCCCCTGGCGGACCTGGTGGCTTCACCCATTTGGAGGACACGGGGTTGCCCCCCGAGTCCATTCAGCCATGCTACCTCTTGATCTCCAGAAACTTCGTCTTCCTCTCTGCCTCGACCAGGGACTACGCACGCTTGAATTTGTCCTGGTACAAGTCCGGGTAGCGGTTCGTATGCCGATAGTTTCGAACCATGTGCGCCGGTGAGGGGTAGTCTGCTTGGGAGGCCATATCCTTGAGCGTGCTAGGCCATGCCAACTCATCGCTTTTGAGTCACAGAGCCGGATAACATCGGTTCCTAAGATTCTGAAGCGCTGGATGTATTCTATCCAGTTCTCCACGCTTCCGACGTATTTGTGCTAGATCGGCAAGGCCAGACTGGAAGCCTCGAGTGGTACTGCATATGGAACTGTTCTTCCAACGCTTCCAAGTCCGGATCGAGTCTGGTGGCAACGAGGTGTACCACCCGAAAGCCGATCCGTGAGGGACTGTGAGAAGAACCTCACGCGTAGTGGATCCGATGCTGACTTGAGCCGTTCCTAGCTGTGCCAAATATCGGCTCACATGCTTGATGGAGCTGGAACCATCTGATCCACTGAATTTGGAGAAATCGGGGAGCCGATATTTAGGTAACGGGATCAACTCGTACTCGTCGGGGTACGGCTTGGAATACGATTGCCCTCCTTTCGGCACCATGCCGAACTGGTCTCTCGGATGGTACTGATCTGATCCGCGTGCTGGCTGCAGGAGTTGAATTTGAAAATTCGCCGGGGTGGCGTACTTAGCCAGCCATGCTTGCTTTTCCAGCTACGAGCCAGCTGCAGAGCGAGGAGCTTGGAGGTTCGTCGGGTGGCATACTTAGTTAGCCACGTCTGCTTCTCAAGATCATTGCGACGTTCCTCCTGTTTTCGAAGTCCCCGATGTTGTGGCCTGGTTTGTGAGCGATTCCCAGTCCAGCACATACGTGCACATGTACCCGTGAGGGATCTCCTTGGCGCCTCATGCAGAACGCGGTCACTAGGGTCACCACCGATCTTGTAGACGATGAATGCCGGTGAATTCGGCACTTCGGTGCTTGCCAACGCAAATGGCAGCGGTGGGCGGGACTGGGTGGCAACTCTCCTTGATGCGTCCGAGAGCTGGTCTGACGGCGAGTACCGGTGCCTCATGATCTCCCGGATCACGCGAAGAGCGACACGCTCCAACGTGTTTACCAGGTTCTCGAGTGGCGGTGTAGCGAGTGAGCCACCAAGTAGTTGATCTCTGCCGCAGGGACCTGGTTCTTCGACGGGCGAGAGGTCTATCCCATTGAGTGCACCATCAGGCGTGAACCCCTTCCACCTGATGCCATATGAACGGGTTCTGTGGAAAGAGCCGATGAGGTCGTCTTCGAGGATTGCTTTGACCTCGTCATACTTCTTCTTGAGCTCGTCGGTCAGATCCTCGTACGTGACCGAGTGCCGTCCGCCATCTCAGAGGTAGATGGCGATGTGGTTGATGACGAAGCTTGTCCCACCGGGCGTGCGAGAATGTGTTGCGGTCAAAACCCACCGGCGGGCAGCGACGGGCAACACAGTAGAGGCGGGAACAACTTAGGGCTGCGGCTGGCCCTGGTCCCTCGGCGACGGCCCGCAAAGCCTCGGTACACACGTCCGATGCTGGTGGGCGTGCCACCTGACCTATACCTGGTCGGGAAGGTGATGGAGATGCCTCGCTTAGTTTCCTGCATGGCATACACGTAAACATTAAATACGAGCCTCGATCGGCTCTCAGGTTATCCTGTGAATCGGCTCAAGGAGCCGATCCACCCATGATTCGTATGAGGTGCACGAATATATGGTGGTCCTGCTTGATCAAGATAAAGCTAATGCGATCTACGACGATTTAGGGTTTTCACCGCATAATCGGATCATCCTACTCACGATTGGGCCTCGCGCCACGCACGGTGATCGTAAGCCGATCCTAGACAAGGCCTAAAAACCAACACGAGGTTGATCCCCGGAACATCCTGTCTAGGACTAGCAAACGACACCCTACGTGCCATTGGATCCTCCAACCCTTTGTAAGGCCTAACTATTGCAGATATTAAACTAATCCTTGAAGAACAAGGAGCAACCGTAACGGATCGGATCTACTAAATAATGATCAAGCGGGGTGCCGCCCCCACACCTAAGATAGATGTGAGGGCGGCTAGATATGCAAGGGTTGCACTACGATAGCATATGATACGAAGAACAATGCTAACCCTAACATATCTAAGATAACTACGTTGCTCGCCATCAAAAGGGCTTCAGTACGAGCAACGCATGAACAACATGAGCTTGTGCTGCCTAGACGCAAGATGCGATCTAGGCAGCATGATGCTTACCGGTAGAAACCCTCGAGACGAAGGAGTTGGCGATGCGCCGAGATTGATTTGTGGTTGAACGTTGGTTGTTGTTTATTTCATAAACCCTAGATACATATTTATAGTCCGAGGACTTTCTAATTTAGGCGTGCACCTAGCCGTGCACGGGTAAAACTCTATCTAAGATGCGATCTACTATATTACAGATACATGGGCAATCTAGCCCAACTTTGCATATGAGGCCGGTTCACGTATTTCTTCAGTATATAATCTTCGAGTCTATCTTGATCGCGGCCCACCTCTGTCTCGGTCAAATCCTGGTGATAACAGTATGTCACACGGATCTTGGTTGGTTGAAAGCTCAACGAACGCTTGCACCGTACGATCATTTATGATCGGACGGCCTGTATATCTCTCTCTACCACGATGGACGCATACGGAGACAAGAGCAGAGCACATACCTACCAACCCTGGTAGTCGCATATTCCAGTCGCATCTTCCTCTCTCCTCTTTCCTCTCTTACTCCGGCGGTCGCGGCGGCGCAGATCTAACCGTGCGTGCGGTGGCGTGCGGCGGCGTGGATCTAACCGTGCGTGCGGTGGCATGCGGCGGCGCGGATCTAAGAGTGCCGGTGAGGATCTAACCGTCGGAAATAGTTGAAATGTCTCTCTCTGTCTCACTTTCGTTTCTCTTCTCATATCTGTTGAATGATGAAGAACCCCAAGACGGCGGCCGTGCCGACAGTGGTCATCGATGCCACGAATATTGAAGCCATCGCCTACAACATCGCTTCGACGGCGCAGATCCAGCATTCAATGTCGGAGTCTGTTGATGTCTCACTTCCGTTTCCCTCCTCAGATTCGTTGCTGATGAAGGACAACAAGACGGCGGCCGTGCCAACAGTGGTGATCGATGCCACGAACATTGAAGCCATCTCCTACAACATCGCTTCGACGGCGCAGATCCAGCATTCAATGTCGGAGGCTGTTGATGTCTCACTTCCGTTGCCCTCCTCAGATCCGTTGCTGATGAAGGACAACAAGATGGGGCGGCCGGTGGTCATCGATGCCACGAACATTGAAGCCATCGCCTACAACATCGCTTCGACGCACAGACCCAGCCTTCAATGTCGGAGCCTGTTGATGTCTCACCTCCGGTGCCGAGAGTGCGAATCGATGCCAAGATGATTGAAGCCATCGTCTACAACCGCGCTGCAAAGCCGCCGATCCAGCCCTGATGAAGTACACCAAGACAACGGCGGTTCCGACAGTGGTCATCGATGCCACGAACATTGAAGCCATCGCCGATAACATCCCTTCAAGGACGGATGGCGCAGATGACCACCCTCAGCCGCCCGTCGTCCCGGCCTTTCTTGCCCATCGCTGCGCGGCCGTGTTCGCCGCAAATTGAGATAAATTATGATAAATTTGTATTTTTCAATTTCCAATTGGGATAAAATTGTTCGAACTACTACCACCGTCTCAAAAAAGCTTCTCCACGTTCTTGATGAGTCCATGTACATCCGTATGTATGATTTGAATTCTATCCCAACTTGATTGGGAAGATATTGATATGTATTTGATCAGGAGGCTGGTACATGCTTTCACTTTTGGGATCCCTTCACTTTTATAAAATGTTCATGCATGCTAAAATTATCGCGCGCATTACATAGCACAACTAGGAAATTGTACGCCAAAATACAGTGCTTAGAGCCACAACAAAATACAGTGGTTAGAGCCATCTACTGAATAACAATTCTATACTAAATCGTCTACAGAACCACATAACTAGGACAGGATGACACCTAATAAAACTGCCCAGTTAATCTACTTTCTCCTCTCCCATCACTTTAAGTTCATGTTCTAGATTTTCTACCACTTGATCAAATACGGCAAGATCTGTCTCAACTCTCAACTTCTCCTTGCGAATAAGCTCTGAATTCTTCTTTTGTTCCTCCACAATACCCTTCAGCTCGAATATCATCAGGTTTTTACGGGCCAATTCATCACCTAAATTGGCCACCTTCTACTCCAAATCCATCCTCTGGCTACACCACTGGGTTGATTCATCTTGGTATGCAATGTACCATGGATCATCGGCTTGCTAATTGTAACAATAATGGAAAAAAGAACAATGAAATCACTCAACAGGCCATGGCGGACTTTCAATAGTACAGAGAGCTGAAGCTAGATACCGCACTTCCGGCCAGGTAGGAGAAGTAGAACGTGGCCACGACATGATCGAATCCCACCTCGCGGTGTACCCGCTACGACCAGACATTGAGGACTATTTCTTACCTGCAAACTCCAATAAATTACGGGAACCGAGCGGGGGAGGCGGAAGCGGAGGTCTTACCAAGCTATACTACCAATTGGTGCGCGGAACAAATCCCGATCGTTGTGGGCGGTGGATGCGCTGCGGCGGACTTTCTGCGGTGGTACACAATGTGTGGACGAAACAAGCTTTGGAGCCGTGGTTGACGTGCGGCGCCGCCAGTCGTCTCGCGCCGCCGGGGACAGAGCCGGCAATGCGACAGGCCGCGATGGCTGCTCGGTCCGACGGTGGGGAACAGGCCGGCGGTCTCGGTCTAGCAAGAATAATTAATTAGCGAACTTGTTGCTTCTCTCTATGATATTTTCTAAAGACATATATCAGAGCGGCAATATGTGTCTTTTCCTGAAAAATAGACGATCCCACTGGTCATTGGCCGCGGAGGCCCCACAGAGCGACAATATATGATTTTCTCTAAATAAATAGACGACCCCACTGGTCATTGGCTGCGGCAGCCCCACAGAGCGACAATATGTCTTTCCGAAAAATACAACCCCAGGGTCATTTAGCCCGGCCCAAGCGGCAATATATGATTTTCTCTAAATAAATAGACGACTCCACTTGTCATTGGCTGCGGCAGCCCCACGGAGCGGCAATATATGTCTTTTCCTGAAAATATACGACCACATTGGTCATTGGCTGCGGAGGCTTCACAGAGCGGCAATATATGATTTTCTCTAAATAAATAGATGACCCCACTGGTCATTGGCTGCGGCAGCCCCACAGAGCGGCAATATATGTCTTTTCCTGAAAAATATCGACCCCCCTGTCATTGACTGCGGCAGCCCTATGAGCGGCCCCATTTGTCATTGGCAGCAGCAGCGTATAAAATCATGACATAAAACGGCCCACACGTCAGCGATAGATGGATGGCTGCTCCGACGTGTTTCCTGACCCTACCCGTCAGCACGAGACGGTCAGGGAGGAGCTACCTGATACGCGTTCAACACGCGTCCGTTGGGAACCCCAAGAGGAAGGTGTGATACGTACAGCGGCAAGTTTCCCTCAGTATGAAACCAAGGTTATCGAACCAGTAGGAGCCAAGAAGCAGAAAGTTGATGGCGGCGGGATGTAGTGCGGCGCAACACCAGAGTGATTCCGCCAACGTGGAACCTGCACAACACAACCAAAGTACTTTGCCCCAACGAAGCAGTGAGGTTGTCAATCTCACCGGCTTGCTGTAACAAAGGATTAACCGTATTGTGTGGAAGATGATTGTTTGCAGAAAACAGTAGAACAATATTGCAGTAGATTGTATTTCAGTAAAGAGAATTGGGGTCCAGGGTTCACTAGAGGTGTCTCTCCCATAAGATAAACAGCATGTTGGGTGAACAAATTACGGTTGGGCAATTGACAAATAAAGAGGGCATGACCATGCACATACATATCATGATGAGTATAGTGAGATTTAATTGGGCATTACGACAAAGTACATAGACCGCCATCCAATGCATCTATGCCTAAAAGTCCACCTTCGGTTATCATCCGAACCCCCTCCGGTATTAAGTTGCTAACAACGACAATTGCATTAAGTATTGCGCGTAATGTAATTAGTGACTACATCCTTGAACATAGCACCAATGTTTTATCCCTAGTGGCAACAACACATCCATAACCTTAGAGGTTCTTGTCACCCCTCCAGATTCACGGAGACATGAACCCACTATCGAGCATAAATACTCCCTCTTGGAGTTACTAGCATCAACTTGGCCAGAGCATCTACTAATAACGGAGAGCATGCAAGATCATAAACAACACATAGATATAACTTTGATAATCAACATAACAAGTATTCTCTATTCATCGGATCCCAACAAACGCAACATATAGAATTACGGATAGATGATCTTGATCATGTTAGGCAGCTCACAAGATCCGACAATGATAGCACAATGGGGAGAAGACAACCATCTAGCTACTGCTATGGACCCATAGTCAGGGGTAGACTACTCATCACTCCGGAGGCGACCATGGCGGCGTAGAGTCCTCCAGGAGATGATTCCCCTCTCGGCAGGGTGCGGGCGATCTCCTGGATCCCCGAGATGGGATCGGCGGCGGCGGCGTCTCGGAAGGTTTTCCGTATCGTGGCTCTGTCTGGGGGGTTTCGCGACGGAGGCTATTTGTAGGCGGAAGGGCAGGTCAGAGGCGGCACGGGGCCCCACACCACAGGGCCGCGCGGCCAAGGGGGCGCGCCGCCCTAGGGTGTGGCACCCTCGTGGCCTCTTCGTCTCCTCTTCGGACTTCTGGAAGCTTCGTGGCAAAATAGGACCCAGGCATTGATTTCGTCCAATTGAGAATATTTCGTTACTAGGATTTCTGAAACCAAAACAGCGAAAAACAACCGGCACTTCGGCATCTTGTTAATAGGTTAGTTCCAAAATGCACGAATATGACATAAAGTGTGCATAAAACATGTAGATAACATCAATAATGTGGCATGGAACATAAGAAATTATCGATACGTCGGAGACGTATCAGCATCCCAACTTAGTTCTGCTCGTCCCGAGCAGGTAAAACGATAACACTGATAATTTCGGAGTGACATGCCATCATAATCTTGATCATACTATTTGTAAAGCATATGTAGTGAATGCAGCGATCAAAACAATGTATATGACATGAGTAAACAAGTGAATCATATAGCAAAGACTTTTCATGAATAGCACTTCAAGACAAGCATCAATAAGTCTTGCATAAGAGTTAACTCATAAAGCAATAATTCAAAGTAAAAGCATTGAAGCAACACAAAGGAAGATTAAGTTTCAGCGGTTGCTTTCAACTTATAACATGTATATCTCATGGATATTGTCAACATAGAGTAATATAATAAGTGCAATAAGCAAATATGTAGGAATCAATGCACAGTTCACACAAGTGTTTGCTTCTTGAGGTGGAGAGAAATAGGTGAACTGACTCAACATTGAAAGTAAAAGAATGGTCCTCCATAGAGGAAAAGCATCGATTGCTATATTTGTGCTAGAGCTTTGATTTTCAAAACATGAAACAATTTTGTCAACGGTAGTAATAAAGCATATGTATCATGTAAATTATATCTTATAAGTTGCAAGCCTCATGCATAGTATACTAATAGTGCCCGCACCTTGTCCTAATTAGCTTGGACTACCGGATCATCACAATGCACATGTTTTTACCAAGTGTCACAAAGGGGTACCTCTATGCCGCCTGTACAAAGGTCTAGGAGAAAGCTCGCATTGGATTTCTCGCTATTGATTATTCTCAACTTAGACATCCATACGGGACAACATAGACAACAGATAATGGACTCCTCTTTTATGCATAAGCATGTAACAACAATTAATAATTTTCTCATTTGAGATTGAGGATATTTGTCCAAAACTGAAACTTCCACCATGGATCATGGCTTTAGTTAGCGGCCCAATGTTCTTCTCTAACAATATGCATGCTTAACCATAAGGTGGTAGATCTCTCTTACTTCACAAGACGGACATGCATAGCAACTCACATGAAATTCAACAAAGAGTAGTTGATGGCGTCCCATGAACATGGTTATCGCACAACAAGCAACTTAATAAGAGATAAAGTGCATAATTACATATTCAATACCACAATAGTTTTTAAGCTATTTGTCCCATGAGCTATATATTGCAAAGGTGAATGATGGAATTTTAAAGGTAGCACTCAAGCAATTTACTTTGGAATGGCGGAAAATACCATGTAGTAGGTAGGTATGGTGGACACAAATGGCATAGTGGTTGGCTCAAGTATTTTGGATGCATGAGAAGTATTCCCTCTCGATACAAGGTTTAGGCTAGCAAGGCTTATTTGAAACAAACACAAGGATGAACCGGTGCAGCAAAACTCACATAAAGGACATATTGAAAACATTATAAGACTCTACACCGTCTTCCTTGTTATTCAAACTCAATACTAGAAATTATCTAGACCTTAGAGAAACCAAATATGCAAACCAAATTTTAGCATGCTCTATGTATTTCTTCATTAATGGGTGCAAAGCATATGATGCAAGAGCTTAAACATGAGCACAACAATTGCCAAGTATCACATTACCCAAGACATTTATATCAATTACTACATGTATCATTTTCCAATTCCAACAATATAACAATTTAACGAAGGAGAAACTTCGCCATGAATACTATGAGTAGAAACCAAGGACATACTTGTCCATATGCTACAGCGGAGCGTGTCTCTCTCCCATAAAGTGAATGCTAGGATCCATTTTATTCAAACAAAACAAAAAACAAAAACAAACCGACGCTCCAAGCAAAGCACATAAGATGTGATGGAATAAAAATATAGTTTCGGGAGGAACCTGATAATGTTGTCGATGAAGAAGGGGATGCCTTGGGCATCCCCAAAGCTTAGACGCTTGAGTCTTCTTAGAATATGCAGGGTGAACCACCGGGCATCCCCAAGCTTAGAGCTTTCACTCTCCTTGATCATGTTGCATCATACTCCTCTCTTGATCCTTGAAAACTTCCTCCACACCAAACTCGAAACAACTCATTAGAGGGTTAGTGCACAATAAAAATTAACATATTCAGAGGTGACACAATCATTCTTAACACTTCTGGACATTGCATAAAGCTACTGGACATTAATGGATCAAAGAAATTCATCCAACATAGCAAAAGAGGCAATGCGAAATAAAAGGCAGAATCTGTCAAAACAGAACAGTTCGTATTGACGAATTTTAAAATGGCACCAGACTTGCTCAAATGAAAATGCCCAAATTGAATGAAAGTTGCGTACATATCTGAGGATCATGCACGTAAATTGGCTTAATTTTCTGAGTTACCTACAGGGAGGTAGACCCAGATTCGTGACAGAAAAGAAATCTGGAACTGCGCAGTAATCCAAATCTAGTACTTACTTTTCTATCAACGACTTTACTTGGCACAATAAAACACTAAACTAAGATAAGGAGAGGTTGCTACAGTAGTAAACAACTTCCAAGACACAAAATAAAAACAAAGTACTGTAGGTAAAAAAAAACATGGGTTGTCTCCCATAAGCGCTTTTCTTTAACGCCTTTCAGCTAGGCGCAGAAAGTGTGTATCAAGTATTATCGAAGGGTGGTGCATTCTCAGCGGGGTGCGGAGTTTTCTCAACCAGGAATAGTATATTAGATACATAAGTTTTAGCATCTCCCTTTTCATTAGTCTTAGGCGTGCTACTCTCATCAAACAATTTTCAGGAACAAGCCAAGCATAGTTATTTTCTAGTGCATCATTCATAGCTAGGAGCTTACATGGTATTGGTGCTTTGATCTCCCCACCATCATTAATATTATTAGTGTATCTTATTCTATCCATGTCCATCTTTTCAAGGAGACTAACAAAATTAGTATGCGAACCAAGCATATTAAATTTAGCAAAGACCTTTCTAGCTTCTCTTGCTAGACCACCAAATTCTCTAAGAAGGGTTTCTAAAACAAAATCTTTCTTTTCCCCTTCTTCCATATCACCAAGTGTGAGAAACATGTGTTGGATTATAGGATTAAGATTAACAAATTTAGTTTCCAACAGGCGAACTAAATGCAGCAGCAATTTCATAAGTAGGCGCAAGGTCTACCAAGTGTCTATCTTCAAAATTTTCAATGGTACTAACATGATTGAAGAATTCTTCTATATTATTTCTCCCAACTATAGACCCACGTCCTACCGGTATGTCTTTTGTTAAAAGGAAACATGATGAATCAAGTAAAGTAAATGCAAGTAACTATTTTTTGTGTTTTTTTGATATGAAACAAAGTAGTAGTAAAAATAAGCAAGACAAAAACAAAGTAAAGAGATTGAGAAGTGAATACTTAACTCTTGCTGCGCGTCTTGACTTGCTTGCGTTCAACACGCGTCCGTTGGGAACCCCAAGAGGAAGGTGTGATGCGTACAGCAGCAATTTTCCTCAGTATGAAACCAAGGTTATCGAACCAGTAGGAGCCAAGAAGCACGTTGAAGGTTGATGGCGACGGGATGTAGTGCGGCGCAACACCGGGATTCGGCGCCAACGTGGAACCTGCACAACACAACCAAAGTACTTTGCCCCCGAAGCAGTGAGGTTGTCAATCTCACCGGCTTGCTGTAACAAAGGATTAACCGTATTGTGTGGAAGATGATTGTTTGCAGAAAACAGTAGAACAATATTGCAGTAGATTGTATTTCAGTAAAGAGAATTGGACCGGGGTCCACAGGTCACTAGAGGTGTCTCTCCCATAAGATAAACAGCATGTTGGGTGAACAAATTACAGTTGGGCAATTGACAAATAAAGAGGGCATGACCATGCACATACATATCATGATGAGTATAGTGAGATTTAATTGGGCATTACGACAAAGTACATAGACCGCCATCCAACCGCATCTATGCCTAAAAAGTCCACCTTCGGTTATCATCCGAACCCCCTCAGGTATTAAGTTGCTAACAACGGACAATTGCATTAAGTATTGCGCGTAATGTAATTAGTGACTACATCCTTGAACATAGCACCAATGTTTTATCCCTAGTGGCAACAGCATCCATAACCTTAGAGGTTCTTGTCACCCCTCCAGATTCACGGAGACATGAACCCACTATCGAGCATAAATACTCCCTCTTGGAGTTACTAGCATCAACTTGGCCAGAGCATCTACTAATAACGGAGAGCATGCAAGATCATAAACAACACATAGATATAACTTTGATAATCAACATAACAAGTATTCTCTATTCATCGGATCCCAACAAACGCAACATATAGAATTACAGATAGATGATCTTGATCATGTTAGGCAGCTCACAAGATCCGACAATGATAGCACAATGGGGAGAAGACAACCATCTAGCTACTGCTATGGACCCATAGTCCAGGGGGTAGACTACTCACATCACTCCGGAGGCGACCATGGCGGCGTAGAGTCCTCCGGGAGATGATTCCCCTCTCCGGCAGGGTGCCGGAGGTGATCTGGATCCGAGATGGGATCGGTGGCGGCGCGTCTCGGAAGGTTTTCGTATCGTGGCTCTCGGTCGGGGTTTCGCGATGGAGGCTATTTGTAGGCGGAAGGGCAGGTCAAGGCGGCACGGGGGCCCCACACGGGGCCGCGGCCAGGGGGCGCGCCGCCTAGGGTGTGGCCCCTCGTGGCCCTCTTCGTCTCCTCTTCGGACTTCTGGAAGCTTCGTGGCAAAATAGGACCAGGGCGTTGATTTCGTCCATTCCGAGAATATTTCGTTACTAGGATTTAAAACCAAAAGCAGAAAACAAGAGCGGCACTTCGGCATCTTGTTAATAGGTTAGTTCCAGAAAATACACGAATATGACATAAAGTGTGCATAAAACATGTAGATAACATCTATAATGTGGCATGGAACATAAGAAATTATCGATACGTCGGAGACGTATCACTACCCCTGTGCGGTGATTCGCTTGTTACGCGTACAGCACGCGTCTGTTGGGAACCCCAAGAGGAAGGTGTGATGCGTACAACGGCAAGTTTTCCCTCAGTAAGAAACCAAGGTTTATCGAACCAGTAGGAGCCAAGAAGCACGTTGAAGGTTGATGGCGGAGTGTAGTGCGGCGCAACACGAAGATTCCGGCGCCAACGTGGAACTGCACAACACAACAAATTACTTTGCCCCAACGTGACAGTGAGGTTGTCAATCTCACAGCTTGTGTAACAAAGGATTAGATGTATAGTGTGGATGATGATGTTTGCAGAAGAACAGTATTGCAGTAGATTGTATTCGATGTAAAGAATGGACCGGGGTCCATAGTTTACTAGTGGTGTCTCTCCCATAAGATAAATAGCATGTTGGGTGAACAAATTACAGTTGGGCAATTGACAAATAAAGAGGGCATGACAATGCACATACATGTTATGATGAGTAGTGTGAGATTTAATTGGGCATTACGACAAAGTACATAGACCGCTATCCAGCATGCATCTATGCCTAAAAAGTCCACCTTCAGGTTATCATCCGAACCCCCTCCAGTATTAAGTTGCAAACAACAGACAATTGCATTAAGTATGGTGCGTAATGTAATCAACAAATATATCTTTAGACATAGCATTGATGTTTTATCCCTAGTGGTAACAGCACATCCACAATCTTAGAACTTTCTGTCACTGTCCCAGATTTAATGGAGGCATGAACCCACTATCGAGCATAAATACTCCTCTTGGAGTTACAAGCAAAAACTTGGCCAGAGCCTCTACTAGAAACGGAGAGCATGCAAGATCATAAACAACACATAGATGATAGATTGATAATCAACATAACATAGCATTCATTATTCATCGGATCCCAACAAACGCAACATGTAGCATTACGATAGATGATCTTGATCATGTTAGGCAGCTCACAAGATCCAACAATGATAGCACAATTAGGAGAAGACGACCATCTAGCTACTGCTATGGACCCATAGTCCGGGGGTGAACTACTCACACATCACTCCGGAACGACCATGGCGGTGAAGAGTCCTCCGGAGATGATTCCCTCTCCGGCAGGGTGCCGGACGATCTCCTGAATCCCGAGATGGGATTGGCGGTGGCGTCTCTGGAAAGGTTTCCAGTATCGTGGCTCTCGGTACTGGGGTTATCTCGACGAAGACTATTTGCAGGGCGGAAGGGCGAGGGTCGGAGGGCTGGCGGGGCCCCACGCTAGGGCCGCGCGGGCACCTCCTGGGCCGCGCCGCCCTGGTGTGGCGGCGCCTCGCCCCCACTTCCGTTCCCTTCGGTGTTCTGAAGCTTCGTGGAAAAATAGGCCCCTAGGCGTTGATTTCGTCAATTCCGAGAATATTTCCTTACTAGGATTTAAACCAAAAACAGCAGAAAACAACAACTGGCTCTTCGGCATCTCGTTAATAGGTTAGTGCCGGAAAATGCATAAATATGACATAAAGTATGTATAAAACATGTGAGTATCATCAATAAAGTAGCATGGAACATAAGAAATTATAGATACGTTTGAGACGTCACCGGCCACCCCCCGGACTACGGTCAAGGCCTCTGACCGGAAGGCTACCGGCCGTTCCAGCACTTGTGCGTGTTTCAAACTAGAGGAGGGGAAAACTGAGTAAAAACTAAGGGACTGGAGAAAACTGAGTACAACTAACGAACCAGGGGCACGAAAATAGAAATCCCTAGAACATAACGATAACCACCGCGCGATGCTACACTCATTGGTCCGCACACATCGGTATGTATGATTTCCAATAAGTCAGTAGCTCGCTCCATAATACCAGAGAATGGAGTCTTAGTCATTTTTCCCATTAGACATGCTTCGCATCTATCAAGTGACTCAAAGTCAAGTGATTCAAGTAATCCATCGGTATGGAGTTTCTTCATGCGTTTCACTCCAATATGACCAAGACGATAGTGCCACATATAAGTAGAATTATCATTCAATTTAATTCGCTTAGCATCAATGTTATGTATATGTGTATCACTACTATCGAGATCTAACAGAAATAAGCCATTCTTTTCAGGTGCTCGACCATAAAAGATATTATTCATAAAAATAGAACAACCTTTATTCTCAGACTTGAATGAATAACCGTCTTGCATTAAACAAGATCCAGATATAATGTTCATGCTCAACGCGGGTACAAAATAACAATTATTTAGGCTTAAAACTAATCCCGAAGGTAGATGTAGAGGAAGTGTGCCGACAGCGATCACATCGACTTTGGATCCATTTCCAACGCGCATCGTCACTTCATCCTTTAGTAGTCTTCGTTTATTCTTTAGTTCTTGTTTCGAGTTACAAATATGAGCAACCGAACCAGTATCAAATACCCAGGTATTAGTACGAGAACCAGTAAGATAAACATATATAACATGTATATCAGATATACCTTCTTTCTTCTTCTTGACAAGTCCGCTCTTCAGATCAGCCAGATACTTGGAGCAATTACGCTTCCAGTGTCCCTTCTCCTTGCAGTAATAGCACTCAGCATCAGGCTTAAGGCCAGTCTTAGGTTTCATAGGAGGCGTGGCAGCTTTCTTGCCACCCTTCTTGAATTTTCCCTTAGACTTGCCCTGTTTCTTAAAACTGGTGGTCTTGTTGACCATCAACACTTGGTGCTCTTTCTTGATCTCAATCTCAGCAGACTTTAACATGGCGAAGAGTTCAAGTAACTCTTTGTTCATGTTCTGCATATTGTAGTTCATCACAAAGTTCTTGTAACTAGGTGGCAGTGATTGAAGGACACGATTAATCCCAGTCTGTTAGGAATCACTATTCCCAAGTCAGAGTTTCTTCGCATGCCCGGTCATGGCGAGCATGTGCTCACTAACGGAGCTGCCTTCTTCCATCATGCAGGTGAAGAAGTGTTTCGATGCTTCATAGCATTCCACCCGCATGAGTTTCAAAGATAGCTTTCAGCATTGACCAACTCATGAGGATCGTGGTGCTCAAAACATTTTCGAAGATCGGCTTCCAGTGCACGGGATGGCACACCGAACTTGAGAGTACCAGTTTTCGAGTCTTGTAAACATTCTTTACTTCATCGGTTTCAGTTTCGGCAGGAGGGTCACCTAGCGGTGCATCAAGCACATATTGCAGATTTCCGCCGGCGAGGAAGATCCTCACATGAAGGAACCAGTCGGTGAAGTTGCTACCGTTGCTCTTAAGCTTTTCTTTCTCTAGAACTGGTTAAAATTGATTGGGGATGCCATATCTACAACATATATTTTCAATAGTTTAGACTAAGTTTATGACAAATTGAGTTCAAATTTTAATTCAACATAATTAAAAACTAGGTGAACTCCCACTCAAAACAATATCCCTCGTCTTAGTGATCACACGAACCAAATCCACCACACCAAGTCCGATCATCACGAGACAAGATGTGACTTCAATGGCGAACACTCAAAGTGTTCATCATATCAATCATATGATTCATGCTCTACCTTTCGGTATCACGTGTTCCGAGACCATGTATGTACATGCTAAGCTCGTCAAGGCCACCTTAGTATCCGCATGTGCAAATCTGGCTTGCACCCGTTGTATGCACTTGTTGATTCTATCACACCCGATCATCACGAGATGCTTGAAACGACAAGTCTTGGCAACGGTGCTACTAAGGATGAACACTTTATTATCTTGATATTTTATTGAGAGGGATCATCTTATAATGCTACCGTCGCGATCTAAGCAAAATAAGATGCATAAAAGGATTAACATCACATGCGTTCATATGTGATATGATATGGCCCTTTTGTCTTTGCGCCTTTGATCTTCATCTCCAAAGCACGAACATGATCTCCATCATCAACGGGCATGATCTCCATCATCGTCGGCGTAGCATCAAGGTCAATGGCGCCGTCTTCATGATTGTTCTCCCATCTAGCAACTATTACAACTTCTTTGAAATACTACTCAACATGAAATTTAAAGACAACCATAAGGCTCCTGCCGGTTGCCACAATACAATAATGATCATCTCATACATATTCATCATCACATTATGGCCATATCACATCACCAAACCCTGCAAAAACAAGTTAGACGTCTCTAATTTGGTTTGCATATTTTACGTGGTTTAGGGTTTTCGAGTGAGATCTAATCTACCTATGAACATGAACCACAACGGTGATACTAGTGTTGTCAATAGAAGAGTAAATTGAATCTTCACTATAGTAGGAGAGAGAGACACCCGCAAAGCCTCTTATGCAATACAAGTTGCATGTCGAACGAGGAGCAAGTCTCATGAACGCGGTCATGTAAAGTTAGCCCGAGCCGCTTCATCCCACTATGCCACAAAGATGCAAAGTACTCAAACTAAAGATAACATAAGCATCAACGCCCACAAAACCATTGTGTTCTACTCGTGCAACCATCTATGCATAGACACGGCTCGATACCACTGTAGGTTCGTTGCATAGAAAACAAAAAATTTCCTACCGCGAGAACGCAATCCAAGCCAAGATGCAATCTAGAAGACGGGAGCAAGGAGGGGATGATCGAGACTCACCCTTGAAGATTTCCAAAGCCTACAAGATGAGGCTCTTGTTGTTGCGGTAGACGATCACTTGCCGCTTGCAAAAGCGCGTAGAAGATCTTGACGGTGCCACAATCGGGCAGCACCTCCGTACTCGGTCACACGTTCGGTGTTGATGAAGACGACGTCCACCTCCCCGTTCCAGCGGGCAGCGAAGTAGTAGCTCCTCCTTGAATCCGGCAGCACGACGGCGTGGTGGCGGTGGCGATGGAGATCTCCGGCGGAGCTTCGCTAAGCGTTGCGGGAGAGAGGGAGGAGTGGGGCGGCTAGGGTTTGGGGAGAGGGGGTGGCCGGCCTCAATGGGGTGCGGCCAGCTTGAGGGCTTGTGGTGGCCGGCCCCCTCCCCTTGGCCCCTCATTATATAGGTGGAACCCCCAAGTGTTGGACTACAAGTCTTCGAATAATACCCCAACCCAAAACCTTCCATGTAGTAGGGAAACCTACCCAAGGTGGGATTCCCACCTCAAGTGGGACTCCCCCCTTCCATGAGGGGGGTGGCCGGCCACCCTTGGTGGAGTCCACCTTGGACTCCCCCCTCTAGGGTTGGCCAGCCATGGGTGGTGGAGTCCCTTCGGGACTCCGCCTTCCAAAGTGATTTCTTCCGGACTTTTCTAGAACCTTCTAGAACCTTCCATAAATGCACCGGATCATTTTCAAACTTATAAAATGACTTCCTATATATGAATCTTATTCTCCGGACCATTCCGGAACTCCTCGTGATGTCCGGGATCCCATCCGAGACTTCGAACAATACTTCGAACTCCATTCCATATTCAAGTTCTACTATTACAACATCAAACCTTAAGTGTGTCACCCTACGTTTCGCGAACTATGTGAACATGGGTGAGAACTCTCTCCGACCAATAACCAATAGCGGGATCTGGAGGTCCATAATGGCTCCCACATATTCAACGATGACTTAGTGATCGAATGAACCATTCACATACGATACCAATTCCCTTTGTCACGTGATATTTTACTTGTCCGAGGTTTGATCATCGGTATCACTCTATACCTTGTTCAACCTCGTCTCGACAAGTACTCTTTACTCGTACCGTGGTATGTGGTCTCTTATGAACTTATTCATATGCTTGCAAGACACTAGACGACATTCCACCGAGAGGGCCCAGAGTATATCTATCCGTCATCGGGATGGAAAAATCCCACCGTTGATCCATATGCCTGAACTCATACTTTCCGGATACTTAATCCCACCTTTATAACCACCCATTTACGCAGTGGAATTTGATGTAATCAAAGTACCTTTCCAGTATAAGTGATTTACATGATCTCATGGTCGAAAGGACTAGGTAACTATGTATCGAAAGCTTATAGCAAATAACTTAATGACGTGATCTTATGCTACGCTTAATTGGGTGTGTCCATTACATCATTCATATAATGATATAACCTTTTTATTAATAACATCCAATGTTCATGATTATGAAACTAATCATCTATTAATCAACAAGCTAGTTAAGAGGCTTACTAGGGACTCATTGTTGTTTACATATCACACATGTATCAATGTTTCGGTTAATACAATTATAGCATGGTATATAAACATTTATCATAAACATAAAGATATATAATAACCACTTTTATTATTGCCTCTTGGGCATATCTCCAACAAAGTGTAATAGAATGACGAGTATGACATATATTAGCAGTATTGAGAGATTTAGCCTAGTGATAAAATGACATCACTAAGTGACAGCAGCACCACATCCTCCGATATACATGCATCTAGGGATAATGGAGAACAAATACTTAGGGCAAAGTGAAAAAATTTGCACAGTCAGTGACATCGAACTGACATCGAACTCATATGGTATTTTCCTTCTTAACTTCACTTGTTTAGGAAATGCAGTCCATGTGATTATTTTGCATAACACTTATGTATGATTCAGTTCTCATAACCATGTCAACATTGTTGATAGAGATCAAACAAACCCAATTTCCATTGTTTCATAAGAGTAAATCAACCTCCATCTTGTCCTCTTGCATTCTAAAGGATTGGACCAGTCTTTGCATTTATTGTTTTTTTTTGCATTTTAATTCCAAGCAACCTATCGCTCCTTATTATTTAATTTCTTTAGTGCATAGATAACTAGAATTGTGGCACTCACGTTTGAATTTTTTATAAGTTTAACTTCTTGTTCCTGTGGTTTGATACCTTTACTTCAACATTGAAAGCATCTACAACTATCCCATGCACTTGGTGGTTATCAATTGGGCCCCTAACACGCTACAATCACAAGGATGGCTAGCAAGTAGTGGTGTTTGTTTGGGGAATGTGAGGAGAAAAATGGAAGAGATTCAGCGTTCGACAGTAAACAACATGGCTAGGACAATCATACACTGCTTAGGAAATTCCACAAACAATTCATTTGAGGAGTTAGGTTTTTGAAATATGCATGTCTGACTTTCCTGCTCCCTCCATTCTTGTGGGGAAAGTGCCACTTGATGCAATACTCTGCAATTAGAGTCTGAACGAATCAGTACACTTAGCATGTTGCCTCAAGATCTCTTTGTGGGGTTGTTGATGTGGACTCTTAGTAGCGTTGTTGACGTGGACTCTTAGAGTCTTGTTGGGAGTCCTGCTGACCATACTAGATACCATATCAACATATTCTATGTTGCCTCAAGGAAGTGAGACTAGCTCAACTGGTTGGGGGAGTGGATGTACAAACCTAGCACCTGAGTTCAAATCCTCACGGAAGCGAGTTTAGGTTCCTATTTATACTTGAGGCTCAGGCTAGTCCTGATACTCATGCAATTTATCTTGAGGACTATGCTTTAATCTTAAACAAGATTAAAAAACTTAGTACTCATGCCAAATGGCTGTGTGCATCCCTAGTTGGTGCAGAGGCCGAGAAGTGAAATTCTCCCCATTTTTAAGGTCTGTGCCATGCCCTCCCCCCCGCCTCTCGTCGGTGCGTGGAGGCGATCTCGGGCTTCTTCCGCGTCACGAGGGCACCCGGGGCAGCAGCCTTGGGTTCGACGGAGGAGGTGGCTCTCTTCTACGCCGGAGAGGGTCGGCCTGCGGTTGGTGGTGGTGGATCTTTTGATCTATCACCGCGATCCGGCGGAGATGGAGGGGCATGGAAGCCGGCGATGGTGTCACCGGTGGAGGGTTGGATTGGCCAGCCCGGGATGGTCGCCGACGTGGGGGTCCGACCTGTATAAAGGCGGCGGTCCTAGGGCCTCTCTTGCGTGAAGAGGAGGACCTACCGGAGGCCTGGACTCATGATCTGACCGGGGGGTTGAGTTCCGGAAGGCTCCGCCGACAAATGTAACAGTGCTTTGCCTAGAGTTTGCTGGATTGGAGGTATTCGGTCGTGCGCACTCATGCTTTTATTCCGACCGTTTGGTTCTGGAGGGAGCGGCGCGAAGCTCTTTTTCTGTGTTGACATCAAGTGACTATGGATCCATGATGAAAGTCGGAAGAAGAGAATTTCATGAAGGCCAGAGGGGAGGACTATCTAAGGGAGGTTCAAGTCTTCGCGCTGTTGAGACACTTGCTTGGTATTCCGGGCTTCACAGCAGCGGTATGAAAGTGGGGGCGACAACACACGTGAAGTGCAGAGTCCTACCTTTCAGGGTGAAAACCCAAGGTCTGGCCTTAACTGGCTGTGTCTGGCAATGACCTTGGTGGAGGCATTGTTTTGAGAGCGAGGACTATCTTCAGGGTGAACACCTAAGATCTTTGATCCGGCGACGACGGTGTTTGAGCACTGTTCCCTTCTTGGAGGCGTCATTTTTTGGAGAGTCTGTAATTCAGGTGTTGTCTTGGCGGTGAATGTATTGCTGTTGTTAGGCCCGATGTACTGTAGCGGGACTTTTGTTTCTTAGTTTTCTTTTCCTTTTTTTTGGCTGTGTGTATCCGTAGTGTCATTAGGGTGGTGCGTTGTTGCAGAGGCTGGGTGTAATTGGTATCTTATTGATATTAATATATTTTCTTTATCGAAAAAAAAACTTCTATATGGCACATATCTTGGTTGTGAGCTTCACTTCTTCCTTCCAGATTCCACAAAGCTATTTTATTTGTCTTGTTTTACTTTCTATTTTTTATCCTAAAATTGTAAATACAATATTAGTGTAACTTTATTTATTGTTTTGTGTTACATTCATCATTTATAAAAAAAATGAAAATTAGTGTAGCTTTTATTTGTTTACAACAATGGTAAAATTATGAAATAATTAAAATCGACACTTTTGCGTCCAACGCCCAGGATCGAAGGCAGCAACTATTGTTCAACACGATGATTCTCTAATTAATCCTGGCAGCCCCTTTTAAGCACCACATCGACATGTGAAAGTAAGCGGACTATGTCTAATATGTGAGAGTGGAGCTGAAGATGTGAGGCATTTGTAGTTTCTCTGTCCACGTGCAAAGAAAGTATGGCAAAATATTGGAATTGACCTCAAGATAGATGAGGCGTGCGCCTTGGATCTTGCAGGACTAGCGGTATTGGAATATCTCCTTTATTCTGAACAGCAAACTTCAGTTCCGGGTTGCAATTACCTGCCTGTAGTTATGGTGGGAGCGTCGACTAGCTGTCAATGGTGAGAAGGTACAACCTGAAAAGACCGGCAGTGGTTATCAGCTCACTGATTGCAAACTACGTAGCAGGCATATTCCCCTCATGCCAAAGCTAAGAAAGTGAGTTGGATGAGACCTCCCCTGGACCATGTCAGAGTTTATGTTGATGCATCGTTTGATGCTGATACACTAAAAGGTACCGCAGTAGCTGTAATCCAGGACAACAAAGGACAGTTTATTTCTGCTAGAAACACCAAGCTCGAGCATGTCTATGATGCGGGTGAATGCTCTAAGAGAAGGGCTGAATTTAGCTCAAACTGTCGGATGCCACAGGATTGTCATCGGTTCAGATGGTCTAAAAGTAGTAGAGACAATGATAAATGGAGCTGTTAGCCACCAAGCTGCAGCCGTGGTGTTTGACGATTGCTTCTGCATCGCATGTGAGTTCATGAAAATATCATTCGAGCATGCCCCAAGGGAGGCAATGGTAGTGGCTCATGAATTAGCTAGATCCTTTCGCAAAAAAAAAGAAGAATTAGCTAGATCAGTTATGGAATGTCCTCCATCTATTTGGCTGGATGATCCTCCTGGCTTTATTGTACAAATCCTGTTAAATGATGTAACTCGTGTGTATAATAAATAAAGAGTGATCAAGTTGTCAAAAATACGCTGCAGAAGCTATGAGAGCAACTCCAACAAACTCCTAAAAATAATTCTTTTCCATACACACTAATATAGTATAAACTATAAAGCACCAAAGCTTTGCAATTACAATTTTTTTTGGATAGTCTCCACCTGAATAGATTACTTCAAAATTAGAACCAGATTATATCAGCCTTTTTGTTCTGGAATTTTAAATCTGTAAAACCAAAGAAAAAAGAGAGTGGTGTCATGTAAAATATTTGCTAGTGCTAGGCTTACATTTGGAAGGTGATCATCGTCTCTGAAGACATTAACCATGTGAGCATCCCAATTTTTTCATAGGATGATTGGTAGAATACAGTCCCACACACCACCGGGGACGTGCGAGGGCACGCTCGCTGACTAGATGTCCCTGAAGGAGGAGGCAAAGGAAGAGTGTTGAGCATCACAACAGTGGTGACGATGATGTTCTTGCGGTGAAGTTTTCTGCCCGGTGTTGAGCCTGTCAAAGTGTAGAAAACCTCCGAAAACATGAACATTGTCGCCATGGAGCTGACAACGTGTAGTAACGGAGCTTTGTTCAACGTCGACCGGGTGTCAGACGACGAGTGAGTCTGCAACAGAACATAGAGAGAAGCGAGCTTATTGCACACAGATGCAGTTAATCTGTAACATGGGTTTATTTCAGTCACATTCTACAATAACAAGACCGTTTGGGTTCAGGTGGTGAGTGTAAATGACATGAAAAACAATGGGTAGGGCTTAGGGAGAAGCCATCGACCAAGCCAAAAAAAAAAGGTGGATTTCCTATTCGTAACATTGCATTGGGTAACTTGAGAAGGCATTTACATGTGTTTGGCAGCAATGGAGCCGAAGTAGGATTTATGTTGGTTCTAGGTAGAATTGCCAAGTAACCAGTTTCTCAGGTAGAGTTTTCTGAATGTAAATATTTGTACCAGATTTATTTTATTGGAAGATAATCTCTTAGCTAAGAGCCGATAGAAAAAACTTTCCTCTCTCTTCTAACCCAGCTATTATATTCCTAGCTGGCACCATTGAATGTGCGCTGCAAGAAACACTGCCGTCTGCCTCCATTCTTCAGATTACACAGGCACTGATGCTGATCTACAAAAGCTCGAACCACAGCGTGGGGCTCACCCCTTTGCCTAACTCGCATTTCACAGTTCAGTTCAGTTTCTCTACACTGAGTATAGACAGAGGAGGACCTGTTACTGCGAGAATGTGTAGACCCATGTTTTCTCCTTCGTCCATTCTGAAAAAAGCAGAGCTTTCTAAGCCTACACTATGGCATGCAATCTACACAGATGATCCCCCAAAATAAATCCAACCATCGCCGGCACATGACAATAGCCAGGCCAAAAAATGAACACGAAAATCATCGTCCTGCAAGCCCTTCTCCCAATCATGAGATCCTAACACCCCACTTTACTCGAATCATTCGATGAGGAGCTTTACAGAAGGTGGGAGTTTAAGGCCGATGGTCTCCCTCGCAACGTTCCGAGCGTGATCCCTCGCCATCTCGTTACCAACGTTCTTCCTGACCCATTTACCCACTGTTTTGCAAACATGGTGAGGTAGAGTGATCTTGACAAGCAGCAAATCAGTGGCCGCACGCACCAGGCATTCCAAAAGCTCAATCAGCGGGGCTTGCGCAGCAAAACCTTCTACAAAAATTACACGGAGATTCTTAAGAGAAAAACCCATGGGCCAACTAACTTGGTCGTTGTCCACATAATGGTGTTGTCCGCTGCATGCCTGCATGAAGTACAAATATTCAAAGTTCATTCTTAGTGTTCGAACTGTGACTTGATAAGAAATATAAATCCCCCAATGTAATCATCCTGGCAGTCACTAGAATAAGCTATAAGGACCACCAAAGTATAGGAAACAAGTTTGGCATGTGAATTCTTGCGAGGCACAAGACTAAGTGAAATGGCCTCTTAAAATTTGACGATTTACATGACTTTTACTTAACACACATGCTTGATGTCAGTAAAGGTAAACCATTTCTATGATAAATTGAGGTGACAAGTGGTACCTCATAATTTTTATGTTAGACGACTTGATTTCAGGATATGGAAACGAAACATAGGACATTTATCTGATGACATAATAAAAATTTGTCCTAAAACTAACAAACTTATGTTAACAACAAAATAAAGATCACTAATGATAAATTCTAGTAGTCGATGTGTTATCCCAAGCATGTTGTATGATGTAGTTTCATCTATCGTGATCTTGTAAAGCAAGCCAGAGTACTACAAACAGGGCTTACGAAAATAATTCACTAGGGTGTGGAATTTAAAAAAAAAATCTGCAAAGAAAAATAAAATTGGAGAGCAATTAGGACGTACTTCGAGATGCAGTCTTCTAAGACAAGGAGTTGCTTCAAGGAGATAAGCTACTGCAAGAACATTATTCCAAGATGGCAAAATAAACAAGTTGATAAGCTTTAATACAGAGAATTTCTTCGCGTACATAATGAAACCGTGCTCCTGCAAAAAAAAACATATGAGAATTGATTACTACAGCAGTTACAAGCTGCTGACCCAGTAATTTACAGTAGCATAAACAAAATTTTGAACCATCTTTACCTCACATGGTGAAAGAAATGTCAAGGTGACGCTTTTGATCCTTTTCATGTCGTTTAAATGCTTTGAAAGAGAACAATTTTTGTTCCGGAACTTTGTTACTATTGTCCTCATATTGGGTGTACTCGCATATTTGATGTGCACCTCATGTCCATCATAGCCAAAGAAGGCTAGGCTGGTGGAATTAATCTCAATACTCACCAACTTGTTGCAATTATATATATCCAATTGTATCAGTGTTTCAACGGAAATCCTTATATTAACCAAGTCATGGCACCTTCCCAATCTCAAATAGCGGAGAACAGGGCAGCAAGAGAAAATGTTTTGGATATCAGAATCAACTATTGTGACACACATTAGATCAAGGCTTTTGAGAGAGAAAACGGTACTGGAATGCATCGATGGTCGGAGTATGCAGTTCGTCAGGGATAGCTTCCACAAAGTGGATCCTTGTCCATCGCCGAAACAATGCAAAGGGAAGTAATAACGACTTGTAGTCACAGAATGCCCAGAACAAGGTGTTCCATTTTTACACAAGTGAAGTCTCACAAGTTTTGCATCTGACTTTGACGCAAACTGGACCCATTTGTCAAGGTGTTCAGCATGGGCGGAGTTCAGATCAAAATGAACCTCAAAAACTTTAACCCCGGTTCCGACATGGCGCAGCAGCCGGTCATTTACTCTATCAATGAATTTGTCTGATCTCGAACTCCTAGAGCCTGGATCATTGCACTCAATGGTAGTGGCACGACCTGAATTTTCCCCGGAGAAAATAGTGTTCTCCCGGAATAGAAGAATAGAGCTCTTTTCCCTCGGTCGACTAGAAACAGAAGTATTAAATGTGGAATCTTGGATCGCAAGCGCTGAGAACATGTTTTCCAATATATCATCCGGTGATGGGTTAGTTGAATCTCCAACGGATCCTTGGCATGATTTCCTCTTCCTATTCTCGCAACAATCTCCTGAAAGCAATATGAAGTAGATTTATCAGTTGAAACATCAAAGCGGTACACATCCAGTATAATAATGTGGATTTCCTGTACTAGGCATCATCTTGAGCAGATTTGTGGGAGTAGCGCAACCTGAAGTTCCTTGAGAGAGGATGTTGTCAATGGTTAACGAGGAGAACATGTCTTCGAGATCTTCATCCGGTTGTCTGCTAGTTGATTCTCGAGCGTGGCCTTGATGTAATCTCCTCTTCTTGTCCTCGCGAGAATCTCCTGGAGAAAAAAAGTATACCGTACATTGTTCCAGTTCAGAACGAGATACCGTGCCCAACTGTTCAAAGACACAATCAACATTACTTCCTTTTCTTTTCTAATTCTACTTCCATTTAATAAAGCTCTCTTTTCTCCGCCCAAAAAAGAGAAGGAAGACCTAAGATGACGCAATCCTACAACTCATGGCCGAAAAGCATAGTACTCCCAATATGACGACCAACATTACTTCCAACTCCCCCACTTTACTAATACTCAAGCATCGATAGGAGTTCAGAAGCAACCCGCCGACACCAAATTTCCTGAAGCAAAATCACTAATTCCAGACTCTAATCCCCCAGCGGGCAGCCGTAATAACATGGAAAAATCGCGCCACAATCAATCAATAGCAATTAATTAAGGCAGGGTAGCAATCGGGGGCATTGGTAATCGAGATCGACATGGAGAGAGAGACCTTCTTGCTCTTGGTAATTTGGCGGCGGCGGTAGCGCGCTGCTCATGCCGCCAGCGAGGTAGAGGTCGACAGGGGGAGCCGCAGCGCGATGGGAAGAAGGGCTGGAGATTACGGTACCGGCAGGAACAGCGGTGGGAGCAGGGATTTTAGCACTGGGAATCAGACGTCCGATCCATCCGATTTCCTACTTGCCTTCCGACGGCCGCGCACGAGTACAACTCTGTCTTTGGAATAACACGTGGTGAGCAAAAAAGCAGTTGCCGTTCGACAAGGATTCTCTAATCCTGGCCCCCCTTTTAAGCACACACGGTGTAGAATCTCAAAGGCCATCTCCAGCGGCCTTGAGCAAAACAAACGTTAAAGGTCCGTTCGTATTCGTTTGGATCGAGCCACAGATATTAAATTGGTTATCCGATCATGATTGTAGTCTGCGTCGAGGGTAGCTTCAGCAGCCCGATGCATTTTGTCCGTCCGAGTCCATGTATATTTAAATCAAACGAATGCATCATAAAAAGGGTAAAAAAAATATTTAGGTCACTCAAACCACGGCATTAGTGGCTAGAAATACGGCTAATTCAGTCCATAATAAAGTTCACTAGGTAGAGTACGAAATGAACATCCAAAAGGCACAAGAGGACCATGAGTAGCAAAGGTAGAAAGAGGTTATAGTGCTCTCGACATAGACACGTGCGATCAGGTATCTCGTTGCCGGATTCGGCTCGCTTCTTCTTGAACCAATCCCGTTAGTCCGTATTCATGGTGCTCAAGTTGGCAAGCATGATCCGGTTGTCCTGAGACTTTATCTTGGCATAAAACCTTTTGTCCTAGGCGTCAAACCTTTGGATCTATATGATTTATTTGGTGAGGTCGATGTAGATGGCAGCAGAGACCTCCTTCTCGCGACGGCCGCACACGAGTACAACTCTTTATTATTTGGAATAGCACGTGGTGAGCAAAAGCAATTGCCGTTGGACAAGGATTCTCTAATCCTGGATCCCCTTTTAAGCACACACAGGCACACACAGTGTAGAAGCTCAAAAGCTCCAGCGGTCTGCCGCAAAATAAATGTTAGAAATTAAATTGGCTATTTGATTATGATTGTCCGTTTACGTTGAGAGGTAGCCTCAGCGGATCGAAGCATTTTGTCTGCCCGGGCCCATGTATGTTTGAATCAAACAAATACATAAAAAAGGGTAAATTCAAGAGATATTTAGGTCATTCAAATCATGGCATCAGTGCTAAAAATACGCCTAATTCAGTCCATAAAAAAGTTCACTAGGTAGAGTACGAAATGAGCATCCAAAAGGGGCACAAAAGGGCCATGAGTAGCAAAGGTAGAAGGAGGTTGTAACGCTCTCGAAGTAGACACGGGCGATCAGGTGTCTCGTTGCTCGATTCTTCTCGAACCAAGCCTGTTGGTCCGCACCCATGATGCTCAAGTCGGCGAGCAGGATCCGGTTATTCTCTGCGCAAGACTTGGCCTCCGGCGTCAAGCCTTTTGGCCTAGGCATCAAGCCTTTGGACCTCTATGGCTTATTTGGTGAGGTAGATGTAGATGCTGCGGAGGCCTCCTTCTCTGGGCACTTCTTCTCGGCCCTTTTGGCCATGGTGTCCCGAGACTCGACCATCATCGACTTCAGGGTATCGCTCAAAGCAATGGCTGATGCCCCGCGGGCGAGACCGGCCTTGGTGGACTTGTGCCCCTTGGACGAGATGGAAACGCATTCCATCCAGGAGGCTCGTCTTCTCCATTGACGGGCACTGTGACCCAGGTTGTGCCATTCTTGACGCTGGACATGTAGGCAACATAGCCTAGCCTCCACTTGGCAGCCTCCTTCAACACATTCCAACACTGGACCACGTGGTAGCCTTTCTTATGTTTTTCCTTGAAATACTCCAAGGCTCGGGGCACCTACAAATGCAAAATGTTAGGATTGTTGGGTATGTAAGTACATTGATGGAAGGATGATGCCCGTGCCATTACCACCGCCGCAACGCCTACGCTGCTCTCGGGGTGGCTAACGACATGGTCGATCGCCTCGCAAAACTTATTGGTCTCTTGTTTGATGTAGTTGCACCTTTTTTCTAGACTCTTCGTTGTGGGTGTTGTAAATCTCACGGAACTCGCGTAGCCGTATATCATGGAATTCTTGGGCCACCTTCAGCCAATATTTTTTGCTTTTTTGTTGGGCGCCGCATATAGAGTATTGGCTACATGTCAGTCAAGATTTGCAGAGCACGAGGTCCACCTTGTCGGTGAAGCCACCGGTATTATGGCTCTCCCCCTTCTTCTTGCCAACACCGGCATCACCCCCATCAGCTGCGACATCATCGGGCCCCAAGATGTCCTCGCCCTCCTCGCTCATTGTTATCATCGCACACGGTTGTGGCTTGCTCTGTTGCCTGGGTATACGCATCGAGCAATGGCTCCCAATCGATGTCAGTCCCATGGTATTGGGTTTGGTATGTGTCCCAAGGCCTTCGTGGAAAAAAGCCACCTCCATAGATCAACGCCTGCATGGACTCTTCGTCGTGATTGTCCTAGTAGGCCTATGGCTCACCGGTGTCAGATGAATACGGTGTTTTATAAACACACATGAGCGAGATCGAGGGTGCGCACTGGGTCCTCCATCATCGGGGAAGGCTCTGTCATTTCAGCATATAGGTTGTGGGCACCAACATGTCTCCAGCAGCACCGCTCGAGTCTTGCGAACGGGGCCTGGACCCGAGTCCCTGCCCACGTGCGGTTCAGGTCTAGATCTAAGGCCATGAAGTCTGCCCCACTGTACAGTCCAGCCGGCGACGAGCCGGAGGTGGCGAAGTAGGACAACGCGTGGACCTGGATACCGGGGCAGGGTGTTGCGAGCGGAAAAATTGATGGCCATCGTTGCATAGGTTTGCCCTCCCAGTTGGGAACTAGCAGAGCTCACCAACGAGGCCTGGAGAGCATGGCCAGCGATCCCCTCTTGCTTGATGAGGAGCATGGCTCCGTCACGATAGGCACCAGTCTCACACGGACGTTGGCTTTGGCCTGCATATTCAAGGCCATCGAGGGGACCACCATTGCGGCGTCATCAACGGTTGATGCACGAAAAATGCATACATGAACTTTTTAGTTTACTATCACATACTCCATCATATTGGCGTGTTATCTATTGTTATATCCATTTTTATACTGATTTTTGGGAATTTACCAATGATTCCCTTTATTTTGGTTATAACTCTGCAGGATAGGAAAACCATGTTTTGTGTATTTTTAAGGTTCAGGGACCTTCGCGAACAAAAAAATGACCCGGTATTTTTTCTGGAGAAGTTTTTGTCGAGAGAAGCACCTGGAGCTCTTGGACCTCATGAGGAACCTCGTGTGGCCTAGAAAGGCCCAGGTGGCACGGGCAGAAGATGGGACCACACCACCTTGTCCATCTGGAGCATCGAAACTCAGATGTCGTTGATTCCACCGCCAATCTCTTCATTTTTACCTAAAACCTTATATAAACGGGTCCCCGAGGCGTTCTCAATACAAAGCGAGGCGGAGATCGAAAACAAGAAACAGGGAGATAGAAGGCTACCGTCGAAAGGAGTTCGAAGGGGGGAAACGCTGCCGGAATCGCCTCCGGTTGGCTCCACCCCCTACGACGTGGTCATCATCAACATGTTCATCAACTCCTACAACAACATCCTCCATCTTTCTATTGTAATCTCTTGGCAAACATGATGTGTGATGCAATCTATCATTCTCCCATGATTTGTTATGTCTTTATGTCTAGTTTTGAGTGGTGAATTGTTTATGGAAATTGTGAGATAGTTTGTTTATGGTTATATACAAGTTTGTTATCTTCTATGATTGTCTTATGTACTGATGTATAAGTGCACACATATGTTGGTGGATGCATAAGGTTGCCACAGTTGCATATTGATAGGAGAAGGAATGGAGGATTGATAGAAACCGGATCCTAAGTCTTAAAGATGCATTTTATATTAATTCATAGTTAACCATCAGGGGTATATCTAATGGACACCTTAGAACTTTATGCAGTGGTTGGAATTTTTGTCTTAATAACTTTTATGTTTGCGCATGATAATAGCCTTAGGTTTAATCACTTGTGGCGTAATTGTGAATGGATTTGGCTACACCTATTTATGGCTCCTCCCATAAAAAACTATGAACTTTATTTATTAACGCAAGATAGATGTGGCATCTTGATGGTATAAATTTATGAGCTTCACTAATTGTGACAACTAAATGAACGAAATAAACAATTTACTTAAACACTTGCTCCCTCTAGTTACATATTCTCTTTATTTTACTTGATTTTACCTTACTTGCACTAGTTTTACTTTCTGTATTTACTTTTCAACACTTTACCATTTTTAATTATAAGTTAAAATTACCTTACAGGCTTACACATTGTATTTAATTCTTTGCACGAAAGGTCGTATAAGTGGATTATGGATTTAGAGAATATATAATTTAACTTCAACTCCTCGTGGGTTCGACAACCATTTGTAATTAGATTGTGCTACGATGATTCCTTGTACTTGAGGGTTATTAGCGGTTTGCTGGGCTTTCCTCATCCGTGCATTGGCGCGGCAGTCCCGTCGCCTTTTGGCCTTGACGAGCTTCTCCTGCTTGGTGAGCACCTTCTTCGGCACCTTGAGTCTCGTATCACGGTCGGTGGAGGCGGCGCATTTTGAGCCCGCCATAGGTGCGGCCTCTTGGATGGCTAGGGCGGCATTTGCGGTGGCTTCGTCGGCTTTCATGGCGGAGACGGCAGCGAGAGCATCCATCGTTGGGTGGTAGGGTTTTTGCCGCCGTGTGAATATGATATTTGAGGTGGCGGGAGTGGAAGTGGCTTCTGTGCCACTTTCACACGGGCTATGTAGGAGGAAGAGGAGGACGCACGTGGACTTGTCGCTCGTTCGCACCAACGCATTTCGATCCCTAATTTGGGCCTTGTTTGCATCTTGGTGGATAGCCGGATCATTTTGCGTCAAGCCGTTGGGCTGAAGGCAGACCCAATTTTGTCTGGACGGACGCAAACAGTCAATTTGCGTCCGTTTGCGTCGGGCCACTCCCTAAAAATATTTGTTTCCCATACACACCAATATATAAAACACCAAAGCTTTGCAATCCAAAAAAATTCACCTGAATAGATTACTTCAAAATTAGCACCAGATTACATATTACATGATATACATGATGTGATCGCGCCCGAGGCCGGATTAGCACATCAGGCTTTCTGTTCAGGAGTTACAAACCTGTAAAACCATAGCAAAAAGGGAGAGTGATGTTACACATAATATTTGCTAGGCTTACATTTGTTTTCTGTCCTCGTCTCTGAAGAACTTAACGTCGCGAGCGTCCCAAATTTTCCGCAGGATGACTAGTAGAATACAGTTTCACGGGCTCGGCTCCTCTACACTACGGTACTGTTATTCTTGTATGCAGTTAAAATCTGCCATCTATTCCAGTCGAACGGCTCTCTCTTCTCCTTTTGATTTCTGCTAATAATTGAAAACGAAGTGCTAGAATAATGGAGGGCAGATCTCCTATGCATGTAGACTTTTAGCTAGGAGGTGATACAACTTTTTTATTGGAAGATCATCTCTTAGCTAGGAGAAATCCAAGCGCAGACCAGACGGCGAAAGGAGAGGGGGACTACTCGTCGGTGGCAATTCCAACCCTTCTCTATCTCTCTCTCTCCCCCGTGCTTCCCACTTTTCAGCTCCCCGACCCCGACCCCCAAACATAGGCAGCTCGGGGCGATCGCGCCGCCAGCCGCAGGCGTCCTCCTCTCCTGTCCCCCCTCCCCCCTTCCCACCAGGCAAAGCCCAGGCAGCGACTGCGGCGATTGTCGGTAGGATTCCGGCGGTGACGGCGCATGGCCCAGCGGAGAGACGGTGACCGTGTTTCCATGGCGATGGTCCTGGCTCGGCTGCCTCGCGGCAGAGGCGCTCCTGCGGGCGTGACAGTTAGCTCTAGGCCGGCTCGGTCCCAGATGGGCTTGGGCGGGCCGGTGTTTCTGGCCGCAGCAGCAGGCATGCACGACTATGGGCTTGGCTGGTACCAAGGTGGTCCTAGCGGTAGCGGTCTAGGCTTCTGTAGCCGTGGTGGTCAGCACCCTTCTCCTACGTTGGTGTTCCTATCCTCTCGGCGGTGGTGGCTCAAGCCAGTGGCTTTCATCTGCGCCAGCCATCTCCATTCCCGCTTCGGCAGTCTTCTTGCCACAGTGCTTGGCCAGGGCGAAAGCCTTGCTTGGCGGAGGCAGAAGCTGAGCACGGTGATGCATGCGGGCATCGTTTCCTTCTTGAAGAATGTGCCCCGCTAGAAACACTGCGTCTACCTCATTCTTCAGATTACTCAGGCATGGATGCCGATCTACAAAAGCTTGAACCACAGAGCGCGGTCGCATTTCAGTCCAGTTCAGTTTCTCCTCACTTCGTCCATTCTGAAACAAGCAGAGCTTTCTAAGCCTACAATATGGCATGCAATCTACACTGATGATCCCTCAAAATAAATCCACCCATCACCGGCACATGACACTAGCCAGGCCAACAAAATGAAATGAAAACGCCTGCAGGCCCTTCTCCCAATCATGAGATCCTAACACACCACTTTACTCGAATCATTCGATGATGAGCTTCACAGAGGGTGGGAGTTTAGGGCCGATGGTCTCCCTTGCAGCGTTCCGCGCGTGATCCCTCGCCGCCTCGTCACCAACATCGTCCCTGGCCCATTTACCCATTGCTTTACAAAGATGGTGATGTGGGTCGATCTTGAGAAGTAGCAAACCAGGGGCTGCACGCACCAGGCACGCCAAAAGCTCAATCAGCGGGGCTTGCGCAGCGAAACCTCCTACAAAAATTCCGCGGAGCTTCTTAAGATAGAAATCCACGGGCAAACTAACTTGGCCATTCTCCACATAATGGTGTTGTCCGCTGCGTGCCTGCATGCAAGAAGATCGAGCACATGATGTCCTATTGCAACAGATTCAGATGTTGACATATTCAAAAAAACAAAATCTCAATGTTCAAACTGTGACTTGACAAAAAAAAATTACAAATCATCCGTTGTAAATTGTAATCATACTGGCAGTCACTAGCATAAGCTACAAGGTCCATCAAAGTTTAGGTACTCCCTCCGGTTCAAAATAATTGCTCAAAAATGGATGTATCTTGAAACGTTTTAATGTGTAGATACATCCATTTTAGGAAAAAAAATTGAACTGGAGGAAGTAGAAAATTTGGCACGTGAATCCTTAGTCACAAGCCTACATAAATAGCTCTCTTAAAGTTTGAGGAGTTACATGGCTTTTGATTTGACATAAATGCTAGACTAGGTTGTTGATACCATTGGTGGTCAATTATTCTACAGATATTTGAGATGAGATGCTTAGTGGTACTCCCTCCATTCATTAATTCTTGTTGCATATTTGGATGTATCTATTCACAAAATATGTCTAGATACATCCATATTTGCAACAACAATTATGGAACGGAGGGAATACCATAAATTTATATATTTGAGAACTTCATTTCAACGTATGAAAATGGAAAATGGGTTATTTATCTGATGCACATAAAGAAAAAAAATCCAACAACTAAGAAACTTATGTTGAAAAAACAAAACGAATCACTAACGAAAAATTCTACTCCCTCCGATCCGAATTAATTGGTTCCACTTTATCTAAATACGGACGTATCTAGTCAATGAATGCATCTAGGTACATTCGTATCTAGACAAAATGGAGTCAATTAATTTTGATCGGAGAGAGTAGTTTTTATGTGTTATTCCAAGCATGTCGTATGAAGTACTTTCATCTATCGTAACCTTGTAAAGCAAGAGTATTACAAACAGAGGGCTTAAGACCATAATTCACTCAACTGTGTGGCACTCAAATTTCTCTACTCCCTCTGATTCATATTACTTTTGATGCTAATATAGATGTATCTAGACACATTTTAGATGCAGATACATCCATTTTAGCATCAAGTAATACGGCTCGGAGGAAGTACAACAAAAAATAAAATTGGAGAGCATTTAGGACGTACTTCTAGACGGAGTCTTCTAAGATAAGGAGTTGCTTCAAGGAGATAAGCTACTGCAAGAACATTATCCCAAGATGGCAGAATAAGCAAGTTGACAAACTTTAATAAAGCGAATTTCTTCGTGTATAGAATGAAACTGTGCTCCTGCAAAAAGAAAATGAAACAGTTACAGTAATTGCTTACTACAACAGTTAAAGACGGCCGATCGAGCAATTTACAGAAACATAAACATAGATTTGAACCGTCATTACCTCACATGGTGAAAGAAATGTCAAGGTGACTTTCCTGATCATTTTTATGTCATTTAAATGCTCCGAAAGAGAACAATTTCGGTTCCAGAACTTTGTTACTATTGTCCTCATATTGGGAGTACTCGCATATTTGATGCGTACCTCGTGTCCAGCATACTCAAAGAATAGTAGACTGGTGGAATTAATCTCAATACTCACCACATTCTTGCACTGATATATATCCAAATGTAACAGTGTTTCGATGGAAATCCTTATATTAACCAAATCATGGCACCTTCCCAGTCTCAAAGAGCGGAGAACATGGCAGCAAGAGAAAATGTTTTGGATATCAGAATCAGTTACTGTGACACACGTTAGATAAAGGCTTACGAGAGAGGAAAAGCTAATGGAATGCAACGATGGTCCGAGTATGCAGTTCGTCAGGGATAGCTTCCGCAAAGAGGATGCTTGTCCATCGCCGAAACAATGCAAAGGGAAGTTATAACGACTTGCAGTCACAGAATGCATAGAACAAGGTGTTGCATTTTTACACAAGTGAAGCTTCAGACATTGTGCATCTGACTTCAATGCAAACTGGACCCATTTGTCAAGGTGGGAAGCATGGGTGGAGTTCAGATCAAAATGAACCTCAAATACATGAACACCAGTTCCGTCATGGCGCAGCAACTGGTCATTTACTCTATCAATGAATTCGTCTGATCTCAAACTTCTAGAGTCTGCAGGATGGTTGCACTCAATGGAAGTGGTGCAACCTGAACTTTCCTCAGAAAAAGTATTGTAACCAAAAACAAGAACAGTGCTCTGTTCCCCCGTCCGTCTAGAAGCAGAACTAGCAAAGGTGGCATCTTGGATCGCAAGCGCTGAGAACAAGTTATCCAAAATATCATCCGGTGATCTGTTAATTAAATATCCAGCGGGTTCTTGGCATGATTTCCTCTTCCTATTCTTGCAAAAATCTCCTGAAAGAATAATGAAGTAGATTTCTCAGTTGAAATATCAAAGCAATACACATCGTCATAATAGCAACTATGGGGTTCCTAAAAGAAGTATAATGTGAATTTCCCTGTACAAAGCATAAAGAGGGTATCAAGCCCAAAATATGCAAGTCTTGACCAGAGAACCATTGAAATTGTGGCAGCGCATCGATAGATCGTTTACTGTTCTTACTGAATCGTTTGATATTTAACTCCTACAAAAAAACAGATCGCTGCATCGAGTGGAATTAGCGCAACCTGAAGTTCCTTGAGAGAGGATGCTGTCAATCGTTAACGACGAGAAGATGTATTCCAGATCTTCATCGGTGTGTCTGCTAGTTAAATCTCGAGTGTTTCCTTCATGTAATCTCCTCTTCTTGTCCTCGCGACATTCTCCTGGGAAAAAAAGAGTAGTGTACATTGTTCCAGTTCAGAACGGATAACTGCATCAAGTGGTAATTAGCGCAACCTGAAGCTCCTTGAGAGAGGATGTCGTCAGTCGTTAACGAAGAGAACATATTTTCCAGATCTTCATCCTGTAATCTGCTGCTTAATTCTCCATGGTGACCTTGTTGTAACCTCATCTCCTTGTCCTCGTGACAATCTCCTGGAAAAGAGTACATTGTGCATTGTTCCAGTTCAGAATGGGATATCATGCCCAACTGTTCAACGACACAATCTACATTACTCCTTTCTCTTTTCTTAAAACAAAAAATGTGTGTCATTTTGTATTAGAATAAGAGCGACAAGATGGTGGAACCCTAAGACTCACGCCCAAAAAAAAGAGCCTGAAAAGCATCGAACACAAAGGTACTCTATCTATCTAAAACAGAAGGAAGAGGAACTGACAACCAAAGATTATTTTCCAACTCCCCTGCTTTCAGTCGACATAGTACTGAAGCATTGGCAGCAGTTCAGAAGCACCCTGCCGACACCAATCTTCCTCTAGCAAAATCACCAATTCCAGACCCCAATCCCCCCAGTGGAAAGCATTAATAACATGGAAAAATCACGTTTGGGTGTCGCTTCAATCCGTCTATAACAACTAAGGTACGAGTAGCAATCGAGGGCATTAGTAATCGAGATCGAGATGGAGAGAGAGGGACCTTCTTGCCCTTCGTAATTTGGCGGCGGCGGCGGCAGCGGTGGCGGTAAGGCGGTGCTCATGCCGCCGCCAGCGAGGTTAGCCGCGCAGCGAAGGGGAGAAGGGCCGGAGATTATACAGTACACACGCAGGGGAAACGGAAAGGCGGCGGCACATGAACACTGAGGTGGGAGGAGGAGTTTTAGAGCATCCCCACTCGTTGGCGCTCCCCACGCCCAAATCCGGCGAATTTTTCGTCTGGATTGGATGAAGATTTGGCGTGGGGAGCGCCGAAGTTCCAGCCGTCCCGGCAGAAACCCCCAACCTCGACCATTTGACATATTTCAAACAAATTCAACATAAAATTTAACAAGTTAGGCAAACAAGAGGACGAAAATTGCTGAAACAAATTCGGCGATAACGTACAATGTTTAACAAGTGCTGAAACAAATGAAGCACACAAATTTCACAATTTTCAAACAAATTAAGACAGACTAGTTGGCGTCGCGTTGGCGTTGCCTCGGGCCTCCATATGTGCTCCACAGATCATCTTGCAGCAGTGGTGCATTGTAGAGTCTCGAATCTCTGGCGCATAGCAATGAAGGCGGCCCATGATGGAGACACCTGGTGATTAGGCTGTGCAAGAGGACCCTCTCTCATATGGTGCTTGTTGCTCAGCCGGAGGAACCGGATGCTTTCGCTCATCTTCAATAATCATGTTGTGTAGGCACACACAGCAGTTCATCACCTCCCACATCTGATCTTTGGACCAAGTCATAGCGGGGAACCGGACGACAGCAAATCTCTGCTGGAGGACACCAAATGCTCGCTCGACGTCTTTTCGGCAAGCTTCTTGTTTCTTGACAAACTCGCAAAGTTTGGGGGTGCTAGGGTTGGAGATCGTCTTCACAAATGTTGCCCACTTTGGATAGATACCGTCTGCAAGGTAGTATCCTTTGTTGTAGTGCCGACCATTGATCACATAGTCCACCGGAGGAGCATGACCCTCAACAAGCTTGGAAAAGACCGGGGAGCAGTTTAGGACGTTGATGTCATTGTTGGATCCAGGCATACCAAAGAAAGAGTGCCAAATCCAAAGATCATGGGTAGCCACTGCTTCAAGTATCACAGTGCAGCCTTTTTGTGACCCTTGTACATTCCTTGCAACGGACTTCTTCCATTGCCAATGCATGCAGTCAATGCTTACAAGCATCCCTGGAAAACCTCTAGCTTCATTTGTTGCAAGGATCCTCCGAGTGTCTTCGACAGTGGGTGATCTCAAGTAATAGTCCCCGAACACTGCTATGACGGCCCTGCAGAACCGGTAGAAACAATCAAGGGCGGTGGACTCCGCCATCCGAAGATAGTCATCTGCAGTATCACCGGGAGCTCCATACGCCAGCATCCTCATAGCCACTGTGCACTTCTGCAGTGACGAAAATCCAACCAAACCGGTGCAATCCGCCTTGCATCTGAAGTAGGGATCAAAGTGGCGGATGGCATACACAATTTGCAGAAATAGCTTTCTGCTCATCCTGAAACGACGCCGGAAAACACTCTCACCGTGCAACGGATTGTCGGCGAAGTAGTCGGCGTACAACATGCAGTAGCCCTCCAGTCGCTGTCTCGGCTTGCACTTCCGGCGACCTCGTGCCGACCCACCACGCCGACGAGTTGCCAGTCCGGCGTACACGCTTGCCAAGCAACCAAGGATCATCATGTGCTCGTCGTCTTGGGCGGCTGCTGCCATCTCTTCTTGCATAAGCTCGACGAACATCTGCTCCTCCTCTTCGTCCGAGTCCATGGCCGGCGAGGCAAATGGACGAACACCTGACGGGCGTGGTCGAGGCAACCCGAGCCGCGAGCGACGACGAGCAAGCAGGCCGGAAAACAGGCCGGCGGAAGAGCAGCCAGACCGGCGTCCAAACACGGCGGAATATAGGCAGGTGGGGAAGGAGTGGCGGCGGAATCTGGGCAACAAGCCGGCGGGGTGGTGCCGGCGGCGAGAGAGATACGAGGGGTGGGGAGATTTTGAGCGACGTGGCGGTGGGGTTCGTGCGTCGAGTCACCGACAGATCGGGCCCTTCCCCGCTTTTCACTCGTCCGGAGTCCCCGAGCGCTCCCCGGGGGCCCGGGGGGGGGCGTGGGATCGCCGGATGAATTTAGGCCCAAATCCGGACGAAACGGGGCCGGCCGGTCCGATTTCGCCTCGCCTCGCCTCCTCGGGGGGACGAGTGGAGATGCTCTTAGGACTAGGATTCTGACGGGCGAGGCCTTGTGGAAAAATTCTCTTTTGAAACACACATGGTGTGGTCGACACGGATTCGGTGAAAAAATTCACAAAAATATTATTTAAAATTTTTGAAAAAAAAAATTCATTTACACATTATCTTGATACTTTACTCGTGCCAATTCTCAAGTGAAAATACAACTATACCTGACCTACAAGAAAAAAAAATTGTATTTTTTTGGACACCGCAGATCTAATCATTATAGTGTTATTTGCATATTTTGGTATTTTTATATAGGTCACATACAATCGTATTTTTTCTTCAGAATTGGCACGAGTAATATCAACATAATATATACATGTAAAAAAATTAATTATTTTGAAGCTCTTAAATAGCATTTTAAAAGTTTTGAATAAACCGGTGCGCCCATGTTCCACTGGCTATTTCCGATGGTGTGTCACTCTTTTTTTCCTGGTGTGGCAGGAGGTAAATAAGTGACTCAACTTATCCCAATATAGATTTATCTATCTATTCACTGAAATATTTATATTTACATCCATGTATCTAGATAAAAGCCAAGTAACTTATTTTTAATCGAAGCGAATAAAGGTAAAAAAGCAAAGAACTCTACTTATAAAGCACCAAAGCTTTGAGGTCTGCAGTCCGTTCTTTCTGGGGGCTATTTCACGTATAGCATATGGAGTCTGGACTGTCCTAACCCTAGCCGCCTCCAGTTCATCTTTCTCCATAGATTGGTTCCCCCTCCTTCGGTCGGCTTCGCCGGCGTCAGGAGGAGTGGGGAACCCGATCTATGCGTGGAGTTTTGAATAAAAGTATTATTTTCATTAGATTATGTTAGGATTTTGGTAGCCGCCTTCTTGTTGGTTTCCCCTCAATGGAGATGGCATCGTATGCAATAAGTGATCTTCGGACTTTCGTTCGGCGACGAGATCTTCTTCCCGGCGTCAATGGTGGTGTTGAACAATCACAATTTTCTAGGTATGGGTCTTCGGATCTTGCTTCGCCAGATCGATTTTGGATCTTTTGTCGTTGTTGCCGCGAGGAGGATTATCCTCGCAGTTTTTCCCGGCTGCTACGTCCTCGACAATGGTGATTCGTACTCTCGGCTCTCCATCGACGACGACAAAGCTAGTTGGTTATTATTCCCTGGTATACTGGTGTTGGTACTCTTGCCGATATTGTATGAATGCTTTAATGGTTGCGTGCGTGCACGCAGTCTTGGCATTGCGGCTCAAAAAATTATGGGAGAACTTTCGTCGGTATCTACAAGTCTATGGTTCGTTATGTATCTTTGGCTGTCTTCACAAGAGTACAAGATTGTGTTCTGGAAGAAGAAAGAAATTGAAGACCTCGAAGATTTGTTACTATCTTTTAGACTTTATTTTGTAATTGTTGGAGTCAGTTCATGTATCTCTACCATGTACTATTTGTTACTATGAATATATGTGGTATTGATTGTCAAAAAAAAAAAGCACCAAAGCTTTGAAGTCTAAAGAACACACCTAAGAGCATCTCTACTCGTCCCTCCCATATAGGCTCTCTGGCGGTGCCCATTTTTTGCCCATATGAGGGGCTCTAATGCTAAACAAAAAATGGAGCTGGTCGGCCTCCAGCCGTGACCTCCATACAAAGGATGCACATTTTAAAATAAAATTATTTTATTCTATTATATAAATAAAAGACTAGTTATACTCATATCTAAGCCTATAATACATATACTCGTAGTCGCCGTCGTCGGAGGAGCCGCCGTTGTCGCTCGCCGAGCGCGGCTCGAACCTACGAGGCAGCGGTGGTGGGATCCGCAGAGCCTGTGATGGCGCACGCGACGGAGACAGATGGCGACTACAACCTAGGCCATCGCCGCCACTACGTGCATGGTAGGCCTGCTCCTCCTTCACCCACCAGGACTGGCCAAACTCCACCAGCGATGGTAGTGGCGGCTTCAGGGAGGCACGGATGGCCACATGTTGGCCCAGAAAAATCCTACGGATCATCGGGGCATCTAAAGTCGTCGGTGACCATGTCGTACTCTGGCGGTGCCTTCCACTCCGGTCCCTCCTCCGGCTGCGAGGGGGGATATGGCGTCCGGGTAACGAACCCGCCGCGGTCGCTGCCGCCCTTGTTCGGCGGCTGGAAGTGAGGGTACGCAGGCGGGGGTAGTCGCCCGCCAAGATCCAAGATGTGGTTCATCATACCCTCGAGGGTCCGGCTGGCCTACCATAGCCGTCGGTCGGCCTCGTTGTTTGCACGGGAGGTGGCCCATCCCCTGGTACCTGGCGAGCTCCATGAACCGACGATTGGCGAAGAAAGCGTCCCAAGTTGCGGCGTTGTCGGGAACCCAGCAGGGATCCATGCACTGCTCGTGGGTGAGCTCAATGTAATAGTGGTGGGTGATGGCCGCACGCCGAGCTGCACCATGGGGGCCGGGGGAAAACGGTACACTTCCGGCACTCAGGTGCTAACCCGGGGGGCGGGGGGGCATATGAACCCCGGCAGGCAGGGGTAGTTGGAGGCACTCAGCGCCTCCACCTCCGCGTGCGTGAGGGCAAGATCACCGGACACCATGGGTGAGATGTGTGGGAGAAATCTGTAAAACTAGGGTGAGATGTGGCCCTTCCACCACTTCCCCTCTTCATATAGAGGCAACAATGGCGGAAAGCGGTGGAAAGACGGGAAGATGTATGCGGAAACCGGTGGAACTGGCGGGAAGACGTAAGCAGAAAGATGTAGGCACATCTCGCAGCCAAGGCTGGCTCGCGGCGATTTTCCAGTCGTCCAGCGCCCCACTAGCCTCGCTTTCTACTGGGTTCGGTCTGGGACACCGATGCAAAGTTGGGTCACGCCAGATGAAAAATGTTATATGCACAATTACAGAGCGAGTATTCAGGTGTTTCAAATAACTAAGCAAGCGTCTATACTTTGTCAAATGCCAATAAATAAGATAGAATATCTCATAAAGAGGTGAAAGTACTGTATGATCTTTTCTCTCTCTCTCTTCTAACTAGCCAATTATTCAAAGTTACATTGCTAAGATATCACCACTGGACGTGCCTGCTAGAAACACTGCCAATCTCACGGCATGGCTGCTTATGTGAAAAAGCTTGAACCAGGGCGTAGGTCGCAACATTGCCAAACTCGCATTGCACTGTCTGTCATCCACATAATGTAGGCAGACGAAGACCTGTTAGTATGAGACTGTGTCAATTCCATGTTTCTCCGCAATTCGTCAATCCTGAAGAAAACAAAGCTTTCTAAGCCAACTACGGCATCTGGCCTAGCAAGATAATCCCTCGAAATAAATCCAGCCATTGCCAGCAGATGGCACTAGCCAGGCCAACAGAATGAAATGACAATGAATAATCATCATCATGAACCTCCCCCAATTATAAGATCATAAGACACCACTCGGCTCGAATCATTTGATAACGAGCTTCGCAGACGGTGGAACTTTAAGGGCGATGGTCGCCATTGCAGCATTCCGTGCATGATCCCTCGCTGCCTTGTCGCCAACATCCTCTCTGACCCATTTACCCATTCCTTTACAAATATGGTGATGTGTGTCGATCTGGACATACTTCAAGCGAGTGGCCACGCACATCAGGAATGCCAAGAGCCCGATCAGCGGGGCTTGGGCAGTGAAACCACCTACAATAATTGTACGGAGCTTGTCCAGAGAGATACCCTCGGGCCAACTAACCCCGAAATTGTCCAGATGATGGTGTTGTTTGCTGCATGCCTGCATACAAGGAAGATCCAACTCTAGTGAGTTCATGATGTCCTGATGCAACAAATCAAAACATCGAAATATTTCAAACGCTTTTTACTGTCACACTGCATACAACTTAACAAAAACAGTATATACATCCTCTGAAATAATTATACTGGCTAGCCATTACTCATTAGGATAAACTAAAAAGTCCATAAACAAGTGAATGATTTGATCTGTACATAGAATTTCCCTTATCAGTTGAGATCATAAATGTAATTTGTATTTAATAGCTTCATTTCAGGACTAGAAAAAGAAGAACGGGTTATTTACAGTCCAATAGGGATCTGTAAGAAAGAAAACTGTCCCACAGAAATTTATGTTAACAAAGAAAAAGAATTACTAATGATAATTTGCTAGTATTTGATGTGTTGTCACAAACACATCCAATGAAGCAATTTCATCTATCATAATCTTGTACTGCACTAGTAAGGAGTAGGAAGAAACTTCATTCTTTTATCTGTTATATGAAAAACATTTGCATTCCAATTTAAGATAAAAATAATGAACAGAATTTAGGGCATACTTCTAGACGGAGTCTTTTAAGATAAGGAGTTGCTTTAAGAAGATAAGTTACTGCAAGAGCATTATTCCAGGATGGCAAAATAAACAAGTTGACGAACTGTAAAACACTGAATTTCTTCAAGTACAGTATACATCTCGGCTCCTGCAGAAGAGCAAAAGAATATGTTACAGCTAACCGAGTGATGATTAGAGACAGCTAACTGAGTGATGATTAGAGAACAATTGGAACAAAAACATAGATCTGAATTATGTTAATGTACCTTAGATGGTGAAAGAAATGTCAAGGTGACTTTCTTGATCAGTTTCATGGCATTTAAATCCTTCGGGAGAGAACAATTTATGTCCCCAAACTTAGTTACTATTTGCCTCATATTGGGAGTACTCGCATAATTGATGGATACCTCATGTCCATCATACTCAAAAAAGGCTAGGCTGGTGGCATGCATTTCAATACTCACCAACTTCTTGCAACGAAATATATCCAAATATAGCAGTATTTCATGGGAAATCCTTAAATTAACCAAATCATTGCAGTTTCCCAACCTCAAAAGACGGAGAATGGTGCAGCAAGAGCAAATGTTCTGGATATCAGAATCAGCTACCGTGACATGCTTTAGAAAAAGGCGAACAAGAGAGGAAAATCCATTGCAATGCAGCGGTGGCCTGAATATGCAATTTACCAGGCGTAGCTTCCGTATTGAGGATCGTTGTTCACCATCAAAACAATGCAAGGGAAAGTTATAACGACTTGAAATCACTATATCTTCTGAACAAGATATACCTTTTTTACGCAAGTTAAGTATCACAGATTGTGCACCTGACTCTGACGCAAACTGGACCCATTTGTCAAGGTGGGCAGCATGAGTAGAGTTCAGGTCAAAACGAACCTCAAACACTTCAACACCTGTTCCCTCATGGCAAAGCAACAGGTTGTTTACTCTTTCAATGAATTCCTCTGATGACAGACTCCTAGGGTCTGGAGCACTGCAATCAGTGGAAGTGGTGCAATCTGTGTTGTCTTCAGAAAGAATATTGTCATCAAGTACAAGAACAGAGGCATGTTTCCCTGATCTTATGGAAGCAGAACTAGCCAGTGCAGAATCTTTGATCAGGAGCGACGAGAACATGTTTTCCAAAAGATCATCCGATGCTCTGTTAACTAAATCTCCAGCGTTATCTTTGTTTGATTTCCTCTTCCTATCCTTGCGACAATCACCTGAAGACGATATATAATGTAATTTCTCATTCGAAACATCAAAGAGTACACTGCCTAATTAGAGCTAGACACCTAAAGGCGGTATATTGCAGAATTCGCTTAAAGCATCAAAAGAGTATCGAGCCTTATTTTACACAATTTGACCAGGCAACCATTCAGAGAAAAGTTAAAAGACGGCGCATCAACAAATCATTTACCTCTTAAAATGAATAGATGCGACATTGAACTCCTAAAAAAAGGATCTCTGGGGCAAGTGGTAAGTATTTTAACCTGATTTTCCTTCATCAAAGATGTCATCGACTGTTAATGATGCGAGCATCTCTTCCAGATCTTCATCCAGTAATAATAACCTGCTACTTAATTCTCCAGTGTGTCCTTTGGGTAATCTCCTCTTCTTATCATCACGATAATCTCCTGGAAAAGAGAATGTACATTGTTTCAGTCCAGAACCATCAAAGGGATTATAGTATGAGGCTAGTAACAGTTGGACAGCCAACTACCCCCACTTTGGTTCGATAAAAACTGAAGTTTTCTGTGTATACACTGTTAGTGAAATAGAAATCCATGAACACGCCTGCCGCCGGCATCAAATCCCCCAAGAAAAATCACCTATTTAAGATTCGAATCGGACCGACCTAACATGGAACAGTCGGGTTTGGGTGGCTATGTATTCAAGTCGCTCCCTGAGGTAAGTTAGCAGTTTATCTGTAAAAAAGGTACAGTAGCGATCTGGGGCAGTACAGGAGGCAGGGAAAGGAGAGACCTTCTTGGTAGTTCGGCGGCGGCCACGGCGATGTGCGGCTCATGCCGCCGGCGAGGTCGACTCGCCAGGGAGCCGCAGTCCTGGGAGAGTGGCAGATGGGAAGGGAAGAAGGGTTGGAGATTACAGTCGCAGAAACCCGACTCAGGGAAGCCAAACGGAAATAACCCGGCACACCGGAGACGGAGAGGGCGGAGCCGCGGAGATTGCCCAAGAAGGGGTGAAATTTTTCTGTCGCACCCTGTCGGCCAAACGGAAATAACCCCGGAAGGGAGATTTGATTGCATATATGGAGATTGTTTCCTCGTGGAATCGGATACGATTTTGTTTGCAATTCGGAAGTGTTGGGTATGCTCCCGGATTTGTTTTCTCAAGTCTTTTTCCACTACAAAACAGATAATCTAACGGATAGCGTATTTACAAATTGACGAATTTAGATAGTATATTTATTTAGGGCAGTTAAAAACATATTATATCCGACGTAGTATGTAAAAGTTAATGTCATTTTATTTTTTTTCTAAACTGTTTTTGGAAAAAAAAAGTCAAAATTCAAATTTGTTAATTTCCTCTAATATTAGGTTGCATAACACCCTCAAAAGATTTTTTTTATTATTTTTATTATTTTCTTTTATATTTTATAAAGCTAAAAAGACGATTCACGGGGGTGCTTGGGGAGAAAAAAAAAACTAGAAAGTCTTTTACACCAGTTCGTGCCACTAAATCGGTGCTAAAGGTTCTACACGAAACGGTGCTAAAACCCTGGGTGTTCCCTGCGAAGTTCTGGCCGCTCGAACCGGTGCTAATGCATACTTTAATCTAAGTTCGTAGCCCAACCTATGCTAAAGCTCCGAGCAACTCCAAACATAAGTTCAGTTTTCTACTAGTGTATTTTACAAAGCTAAAAAAGACGATCCATTAGAGGGTGTGGAGCCAAAAAAAACCAAGAAAACCTATAGTTCAGGTTGGTGTTAGAAATCGGGACTAAATGGACCCTTTAGTCCCAGTTTGTAACATCAACCGGAACTAAAGGTTTTCGCACCACAGGTAGCCCATTGTAACTCTTTTAATTCAAGTTGGTGTCTCCAAAAAGATTTTGTTTCAACTGGGACTAAAACCGTTTGGGTGTCGTAGTCGTTCGAACAACCAAGACCGTTCGAACCGAGACTAATGCTCACATTAGTCCCGGATCCAAACACGACCGGAACTGGTACTCCGAGCAGCTCCAAACGAAAGGCTCATTTTCTATTAGTTTTAATATATATTTTCTTTATCGAAGAGGCGTAGTAGCATTTGGCATTTGTGATACAGAGTTTTCGGCCGGTTGGAGAAGTGCTAGAGTTCCAGAACCACAACAATATATAGTAAGAGTATCTCCAGCCACGTCCTCTAAAGCGGCCCCTAAATGGCGTCGGATTTATTGTTTGGGGGACGTGTTTCCTTCGTACCGTGTTTGGGGGACGTCGCTCCCCAGCCGCGTTCCCCAAACGCGCCCCAAAACTTTAAAATATTGTATTTTTATTTCAATAGATAGAAGAAATGTGTAGGTAACGCTGTACTAATATTCAAAGCGGTGCACCATAAACAAATTACATATAAAAACTTCGAAAAAACATAGACAAATTACATATAAAAATTTAAACTACTTCTTCTTTGATGGCCCCGTCTCGTCATCCTCACGGTGGCGCTTCCTGCTCGTCACATCTTCCGAAGAGACGGTGTCATTCGACGCGTCGGAGGAACTTGTGTCCTCCTCGTCGTCGATGGTGCTCGCTGGTTGCGCCTTTGCCTTCGCTTTCGTCTCCACCTACGCCTTCGCCCGGGCTGTCGCCGCCTCCTCGCTCTTCCTCCTCATCCACGGCCTACCATTCCTCCTCGTTGTCCGGCGATGGGGAATCATCGCTGCTAGGCGTCGCAACTTTGTCCCACCAATGGAGCCATCTCGGTGGCTTACCCTCATTGTCGGTGTTTGGTGACGGCTGAGAGAGGTCGCTCATTGTGAGAGAGGAGAGCTTTTGATGAATGGCGATGGCCGGTAGTAGATCGGAAAGTGACGCGTAAAGCACACGCCCATTGGGAACCCCAAGTGGAAGGTGTGATGCGTACAACAGCAAGTTTCCCTCAGTAAGAAACCAAGGTTTATCGAACCAATAGGAGTCAAGGAGCACGTGAAGGTTGTTGGTGACGGAGTGTAGTGCGGCGCAACACCAGGGATTCCGGCGCCAACGTGGAACCTGCACAACACAATCAAAATACTTTGCCCCAACTTAACAGTGAGGTTGTCAATCTCACCGGCTTGCTGTAACAAAGGATTAAATGTATGGTGTGGAAAATGATGTTTGTATGTGAAGAACAGTAAAGAACAATGTTTGTAGTAGATTGTATTTCGATGTAAAAGAATGGACCGGGATCCACAGTTCACTAGTGGTGTCTCTCCAATAAGAAATAGCATGTTGGGTGAACAAATTACAGTTGGGCAAAATTGACAAATAAAGAGGGCATAACAATGCACATACATATCATGATGAGTAGTGTGAGATTCAATCGGGCATTACGACAAAGTACATAGACCGCTATCCAGCATGCATCTATGCCAAAAAGTCCACCTTCGGGTTAACATCCGCACCCTTTCCAGGTATTAAGTTGCAAACAACAGACAATTGCATTAAGTATGGTGCGTAATGTAATCAACACAAATATCCTTAGACAAAGCATTGATGTTTTATCCCTAGTGGCAACAGCATATCCACAACCTTAGAACTTTCTGTCACTGTCCCAGATTCAATAGAGGCATGAACCCACTATCGAGCCTAAATACTCCCTCTTGGAGTTTCAAGTATCAACTTGGCCAGAGCCTCTACTAGCAACGGAGAGCATGCAAGATCATAAACAACACATATATGATAGATTGATAATCAACTTGACATAGTATTCTATATTCATCGGATCCCAACAAACACAACATGTAGCATTACAAATAGATGATCTTGATCATGATAGGCAGCTCACAAGATCTAACATGATAGCAAAATGAGGAGAAGACAACCATCTAGCTACTGCTATGGACCCATAGTCCAGGGGTGAACTACTCACAGATCAATCCGGAGGCGATCATGGTGATGAAGAGTCCTCCGGGACATGATTCCCCTCTCCGGCAGGTGCGGGCGATCTCCTGAATCCCCGAGATGGGATTGGCGGCGGCGGCGTCTGGAAGGTTTTCCGTATCGTGGCTCTCGGTACAGGGGTTTTCGCGACGAAGGCTATAAGTAGGCGGAAGGGCAGGGTTGGAGGGCTGACGAGGGGCCCACACCATAGGGCGGCGCGGGCCCCCTTGGCCGCGCGGCCCTATGGTGGCGGCGCCTCGTCGCCCCACTTCGTATCCCCTTCGGTCTTCTGGAAGCTTCGTGGAAAAATAAGACCCCGGCGTTGATTTCGTCCAATTCCGAGAATATTTCCTTTGTAGGATTTCTAAAACCAAAAACAGCAGAAAACAACAACTGGCTCTTCGGCATCTCGTCAATAGGTTAGTGCCGGAAAATGCATAATAATGACATAAAGTGTGTATAAAACATGTGAGTATCATCATAAATGTAGCATGGAACATAAGAAATTATAGATACGTTTGAGACGTATCAAGCATCCCCAAGCTTAGTTCCTACTCGTCCTTGAGTAGGTAAACGATAACAAGGATAATTTCTGAAGTGACATGCTATCATAATCTTGATCAATACTATTGTAAAGCATATGAAGATGAATGCAGTGATTCGAAGCAATGGTAAAGACAATGAATAAACAACTGAATCATATAGCAAATACTTTTCATGAATAGTACTTTCAAGACAAGCATCAATAAGACTTGCATAGGAGTTAACTCATAAAGCAATAGATTCTTAGTAGAAAGTTTTGAAGCAACACAAAGGAAGATATAAGTTTCAGCGGTTGCTTTCAACTTCAACATGTTTATCTCATGGATAATTGTCAACACAAAGTAATAGGATGATGTCAAATAAGCAAGTATGTAGGAATCAATGCACACAGTTGACACAAGTGTTTGCTTCTAAGATAGAAAGAAGTAGGTAAACTGACTCAACATAAAGTAAAAGAATGGCCCTTCGCAGAGGGAAGCAGGGATAAAATCATGTGCTAGAGCTTTTCAAGTTTCGAAATCATATCGAGAGCATAAAAGTAAAGTTTTGAGAGGTGTTTGTTGTTGTCAACGAATGGTAGTGGGAACTCTAACCCCCTCATCAAACAGACTTTCAAAGAGCGGCTCCCATGAAGGACGTCATCTCCACTAGCAAGGTAGATCATCCCTCTTCTCTTTTGTTTACACATGTACTTTAGTTTAGTTTTTTTTATTTATGGATGACACTCCTCCCAATCTTTTCTTTCTCAAGCCATGGCTAACCGAATCCTCGGGTGCCTTCCAACAATCTCATACCATGGAGGAGTGTCTATTTGCAAAATTAAGTTGCTTACTGATGAATCAGAGCAAAACATGTGAAGAGAATTACTAATGAAAGTTAATTAATTGGGGCTGGGAACCCCGCTGCCAGCTCTTTTTGCAAAATTATTGGATAAGCGGATGAAGCCACTAGTCCATTGGTGAAAGTCTACCCAACAAGATTGAAAGATAAAACACCACATACTTCCTCATGAGCTATAAAACATTGACACAAATAAGAGATAATAACTTTTGAATTGTTTAAAGGTAGCACATGAAGTATTTACTTGGAATGGCAGAAAAATATCATGTAGTAGGTAGGTATGGTGGACACAAATGGCATAGTTTTTGGCTCAAGGATTTGGATGCACGAGAAGTATTCCCTCTCAATACAAGGCTTTGGCTAGCAAGGTTGTTTGAAGCAAACACAAGTATGAACCGTACACAAAACTTACATAAGAACATATTGCAAGCATTATAAGACTCTACACTGTCTTCCTTGCTGTTCAAACCCTCACCAGAAAATATCTAGACTTTAGAGAGACCAATCATGCAAACCAAATGTCAACAAGCTCTACAACATTTCTTCATTAATAGGTGCAAAGTACATGATGCGAGAACTTAAACATGATCTATTTGAGCACAACAATTGCCAAGTATCAAATTATTCAAGACATTATACCAATTACCACATGCATTATTTTCTGTTTCCAACCATATGACAATGAACGAAGCAGTTTCAACCTTCGCCATGAACATTAAGAGTAAAGCTAAGAACACATGTGTTCATATGCAACAGCGGAGCGTGTCTCTCTCCCAAACAAAGAATGCTAGGATCCGATTTTATTCAAACAAAAACAAAAATAAAAACATAAAGACGCTCCAAGTAAAGCACATAAGATGTGACGGAATAAAAATATAGTTTCACTAGAGGTGACCTGATAAGTTGTCGATGAAGAAGGGGATGCCCATCCCCAAGCTTAGATGCTTGAGTATTCTTGAAATATGCAGGGATGAACCACGGGGGCTATCCCAAGCTTAGAGTTTTCACTCTTCTTGATCCTATTGTATCATCCTCCTCTCTTGATCCTTGAAAACTTCCTCCACACCAAACTCAAAACAAACTCATTAGGGGGTTAGTGCATAATCAAAAATTCACATATTCAGAGGTGACATAATCATTCTTAACACTTCTGGACATTGCACAAAGCTACTGAAAGTTAATGGAACAAAGAAATCCATCAAACATAGCAAAACGGGCAATGCGAAATAAAAGGCAGAATCTGTCAAAACAGAACAGTCCGTAAAGACGAATTTTCTGGGGCACTTAACTTGCTCAGATGAAAATGCTCAAATTGAATGAAAGTTGCGTACATATCTGAGGATCACGCACGTAAATTGGAAGATTTTGCTGAGTTACCTACAGAGAATCCTACTCAAATTCGTGACAGCAAGAAATCTGTTTCTACGCAGTAATCCAAATCTAGTATCATCTTTACTATCAAAGACTTTACTTGGCACAACAATGCAATAAAATAAAGATAAGGAGAGGTTGATACAGTAGTAACAACTTCCAAGACTCAAATATAAAACAAAAGTGCAGAAGTAAAATAATGGGTTGTCTCCCATAAGCGCTTTTCTTTAACGCCTTTCAGCTAGGCGCAGAAAGTGTGAATCAAGTATTATCAAGAGATGAAGCATCAACATCATAGTTTTCACAACTTGTCACAATAGGTATCTTAGATGTTCCATTGTCTATAGTGGTACTGTTGTGGGTATACTTCATGGGTGTACCATCGACAGTGCCTAGATCCGGCAAGCCCGGGTGGCCCACAGATGGTGATGAGGCATGTGGCCCATCGGGCGGCCCAGTTGCTGTTGATCATGAAGGAAGAAGTCCGGCCCAGGATCAGTAAGCCGGATCCGTACCGACATTAGGAGTAACCCGGATCCGCGGAGGCCCATGAGGAACCCGGATCCAGTACGACGTATATGGAGAGCGGATCCGTGACGTGCACCGCAAGATATTGTACCGTAGCTAGGTTATCTGTAATCCGGCTAGGACTCTCCATGTAAACCCTAGATCCGTGCGCCTTTATAAGCCGGATCCCGGGAGCCCTAGAGGCACAACCACAACTCATTGTAACAACGCGAAAGCGCCTAGATAATTCCAGACAAGCGCAGTAGGCCTGTCATCGTGCAGGTGTTCCGGGCTGGGTAACTCGCGTACCACCGTCCCGTGTGCACTCCGCCCTATGGCCCCTACTTCTTCTCCCCTCGTGAGGATCCCTCCTCAGAGCGTCGAAAGGCACGACGCTTGGCGCCACCGTGGGGCCTGTGGCGTCTGGAGGCCGGAACCGGGAGGGTTCCGCCATGGGAAGCTGTTATCACCAGAATTTGACCGAGTCAGAGGTGGGCCGCGATCAAGATGGATTTGAAGAATATACATAGAAGAATTACGTGAATCGGCCTTACATGCAAAGTTTGGGCTAGTTGGCCCGTGTATCTGTAACATAGTAGGATACGTGTCGTTTAGGTAGAGTTTGTCTCGTGCACGGTGGGGATTATTCCCACGTTAGAAAGTCCCCTGGACTATAAATATGTATCTAGGGTTTATGGAATAAACAACAACCAACGTTCAACCAACAAATCAATCTCGCGCATCGCCAACTCCTTCGTCTCGAGGGTTTCTACCGGTAAGCATCATGCTGCCTAGATCGCATCTTGCGATCTAGGCCAAGCTTATGTTGTTCATGCGTTGCTCGTCCGAAGCCTTTTGATGGCGAGCAACGTAGTTATCTTAGATATGTTAGGGTTAGCATTGTTCTTCGTATTATATGCTATCGTAGTGCAACCCTTGCATATCTAGCCGCCCTTACACCTATCTTAGGTGTAGGGGCGGCACCCGCTTGATCATTATTTAGTAGATCCGATCCGTTACGGTTGCTCCTTGTTCTTCAAGGATTAGTTTAATATCTGCAATAGTTAGGCCTTACAAAGGGTTGGAGGATCCAGCGGCACGTAGGGTGTCGTTGCTAGTCCTAGACAGGATGTTCCGGGATCAACCTCGTGTTGGTTTTTAGGCCTTGTCTAGGATGGGCTTACGATCACCGTGCGTGGCGCGAGGCCCAATCGTGAGTAGGATGATCCGATTATGCGGTGAAAACCCTAAATCATCGTAGATCGCATTAGCTTTATCTTGATCAAGCAGGACCACCATATATTCGTGCACCTCGTACGAATCATGGGTGGATCGGCTCCTTGAGCCGATTCACAGGATAACCTGAGCCGATCGAGGCTCGTATTTAATGTTTACGTGTATGCCATGCAGGAAACTAAGCGAGGCATCTCCATCACCTTCCTGACCAGGTATAGGTCAGGTGGCACGCCCTTGCATTAGCATCGGACGTGTGTACCAGAGGCTTTGCGGGCGTCGCTCGGAGGGACCAGGGCCGGCCGCAGCCCTAAGTTGTTCCCGGCTCTACTGTGTTGCCCGTCGCTGCCCGCCGGTGGGTTTTGACCGCAACACATTCTGGCACGCCTGGGACAAGCTTCGTCATCAACCACATCGCCATCTACCTCCGAGATGGCGGACGGCACTCCGGTCACGTACGAGGATCGGGCGAGCTCAAGAAGAAGTATGACGAGGTCAAAGCAATCCTCGAAGCCGACCTCATCGGCTCTTTCCACGAACCCGTTCACATGGCATCGGTGGAAGGGGTTCACGCTGATGGTGCACTCGATGGGATAGACCTCTCTGCCCCGTCGGAAGAACGCCCTGCGGCCGGAGATCAACTACTTGGTGGCTCACTCGCTACACCGCCACTCGAGAACCTGGTAAACACGTTTGAGCGTGTCGCTCTTCGCGTGATCCAGGAGATCATGAGGCACCAGTACTCACCGCAGGACCAGCTCTCGGGACGCATCAAGGAGAGTTGCCACTCCAGTCCCGTCCACCGCTGCCATTTGCGTTGGCAGCACCAGAAGTGCGAATTCACCGGCATTCATCGTCTACAAGATCGGTGGTGACCCTAGTGACTGCCAGTTCTTGCATGAGGCGCCTAAGGAGATCCCTCACGGGTACATGTGCACGTATGTGCTGTTACGTGGCGGGCGCTCACAAACCAGGCCACAACATCGGGGACTTCGGGAAAACGGGAGGAACGTCGACAACAGATCTTGAGAAGCGAGACGTGGCTAACTAAGTACGCCACCCCGACGAACCTCCAGAGCTCAGCTCTTGCAGTTGGCTCAGTGGAAAAGCAAGCATGGCTGGCTAAGTACGCCACCCCGGCGAATCTTCGAGTTCAACTCCTGCAGCCAGCACAGCGGATCAGATCAGTACCATACGAGAGACCAGTTCGGCATGGTGCCGAAAAGGAGGGCAATCGGCTACCAAGCCGTACCCCGAGTACGAGTTGATCCCGCTACCACCTAAATATCGGCTCCCTGATTTCTCCAAATTCAGTGGATCAGATGGTTCCAGCTCCATCGAGCATGTGAGCCGATATTTGGCACAGCTAGAAACGGCCTCAGTGTCGGATCCACTACGCGTGAGGCTCTTCTCACAGTCCCTCACGGGATCGGCTTTCGGGTGGTACACCTCGTTGCCACCAGACTCGATCCGGACTTGGAAGCAGTTGGAAGAACAGTTCCATACGCAGTACCACTCGAGGCTTCAGTCGGCCTTGCCGATCTAGCACAAATACGTCGAAGCGTGGAGAAACTCGTGAGAATACATCCAGCGCTTCGGAATCTTAGGAACCGATGTTATTCGGTTCGTGTGGTGAAAAGGAAGCAGTCGAGTTGGCAGTAGCGGGCCTTGCAGCACCGCTCAAGGACATGGCCTCCCAAGCAGACTACCCCTCAGCAGCACATGGTTGAGCTGTCGGCATATGAACAGCTCCACCGGACTTGTACAGGGACAAATTCAAGCGTGCGTAGTCTGGTCGAGCGAGGAAGACGAAGTTTGCGGGAGATCAAGAGGTAGGTGGCTGAATGGACTCGGGGCAACCCCGTGTCCTGCAAATGGGTTAAGCCACCAGGTCCGCCCAGGGGTTTTGATTTTGATGTGACCAAAACTGAGCAAATCTTCGACCTCCTGCTCAAGGAGAAGAGTTGAAGATACCCGAAGGTCTCAAATTCCCCACGGTACAGGAGGAACGGAAAGCCATACTGCAAATGGCATAACTCGCTCTCCCATGCCACCAACGCAGGGTGTGGCGTCGGCAGATCCAAATGGCGATAGAACAAGGACGTCTGATTTTCAACCAGTACGCCATGAAGGTCGACACCCAACCCTTCCCCGCCGTTAACATGGTGGAATGCACTTACCCTGAAGGTTGCCAGCCAGGATCCTCGTTCAGCATCAACATGGTGGGACTTGGACACCACGCTGGCAAGGATGGAGACGAGGGCAGCTGCTCTCGTAGCAAGGACACGAGGAGGCCGCTCCACGCGATCGGCTCCGTCATGATGGCAAGCGCTACGTCACAGAGGGAGAAGTGAAGAACATGAGATATCAGCGACCCCTCTCTGATCACCTCCTCAACAAGTATGTGAGTCAGTATGACCAACGCCGACGATCCAGTGATGAGGACGAAAGAGATCGTCTAGCTAGGGAAGCCAGAAGACATCGTCGGCATGATCGCGATGAGGAGGAGCACGAGCGCCGTGCAAAAGAAAAATCAAGGGAGCAAGACGACAACGATAGGCACTGGGACTGCCCCTTCTTCTTGGGATTCAGGAATGAGCCAATTGCCCACAATCGGCAATTGCCCAGAATGCAACCAGAAGAAGAAGGAGGCAGCCAACGTGTCCGTGTTCAAACGCCTAGGGCCTCTCCCACCACAAAGCAAACGCGCTGAGTCCCCTCGGTTGGAAGATCTCGAGGATTCGAAGACGAGGGACAAGAAGAAGAAGAAGACAGGTACCACCGGCAAGGTGGTGCCCGATGGGCTCAGCCGTTCCCAAAAGCGCAGGGTTCAGCGATTGCGCGGCTTGGAGGAAGCCGAAAGGTTATACCTGCATACGCTAAGGAAGGCGCGACCTGATCTGGCTGCGAAAGTTCAGCGAACCCTGGATGAAGAGGGTCGTCCACGGAAAATGGAGTGGCGCCCCAAGCAAAGGAAAGCCGATGATGATACATCGGCTGGCACAAATATGGTGTTCATCCTTCCTTCGGAGGTTAGCGCTCCAGGTTTAAACGATACACTCAAGGTGGACGACAGCGAGTGCATCGACATGACAAAGGATGAGGTTGGGATGGTCTTGTCCACCGGCCTGACCGAGTAGCAAGGACAAACCGATGAGAAACGTGGCGAGGCCGATCCTTTGGATCGGCCCAAATTATCTACGAAGGAACGTTACGAAACCTTCATTGAGCGCTTCAATCAATATGGAGGCCGATCCCAGCAATCGGCCAAAATTATCTTCACCACATGTTCTGCTTACATGCAACGTCGATCTACTGGGCAGCGGTTCACGTCGGTTGATGAGCCAGGGAAAATCAACATTGGTCCTACCAAAGCCGACGTGCAAATACGGTGCCTTGGCTAGGCTACAGAGCCGATATCTGCAGTTACCTGTCAGCTTCGGCTCGGGGGGCACCTGAACACGATGAACATGTGAACATGCGCAGGAGAACAATGTGCAGTAAAAAATTGGGGCTGATAGGGAAAATCGGCCAGTAAAAAAAATTTCAAACGAAGCCGATGCGCAGCCATCGACTCTAGTGCAATTACAAGGTCTACCGGATCTTCACCAAGTTTCTCCTCCAGTTCAGCTGTGGGACCTCCTGCTTCTTCAGCTGCCTTGAGCCGATTCGGGTTCCTGAACTTTTTTGTCAAGGATTTTCAGCCCTTGGTGCTAGTTCAGCAGTGTTGACAGAAGAGGTATATCGGCTTTCGAAGGGAGAAAGGTGATTGGCTTTGGTGCATCCTCACTGACATTCTCGCCTCGAGTAAGGATCGGGGGGCATAGGCCTGGTAGATGCTCTATTTAAGAGCCGATTTGGGTACCATCGGCTGATCTTTCGTCGCAACCTTCTTCACAAAATGATGAGTGTTTGAAGAAGACCATTAGGTTTGGTTGGAAGAATTCAAAGGCTTTCCTGAAGACTCTACTTTATCCACCAGATCTCAAAATCATCAGTTGAAGAATTGAAGGGTGAATTTTAAAGGACCGATGCGTTGCTATCGGCTCATTACGCATTGGCTAAGGGGACAAATCGGCAAGATCAGTATGAGAGGAAATCGGCTAAATTAAGCTCAAAGGAAATCGGCAAAAATCAAATTGGGAGAAGTTCTTCATTGATAGGCAAGATTTCTTACATAAAGAGCTGATTGCTCTCAAAAGGGAGTACTAGGGGATACATTGCCCCATCTACTACTACTGGTCCTATACTAAGGTCCTATCTACGGGCCGTCGTTGCCCTCGTCATCGCCGTCGTCGCCGCTGTCGGCGCTACTCCCGGCGGGCTCGTCGTCGCTGCTCCAATGGCCGCCGACCGGGCCCTCATTGTCCTCGTCCTCTTCGTCGCGTCGTCGTCGTCGCGTCGGGGTGGAGGTTCCCCGGGGGCAGAACCGTTGGCCGGCGGCTCGTCGGAGGAGGTGTCGTCCTCCTCCTCCTCCTCCTCCTTCTCCTCCTCCTCCTCCTCGGAAGAGGTGAAGTCGCAGGAGAAGCGATCGTCGTCGCTCTCCTCCTCCGTTTCCCCGTCGGCAAGGAAGCGGAGCTTTCCCCGTCGGTCAAGGACTTGTCGTCCTCAGACCAGACGGAGAAGTCATGGCTGGGCTCCTCCCCGGCCTCGATGGCGCGGCGAGTGTTGGCTGCGTGGACCTCCGCCGGGTTCGGCTCCGGCGTCGGCTCGCGGGAAGAGGAGGATTGGGTGGAAAGATCCGATGAGGCAGAGGAGGAAGAAGACATGGTGGCGCAGGAGGGCTTTTGGAGTGCTAATGCGAAGGGGATGCGGAAGTAAACTGTTCGGAGCGGTTAAATAAAAGGGGATATAGTGGAAATTCAATGCCACAGCAGTTTCCGAGGAAGTGGTGCCTAAAAAAACTGCCAGGTCACGCGGAGAAGTTGAGAAGGCAAGGCATCATGATGAAGGATACTGCGGCGGTTCTGCCACGACATGACCCGACGAAGAAAAGGAAGAGTGATTTTGGAATTACCAATTCCAAAACCAGGGGGGCATGTGTTATCACCAGAATTTGACCGAGTCAGAGGTGGGCCGTGATGCGTGTGGTTGGCACGTCCGTTGGGAACCCCAAGAGGAAGGTGTGATGCGCACAGCGGCAAGTTTCCCTCAGTAAGAAACCAAGGTTTAATCGGACCAGTAGGAGTCAAGAAGCACGTTGAAGGTTGATGGCGGCGAGATGTAGTGCGGCGCAACACCAGGATTCCGGCGCCAACGTGGAACCTGCACAACACAACCAAAGTACTTTGAAGCAGTGAGGTTGTCAATCTCAGCTGTAACAAAGGATTAACCGTATTGTGTGGAAGATGATTGTTTAGAAAACAGTAGAACAAGTATTGCAGTAGATTGTATTTCAGTAAAGAGAATTGGACCGGGGTCCACAGTTCACTAGAGGTGTCTCTCCCATAAGACGAACAGCATGTTGGGTGAACAAATTACAGTTGGGCAATTGACAAATAAAGAGAGCATGACCATGCACATACATATCATGATGAGTATAGTGAGATTTAATTGGGCATTACGACAAAGTACATAGACCGCCATCCAACTGCATCTATGCCTAAAAAGTCCACCTTCAGGTTATCATCCGAACCCCCTCCAGTATTAAGTTGCAAAGCAACAGACAATTGCATTAAGTATGGTGCGTAATGTAATCAACAACTACATCCTTAGACATAGCATCAATGTTTTATCCCTAGTGGCAACAGCACAACACAACCTTAGAACTTCTGTCACTGTCCCAGGTGTCAATGAGGCATGAACCCACTATCGAGCATAAGTACTCCCTCTTGGAGTTACAAGCATCTACTTGGTTAGAGCATCTACTAGTAACGGAAAGCATGCAAGATCATAAACAACACGTAGATATAACTTTGATAATCAACATAACAAGTATTCTCTATTCATCGGATCCCAACAAACGCAACATATAGAATTACGGATAGATGATCTTGATCATGTTAGGCAGCTCACAAGATCCGACAATGATAGCACAATGGGAGAAGACAACCATCTAGCTACTGCTATGGACCCATAGTCCAGGGTAGACTACTCACACATCACACCGGAGGCGACCATGGCGGCGTAGAGTCCTCCGGAGATGATTCCCCTCTCCGGCAGGGTGCCGGAGGCGATCTCTGGATCCCCCGAGATGGGATCGGCGTTGGCGGCGTCTCTGGAAGGTTTTCCATATCGTGGCTCTCGGTACTGGGGTTTCATCACGGAGGCTTTAAGTAGGCGGAAGGGTAGGTCAGAGGCGGCACGGGGGGCACCACACCCGGCGCGGCCAGGGTGGGGGCCGCGCCGCCCTAGGGTTTGGCCACCCGTGGCCCCTCTTCGTTTCATCTTCGGACTTACGGAAGCTTCGTGGAAAAATAGGCCCCTGGGCTTTGATTTCGTCCAATTCCGAGAATATTTCCTTACTAGGATTTCTGAAACCAAAAAGCAGAAGAAAGCTGGCACTTCGGCATCTTGTTAATAGGTTAGTTCCAAAAAATGCACGAATATGACATAAAGTGTGCATAAAACATGTAGATAACATCAATAATGTGGCATGGAACATAAGAAATTATCGATACGTCGGAGACGTATCAGCATCCCCAAGCTTAGTTCTGCTCGTCCCGAGCAGGTAAAACGATAACACAGATAATTTCTGGAGTGACATGCCATCATAATCTTGATCATACTATTTGTAAAGCATATGTAGTGAATGCAGCGATCAAAACAATGTATATGACATGAGTAAACAAGTGAATCATAAAGCAAAGACTTTTCATGAATAGCACTTCAAGACAAGCATTAATAAGTCTTGCATAAGAGTTAACTCATAAAGCAATAATTCATAGTAAAGGCATTGAAGCAACACAAAAGAAGATTAAGTTTCAGCGGTTGCTTTCAACTTGTAACATGTATATCTCATGGATATTGTCAACATAGAGTAGTATAATAAGTGCAATAAGCAAGTATGTAGGAATCAATGCATAGTTCACACAAGTGTTTGCTTCTTGAGGTGGAGAGAAATAGGTGAACTGACTCAACATTGAAAGTAAAAGAATGGTCCTCCATAGAGGAAAAGCATCGATTGCTATATTTGTGCTAGAGCTTTGATTTTGAAAACATGAAACAATTTTGTCAACGGTAGTAATAAAGCATATACATCATGTAAATTATATCTTATAAGTTGCAAGCCTCATGCATAGTGTACTAATAGTGCCCGCACCTTGTCCTAATTAGCTTGGACTACCGGATCATCACAATGCACTGTTTTAACCAAGTGTCACAAAGGGGTACCTCTATGCCCTGTACAAAGGTCTAAGGAGAAAGCTCGCATTGGATTTCTCGCTATTGATTATTCTTCAACTTAGACATCCATACGGGACAACATAGACAACAGATAATGGACTCCTCTTTTATGCATAAGCATGTAACAACAATTAATAATTTTCTCATTTGAGATTGAGGATATATGTCCAAAACTGAAACTTCCACCATGGATCATGGCTTTAGTTAGCGGCCCAATGTTCTTCTCTAACATATGCATGCTTAACCATAAGGTGGTAGATCTCTCTTACTTCAGACAAGACGGACATGCATAGCAACTCACATGAAATTCAACAATGAATAGTTGATAGCGTCCCCAGTGAACATGGTTATCGCACAACAAGCAACTTAGTAAGAGATAAAGTGCATAATTACATATTCAATACCACAATAGTTTTTAAGCTATTTGTCCCATGAGCTATATATTGCAAAGGTGATGATGGAATTTTAAAGGTAGCACTCAAGCAATTTACTTTGGAATGGCGGGAAATACCATGTAGTAGGGAGGTATGGTGGACACAAATGGCATAGTGGTTGGCTCAAGTATTTTGGATGCATGAGAAGTATTCCCTCTCGATACAAGGTTTAGGCTAGCAAGGTTATTTGAAACAAACACAAGGATGAACCGGTGCAGCAAAACTCACATAAAAGACATATTGAAAACATTATAAGACTCTACACCGTCTTCCTTGTTGTTCAAACTCAATACTAGAAATTATCTAGACCTTAGAGAAACCAAATATGCAAACCAAATTTTAGCATGCTCTATGTATTTCTTCATTAATGAGTGCAAAGCATATGATGCAAGAGCTTAAACATGAGCACAACAATTGCCAAGTATCACATTACCCAAGACATTTTTAGCAATTACTACATGTATCATTTTCCAATTCCAACCATATAACAATTTAACGAAGGAGAAACTTCGCCATGAATACTATGAGTAGAAACCAAGGACATACTTGTCCATATGCTACAGCGGTCTCTCCCCATAAAGTGAATGCTAGGATCCATTTTATTCAAACAAAACAAAAAACAAAAACAAACCGACGCTCCAAGCAAAGCACATAAGATGTGATGGAATAAAAATATAGTTTCAGGGGGAACCTGATAATGTTGTCGATGAAGAAGGGGATGCCTTGGGCATCCCCAAGCTTACGCTTGAGTCTTCTTAATATATGCAGGGGTGAACCACCGGGGCATCCCCAAGCTTAGAGCTTTCACTCTCCTTGATCATGTTGCATCATACTCCTCTCTTGATCCTTGAAAACTTCCTCCACACCAAACTCGAAACAACTCATTAGAGGGTTAGTGCACAATAAAAATTAACATATTCAGAGGTGACACAATCATTCTTAACACTTCTGGACATTGCATAATGCTACTGGACATTAGTGGATCAAAGAAATTCATCCAACATAGCAAAAGAGGCAATGCGAAATAAAAGGCAGAATCTGTCAAAACAGAACAGTTCGTATTGACGAATTTTAAAATGGCACCAGACTTGCTCAAATGAAAATGCTCAAATTGAATGAAAGTTGCGTACATATCTGAGGATCATGCACGTAAATTGGCTTAATTTTCTGAGCTACCTACAGGGAGGTAGACCCAGATTCGTGACAGCAAAGAAATCTGGAACTGTGCAGTAATCCAAATCTAGTACTTACTTTACTATCAACGGCTTAACTTGGCACAACAAAACACAAAACTAAGATAAGGAGAGGTTGCTACAGTAGTAAACAACTTCCAAGACACAAAATAAAAACAAAGTACTGTAGGTAAAAACATGGGTTGTCTCCCATAAGCGCTTTTCTTTAACGCCTTTCAGCTAGGCGCAGAAAGTGTGTATCAAGTATTATCAAGAGACGAAGTGTCAACATCATAATTTGTTCTCATAATAGAATCAAAAGGTAACTTCATTCTCTTTCTAGGGAAGTGTTCCATACCTTTCTTGAGAGGAAATTGATATTTTATATTACCTTCCTTCATATCAATAATAGCACCAACGGTTCGAAGAAAAGGTCTTCCCAATATAATGGGACAAGATGCATTGCATTCAATATCCAAGACAACAAAATCAACGGGGACAAGGTTATTGTTAACGGTAATGCGAACATTATCAACTTTCCCCAAAGGTTTCTTTGTAGAATGATCAGCAAGATTAACATCCAAATAACAATTTTTCAGCGGTGGCAAGTCAAGCATATTATAAATTTTCTTAGGCATAACAGAAATACTTGCACCAAGATCACATAAAGCATTACAATCAAAATATTTAACCTTCATCTTAATGATGGGCTCCCAACCATCCTCTAGCTTTTTAGGAATAGAGGCTTCGCGCTCTAGTTTCTCTTCTCTAGCTTTTATGAGAGCATTTGTAATATGTTGCGTGAAAGCCAAATTTATAACACTAGCATTAGGACTTTTAGCAAGTTTTTGCAAGAACTTTATAACTTCAGAGATGTGGCAATCATCAAAATTCAAACCATTATAATCTAAAGCAATGGGATCATCATCCCCAATGTTGGAAAAAATTTCAGCAGCTTTATCACAGGCAGTTTCAGCAGTTTTAGCAGTTTCAGGCAGTTTCTCGCGCTTTGCATTAGAAGTGGAAACATTGCTAACACCAATTCTTTTATTATTAATAGTAGGAGGTGCAGCAACATGTGTAGCATTAGCATTATTAGTGGTGGTAATGGTCCAAACTTTAGCTACATTCTTCTCTTTAGCTAGTTTTTCATTTTCTTCTCTATCCCACCTAGCACGCAATTCAGCCATCAATCTTATATTCTCATTAATTCTAACTTGAATGGCATTTGCTGTAGTAACAATTTTATTATGATGATTTTCATTAGGCATAACTTTCGATTTCAAAAGATCAACATCAGCAGCAAGACTATCGACTTTAGAAGCAAGTATATCAATTTTTCCAAGCTTTTCTTCAACAGATTTGTTAAAAGCAGTTTGTGTACTAATAAATTCTTTAAGCATGGCTTCAAGTCCAGGGGGTGAACTCCTATTATTGTTGTAAGAATTCCCATAAGAATTACCATAGCCGTTGCCATTATTATAAGGATATGGCCTATAGTTGTTACTAGAATTGTTCCGGTAAGCATTGTTGTTGAAATTATTATTTTTAATGAAGTTTACATCAACATGTTCTTCTTGTGCAACCAATGAAGCTAATGGAACATTATTAGGATCAATATTAGTCCTATCATTCACAAGCATAGACATAATAGCATCAATCTTATCACTCAAGGAAGAGGTTTCTTCGACGAATTTACCTTCTTACCTTGTGGAGCTCTTTCCGTGTGCCATTCAGAGTAGTTGATCATCATATTATCAAGAAGCTTTGTTGCTTCACCAAGAGTGATGGACATAAAGGTACCTCCAGCAGCTGAATCCAATAAATTCCGTGAAGAAAAATTTAGTCCTGCATAGAAGGTTTGGATGATCATCCAAGTAGTCGATCCATGGGTTGGGCAATTTTTAACCAGAGATTTCATTCTTTCCCAAGCTTGAGCAACATGTTCAGTATCTAATTGTTTAAAATTCATTATGCTACTCCTCAAAGATATAATTTTAGCAGGGGATAATATCTACCAATAAAAGCATCCTTGCATTTAGTCCATGAATCAATACTATTCTTAGGCGAGATAGCAACCAATCTTTAGCTCTTCCTCTTAATGAGAAAGGGAACAATTTTAGTTTAATAATATCACCATCTACATCTTTATATTTTTGCATTTCACATAGTTCAACAAAATTATTAAGGGCAGCAGCATCATCAGAACTAACACCAGAAAATTGCTCTCGCATAACAAGATTCAGTAAAGCAGTTTAATTTCAAAGAATTCTGCTGTAGTAGTAGGTGGAGCAATAGGTGTGCATAAGAAATCATTATTATTTGTGGTTGTGAAGTCACACAACTTAGTATTTTCAGGGTTGGCCATTTTAGCAACAGTAAATAAAGCAAACTAGATAAAGTAAATGCAAGTAACTAATTTTTTTGTGTTTTTGATATAGCAAACTAGATAGCAAATAAAGTAAAACTAGCAACTAATTTTTTTGTATTTTGATTTAATGCAGCAAACAAAGTAGTAAATAAAACTAAGCAAGACAAAAACAAAGTAAAGAGGTTGAGAAGTGGAGACTCCCCTTGCAGCGTGTCTTGATCTCCCGGCAACGAGCGCAGAAATTTGCTTGATGCGTGTGGTTGGCACGTCCGTTGGGAACCCCAAGAGGAAGGTGTGATGCGCACAGGCAAGTTTTCCCTCAGTAAGAAACCAAGGTTTAATCGGACCAGTAGGAGTCAAGAAGCACGTTGAAGGTTGATGGCGGCGAGATGTAGTGCCGCGCAACACCAGGGATTCCGGCGCCAACGTGGAACCTGCACAACACAACCAAAGTACTTTGCCCCAACGAAACAGTGAGGTTGTCAATCTCACCGGCTTGCTGTAACAAAGGATTAACCGTATTGTGTGGAAGATGATTGTTTGCGAAAAAACAGTAGAACAAGTATTGCAGTAGATTGTATTTCGGTAAAGAATTGGACCGGGGTCCACAGTTCACTAGAGGTGTCTCTCCCATAAGACGAACAGCATGTTGGGTGAACAAATTACGGTTGGGCAATTGACAAATAAAGAGAGCATGACCATGCACATACATATCATGATGAGTATAGTGAGATTTAATTGGGCATTATGACAAAGTACATAGACCGCCATCCAACTGCATCTATGCCTAAAAAGTCCACCTTCAGGTTATCATCCGAACCCCCTCCAGTATTAAGTTGCAAAGCAACAGACAATTGCATTAAGTATGGTGCGTAATGTAATCAACAACTACATCCTTAGACATAGCATCAATGTTTTATCCCTAGTGGCAACAGCACAACACAACCTTAGAACTTTCCACCTGTCCCAGGTGTCAATGCAGGCATGAACCCACTATCGAGCATAAGTACTCCCTCTTGGAGTTACAAGCATCTACTTGGCCAGAGCATCTACTAGTAACAGAAAGCATGCAAGATCATAAACAAGCATGCAAGATCATAAACAACACATAGATATAACTTTGATAATCAACATAACAAGTATTCTCTATTCATCGGATCCCAACAAACGCAACATATAGAATTACAGATAGATGATCTTGATCATGTTAGGCAGCTCACAAGATCCGACAATGATAGCACAATGGGGAGAAGACAACCATCTAGCTACTGCTATGGACCCATAGTCCAGGGTAGACTACTCACACATCACACCGGAGGCGACCATGGCGGCGTAGAGTCCTCCGGGAGATGATTCCCCTCTCCGGCCGGAGGCGATCTCCTGAATCCCCGAGATGGGATCGGCGTTGGCGGCGTCTCGGAAGGTTTTCCGTATCGTGGCTCTCGTGCGGGGGTTTCGTCACGGAGGCTTTAAGTAGGCGGAAGGGTAGGTCAAGGGCGGCACGGGGGCGGACCATAGGCCGGCGCGGCCAGGGGTGGGGCCGCGCTGCCCTAGGGTTTAGCCACCCCGTGGCCCCTCTTCGTTTCATCTTCGGACTTCTGGAAGCTTCGTGGAAAAATAGGCCCTGGGCTTTGATTTCGTCCAATTCTGAGAATATTTCCTTACTAGGATTTCTGAAACCAAAAACAGCAGGAACAGGCACTTCGGCATCTTGTTAATAGGTTAGTTCCAGAAAAATGCACGAATATGACATAAAGTGTGCATAAAACATGTAGATAACATCAATAATGTGGCATGGAACATAAGAAATTATCGATACGTCGGAGACGTATCAGGCCGCGATCAAGATGGATTTGAAGAATATACATAGAAGAATTACGTGAATCGGCCTTACATGCAAAGTTTGGGCTAGTTGGCCCGTGTATCTGTAACATAGTAGGATACGTGTCGTTTAGGTAGAGTTTGTCTCGTGCACGGTGGGGATTATTCCCCATGTTAGAAAGTCCCCCTGGACTATAAATATGTATCTAGGGTTTATGGAATAAACAACAACCAACGTTCAACCAACAAATCAATCTCGGCGCATCGCCAACTCCTTCGTCTCGAGGGTTTCTACCGGTAAGCATCATGCTGCCTAGATCGCATCTTGCGATCTAGGCAGCACAAGCTTATGTTGTTCATGCGTTGCTCGTACTGAAGCCTTTTTGATGGCGAGCAACGTAGTTATCTTAGATATGTTAGGGTTAGCATTGTTCTTCGTATTATATGCTATCGTAGTGCAACCCTTGCATATCTAGCCGCCCTTACACCTATCTTAGGTGTGGGGGCGGCACCCCGCTTGATCATTATTTAGTAGATCCGATCCGTTACGGTTGCTCCTTGTTCTTCAAGGATTAGTTTAATATCTGCAATAGTTAGGCCTTACAAAGGGTTGGAGGATCCAGCGGCACGTAGGGTGTCGTTTGCTAGTCCTAGACAGGATGTTCCGGGGATCAACCTCGTGTTGGTTTTTAGGCCTTGTCTAGGATCGGCTTACGATCACCGTGCGTGGCCGCGAGGCCCAATCGTGAGTAGGATGATCCGATTATGCGGTGAAAACCCTAAATCGTCGTAGATCGCATTAGCTTTATCTTGATCAAGCAGGACCACCATATATTCGTGCACCTCGTACGAATCATGGGTGGATCGGCTCCTTGAGCCGATTCACAGGATAACCTGAGAGCCGATCGGGGCTCGTATTTAATATTTACGTGTATGCCATGCAGGAAACTAAGCGAGGCATCTCCATCACCTTCCTGACCAGGTATAGGTCAGGTGGCACGCCCTTGCATTAGCATCGGACGTGTGTACCAGAGGCTTTGCGGGCCGTCGCTAGGAGGGACCAGGGCCAGCCGCAGCCCTAAGTTGTTCCCGGCTCTACTGTGTTGCCCGTCGCTGCCCGCCGGTGGGTTTTGACCGCAACAGAAGCTACGACGACACCATCGCTGTGGGGCGCGTCCTCTACGCCGGAAATCTGCCGATCGTCCCTCCGGATGAGTGTTGGATTCCGGCTAGAACAAACCCCGTCAAGCTCTCCATCGTCCCAATTGGCGGCATACACATCTTCATCGGGGAAACCGTCGATTCCGACGGAAACCCACTGGTAACGCTGACGCGATCGCCGCAGAGCTGGACGCATCGTGAAGATCCGATCTGAGATGCAGGAGCTTCCCAAGGAAGATTCCGCCTCGGATCTGGAAATTTCAAAGCCCACCCAATCCGCCCCTGTGCAGGAAACAACGGTGGAAGACCAATGCAGATCCGCCTGGGTCTCCCAGGTGTTAGAAAAGCAGAGGTGCCACTTCGTACACTTCTTGGCCCACACCGCCGGAACCGCCCCTCAAGAAGACGGAGCTGGTCCTGAGCAGGTAGAGGCACCGGAAAACGGCGCAGATCCGGATCAGGCTGAGCCTGCCGGAGGAAGCGAAGCTCCGGTTGAAGAGTCGATTTTGGGCAATCTGAGCCCAATTTCCGGAGATACCCCCTCCATGGAGTCTGATGACTTCGTTCGCAAGCTAGGGAGTACGGTTTCGGTGATCAGCCTGAAGTCGACTCCGCCCAGCCTAAGCAGGTTCTCGCAACGGTAGCAGCGCTGGGACAAACTGGATCTGAAGAACCAACCAGCCAATCCGACCCTCAACCATCCCAACAAGGATCTCCAATGTCTCGGGTGCGACCCCACAGGGATTCTTCCTCGGAGGAACTCTTGTTAGCTGAGGAGATGGTGGCGCGAGCAGTTCTTAACAAACCTATAACCCCGGGCGACGCCGCAGATCTGGAGGCTCTAGAGGCCACCAGACAGGAAATGCTGGCCACAGCCAAGAAGCTCGCCGATACCGAAGCCGCATTAAGGGAAGAAAGGGAGCAAGCTGCAGGTCTGGCGGAAACCTTCGACAGACAGGATCGCGAGATTACTGCCACACTCGAGCAGGTCAAGAGCATGGCGAAAGAGTGGGAAGTAAAGATGACTTATGCGCAGGCGGAGGCCGATCGAATTGTTAGAGAAGCAATTCCGCCTCGCAGAATCAACTTCGCCACGCCCGCAGAGCACCGGCCGCTGGAAACCCCAAAGGACAACATGCAAAAAGCTGCGGAGCTGTTGAAGAAGAAGGACGAAGAGGTTGATATCAACTACCTCCGCACACTTGTCGCTTCAGCAATGCAGCAGCAAAGCAAGGCCGATACTTCGCGCAGGTTGGAATCCAATCCGGATAACTGTGTATCTACCGCGCAGAAGGACGCCCGCGCCGATCGGCATCCCGATGATGAATCACACACCGGATCCTCGGAGCGCAGAAGAAGAACCAGGGAACACCCAAATCCGATCCCCGTTCCGTCAAAGACGCCTTCGTCAGATCCAAGGAAGGGAAAGGATGCAATGTATCCTGGACGAGACAAATATCGCAACCCCTCTCCTCCGCCCAACGGTTACCCGCGGCCCCCTCGCCGCCGTAGTCTAGCCGGAAACACCAGGCCCTCAGGGCATGGTGGAATTATTATCCGCGACAACGTGCTGCCAAGAAACAGAAATAGGGAGCGCTCGCCGGAACCTCGCCGGAACCAGAACAATGTTCATGAGCCCGAGCCCAGGAGGAGTCGGAATGAGGAGCGTGGCCCAGAACCTCGCCGGAGCCGCGACCCAGAGCCTCGCCGGAGCCGCGACCCAGAGCCTCGCCGGAGCCGCGACCCGGAACCTCCGGACGGCCAGGGCAGCCAGCGCCATGGCGAAGGCAGCCACAGGAGCCGGAGCCAGCACCGAAGGCCGAGGAGAATCGGATGGCGGAAGCAAGAAATCGGACCGCCCACCTCGCAGGTCTCCCTCACCACCACCTAGCGGTGGCGGCGGAGGTGGAGGCGGAGGCAACGGTCGGAGATCTCGCTCTCGTTCACAATCTCCTCGCCACGGCCCGCGCGACGCTCGGGATCGCCTTAACGAGTACAGAACCGACTACATTGGTCCGAAGTGCTTTGGCAGGATGATTCGAGAGGAACCAAAGCCAAGGATGAACCTCAAGCTACCCGGAAATCTGAAGCATTATGATGGCACCGAAAGGCCGGATACCTGGATTGAGGATTACTATAATGCTGTAACCTTCGCCGGAGGAACCCCTAACATCGCCGCCGCATGCTTCAGTTGTACCTTGTAGGTCCAGCCCGGATCTGGCTCGGCGACCTCGAGAAGAATTCCATCTTTTGCTGGTTTGACCTGAAGAACGCCTTCGAGAAACACTTCAGGGGCACCTACAAGAGACCTGCCACAACAAGCGACCCAGGCATGTATCCAGAAGAAGGGCGAAACATCGAGGAATTTCCTCACCCGATGGTTGGCATGCAGAAAGAGTGCGAGAACGTCGACAACCGCACAGCAATGCACGCCTTCATTGGGGGCTTGCAGCGAGGAGGATTGCTACGACACAAGCTAACTTGCTTGGTCAATGCAAACAAACTGACGTTGGACGACATGATCACCATCGCCAGCGATCACACTGCCGCCGATGACGACGCAGGCGGAGATCTAGCAGCAACGGCAATTCCCCTGCATCAACAAAAGAAGAACCGTGATAACGGTAGCAGCAGCAGCCACAAGCGCAAGAACCCTGATGACCAGAAGAGTGGCGGATCCGAGATGGTCGCCATGGCGTTTCAACGCGGAGGTTCAGGAGGCGGAAGAGGACGCGGACATGGAGGCGGAGCCGGCAGGGGTCAGCAGCATACCTCCGAGGTCACAGCTGGCGGATCCCGCGCCCCGCAAACCTACGAGGAGTACAGAGACATGCCCTGCCTGGCCCACCTGGATCCGGTTACAGGGAAGTCCACTCACACCAACCGCAACTGCAAGTGGGTCAATGATCTAAAGAACGACCCGGAGGCAGGTTACAAGCGCGCCCGGAAGCACCGCCCATGCGGCAAAGGTGGCAAGGGCAAGAATAAGGACAAAGAGGAAGATAGTTCCGAGGCGATGGATGAGGATGATAACTCGCCGGATCCCAAGGCAGGATCCGCAGGTAAATCCAATCCATTCGATAAAAAGAGCGTGGGGGCTTACCACACTTTCCTCGGGACCCCAACAGTACGCGCCTCCAAGTCAGCTACCCGGATCCTGAACGCTATAGTTCCGGCTATGCCGCAGTACGTCAGGTGGTCGGAAATCCCGTGCACATTTGATAGGAAGGATCACCCTGCCATTGTGCCAAAAGAATGCTACGCCTTGGTTGTAAGCCCCCGCATAGACGGGTATGACTTCTCCAAGTGCCTCATGGATGGCGGAGCCAGCCTGAACATCATGTACCTGGAGACTCTAGAGCGGATGAACCTCACCAAGGAACAGCTCAAACACAGCACCACTGAGTTTCATGGCGTGGTTCCGGGTAAGAAGGCGAATTCCCTCGGCAGCATCACACTTCCCGTGGCTTTTGGCGATGTTCATAATTTCCGCGAAGAAAAGATCACGTTTGAAGTTGTACCCTTCAAGAGCTCCTACCACGTCATCTTCGGCAGGCCCACCTACCACAAGTTCCACGCAAGAGCGTGCTACATCTACAACAAGCTCAAGATTCCGGGTCCCAAAGGTATGATTACCGTATCCGGAGACTACAAAAAGGCTCATGAGTGCGAGTTAGGCGAAGCCGCCTTCGCAGAGTCTGTGATATCTGGAGAAGAGCTGAAAGGCTATAGAGCCGCGGTGGATCCGACTGAGATGCAGACCACCAAGAAGCAGATCTCCGAGCAGAAAACCTCCTTCAAGGCCGCGATAGAAACCAAGAAGCACGACCTCATCAAAGGCGACTCTTCCAAGCAGGTTTCAGTCGGAGCCAACATGGACCCCAAATAGGAAGACGCGCTCGTCGAGTTCCTCCGCGCTAACATGGATATCTTCGCATGGCAACCTTCTGACATGTCCGGAGTACCTAGGGAACTCGCCGAGCACTACCTCAACATAAATCCGGGGGCTAAACCGGTGAAGCAAGCTATGCGACGCTTTGGAGATAAGAAGCGCCGCGCCATAGGAATGGAACTAGCAAAGTTACTAGAAGCAGGTTTTGTAATAGAAGTTATCCACACCGATTGGGTCGCGAATCCCGTCCTTGTACCCAAAAAGAACACTGAAATACTAAGAATGTGCATCGATTACTCCGGCTTGAACAAGCATTGCCCGAAGGATCCGTTCCCCTTGCCGCGCATTGACCAAGTCATTGATTCGACGGCGGGGGCGGAACTTCTGTGTTTTCTTGATGCTCCGGGTATCATCAGATCCGGATGAAGGAATCCGACCAAAAGCGACTTCATTCATTACCCCGTTTGGTACTTACTGCTATGTTACTATGCCTTTTGGTTTGAAAAATGCAGGTGCCACCTATCAACGTACGATGCAGCGGTGCCTGAAGGACCAAATTGGTCGGAACGTGCACGCTTACGTCGACGACATCGCGGTCATGACCCGGAAAGGATCCGACCTGATCAGCGACCTCACAGAAACCTTCGACAACCTCCGCAGGTACAAGATGATGTTGAATCCGCTGAAGTGCGTCTTTGGCGTGCCAGCCGGAAAACTCCTTGGCTTCATAGTCTCTCACATTGAGGTTAACCCGGAAAAGATCAAGGCAATCCTGTGTATCAAACGGCCAACTTGTCTCAAAGATGTGCAACGACTAACTGGTTGCGTCGCAGCAATCAGTAGGTTTGTTAGCCGTCTTGGCGAGAAGGCGCTACCTCGCCAAGCTGCTGAAGAAAACAGACAACCGTGGGACGATGCAGCCGATGCAGCTCTTCGGGGGTTGAAGGAAATACTCACCTCCCCACCTATCTTGGCAGCCCCAGCAGAGTCAGAGCCAATGCTCCTTTATCTGGCAGCTACCAACAAAGTCATCAGCCTCGTCATTGTGGTGGAGCGAAAGGAAGAAGGTCATGAATATGACGTCCAAAGACCTGTCTACTATATTAGCGAGGTGCTGACAGAGTCAAAGCAGAGATATCCTCACTTTCAGAAGCTAGCTTATGGAGTGTTCCTAGGCAGCCGGAAGCTGAGACACTACTTCCAAGAGCACCCAGTAACAGTCGTGAGCAAGGCTCCGCTGTCAACAATTCTCAACAACGCTGACGCAACAGGACGTACGGCTAAATGGGGCATCGAATTATCCGCCTTCGACATCGCTTACAAGCCTAGGACTGCGGTTAAATCCCAAGTCTTGGCAGATTTCGTCGCAGATTGGACAGAAGCTCCGGATGCAGGCCGGAACCAGAAACATGGGTCATGCACTTCGATGGATCCAAGCAGCATCAAGGCTCGGAGCCGGAGTCACCCTGAAGTCCCCTACCGGAGAAGAGCTGATCGTGCAGATCCACTTCGAAGTTACAAACAACATGGTGGAATACGAGGCTCTACTACACGGTCTGCGCATCACTAAGGAAATTGGGATCAAGCACATCATATGCTGTGGAGATTCCGACCTGGTGGCACAACAAGTAGCCGGAACCTGGAACGCCAGAAACTCCGTCATGGCGGCCTACAGAGACGAAGTTGATGAGATCGCCAAGTGCTTCCTCGGATACGAAGTCAAGTACGTCAGGAGAGACGATAACACAGCGGCAGACATGCTATCCAAGCTCGGATCCGGCAGGAAGCGAATTCCGCCTGGCATTTTCCTGGAGCATCTCCGGATACCCTCAGTTAAGGGCGCTAACCCGGAAAACCCAGAGGTGGCGTGTCTCCGGCTAGGGAGGTGATGGCTATCATTCCGTCTTGGACACAGCCTTTCCTGGACTACCTCATCGATCGAAGTTGCCATAGGACGAGGTCCTCGCGCGACAGATCGTCGACGAGCAAGAACCTACACAATTGTTGATGGACAGCTCTACAAACGAAGTGCAGTAGGGGTGTTTCTCAAATGCGTCTCCAATCAAGATGGCATTGAAATCCTCAGAGAGATCCACGCAGGGGATTGCGAGCATCACGCCGCTCCCAGGTCCCTCGTTGTCAAAGCTTTCCGGCTAGGATTCTACTGGCTCACAGCTAAAGAAGATGCTGACAAGTTGGTAAAAACCTGCCGAGGTTGTCATACTACGCTACTCAACCAAACGCTCCAGCCCAAGAGCTGAAGACCATACCTATCACCTGGCCATTTGCGGTCTGGGGGCTCGATATGGTTGGTAAGTTAAAAAGATCATCTCCTGGCGGTTTTGAATACCTCCTGGTCGCTGTTGACAAGTTCAGCAAATGGATCGAGGCTAAGCCAGTGAGAAAAGCCGATGGTGCTACGGCACTAAAATTTGTCTGCAGCCTCGTGATGAGATTCGGCATCCCACACAGCATAATCACGGATAACGGCACAAACTTCGCTCAAGGAGAGTTGAGGGATTATTGTGAGACGATGGGGATTCGACTGGACCTTGCATCTGTGGCTCATCCACAATCTAACGGTCAGGTTGAAAGGGCTAACGGTCTAATATTATCAGGAATTAAGCCGCGCCTCGAAGAACCGCTGCGACGAGCAGCCGGAGCTTGGGCTGACGAGTTGGAAGCTGTTCTGTGGAGTTTGGACTACCCCTAACAGATCAACAGGGTTTACCCCATTTTTCCTGGTATACGGATCCGAAGCCGTGCTTCCTCCGACATCATCCACGACTCGCCGCGAGTTTCCGCCTACAATGAAGAAACACCTGACGAGGCCAGACAGCTATCTGTGGACCTGATCGAGGAAGCTCGGAACCTAGCTGACCAGCGCTCCGCCATCTATCAGTAGAAGCTCCGACGCTATCACAGTCGTTGAGTTCGGAATCGCTCCTTCATGGCAGGAGACCTGGTCCTCCGCCTTCGACAGGTGAAAGACCATAAGTTGCAATCTCCATGGGAAAGACCCTTCGTCGTTAGTAAAGTGCTTCATAACGGATCGTACTACCTTGTTGATTTCCGCGAGCTGAGGGATAGACCTGCTAATTGGCGCCGGAAACGCAAGCGTGAGGATCCGGATGACATCTACGATGAGACAGATCGCCCTTGGAACATCGCACAGCTACGTCCTTTCTACACTTAGCATATCTTTTCCGAGTTACAAACTCTGTAATAGTTATACATGATCAATGAAATAAAGCTTATGGTTCACTCTTTGAGTCTTTTACCTCCTTTACTTGTTCATTTTTAGATCATGTATGTTTT